>CM056506.1:40324602-41524602 GCA_029783415.1 Anisodus acutangulus | reverse complement strand
GAGGAAAATGCACTGATAACTTAAAGGTCTGTGCATAGACAATAGACCTTATTTTATCTTCTACTAAGCGTTGTTGAAATATGAAAAAATACGCATTAATTCTTGATTATATTGGTTGACATTTAAAAGGGTAATTAACGAATATATAACGTCATATTTATATAAACACCAATATTAATGGAAAAAATATTACTATGCACTGTTAACTGTCACACATAGACACTAGACATAATTGTATCTTCTACTGAATGTGTTTAAAGCTGTTACATTAAATTGGTAAATTATAGTTATGTCACCAATTTAAAGTTGTTAGATATGATCATCACAACCAATATCAATGAAAATATCATTATCAAACGTCATATTAATATAAACACCAATATCAATGAAAATATATATGATGTTCACATATAGTTATTTCACCAATTTATAGTTGTTACATATGATCATCACAATCAAATACTCTCACTAGCATATTATTAATATTACTCAATTAGTGTCATTGTTTAGATCATTATAATGTTGTTTCACTAATCGCATGATGACTACATATTATCTAGTAAAAAATATAAATTTAAAATTTTAGAATTAGTTCAATTCTTATTTAATAAATGTTTTTTGGTTGAAAAAACATGTGTCACATTGTGTATTCTAATAATATTTTGTAGGTGAATTATAAACTAAACGTTAAAAACTCGCAAAACATGTGTCACGTTGTATATTCTACTAATATTTTATAGGTGAATTATAAACTAAACGTTCAAAATTCGCAATGTGTCACATTGTATATTCTACTAATCTTTTGTAGGCTAATAATAAACTATTCTAAATGAATATGTTCCTTGATTTCATTCATTGATGATTTACAATATATAGTATTTACAGAAATATTTACATTGCTACAAACTAGGTAAGTAATCAACCTAATTACAAAAGGAATATAATTTTACCTAAATTAAGAGATATACAATGATGTAAGAATATTCTGTGAATATTCTATTACACCCCCGCAGTCAAAGCGGAAGGCTCACAAACACTGAGACTGACTCGAAAATCATCAAACAGTATGCACGGAAGTCCTTTGGTGAAGATGTCGATAATCTGACATCTAAAAGTAACATGAAGGACACGAACTTGACCATGAGCCACTTTTTTGCGAATAAAATGAATGTCCATCTCAATGTGTTTTGTGCGCTGATGTTGGACGGAATTGCCGGAAGGATATATCGCACTATTATTGTCGTAGTAGACTAGTGTTGCCTTTTGAATCTGGCAGTGAAGCTCAAGTAGAAGGTTACGGATCCAACAAGACTCAGAGACGATGTTGGCTACACCTCTGTACTCTTCTTTGGCACTAGATCGGGATAGTGTAGGTTGCCTTTTGGAAGACCAAGACAATAGGTTATCTTTGAGAAAAATGCAGTAACCAGACGTGTAGCGTAGGGTGTCAGGACATCCACCTCAGTCAACATCAGAATAAGCAGTGAGACCAGTGAGCGCATACTTGTATAGATGTAAGCCGAAGTAAAGTGTGCCCTGGACTTATCGTAAAATACGATTGAGGGCCTGCATGTGTGCTTCCGTCGGATTGTGCATGTGTAAACAGATTTGTTGCACGGCATAGGATATGTCTGGTCTCATGAATGTGAGGTACTGGAAGGCCCCAGCCAAGCTACAATAGTGAGTCGGATCTGAATACGGAGGGCCGGAATCAGCGTTGAGCTTGGAATTGGCGTCTACTAGTGTGTGGGATGGCTTGCAAGATGTCAAGCCTGCATGGTCAAGGATCTCTTCGGTGTATTTCTTCTAATATAGAAATAGGCCGCTATAATGGCGAGTGATAGAGATGCCCAATAAATAACTCAGGGGGCCCAGATCCTTCAGAGCAAACTCAGATGAAAGGAGATACATAATGGACCGGCGAAGGGCATCATATAATATGGTGAGGATGATGTCATCAACATATAATAAGAGGTAAGTCATGTCTGGACCCTTGTTGTCGATGAACAGGGAATGATCGGATTTGTTGTGTGAAAAACTGATACATGAGACATAATCGGCGAATCATTGGTACTATGCTCGAGGAGCATATTTCAGTCCATAGAGCGATTTCCGCAACAGACACATATAATTCAAATGAATAGGATCTATGAAACCCATAGGCTGATACATATATACCATTTCATGAAGATCCTCATGTAAGAAAATATTTTTCACATCAAGCTGATGAATGTGCCAAAACTTGGATAGGGCAATCTAGAGGAATGTCCGGATGGTTGCGGGCTTTACGACCAGACTGAATATTTCATCACAATCCACTCTCACTTGTTGAGACCTGCCATCACCTATAAGAAAGACCTTGTACCTCTCAAAAGAACCATCAGATTTCTTTTTACGTCGAAAAATCCACATAGAACGAATAATGTTAGCATCAGGTGGATGGGGTACTAGGTCCAACATCTTATTATTAATAAGAGCATTATATTCATCAATCATTACGGCTTTACAATTTGGATCAGATAAGGCATCCTTCATATTACGAGGGACAGGGGAAGGGATAACTAAAACAGATAGGTTAAACATCCGTTTAGGTTTGGAAATTCCGTGCATGGAATGGGTTTCCATTATCTGAGAGAGTTCCTCGGGATGCGATATGGGAGGAAGGGGGTGACGCGAAACTGCCGGGAAGAGGAGAAAGGGCAAGAGTGGCGGGATCGGCTGGCCGAGGCTCGGTTTGCGGAGATGTGGCTGCGGAATCACCCTGAGACGGGCTGTTCCGGGCCACCGTCGGTGGAACTGGGTGGGCAGCATGTCCCGGACTGACCGTCGTGGGTTCGGGTGTCGGGGACTGGGATGTCCAATTATGTAAATGATGAATTAGAAGGGGGTTCAGGCCATCATTTAGGAAGTCGTAGGAATGCCAATAAGGCGAGTTTAGTGAGGCAAAAGGGAATTGAGAATCATCAAATAGGATATGGCGTGAAATAATTATTTTACAACTTGATAGGTCATAGCAAGAGTAACCACGATGATTGGTGGGGTAACCCAGAATCACACACAGAGAAGACTGGGTTGGAGTTTGTGAGTGGTCGGATGGAGAGGATAGCAGAGACATCCAAAAATACTCAAGTGTTGGTAGGAGGGGTTCTTACGAAACAGAACTTGAGTGGGCGATCATAGAGCTAGAGACTTATTTGGGATTATGTTTAGGAGATAGGTGTCCATAGAGAGTGCGTAATGCCAGAATTGAGGGGAATTGAGGCGTGGGCAAGTATGGCATGAATTAGGTTATTTATGGTTCAGATTTTCCATTCGGCTTTACCATTTTGGGAGGAGGTGTGAGAGCAGGAAATACGAAAGGTAATACCTTTTTTGGAGCAGAATTGTTTGAATTGGATATTATCGAATTCCCTGCCATTGTCACATTGAAAACATTTAATGCTCTTTTCAAATTGTGTTTTTACGAAAACACTAAATGAGAAAAATGGGGTAGACCTGGAATTTATTACCAATTAGAAAAGTTCATAGAAAGTTGGAATAATCATCCAAAAATAATACATAATATCGATGACCAACAGTACTTAAAAGAGGGGAAGTCCATAAATCACTATGTATTATATTGAAAGGCATTAAAGTATAATTTGTGGATGCATAAAAAGGTAATTTAACATATTTTCCAAAAACACAGGATTCACATATAGGATTCTTAGAAATACGGTTGCATTGAAAAAAAAATTATTCTTAAAGGAGCGTAAAACAAAATCTCCCGGATGTCCTAATCTAGAATACCATAAGGAAGACGAAAGAGCAACAAAGGTTAATGTAACTGAGACTGGTTTGTTGATGGCGTTTGAAATAGGGTAGAGATCTCCGGAGCTGTCACATCCCATTATTCGTCTCCCTGTTGTAAAATCCTTCATAGAAAAACCAAAAGGATCAAAGTCAAGGGAAACATTATAATCAGTTGTGAAACGTCACACATATATTAGATTCTTAATGAGTTTAGGGCAGAGAGGACATTTTTTAAAATTAGTGGTGGATGTGGTGGGGATAAGGATGAATGACCAAAACCACAAATAGGAATGCCTTATCCACTACCCACAATAATATTCTGATTTAAATTACTCAAATTGGAATAAGACGATAGAGTACCTTGTGATGTCGTCATGTGAGATGTGGCGCCTGTGTTGATGTACTAATTTTTGTCTGGAGTGTTGAGTGACATTGTGATCATAGCTGCCTAAATGTCAGTTGGTGCATAAGTCGATGGTGGGGGGCCTGTGTTGTGTAGGCCTGTTGTGGACGTGGGCCAAGTATGCCAGGTTGGGCCTCTCGGTTCTGAGGTGCTGGCTATTTTCGTCTCGTATGGACTGCCCTTTCATGCCGCCATTGTTGTCGGAACTTCTTCTTCCACGACCCTTGTCGGACATCCTGCTCTGACGGTTATTATGGGAGGAAGCAACTATTGCGGGTTCTCTGGATGATGATTCTGGTTGCCAAACTGAGAGTCCCGGTCGTCAGCGGAGGGCTCGACGATGGTGGTGAGGGCGGCGTCAGCTATGCTAGCCTGAGTGGTGCTGCACTTGATTTTCTAGGTTTTCTCAAGGATGAGCTTCGAACTGTCCTCACAAAATGGAGGTAACGACGTGCATTGCTGAAGGATGGTGGCAATACTGCCATATGATTCGTTCAAACCTACCACGCGGTCCACGACAGGTTGGCATCCCACAACGCAGGCTGCTGCCACTGCCACAGTTGTTGCTGGCTGTTTCTTGCCGGCGGGAAGTGTCCCTTGCCGCCGTCGTTGCTGCAAAAATTCTATTTTCCACGGCCCTTGCCGGACTGCCACCATTAGCAGTTGTTGAGGGTCGAACTGGCCTGCTATGGGTCCTCGGGTCGATGGTGCTACTGTCGGAATTGGAGGCCCTACTGTCGGCGGAGGGCCCGACGGTGGTGGTGAGTGCAGTGTCTGCAATGATGGCCTGAGTAGTATTGCGTTTGATTTTTTGGGTTTCCTCAAGAATTACCTTCGAACGGGCCTCATAAAACGGTGGTAACAACGTGCATTGCTGAAGGATGGTAGAAACGCCGTCATAGGACTCATTCAAGCCTGCAATAAGTTGCATGACCAATCAATGATTAGTGACTGGTGCGCCAACGTTGGAGAGTTGGCTAGCAAGTATCGTGAGTTCTTGACAATATGCATATACGTTTGGGAAATCGTCCTGATGAATGTCCTTGAACTGATTTTCAAGGTATAACACACGTTGAGTTTTGTTGTTATGAAAAATACTTTCCAAACGTTTCCATATTTGGCAGGCAGTGGCATTGGTCTCAATGATTGTGTGCAACAGATCATTAGAGATTGTGTCGTATATCCACTAGAGGACAGCGACATCCAAACGAGACCAAAGTGCATCATCAGAGGTCAAAGTCGAGGGTGGGTCTGTGGACTTTGATTTATGAGGGATGTCGTGGTCGATAACTTTGTATACACGACAATGGATTTTGAAGAGTTTCGCCCACGAGGAGTATTGACCCTTTTCCATCTCAAGAGTCACATGAATGAATTTTTTAATGTTGTTGACTGCATGTGCAGGATGGAATTTGGTTTTGTCAGTCATTTAAGATGAAATTTAGGAGGAGAAGGGAGAGGGAGTGATCGAAAAAACTAGGGTTCCATCGTGGGGGGTGGCGGCCGAGAGGGGATAGGCGGTGTGGTGGGCATTTTTGTGTAGGGTTAGACTATTGATACCATAAAAGAATATGTTTCTTGATTTCATTCATTGATGATTTACAATATATAGTATTTACAGAAATATTTACCTTGCTAAAAACTAGGTAAGTAATCAACCTAATTACAAAAGGAATATAATTTTACCTAAATTAAGAGCTATACAATTAATGTAAGAATATTCGGTGAATATTCTATTATATTCATTTAAAACTTACAAAACATGTGTCACATTGTATATTCTACTAATCTTTTGTAGGTGAATTATAAACTACACGTTCAGAACTCGCACATAACTCCAACAATAACTTTTTTCAAACCCAACATCCAAATAACGGTAATATTTTCATTATAAATACCCTTATTTCCAGGGTTTTTAGCAAAGAGTAAATAACCGACATTATAACACCAATGATTATTAGAAGGGTCGTTCATTAATTACTAAAATGCCGCAGAATTCGTCGTTTAACATGTATGCCACACCAAAGGGAATATGCAGGTATGGTGATTTAGCTTCCATTAAGATTTCAAAGAAACCACAAAATCCTGGAAGAGAGTTTTACGGATGTGCGAAGGAAAAAGTTAGTATTTTAATTTGCTTACGTCATTTTTAACTTGATAACAACTAATTCTTTCAAGTTATTATTTTATATATATATATATGCCTAACAATTTATCTAATGAACCTGTTATTATAACGGATGTTTTGTCTATTGAGTCTAGTGTTAAATTTGCCTAACAATTTGCCCAAGGAACCTGTTATTATAACGGATGTTTTATCTACTGACTCTAGTGGTGAAATAAATTTGCCTAATAATTTTCATAATGAAGCAGTTATTATAATGATTGTTTTAGCTACTGAGTCTAGTGTTAAATTTTCCTAACAATTTGCCTAAGGAATCTGTTATTATAACGAATGTCGTGTGTAGAGTCTAGTAGTGAAATAAATTTGTCTAACAATTTTCATAATTTAGCAGTTATTATAACTACTGTTTTAGCTAGTGAGTCTAGTGTTAAATTTGTCTAACAATTTTTCTAATGAAGCAGTTATTATAATGAATGACATGTCTAGTGAGTCTAGTGGTGAGATATTTCTATAAATTTCAAATATATGAAAACATAAGAACTGCCAACGCAAAGTTCAGTCTACTTTAGATATGAATAAGGATTCTGATAGACTATTTCTTGTAGTGTCTTCTTTTTCTTTTGGACGAAGAATTGTTGTAATTTGATCCAAAACCATGTCAAATCTTAATCATACAACTTCAAATTTCATATATGAGATCCCCTCCACGTTCCGGTTCTTTTGAGATATCACCTACATGAAATAGAGCTCGATTACGGTAATCCAAAATTTAAACAGTCATCTTCTTCAACCTTGAGAGTTTCTATAAAATCGATCCAAACTCATGTCAAATCTCAATGAAATTTCTTCAAATTTCAGATATGAATTCTCCTTTATGTTCCAGTTTTTTGAGGTATCACTCACTCAAAACGGAGCTCATTTGTGATAACCCACATTTTTAATTAGAGCTTTGAAGCTTTGTTATGGAAGTCAATGGCTTCCAGCTCTTTCGTCACGTTTTTCAGCAACCAACATGTATATAATACTTCAAGTTTAGCTTTCACGATAATTTCACACATAGAAGATGAAGGAATGAGAGAATTTGAGAGTAAAATGATTTTCGGAGAAGTAGAACATGAAAGAAGAAGGAGAGAAAGAAAGAGAAAGAGAAAGGAGTTTTTTGAAAACCTTAAAATTTAACCTTGAAGTTTTTAAAAATACAAAGAGTGTATTTGCTAATCCTATCATTAGTAATTTATGAATAAAAAATAAAAAATAAAATAAAAAGAAGGCCCTATCACTTACAAAAAGACTTTTGGAGTCCTGACAACTAAATCATCCAAGATACTACTACTACTTAAAAAGTTCTGTAGATGTCTTTTATGAAAGTAACTATTTTTGTTGAAGTTGCATTTCATGTATTTTCCTAAGAGCATAACTTGACAAATCATTCTTATCTCTTGGCTTATACTTAGCAGTTACCAATTTGTTAACACTCAAAAGTAATTTAAGTGTTTAGTCGAATTCAGTGACAGCCGAACTATTCCAGAGCTCAATTTACTACTAGCCCTCGACTAAAAGAACTTCATCGACTACTAAGGAATCTAAGCTGAGTTGTTAGTTAGAGGTACAACTGGGACCCACTCAGATGCAAATGCCTCAACGACCAAGTCAAAATGGTTTCTGGACCCCTAGAAGCGGTAATGGCCAACAACAGCTAAAAGAAAGGGATATTATCTGAGCAAGAGGAGTATAGGGCGAGAAAGTCGGTACCACCTCCCCCATAGTCAGCCATTGAACTTAGTGGGTTACTTGATGGCTGATATGGGGGGGGGATCACGTTGTACATTTTTTTTTATCTTTTCCTTTTTTGTACTATAAATATGATCATTCTTTATATAAATAGAACACAACACAAACAATCAAAAAATTGATTCTTATTTATCTTCATTCTACTTTTATCACTTTTATTGCACTCTAGCTGTATTTATGTTTCTTACTACCTAGTTTATTCACTCACCATCCTAACGCTTTCTGGAGTAGTTGGGGAACCCATTGCTGGAAGTTAGAGTTCCGCTTTCGGCCCAAATCGCTTAGTTAAGGAAGTAATTTGTCATCCGATTTCGTCAGCCGATAAAATGACAAACACTTCGGATGGTAACAAATTTAGCACGCCCAGTGGGACCATTGGTGATCTCATAGAGAGGTTTGATTCTCCAGGTCTGGATCATACTTGGCGTATGCGCCTAAGGTGTGGTAAGAAAATGAACCAAGAGTCAGTCCACATCCTAAATAAAATCCTCCTATAAGGAACAACGAGCCACCATCTTCTTCGGGTATGCCTACATCGGTTGATACCCCTCTACTTCCTCCATCAACCTAAGTTGTGGGTGAACCTATTCAATTTGAGGGTCCAACTTTTATGACCACGTCATTTATTAGACAACAGATTGACTTGAGCATCCATGACATTATGTACCAGGTTTCCAAACAATTGCCTGACATTGTCAAGCCAATAGTGCATAATGAGGTTCAATAGGCGAGAGAACCGTAAGTTAATCGACTACATATAGGAGAAGGTTCGGCTAGCTCCGCCATCCCTCTGACGATTGGCGCTGTGCAGCATGCAACTATGCCTTCAGGTGTTGTTCTTTAGTCAAATATGTACCAGTCAATACATGCTCAGGTATAACCGATAGCACACCTAGGAGCACAAGCCCAGTCACTTGGTAACCAGTCTACTATATGGTTGCCACCAAACACTGGGGGGCAAGTTGTGCCACTCGACCAAGCAAATTTGCAGTATGAACAGATCAATATGGCTCGAAGACAGTTCAGACATTCGGACACCTTAGTTTGCCGCCCGTTATGCCGTATGCTTATGCCAACGGCCCTACGGTACAGGAAACCAATGTTGGCCAACCGATGGCCCTTGACTATGACCCTGCTAGGCTATCTAGTGACGCTGTTTACAGCAGGACACCATTCCAACAGTCACTGCGGGTACCCAATCCATACCATCCAAAAAGCGCAAACTTTTTAAGAACGGCTGATGTCCTAGGAAAGCAGATATGGAACACTGTTCTACCTTATCCTCAAGTTCCATCGGCTGTTCCAGGAGCTCAGGTTGCAAGCATTGATGGCTATACCCAACAACAACAATGGGGATATACCTCACCTGTTGGTAATGGCCAGCAGAATGTCTACAACTTTCAAAACCATATTCAACAAGGTGCATAATGGAGGCCTCCAGTTCAGAACGCCTACCAGCCGGTTCCATTCAAGAATCGGCAGGGGACGCCACAGTTGATGAACCCTGAAACCATTGCAAATACCATGAGGAGGTACTTTGGCATCCAACTGAAATCCTTGGGCATGCCTGTTTACAGGAAACCTTACCCCGATTGGGTAGATCGGGTAGCACCACTGTCAAGAGGCTTCAAAATGCCTGATTTTACCACCTTCTCGGGTGATAATGACAAATCTACCATTTAGCATATATACAGATTTACCGCCCAATGTGGTGAAGTTGGCCAGAACTAGTATCACAAGCTGCAGTTATTCCCTGTTTCTCTAATCGGAATGCCATTTTCCTACTACTCATCTGTGGCCCCCAACTCCGTGCAGAGTTAGGCTGACATGGAGCGTTATTTCCATGATAGATTTTATTGGCCCCAACCTCAAGTCACTGTGACGGATTTGACGAATCTCAGGAAACAGATCGATGAGTCAGCTATCGACTTTATCGAGAGATTCAGAAGAAAGGTTGGGAAATGCACTGTACACTTCCTTGAATCAGAATGGACCCACATGATAATCAACAACATGCATCCACAACTAACGGAGAAATTAGTGGGACAATCTTGATCTGACTTAAGCCAGTTAGCCGAGAAGGCTAGCCAAATAGAGCAGTTTATCCAGGAGAATGAGAAGAGAAAAACCAACTGAAACCGAGGCTCCCATTTGGTATCCATTATTGAGGCAGATGAATCTGACTTAGAGTTAGCCGATTGCACGGCAGATACATTGGTAGCCGAGATCGACTGGGGTAAGGTTTACTCCTGCCCAGCCTTGAAAGCCGTAAAAGGAAAGGAGACGAGTTCATCAGATGATAGGGTCGGTTACTCATTTGACATCACAAAGGCAGATCAGATCTTTGATCATCTGCTCAAAGATAAGCAAATTCGGCTGCTTGATGGTCCTAGGATTCCGCCTGCTGAGGAACTCAAAGATAAGAAGTACTGCAAGTGGCATAATTCATACAACCACTCTAGTTCTAATTGTGTGGTCTTTAGAAAGGCGATCCAAAAGGGCATCAAAGAGGGGAGGTTCAAGCTAGCTGACAGGAGTATGGCTAAAATGTCCACTGATACCGACCCCTTTCCCGCGGTACCAATATCTATAGTGTATTTTGCTAAGCCCGATGAGTTAAAGGACACCAAAGGGAGCGAGCCGATGAAAATGGTATGGGTCCCAAAGAAACCTACCGAAGGCGAGAAAGCCGCAAGGACCTCTGTGTTCAACCGATTAGGCAACCTACATGATATTCGCGATGACATGCAGCTAGCTAGGAGCAATTTTCATGACCGCCTAAATACTTGAGGGACGTTGAACGAGAACTTCAGGAACAAACTATGAGGTTCATAAGGGTCCCTATTGGCGCCAGACATAGGTCTGGGGGGAAAGAACTGATGCCAATCAACTGGCAGCCGAGCATGCCTCGAATAGATGAAGAATCACTCCCTAAAACCAAACAGATGGTGGTCAAGTTTAACGTAAATGAGGGTGTTTCATCCTTACGTATCATGACGAGAAATGAGGACCAGACGAGACCTCGGAGAATGATTAAACCAGCCGCCAACACAGAGGAGGGGAAATGGTCTGTCAATCAGGCTCCCGAAAAGAATGAAGCACCACCGAGAGTCGCATCCAGGACTCAGAAAAGAAGGATGCAACGTGTCAAGGCCTTGCGTAAGATGCAAAAGACATTGCATCTAATTTCCAGCACTAAGGCAACCAAAAATCATGAGATTCCTGAGTCTGCCTTAGCCAAGACTATCGAGCAGGCATTCAGCTCAGTTGTTTTAGGGGCAATGTCGCCTGAAGGAGAGACGTCGGGTCAACCAGAGCTGGATGAATAGCCTACCGACAACCCGGGGGAGGAACTCTGGCAAGAGAATGTGGCCCCAGATGGACCTCTAACCGAGGCAATCCCATAGATCGTGCAAAGGATTCAGTCAGAGGATCCCCAGTCGATCCTCATTTGTCTCCAGGAAATGGAAGATATGATCGTCTGGTCAACCGAATTAGATAAAGGAAGGGACTCCATCCTCAATTTATTTAACTATGACTTGTTTCATGAGATCTGGGCAGACATTAAAATTGTCAGCCTAATCCCATGTGAGTTCTGGGCCAGCCGGTTCGCGCTGGATAGCCTAGAAGGAAATGTTTGCGTAGAAGACGCAAAATGGGAAATAATAGTATATACCCCGGCGAGGGACACTTTAAGCACCATATTTGGTGTACCTACAAAAGATATGGTTAAACATCTCAAACCCCTTTACGTCAAGGCTTACATTAATGGCAAAATTATTAGTCGGGTGTTTGTCGACAATGGGGATGTGCTGAATGTGATGCCGCTGCTTACCTTGAAGGATCTTAACACAACAAATGAGGATCTCATCCCAACTAACATGAAAATGACTAGCTTTATAGGAGAAGCCTCTGAAGCATTGGGGATTTTAGTAGCAGAAATCACTATAGGTCCTAAGACGGTCAGATCTGCCTTCTTTGTAATAGATAGCATGCCGTCCTACACCATTCTGCTGGGCAGGGATTGGATTCACACCAGCCATGCCTTCCTTATACCATGCATCAAAAGCTCATCTTTTGGGAAAGAGACAAGATAGAAATCGTCCAAGCGGATGATAATCCGTTCCAACCATGGGTTAAGAACGGAGAGGTTGTTCTCTATTCACCCTATGTGGCTCCCATAGCCGTCACGGAGCAGTATGAAGAAGGATCTTGCGAATCTGGTAATCTTACCTCGCGAGGGTTTGAAATAAAACAATTGGCCGAACCATGACTTACCGCTGACTGCCCTAAGTTCTGTGGGAAGGATAGTCGAGGCATCGCAGATGGAAAACCACGATAGGAAACCAGATCAGGTGGCCAATAGCATTTGAGCTGTCGATATGAATTTTACGCCTATATTTGTTTGTCTTTGTTCTACGCTTGTACAAAACTCGAGTGTTATTTTATACCCCGGGTTGTGTATGTTGTGCGCAAAGTTTGAATAAACTCATTTTACAAAGACAGGTCTTAAATGAAATGGGCAATCAGAAACTCCAAATCTACAGCTACGGGGACGACATCCTATCGGCTAAATCTATGGCCAAGATGTAGTGTTGTCCTCAAAAGTTAATATCATTACGGATGGCCAAACCAATTTTCTAATTTTGGAAGAATATCAGCAGGCCATGCTAATGGAGTTGGGTCAGAATCGACTAACAATCATAAAAAGAGTCAAAGCTGGTAAACGTAAAATGGCCAAAGCATACGACAAACATATAGAGCCTAAAAAGGTTTACCGAAGGAGACTTAGTTTGGAAAATCATCCCACCGATTGAAATGAAAGATCATAAAATTGGTAAATGATCGCCAAATTAGGAAAGGAACCTTCGTAGCGAACCCACAGGTTGCCGGCAATACGGATCAAGCGATAAACATGCATGGAAAAGAAATGTAAATGGTAGACATTTTGAAGAAATATTACCCATCAATTTTGGGGCATGCATAAGTAATCAACAGCCACATACCGGCTGCTTGATCGCAAAAGAGGTTAATTTTTCTTCGATTTGGGGAATGTACGGGTACACGACAGCCACAGACCGGTTGCATGGTCACAACAAATAGACCCTTCGATTTGGGGTCAATAAAATTAGAAAACCAAGATTGGCTGGTGTTTCATTAGCTGGGGGTTGCTCTACGTTATCAGGCTTAGCCAAATCCACGGCTGCCTAGTCGCAAAAAGCAGACCCTTCGATTTGGGGTCAAGAAATGGCCTGGTCACAGTCATATAAAAAGGTACTATCATTCGATTTGGGGCATGCATGAATAAACGATAGCCACAGACCAGCTGCCTGATCATACAAAATAAGTTAATTCCTTACGACGGGAGATGGATGGATAAACGACAGCCATAGATCGGCTGCCCGGTCATAAAATACAGAGAAAGTCATTTGTTTCACACACCTGTGTCGTAAGGTTGGTCGCACTGTTCAGGCAAAAAAATGCCATACCAAGTGGTCAAAGACAATAGCCCATCAAATCTGCGATTTATTCTAAATTTGCTCAAGAATGCTGAAGTTAAAGGGTGGGATATGGATTCCCACATCCAAGTAAACCAACCACATAAACATAGGCGCCGCACATACCCGAGAACGGCGTTACGGCGAAGATCAAATTCCGAAAGTGCGACGGTATCAAAAGGACCCATGCGCCTTCATTCGGCTTTTGTGACCAACTTCACTCGGTCCAACCAACCCGAATAATGAGCCACCTTAGTCGCCCAAGTACGAAGGTTAGCCGATTAGCGATCGCCGGTGAACCAGTCACAAGTATAAAGAAAGTCGTGGTTTATCGGGCTGAGGTACTGAAACCAGATAGAATTACCTTATTCCGACCCACCGTACGGAGTCAGAACTAGTTGTTCATCAACAAAGGCCAAGGCAGGGGTCAGGTCACTATCGGCTAGAATGATGTTTCCTGATCTTCGAGATAAAAAAGATAAAGCCACAGTTTCCGACTAAGAAAAGGGCCAAAGATTAGGTGAGAGACCTATGAGGGGATACCTTTCCTTAAATAACCTTCAGAGGCGCGACTGAGATTAATTTATTATTTTCAAAAGCACGGCCGAAAATCACCAGAGCCAATTCGTGGTAATGGAGACGCCTCGGTTAAAGGGGAAATACATTTCAATAAGTGATCATCATTGCATGCACTGGAGACGAGATGATTGAAGTGATGTGTGGGACTGTCTTACTGAAACGACGGCTACTTTCGGGTACATCAACTCAACAGTCACACTCGAGTTAATGTAGGAGAAAATTGTTAACACTCAAAAGTAATTTAAGTGTTTAACTGAATTCAGTAACAACCTAACTATTCCAAAGCCGAATTTGCTCCTAGCCCTCGACTACAAGAACTTCATCGGCTAGTAAGGCATCTTAGTCGAGTTGTTAGTTAGAGGTACGATTGGGACTCATTCAGATGCAGACGCCTCAAGACAAAGTCAAAAGGGTTTCCGAATCCCTAAAGCCCTAACGGTCAACAACATCTAAAAGAAAGGGTCATTATCCGAGCAAGAGGAGTAGAGGGCCAGAAAATCGGCACCACCTCCCCAATAGTCGACCATTGAACTTAGTGGGTTACTTGATGGCTAACATGGGGGGGGGGGGGAAGGATCACGTTGTACATTTTTTTTATCTTTTTCTTTTTTTTGTACTATAAATAGGATCATTCGTTGTATAAACAGAACACAACACAATCAATCAAAAAACTGATTCTTATTTATCTTCATTCTACCTTTACCGCTTTTATTGCACTCTAGCTGAATTTATGCTTCTTACCACCTAGTTTATTCACTCAACATCCTAACACTTTCCGGAGTAGTTGGGAAACTCATTGCTGGAAGTTAGAGTTCCGCTTCCGGTCCAAATCGCTTAGTTAAGGAATCAATTTGTCATCCGATTTCGTCAGCCAATAAAACGGCAAACACTTCGGACGGTAACACAATTTCTTTCTATAGAAGAAAAATATTTTAAGTTATATATTATTCAGTACAAAAGTTTGTTTTGACAATATCAATGTTGTTTAATATTCATGTGTTAATAAATTAGTTATAAGTAATTTCTATTATGCTACTGATAAATATTTATCATGGAGAATCAATGCTTAAATAGTTTTTTTAACCTTAAGGCTGTATGTTTAGTTCGTAGGAAACATTTTCTGAAAAATGTTTAGGGTTTTCAATTTTTTCATATATGATTGGTTAAATTTTTTGAAATAAATTCTCTAGAAAAACTAGTTTCTTAAAAATAAGAAAAATGATTATCCTAGTGAAAGTTGAGAAAACAAGTTTCATAAGTGACATCTCACTCCTTTCCATCCCACACCTTATCCCACCCAACCCCACCTCCACCACCCCGGCACCCCCACACCTCTATCTTTGACTCCCACTCTCATTGTATTCGCCGAAATTATATCTAAATACTTTTGAAACATTTTTGCGTACTTACCAAGTACCAAAAAATAGGTAAGAAACTAATTATTTTCTAGGTTCCTTCATACCAAACATACCCTAAGTTCTAAAACTTTAACTCGAAAAGAGAAACATCCAAGAAGGTACATAAACTTCAACAATGCGATCCAGCTTAGGAGTTGGCAAAAAGATTCCACGATAAAGGAATTTTCATTTCTCAAGTGTTTCCAATTAGTATTTAATAGGTTGCAAGAGCTTACGTAAGTTAACATAAGAGGTGCAACTTGAACGACCACGATTGGATAAAAAAGAACCCCAGAAACAAAGATTCCAAATTTCCACTAATGACAATTATACTAATCTTTCAAAGATAACTACAAAATTCTTGACCATCAACGTCCTAATCATACTACCTCCGTCCCATTATACCCGTTGTCTTAGAACTCTTCACTCCCGTTAAAAAACAATATACAAGATATAGTTTACTAAATTATTCCTGGAAAGAAATAATCTTTTGATTATTTTTATTAATTGAAAAAGTATATATATCATTTACATCTTTCCATAATAGAAAATTTTTATTCCTTTTCTACTCTTAAAACCTTATTCTACTTGGACATTAACTATACAATTATGGTAAGTGTACAATAATAATTACAACCAAACATTACCTAAACTTAGCCAATAAACCGTGATATACACATTATGTATACACCATGTATATCACGGCCCAACTGTCCAATTTCCCGAAGGTAGCCCGTGATATAAACGGCGTATATTCCGTGTATATCACAGGTATCAATCACACCCCTGCAGTCATAGCGGGCGGTCTTCGTACGCTGAGACTATCCCTAAAATCTTCAAAAAGGACAGAGGGAAGACCCTTTGTAAAGATGTCTACAATTTGATACTTGGAAGGACCATTGCAGACACGCACTTGTCCACGAGCTACCTTTTTGCGAACAAAGTGAATATCCATCTCGATGTGTTTAGTTCGCTGGTGTTGAACAGGATTACCAGAAAGGTAGGTGGTGTTGGAAATTTACTAATGTAGAATTAAGTTTATCCCATTATTTATGACTCGAACAATTGGGCCCCGCATGTCGGAAATATCATTTCCACACACGTGCAATCTTAGTGCCAAGTATCGTAAATTTCGTTAATAAAGAGATATTGGTACGTAAGTGAAATATTTGAGACATAGAATGATGGATGGTTATTTGCTAAATAACAAGTGTTCCACGTTGGTAAACGAAGGAAGGATTGTGCGAAGTGTAAGATGGAACGGGTCGAAAAAGGGCCGCGGAGCCGAGAAGGGCCGCGGCACCTCCCGGACTGGGTCGCGGTGCCCCCTAGCAGCACCGCGACGCGTGACTAGAAGTAAGTTTCATCGACTTTCTGGTTGAATTAGCGCCACGACGCTAACGTGACAGAGTCGCGGTGCTTCATGGGTAGTGACTGCTCGACGGAATCCCAAAAGTCTTGGCTGTTGAGGGGGTTTCAATGGCATTGAATCCACCCAATAATGGCCATTACTTGGACCATTATGCTGTTGCATTACTTGGGGGTTAAATGTCATCCATTACATGGTAATTGGTTGCCATCGTGGGGAATTTGAAGAGGCAATCTTGCACACCTATAAATTGAAGCCTTGGCTCAATTCTATAGAAGGAGAGAAGATCATATATGAACATATGAACAGAAAAACAAGTTCACAACATTACAAAGAAATCAGAATTTTCTGATAGCAATCCTTCTCTTAGCAATCTTCATTATTCGTGTTCTTCGCTGAGATCATTGGTGTAGGCTTTACACACTTGATAGTTTGTTGTTTTATCTCCGGAGACTATTGTCCACACTTCCGTAAAGCCTATATACGGGGGCAATCTTGTATGAAAGACAAAGAGCCATCTCTCGACTCAACCGGTGGTGTTGTGGTTTATCAGACGAAGGACTCTAACCGTTCATATTCTGAGCGGATCTACAAGACACAAGTGTAGCAGTTCATGTTCCAAGTTTTTTTTGTAAGTAACTAAGTTAGAAAGTTGACTGGTATAAATCAAACTGCTTCTGATTCTGCTGCTGCTGCTCAAGGCAATCCCTCTGCCTTCCCCACTGCTCAAGGCACTCCTAATGCCTTTCCAGTTTCTCAAAGCTCATCCAATGCCTTTGCTGTCGCTCAAGGGAATGTTGTCGCTCCTCCACCCGCTGGATTTCACCATGAACGCCCTGAAAGGTTCACGGGCTCAAACTTCAAAAGATGGCAACAAAAGATGCTATTTTATCTAACTGTTATGGGAATGACACATTTCCTAACAGAATATCCTCCACAAGCTGGAGATGAAATGGACCCTTAGCCTTCTGAAATGGGTGAAGGGGGCCTAGGTATCCATGTCACTAATGACATGAAGATGGTTCTTGATGCATGGAGTTATAGTGATTTCATGTGTAAGAATTACATATTGAACTGCTTGTCAGACCCTCTCTACACAGTGTATTGCATCGTAGGCACTGCCAAAGAGTTATGGGAGAAGCTGCAAAAGAAGTACAACGTAAAATGCAGGTACTAAGAAATTTATCGTTGGGAAATTTCTGAAATTTCAAATGGTGGATAATAAAACAGTGATGTCCCAAGTCCAAGATTTCCAAATGATTCTACATCACCTGGATTTGGAAGGTATGAAACCAGACGAGCAGTTTTTGGTGGCATCACTGATTGAAAAGTTACCTTCTTCATAGAATGAGTTTATGAGTTACTTAAAACTCAAGACAAATGAGATGACCTTTGAAGAACTTATTATCAAACTCTAAATTCAGGAAGATAATAAGAAGGCCTTGCCTAGGGGTAAACAACCTGCTGAGGCAAAGGCAAATCTGGCTGAGGCCAAAGGGAACCTAAGCAAGAAGCGCAAGTTCCAGAAAGACGACAAGACCCAAGCAGCGGAGAAGTTCAAAGGAAACTGTCACCACTGTGGGAAACCTGGTCACATGATCAAGGACTGCCGCAAGCTCAAGACCGAGCAACAAGAGAAGGCCAAGGCTAAGGGGAAGGCACAAGTTAACGTCGTTAAAGACTAGTTTCTGAATGACATGATTGAGGAGTTCTCAGCGGTGGTGCTAAAAGCAAACCTTGTTGAGAATCTCATGCAATGGTGGATGGACACAGGTGCTACAAGACACATCTGTTCCAACAGAGATGCCTTCTCCATTTATACACCGGTCACAAATAAGAAGCTATTCATGGGCAACAATGCTTCCTCTGACGTGCTGGGGGTAGGAAAGGTAGTCATGAAGATAACTTCTGGAAAGGAGCTCACTCTGAAGGAAGTGATGCATCTTCCTGAGATTAGAAGAAATTTAATTTCAGGTCATTTATTGGTTAATACTGGTTTTAGGCTAGTGTTTGAGTCCAATAAATTTGTAGTCATTAAGAATGGAACATTTGTGGGAAGAGGGTTCGTCTGTGAAGGCCTCTTCAAAGTTAACACCATGTATGTATTACGCATAGGCAATAATAGTGAAGTTTCTTCTTCTTACTTGCTTGAGTCCTCTAATTTATGGCATTATAGATTAGGACATGTCAACTACAAGTCCATCCAAAGGTTGGTAAAGTTGGAGTTGTTACCGTCTATCGACGTAAACCCTCAACATAAGTGTGAGGTGTATGTAGAGGAAAAACTCACAAAGCTTTTTTTTCGATCCGTCGAAAGAAATACCGCTCCTCTAGAACTTATTCACACAGATATATGTGATTTGAAGTTTGCACAAACTAGAGGGGGGAACAACTACTTTATAAAATTCATTGATGATAAAATTCATTGATGATGGCACAAGGTATTGTTACCTTTACTTGTTGAAAAGTAAGGAAGCCTTTGAAGTATTCCGACGCTACAAAGCAGAAGTTGAGAACCAACTAAGTATGCAGATTAAATCCATTCGTAGCGATAGAGGGGGAGAATATGTAGCGCCATTTGAGGAATATTGTGCCCAAGAAGGCATTGTTCATCAAACGATGGCTCCATACTCACCTCAATCGAATGGTGTGGCGGAACGTAAGAATCGCACATTGAAGGAAATGATGAATGCCTTACTCATCAATTCCGGTCTTCCCCAAAACATGTGTGGAGAAGTTGTCCTTACTGCTAATACGATTCTTAACAGAGTCCCACATAAGGGTAAGGACAAAACTCCATATGAATCATGGAAGGGAAAGAAACCCACCTATAAAAATTTAAAGGTGTGGGGTTGTCTGGCAAAGGTCGAAGTACCCAAGCCAAAGCAGGTCAAGATTGGGCCTAAGACAGTAGATTGCATATTCATCGAATATGCAAATAATAGTAGTGCTTATCGCTTCTTAGTGCATAAGTCAGATATTCCAGATATCCACGGGGGTACAATCATGGAATCAAGGAATGCACAATTATTTGAAGATACCTTTCCTAGAAAAGAAAAAGACATAACCTCTCCCAAACAGAGTTATGAACAAAGCTCTCAGGAACCGGGAGTCGTTGACGGCCCAAATCTAGATAGTTCAGATCTAGTGGATCTCGAGGTGGCTGAATATCCAAAATCTAGTGTTCCAGATTCTTAGAACTTGGAGACTCCAGAGATGAAACTAAGGCGAAGTAAAAGGGCCAGGAAGGATAAATCATTCGGTCCTGACTTTGTAGCTTATATGGTTGATGATGAACTAAGGACAATTGCTGAAGCATTGTCAACTCCAGAGGCACCGCTCTGGAAAGAAGATATTTAGAGTGAAATAGGCTCCATTCTGCATAACCATACTTGGGAGTTGGTTGATCTTCATCCGGGAAATAAACCGTTGGGTTGTAAATGGATACTCAAACGAAAGTATAACACAGATGGGTCTATAGATAAGTACAAGGACAGGTTGGTAGTCAAGGGCTATCGGCAGAAAGAGAGTCTTGACTACTTTGACACGTACTCTTCGGTATCTCGGATGACGTCCATACATGTATTCATTGGGATCGCAGCATTGCGCGAACTTGAGATACATCAAATGGATATAAAGACAGCCTTCCTAAATGGTGATTTGGAAGAAGAAATTTATATGGACCAACCCGAGGGGTATGTGATTCAAGGGCAAGAGAAGAAAGTCTGTCGGCTTGTCAAATCTCTGTACGGGATGAAACAAGCCCCGAAGCAATGGCACAAAAAATTTGATAGTACTCTACTATCGAAGGGTTTCGCTATTAATGAGTGTGACAAATGTGTCTACATGAAAGGTAACTCTGATCCATTTGTTATGACATGCCTGTATGTAGATGACATGTTCATCTCAAGGAGCAGTCCTAGCATAATTCTAGAGACTAAGAACATGTTGAAACAATGTTTTGACATGAAGGATATGGGTATCGCAGATGTCATCTTAAGGATAAAAATCTCTAAGACATCTGACGGACTGGTCTTATCTCAGTCTCACTACATCGAGGATGTTTTGAGAAAGTTTGAGATGTTAGACAGTTCGCCGATAAAGTCACCAATGGATAGAAATCAAAAGCTTGATAAAAATTGTGGTGCACCCATATGTCAGGAGCAATATGCACAGGTGATCGGTAGTTTGATATACATAACAAACTGCACCCGACCTGATAATACTTATGCAGTCAACAAGTTGGCTAGGTTTACCCGTAATCCGAGTGATGATCACTAGAAGGCATTGAATCGAGTACTTCAATACCTGAAATACACGCTAACTTACGGGTTGCATTATTCGAGATATCCAGTTGTACTAGAGGGGTACAGTGATGCAAATTGGATATCTGATATAGAGAACACCAAGTTCACCAATGGGTATGTATTTACAATTAGTGGTAGGACTGTGTCTTGGAAATTCTCTAAGCAAACTTGCATCACCCGATCCATGATGGAATCGGAGTTTATCGCTTTAGACAAAGTATGAGAAGAAGTTGAGTGGCTTCATGACTTCTTAGAGGATGTTCCTTGTTGGAACAAACCCGTACCTTTTGTAATGATCTACTGCGACAGCCAGTCGGCTCTAGGAAGGGCATGAAATTCTATGTACAACACCATGTCTCGTCATATTCAACGGAGACATAAGACCGTTAGACAGCTGATCACTACGGGTATAATATCTATTAATTACACAAAATCAAAGGATAACATAGCTGACCCACTGATAAAGGGCTTACCCAAGGATCAGATGTTCTGCCTGTGGAGGGAAATGGGCTTAAAACCCAAAGTATAAGGACCAATACGGTGGTAACCCAACCTTACTGACTGGAGATCCCAGGAATTAGGCTCAATGGGAAAAGTAAGTTGTAAAGGTT
The DNA here is from genome assembly GCA_029783415.1 of Anisodus acutangulus. NCBI lineage: Eukaryota > Viridiplantae > Streptophyta > Magnoliopsida > Solanales > Solanaceae > Anisodus > Anisodus acutangulus. The sequence continues at coordinate 41,502,730 of CM056506.1, read as the reverse complement.
CAGTTGATCGCTTCGTGGAAGCATGAGCACTTCGGATAGTGATTTCTGTGATGGAACACCAAATCCAAATCCATTCCCGTGATAGACTATAAGTTCTATCTGCAGTGTGGGTGAAGGTTATGTTTCCAAAACCTTTAATGATCTTCACCGGTTGAGGTTAGGTTTGGGGAAATTTTTAATGGTTCCTAACACTTGTAAAGTGGGGTATAACAGGATAACTTATAGGAGACCACCTATTTAAGTGCGAGGATAGGTCGCCTCAAATTGAACGCACTTAAGAATCCAAGAAGTGTCCACGGCCACAATGGACAAAACATTATGAAGAACTAAGTAGAGGAAGTTGTTGTGTTGGTACCGCTGACTTGGCTTACACTAAACACTGACGGTTCAAGACATCACGTTCACCGCACAGTAAGTAAGTCCGATGGTATTCAACTATGGAAGGTTCAAAGCGTATGCTACCTATCCCGGTTCAACATCGGTCCGCTGAAAGATTGCTAGAAAATGCACCATGTGTGTGTGCCAAAATCTCTTTCAAGAGGGGATTGTTGGAAATTTACTAAATGTGGAAATAAGAATATCCCATTAATTTATAACTCGAATTATTGGGCCCACACATCGGAAACGTCGTTTTCACACACGTGCACACGCGGTGCCAAGTATCGCAAATTTCATTAGTGAAAGAGATATTGATACATATGTAATACGTTTGAGACATAGATATATGGAGGGTTATTGCCCAAATGACAAAGTATTCCACATTGGTAAATAAAGGAAGAAATGTACAAAGTGTAAAATGAAATGAGTCAAAAATCGTCGCGGAGTCGTGAAGGGCCGCGGCGTTTCGGAGGCAGAATGCTGCGATGGGAAGTTAGAAAAATCTGACGTTTGGGCTGGTTTTGGAGCATTGATTCTCCATTATTTGCCACATGAATTCAACTATTATTTGGCTGAATGTAACCCCTCAATCATTTGGAATTACATGGCTATTGAAGGAAATTAGTTGTCTAGTTGATGGGTCTTCTACTTACACTATAAATTTAGGCCGTTGGCTCAATTGAAAGACACTACACTCAACACTTAGAGAATTCTCCAGATTTTCTAATTTCATATTCTTCCTCTCTAGCAAAGTCACTATACTCAAAGTTCTTCAAGCGTAACACTTGAGTTTTCTTTGCTCACTTGTTAAAGTTGTTATTGTATCTTGGGAGACTATTGTCCATACTTCCGTAAAGCCTATATACTTCCAGATCTACAGAACTCAGGGATTCTAGATGTTGAACCGTGATGGAAAAAAGAGGGGACAAAGACATGTTCCAGGCCTTCTAGCTTGTATGGTTGAGAATGAACCATGGACAATTAACAAATAATTGTCATCTCCAGAAGCGCTGCTTTGGAAAGAAGCTACAAAGAGAGAAATAGATTCCATCATATAGAACCATACTTGTGTAATGGTTGATCTTCCTTCGGAAAAAGAACCTTTGGGTTATGAAAGTGGATACTCAAAATTGAGTACAAAGTAGATAGATCTACTGAGAGTATAAGGCCTCGGCTAGTTGTACATGTGCTCCCCTGTGAATAGCTTAAAATCCAGGGCCATTGCAGTCTTGCGTGACATGGATATTGAAACAGCCTTCCTAACCGGAGAGTTGGAAGGGGAGGATCAAAGTTGGTTTGCTGGACTGTTGGGCTTCTTCCTGAACTTTCTTTTGGTCCTTGAAATGTATACATTTTGGTCCTGGAAGTTTCAGATAAAACAGAAATAATAAATCTGACAACAGAAACATTGACTCTGAAGTTAGAAAGCCAACAGTTGGAAAAACCAACAGTCTGAAAGTGGAATTCATATTGAAACAAATGTCTCGATATTAAAGATATGGGTATCACAGATGACATCTTAGGAATTAGGATTTCTAAGACATCTAACGGACTAGTCTAACTCCAAACTCAGTTGTGAGATAGTTGACAGTCTCATTAAAGCCACCAATGGATATGAATCATATAACGGATTGGAATCATGGTGCCCCTATATACAAGGAGTGATATGTGCATCTCACATGTAGTTCAATGTATTGTACACACGACAACTGACCTGGTATCGGCTTACAAAGCAGATCAGTTGAACTAAGGTTCACTCGTGTTTCTGGAAATGATCGATAGAAGGCGTTAATTCGGATATGACAAAATCTGAAATATTTGCTTATATACGGATTATGGTATTCTGGATGTCCAGCGGTTTTGGGAGAACACAATGATGCAAACTGGACATCAGATATGAAGAACACCAAAGCCATAAGTAAATGTGTATAGTGGGTCTTGGAAAAACCACTAAGAAAACTTGCATCGGCCGATTCATCGGAGTTTATCGCTTTAAACAAAGCATGAAAGAAGTTGAGTAACTTCACGATTCCTTAGAGGACGTCCCTTATTGGGAGAAACTCGTGCCTTCAGCAGTTATACACTGTGGCTAGCCGGTCGTCTTTAGAAAGGGCATGGATGACGGCGTCTGGACATAACTATCGGATCTGTTAGAGACATGAGACCGTATGGCAGTTGATCATCATGAGTTTCACTTTCTTGATTACTAATCAAAGGATATAACGGACCCTTTAAATAAGGGACTACCCGAAGATCAAGAGTTCTGCCTGTCTAGGGGAATAGGCTTAAAAACTCAAACAATACGAACATTTGCGGTGGTAACCCAACCATACTGACTGGAGATCCCAATAATTTAGTTCAATGGGAAAACTAAGCTGCAAAAGGTTCGGTTGAGCGCTTCGGTGGAAGCAAGAGCACTTCGGATTATGATTTTCGTAAAGAAACATGAATCCAAAGCCGTTCCCGCGATAGACATTAAAGTGCTACCTGCATGGTGGGTAAAGGTTAATCTTCCAAACCTTTAACGATCTTCACACGGTTGAAGTTAAGGTTAGGGAAACTTTTAATAATTTCTAACACTTGTGAAGTGGGGTATAGTAGGATACCTTGTAGGAGATCACCTATTTAAGTGCAAGGACAGGCCGCCTCAAATGAACGCACTTAAGAACCAAGTGTGTCCACGGCCACAACGGACAGAACACAAGAAGAAACGAATAAAGGGGAGGTATTGTGTTGGTACCATTGTCTTGGCTTACAATAAATACCGAAGGTTCAAGACATCACGTTCACCGCACAGTAAGTATGTCCGATGGTATTCAACTAGGGAAGGTTCAAAACGGAAGCTACATCTCCTGATGCAATATCTTTTCGCTGAAAGATTTGCTGAAAGTAGGCACATTGTGTGTGCGCCAAAGTCTCTTTTAAGAGGGGATTGTTGGAAATTTACTAATGTGAAATTAATTTTATCCCATTATTTATGACTCAAACAATTGGGCCCCGCACGTCGGAAATATCATTTTCACACACGTGCAATTTTAGTGCCAAGTATCGTAAATTTTGTTAATAAAAGAGATATTTGTACATAAGTGTAATATTTGAAACATAGAATGATGGATGGTTATTTGCTAAATAACAAGTGTTCCACGTTGGTAAACGAAGGAAGGATTATGCGAGGTGTAAGATGGAACGGGTCAGAAAAGGGTCGCTGAGCCGAGAAGGGCCGCGGCGCCTCCCGAACTGGGCTGCGGCGCCCCCTAGCAGCGCCGCAACGCGTGACTGGCAGTAAGTTTCATCGACTTTCTGGTTGAATTAGCGTCGCGGAGCTAAAGTGGCAGAGCCACGACGCTAACGTAGCAGAGCCGCGGCGCTTCATGGGCTGTGACTGCTCGACGGAATCCCAAAAGCCTTGGTTGTTGAGGGGGTTTCAATGGCACTGAATCCACCCAATAATGGCCATTACTTGGACCATTATGCAGCTGCATTACTTGGGGGTTAAATGTCATCCATTACATGGTAATTGATTGCCATTGTGGGGCATTTGAAGAGGCCATCTTGCACACCTATAAATTGAAGTATTGGCTCAATTCTATAGAAGGAAAGAAGAACATATATGAACATATGAACAGAAAAACAAGTTCACAACACCACAAAGAAATCAGAATTTCCTGATAGCAATCCTTCTCTTAGCAATCTTCATTATTCGTGTTCTTCACTGAGATAATTGGTGTAGGCTTTGCATACTAGATAGTTTGTTATTTTATCTTGGGAGACTTTTGTCCACACTTCCGTAAAGCCTATATACGGGGACAATCTTATCTTAAAGACAGAGAGTCATCTCTCGACTCAGCCAGTGATGTTGTGGTTTATCTAATTGGTTGCTAAGTGTTTCAGGTGTTAACTTAACTGATGAAGGACTCTAACCGTTCATATTATGAGCGGATCTACAAGCCACAAGTGTAGCAGTTCATGTTCTTGTATCTCCGAATACAAGTTCTATATTTGAAGTTTCATTCAAGATCAAGATATTGACAACTTGTTATTGTCCTAATTGTTGTTTATCCTTTCGATCACTGTAATAGTTATTTACTCTTCCCGTTGTTGCTTTACATATTCCAACTTGTGGCACTAACATTATCACAATAAACCAACGTAGCTTTCTGAATAGGACAATGAAGCTCTAAAAGAAGATTACGTAACCAACATGATTCAAAGACCACATTGGTCACCCCTCGATACTCGGCCTCTACACCAGAACGTGACAATGTAGACTGACGCTTCGCAGACCATGAGACCAAGTTATTATCAAGAAACATGCAATAGCCGGACGTGGAATGTCAGGTATCCGAATAACCACCCCAATCAGCATCTGTATATGAGACATGTGTAGATGTCGAAGACGGATATAAATGTAAGCCATAGTCAAGTGTCCCCTGGATGTATCGAATAATGCGTTTGAGCGCATTTATATGTTCAACCATGGGATCATGCATAAACAAGCACACCTATTGTACGGCATACGTAATGTCTGGTCTCGTGAAAGTCAGATACTGAAGAGCCCCTACAAGACTGCGATAGTGGGTCGGATCCTCGTAAGGTGAGCCAACCGCAGCACCCAAGTTGGGTTTAGTATCAACTAGAGTGGAAGTAGACTTGCATGAGGACATACCAGCTTGCTCAATGATCTCAACAGCATACTTCTGTTGTAATAAGAATAATCCACCTGCATAACGAGTGACAGCAATCTCCAAAAAGTAACTCAAGGGCCCCGAGTCTTTCATAGCAAACTCAGAATTGAGCATTGTCATGATAGACTGGCGTAATGCATCAGAAGAGGCAGTCAAGATAATATCATCCACATATAATAGTATATAAGTCAGGGAAGAACCACGATGATATATGAACAATGAATTATCAAACCTGCTGTGAGAAAACTTAATAGTCGAAACATAGTCTGCAAACCTGCCAAGCCCGGAGGGACTTCTTAGGCCCATATAAGGACGTCTTTAATAAACATACATGATGAGGATACTTGGGATCCCTAAACCCCAATGGCTGATGCATATAGACTGTCTCTTTAAGATCACCATGTAAGAAAGCATTCTTCGCATCTAACTGATGAATGGGCCATGCTTTTGAAAGAGCCAAGCTGAGCACAATGCGAATGGTAGCCGGCTTGACCACCAGACTAAATGTCTCACCACAATCCACACCAACATGCTGAGTCTTACCATCACCTACAAGACGAGTCTTATGCCTTGAAAAAAAAACCATCAGAATTGTATTTATGAGAAAAAATTCACATAGACCGAATAATATTAACACCAGATGGACGGGGCACCAACTCCCACGTATTATTATCAATAAGAGCATTATATTAGTCAAACATAACAATTTTCCAATTTGGGTCATTTAAAGAAGTCACGGGATTTCGGGGCAAAGGTGATTTAAGAACATTAGAAGTTAAATTAAAATGTCTTTTCAGTTTAAAAATACCCTGTTGACTACGAATGACCGGTCTATGAGTCGGGGGAGAATTGGGTGGATTTTGTGTCAAAGGCGGAGGGTTGACAGACGGGCCTGCTGGCCCAACCTGAGAACCTGTAACAGTTGCAAGACCCGAGAGCAGTGGTGAAAACCTGGGCTGAATATTTGGCCCAGTTTCTGAAATAGTAGGGACAGAACTGGGCTGAATATTTGGCCCAGTTCTTTACCCGATCTGATGATCAAGGACCAAGAGGCGATGGGCCATTGGCGAATTTGGGTGCGGGACAGGTCCGAAAAATAGTGGATAATAAATGGGGAGACATTGTCATCTAAAAAATTATACGAACTAGGCACGGGACTACTTACCTTAGCAAACGGAAATTGGGATTCATCAAAATAATATGGCCACTAATGATGATTTTATTAGACAATAACTCAAAATATTTATAACCACGATGATTAGACGGATCACCCAAAAAAACACAAAGGGTAGAACGGGCCTGAAGTTTGTTAATTGTGGTGGACGGAAATAGTGGATAACATAAGCACCCAAAGACTCTAAGATGTGAATACGAAGGAGTCTTATTATATAATATTTGAAGAGGGGAAGAATATGTCAAACCTTTGGTAGGAAGAATGTTAAGGAGATAAGTAGTCATTTGTAGAGCATGATGCCAAACAGACAGAGGGGTGGAAAAATGGACCATTAAAGTTCGGACAATGTTATTAATGGTCCAAATTTTGCGTTCGGCTTTTCCATTTTGTGAGGACGTATGAGGACAAGAAAAATGAAAATTGATACCATTATTAGCACAAAAATCCCAAAACAGCCCATTATCATAGTCTTTCCCATTATCACATTGAATATTCTTAATCTCCTGTTCGAATTGGTTATGGATGAAAGCTCTAAATTTTAAAAAGGTGAAAAAAACTTGAGATTTTTTCGCTAACGAAAAGTCCATACCAAATTAGAATAGTCATCCAAAAAAAAGAATATAATATCGATGGCCCAAAGAGCTGATAATGGGAGATGTCCATAAATCGCTATGAATAATATCAAATGACATTAAAGTACGAGAATTAGAGTGTACAAACGGCAATCTAACATTTTTTCCTAAAGAACAAGATTGACATATCAAAGTACTACGCGTACCCTTACAAGAAATAAAATTATTTTTCTCTAAGGAAGACAAAATAGACGACCCCGGGTGTCCTAGACGAGTATGCCACAAGGAAGGAGCAAGGGCTGCAAAGGATGATGGCAAGGCTGGACTCGAGAGACCGGAGGTGGGCGTGATATGATAAAGATCTCCCTAACTATCACATCTCATGAGAGGAATCCCCGTCTTGAAATCCTTCACAAAAAAACAAAAGGACCAAATTCTACAGAAACAAAATTAGTAGTGGTGAATTTACGGACATACACCAAATTTTTAACTAACTTAAGGGCATGAAAGGTATTTTTCAAGACAATAGGTGGATGGGGGGGAGGGGGGGGGACAAGTATTATGACCGTAACCACGAATTGGAATTGAATTGTCATTACCAACAATTATACCATGATTTCTGCTCAAATTGAAATAAGACGAGAGAGTACCTTGGTCGGATGTCATGTGGGTAGTGGCTCCGGTGTCCATGTATCAATATGTGTACGGGGGATTTAATCCAAATGTGTACATCGCGGATTAAATGTCGGTAGGGGTGGGTCCCACGACATGGTGGGCCTAGTGGGGCCGAGGCCCAAGCACGCCGGCTTGCTGCCCCGGCCAGCTGTAGCTCTCAGGTTCTAGTGACTGCCTGATGGATTGGGCCTGCTGGAATGCTGAAATTGGGCCAAGTTCGGGTAAGAAGAATGTAGCGAGTAATATGGCCTGTTGGGCCCAGGCCCACTGACCCAGTTCCATGGCCAGGGGACCCAGGGCTGTGGCCAGTGGGCTTGCGGCCCACTGCCCCGAGGCCCATTTCCACCCCCGTTATTCCCTCCTCGGTTTCCGCCATGGTTTTTACCATTATTTTTGTGATTCAGACCCTTTTATCGCCACCGTTGTTGCGATTTTGGCCGGAATTGTTGGAACCGGAGGGATAAAAATTGGACTCGGTCATCATGACGACAGGCGAGGCCCCAGTGGCCGCTTTCTTAGCTAATCCGACCTGTTCGAGCGTGAGCATGGAATGGGCCTGATAAAATTGCAAAAGAGGACTGCTTTGACGAAGAAGCGTACCGACGCCACTATAGGCCTCAGAGAGGCCTGCAACCATCTGAAGTACAAGATGGTTGTTGGTAACTGGCGCATCGATGTTGCGGAGTTGATCCGCCAATTCTTTCAACCTTTTGCAGTATGCTGAAACGTTAAGGGAATCTTTCATATTGACGTGGGAGAATTCTTGCTCAAGGGTAACAACACGAGAATTTTTATTATCTTGGAATATATCACGCACTCTATTCCAAGCATCCATCGCTGTAGCGTCTGGTTCGATAATCGTTTGCAACAGGTTGGTAGAAATAGTGGAGTAAATTCACTGAAGAACGGTAGCATCAAGGGTTGTCCATAACTTAGGATCATCCTCAGATTTGGGCACCTCGGTATCCGCAGGAGACGTGGGATAATGTGATGGAGGACTTGATGCGAGTGTGCATGAACTTTGAACAGTTGGCCCATGTCGCATATTGGACGTTTTCTATTTCAAGAATGATAGGGATATGATTCTTGATGTTAGAAACAGTAAGGGCAGGGTGAAACGTGTTCTTTGACGTAGACATAACGAAAGAACAATACGTCATTGAGGGATTTGGAAGAAAAAATTTGAGAAGAGGAGGACACCGTCGGGCACGGAAAACGAGAGAATGGAGCTCAGATTCCGACGTACTGTTTGGACGGAAAGTGTGGAAGAAAAAATATTAACTTAGACTTCTGATACCATGAAAGAAATAATCTCTTGATTATTTTCATTAATTGAAAGAGTATATATACAATTTACATCTTTCCTTAATAGGAAAATTTTATTCTTATTCTACTCCTAAAACATTATTCTACTTGGACATTAACTATTCAATTATGGTAAGTGTACAATAATAATTACAACCAAACATTACATAAACTAAGCCAATAAACCGTGATATACATGGTATGTATACACCGTGTATATCACGGCCCAACTGTCCAATTTCCCGAAGGCAACCCTTGATATACACAGCGTATATCACGGGTATCTATCATTCCTATTTATTAAATGTTTTTTTAAAAATGAGCAATATTAAATGGACTCCTTCAGGTATAGCTGAAAATAAATATCAAATTTGATCTTGAATTTTTAAAATAATACTTATTTTAAGATAATTTTTTAAATCAAAGCGACAGTTAAACGAAAGGAATGAAATATTTCTCTGTAGTTTATCGACTCGAAAAGGTGAATTGTTTGCAACAGAACACGTAGCTACCCTTTACGCAAATTATTATACGTAAAAATCTGAAGTACGGATTTTTTTTTAAAAAAATCGTGGATGGGAAAAATTTGTGGTACTCATCAACCTTTTATGAAATGATGATAAGTATGAAGGGTTAGTCATTACTCATTAGTGACACATTAGCAGTGGCGGACCCGATATTTCGAGTGCGTCACTACTTTAAATTTATAGTTGCTATCAATTACAGATCTAGTATGCACAATTATGTGAGAGACACAAATTTACCTGCATTCGGTAATATACTAATTTATATAATTAATTAAAGTGGAAAAATGTATTACGTAAATATAAATTAAGTATATATATATATCTAATAGTTTCTCAACACGTGTATGTCGAGTCATTTAGCATGCAATTCTGTATAATATCAATATTATTAAAATAAAGCTTTGAGTATATATAAATGTTTCTTCAACCCGTCTTGCTATGACTAAAATACTTTCAAACTAATATAATATATTAAAATTTGTTGGAAATTTGCCTTTGATGGGGAGGTGCGTCCACCCATATTTAATGAATTAAACACTAGAGTTACGCATGTTGGAGGCTTTGTCTCTTCACACGTGCATAATCTACTAAGTGAGTAGATGACTGTAGGGCCAAGAATCGTCAAATTTCATTGAGAAATGAAATATTGGTCACGAAGAAAGGTGTTTGAGGCATGAAAATATGGTGTGAGACAAATCTACCACATCGGTGGAAAAAAGAAGAATTGCTCTCTTTATAAGTCTCAAAATTGGCTAAGGAATTGGATTTCTAAGGAAAACCAACAGTCTGAGAGTGGAAGTTATATTGAAACAAAAGATATGGGTATCACATATGACATCTTAGGAATTGGATTTCTAATACATCTAACGGACTGGTCTAAACTCCAAACTCAGTTGTGAGATAGTTGACAGTCTCGTTGAAACCACCAATGGATATGAATCATATAACTGATTGAAATCATGGTGCACCCATATACAAGGAGCGATATGCGCAGGTCACATGTAGTTCAATGTATGTTACACACTACAACCGACCTGGTATCGGCATACAAAGCAGATCAGTTGAACTAAGGTTCACTGATGATTTTAATAAATGATCAATATAAGGCGTTGAGTCGGCTATGACGATATCTGAAATATTCGCTTATCTACGGATTATGATATTCTGGATGTCCAGAGGTTTTGGGAGAACACAGTGATGCAAACTGGACATCAGATGTGAAGAACACCAAAGCCACAAGTAAATGTGTATGGTGGGTCTTGAAAAATCCTCTAAGCAAACTTGCATCGACCGATTCATGATGGAATCAAAGTTTATCGCTTTATACAAAGCATGAAAGAAGTTGAGTAACTTCACGACTCCTTAGAGGACGTTCCTTATTGGGCGAAACCCGTGCCTTCAGCAGTTATACACTGTGGCTAGCAGGTCGGCTTCAATAAAGTCATGGATGACGGCGTCTGGACATATCTGTCAGGATTTGTCGGAGACATAAGACCGTATGACAGTTGATCATCACGGGTGTCACTTCCTTGATTACTAATCAAAGGATATAGCGGACCCTTTTTAACTAAGGGACTACCCGGAGATCAAGTGCTCTTCCTGTCTAGGGGAATGGGCTTAAAACCCAAACAATACGAACCTTTGTGGTGGTAACCCAACCAAGAATTTGGCTCAATGGAAAAACTAAGCTGTAAAAAAGTTCAGTTGAGCGCTTTGGTGGAAGCAAGAGCACTTCGGATGATGATTTCTGTAAGGAAACATGAATCTAAAGCTATTCCCGCGATAGACATTAAAGTCCTACCTGCATGGTGGGTAAAGGTTAAGCTTCCAAATCTTTAACGATTCTCAAACGGTTGAGGTTAAGATTGGGGAAACTTTTAATGATTCCTAACACTTGTGAAGTGGGGTATAGTAGGATACCTTGTAGGAGATCACCTATTTAAGTACGAGGACAGGACGCCTCAAATGAACGCACTTAAGAACCCAAGTGTGTCCATGGCCACAACAGACAAAACCATAAGAAGAAAATGAATAAGGAGAGTTATTGTGTTGGTATCATTGTCTTGGCTAACACTAAACACTGACGGTTCAAGACTTCACGTTCACCACGCAGTAAGTAATAAGTAAGTCCGGTGGTATTCAACTAGGGAAGGTTCAAAGCAGAAACTACTTCTCCTGATGCAATATCTTTTCGCTGAAAGATTGCTAAAAGTAGGCACCATGTGTGTGCGCCAAAATCTCTTTCAAGAGGGGATTGTTGGAGATTTTCCTTTGATGGGGAGGTACGTCCACCCATATTTAATGAATTAAACACTAGGGTTCCGCATGTTGGAGGCTTTGTCTCTTCACACGTGCATAATCTACTAAGTGAGCAGATGACCGTAAGGCCAAGAATCGTCAAATTTCATTGAGAAGTGAAAGAGATATTGGTCCACGAAATAAGGTGTTTGAGGCATGAAAATATAGTGTGGGACAAATCTACCACATCGGTGGGAAAAAGAAGAATTGCTCTCTTTATAAGTCTCAAAATTGGCTAAGGATTTGGTACCCCAAGGGGTAACTCATGTGTTTAAAGGAGGGAGGACCTAGATCTGCTTGGGTTCAAGGCTAAGCCCACATGCGCGCCACCGTCTCCCGCCCGTCCCGTCCCGTCCGGGCTCGGGTCACGGGTCTTGGGTCTTAGGTCTTGGGCTTCTTCTGGTATTACTCCCTCCTTCAATGGTCATAAACAACCGTACTTGGTTGTTTACTCCCTCCTTCAATGGGCCATTAACAGCCATGACAGAAAAATGAGACACATTACACATACAGAGACAAACACAGAAGAGAAATAACACAGATTATGTCCGCAGAAACAATGACAAAACAGAAACTCTTCCTTCCTTTTTCATTTCTTCAGCAAGTCATTTTGTGTTTGTGTTCTTCGTCAGAATCAACCTATTTGCTTTGTAGTGTTGATTAAGTGTTGTTTTATCTTGGGAGACTATTGTCCGTTAACGTAAAAGCATATATATAGGGCAATCTTGTCTTAAAGATAGAGAGCCATCTCTCGACTCAGCACACAGTTGTAACAATCCAGATTTAGTGTTTCTTGATTTCAGGTTATCAAGATTCAACGCTCAACAAGCTTGCGGCAGTTCTAAATATTGGCTACTTGTTTATCCTTTCGAACACTTATAATATTTATTTACTTCCTGTACTGCTTTGCATATCCAACAAAATTTTATATAAATAATATTCTAACCTTCTCAATGGTTGATTGAATATAATGTACTTGTTGATATTTTGCAACCTAACTAAAACCTTAGGCAATAAACATGGTAGAAAAAAGAAATTAATAATTTTTTTAACGAAATAGGGAGAAAAATTCCAATGCATATCACTTTTCTTCGTAATCAATATTCTCTGTATATGTTATAATTGTCACACGTTGTATTATTACTTATAACGTCCATTTTCTTGTAACTTTTTCCTTAGACCTAAAGATTTTTAACCAATTTGCTAGATCACATTATACATGTATAAAAAGCGTTTATATTGTGAAAATATTTGTAAAAATTAGCATGCGCAACTGTAGGTAAGTAGACATTTGGATATGCGATTTCATCTCATGAGATGAAGTCAGCGTTTGGACATGTGATTTCATCTCATGAGATGAAATCCCAAATCATCCAAAAAGGCATGATTTAGGATTCCAAATCATGATTTGAAATTTTTTAAATGTAAAAGTTGACTGATAAGCTTATATTTTATAAAAATAGATCTATAAGTTGATAGTATAATTATAACAAATTTACTCTTACCAACCATGTGAGAGGATTATATTAAAGAGTAATTACACTACAACTCATGTTCAATTTTCCATTTTATTAAAACAAAAGTTTGATCAATTGATGTTGTATTTTTTAGAAAGGTCTTCTAGTAGCGTATTAATTCTGTTATGAACTATGACTTGCTCATTTGATAAGATTGTATAAGTTGGAAAAGTTTTGATGGTTTTCACAATTTATGAGGTTTTTATGTTTATAAGAAAAAAATAGAACTTAAGAAATTCAAATTATATGTCCAAACAAAACTTTAGTAACTTCAAATCGTCATGATTTTATCTTATGATTTCAAATCATGTCCAAACGGCTTCTATCTTCACATCTTTGGCCTTTTTTCAGTATCTTGTGCGATTCTTTTTTTCTACCACATGTATTTTACTTCATGTTAAGATCATCTATCTTTATTTTTAAAAAGTAAAAATATATATTGACATGTATATCGATATTAATTTACAATTAGAAATTATACTATAGAAATACTTCGTTTCCGAAGTCCTAAACCAACCGTAAGTATCTCATCTCTGTTGAGTGTTGATGCATACTCTTTTTATATATTCAAAATAGAGCAATTACACCTGCAGAAATAAATGAATTGTTACGTTAAGAGACCCACATCGGTAATAGAATAGAACATGGACTCTTTATAAGGATTTGGACAATCCTCACCCTACAAGCTAGCTTTTGGGGTTCAGTTAGGCCAAAGATCCATTCTTTACATGGTATCAGAGATTTCTGATTCAAATTTTATACTTGGTCTCAAAGTCATAAATCTCTTTTTTATTTTTCTCCAATGTTCCTGGTTTATTAAAGAATGGATCTTGGGTCTAACTCAACCCCAAAAGCTAGTTTATGATGGGAGGATTGTCCAAGTTCATATAAGGAGTCCAATGTTAAAAGTCTCACATCGGTAATGGAATGGGAACATGGACTCCTTATATAGATTTAGACAATCCTCACTCTACAAGCTAGCTTTTGAGATTGAGTTAGGCTCAATATCCATTCTTTATATGTTATGAGTATGATACTGTAAAGAATGGATCTTGGGCCTAACTCAACCCAAAAACTAGCTTGTAGGGTGAGGATTGTCCAAATCCATATAAGGAATCCATGTTACCATTCCATTTCCGATGCAGAACTCTTAACAGATACGTTACCATCACCACTCTAATGGCCTTTGCATTAACTTGCACATGTCCTTTGTTTCCCCCTCTCTCTCAAACACAACTACTCAATTGCCTTTGGATCAATTATAAAACATGAAGTTCATCTACGGGAAAAAATGCAGTCCCCAATAAGAATTTGCAAAGATCCACATATATTTTTGTTGATTACAAAGGTGCAGAAAACGAAAATTACAAATAACTGCTAAGTAAAACAAGAACTGAAATTACAATTCAACAACAAACTGAAATTACAATGATCTTTGAACAAGAAAAACTTGAACTGTTTTGTGTATGCTGAGTCGAGTGTTGCACTCTGTCTTTAAGATAATATTGCCCCGTATGTATCATTTATACGTCCTGGACAATTGTCTCCCAAGATAAAACAACAATGGAACAATTGAGCAAAGGAAACTCAAGTGCTACCGTGAAGAATTTTGAGTAATGAAATGATGCTGGAAGTTGTAGGAAGAACTGAAATTTGTTTCTGTTTGAGTATTTTCGTGTACCTCAACAATGGTGACAAGGGGGTCTTTATATAGTAGAAGGAGGGGCTGATGAACTGCCTCCATAAGTGTCATTATTGGCCAAGTAATGGTCATTATGGAGGTAGTAATACCACCAAAATAAATGGTGAAGATGTGCAACGGATTGGCCATTTAGGAAGAGTAATTCAGCCAAAATAAATGAAACTTCAGGGACCAAACTGTACATATGAAATAATTCTGGTCCAAACTGTACATATGAAACTTCATGGA
Source organism: Anisodus acutangulus (assembly GCA_029783415.1). Lineage (NCBI taxonomy): Eukaryota > Viridiplantae > Streptophyta > Magnoliopsida > Solanales > Solanaceae > Anisodus > Anisodus acutangulus. The sequence continues at coordinate 41,487,669 of CM056506.1, read as the reverse complement.
TCAAACTGTACATCTGTAAAAGTTTTCTGGTCCAAAAAGATAATATCAGAAGAAGCACAGCCCACGAACCCGGAACCGGACGGGACGGGAGGCGGCGGCGCGCGTGTGGGCTTTCCTCGAACCGAAGCACATCTACGTCCTCTCTCCTTTAAACACATGAGATACCCCTTGGGGTCCCAAACCCCAAGCCAACTTTGAGTCTTATAAACAAAACAATTCTTTCTTCCTCCACCGATGAGGGAGAATTGATCACATACCACACTTTTCCATGCTTCAAACACCTCACTTCGTGGACCAATATCTTTTTCATTTCTCAACGAAATTTGACGATTCTTGGCCCTACGTACTTAGTAGATCATGCACGTGTGAAGAACCGGATTCTCCAACATGCGTAACACTAGTGTTTAAGCCGTTAAAGTTGGTCGGACGCAACTCCCGCTAAAGACAAATTTTCAACAATTTTGTACCGAGAAAAGATTTGCGTAAGACTCCATCAGCATTTAGAATAAACGTGTTGTGAGCAAAATAACTTACTTTGTTTATTCAAAAGCATCTTGGTACTAAAACTTTCACCAGTAGACAATTAACCAAGTGCGTGTTTGACTGAGGTAAACAAACTTGAACACAAGGAACAATAAATAGTGGGAAATTAAGTTAAAGCAATACATGAGTATGCCTTATCAAACACAACATTATAATTATTCGTTAATTCTTTTAATATGTAAGGGTGAACATATTTGCTCGAACATGAAGAAATTTGTCATAAAAACTTTTATGGTCTGTCTCTACAGTATATTCATATATATTTGAAAGAAATAATCACTTGATTATTTTCATTACTTGAAAGGCTATATATACAAGTTACAAAATAAGAGAATCCTATTCCTATTCCTATTCTATTCCTAAAACCTTATTCTATACATTTATGGTAATACACTAATTATGGTAATACACTACTAATTATATTACAACATTGCCTAAACTAGGATACTAAATATTTATCATAAATTATATTACCTAAAACAGCTAAACCGAGAGCCTTTTATGGGAGAAAATCTGAGACAATATACACATGTTTATTGTGTGTATATTGTATATTTAACACACCCCCGCAGTCATAGTGGGCGGTCTTCGAACGCTGAGACTGTCCCTAAAATCTTCAAAAAGTACCGAGGAAAGACCCTTTGTAAAGATGTCTGCAATCTGATATCTCGACGGGACGTGACAGACGCGTATCTGACCCCGAGCAACCTTTTCACGGACAAAGTGAATGTCCATTTCGATATGTTTAGTGCGTTGGTGCTGAACCGGATTACCAGAAAGGTAAATGGCACTAATATTATCGCAATAAACCAATGTTGCCTTTTGAATTGGACAATGAAGCTCCAAAAGCAAATTACGTAACCAACATAATTCTGAGACCACATTGGCTACCCCTCGATATTCAGCCTCAGCACTGGAGCCGGATAGAGTCGCCTGACGCTTCGCAGACCAGGAGACCAAGTTGTTGCCAAGGAACATACAGTAGCCAGACGTAGACCGTCTGGTGTCTGGACACCCACCCCAATCAGCATCTATGTATGAGACAAGTGTGGATGTCGATGAAGAATACAAATGCAAACCATAGTCTAGTGTACCCTGAATATACCGAATGATGCGTTTGAGTGCATTTATGTGCTCAATTCTGGGATCATGCATGAATAAACACACCTGCTGGACAGCATACGTAATATCCAGTCTGGTAAAGGTAAGATACTGAAGGGCCCCTGCAAGATTGCGATAGCGGGTTGGATCCTCGTAAGGGACGCCAACCGCGGCACCAAGCTTGGGCTTAATATCAACTGGAGTGGAAGTGGAATTACAGGATGACATCCCAGCCCTCTCGATGATCTTGGCTGCATATTTTCATTGAGACAAGAACAATCCATCGGAATGACGCTTGACGGCAATCCCCAGAAAGTAACTCAAGGGCCCTAAGTCTTTCATAGCAAACTCAGAGCTGAGCATGGTCATGATAGACTGGCGTAAGGCATCAGAAGAGGCCGTCAAAATAATGTCATCCACATACAACAAAATGTAGGCCAAGGACGAACCACGATGGTAGATGAACAAAGAATTATCTGACATGCTGTGAGTGAACCCAATAGTCGAAACATAGTCAGCAAACCTTGTATAGCAGGCCCGGGGAGATTGCTTAAGCCCATATAAGGACTTCTTCAACAAACAGACATGATGAGGACGGTTGGGATCCCTGAATTCCAACGGCTGATGCATATAGACTATTTCCTTGAGATCACCATGTAGGAAAGCATTCTTGACATCTAACTGATGAATAGGCCATTCCTTCTAAAGGGCCAAGCTAAGCATAGTGCGAATGGTAGCCGGTTTAACCACCGGACTAAATGTCTCCCCACAATCTATACCAACCTGCTGAGTCTTACCATCACCTACAAGCCACGCCTTATGTCGAGCAAATGAACCATCTGAATTCTCCTTATGAGCAAAAATCCACATAGACCTGATAACATTAATACCAGAAGGACGGGCCACCAACTCCCACGTCTTATTATCAATAAGAGCATTATATTCATCAGTCATAGCAATTTTCCAATCGGGTCGTTTAAGGCTGACACAGGATTACAGGGAAAAGGAGATTTAGAGACATTAGAATGTAAATTAAAATGTCTTTTAGGTGTAAAAATACCCCACTGACTACGAGTGACCGGTCTATGACTCGAGGAAGAATTGGGTGGATTTTGGGAATTTGCTGGGCTCGGTATGGGTAGCGGCGACGATGGGCTCTTGGCCCAAAATCGACGCATAAAAATTGGGTCGAGAGCGAATCGGACTAGTTCGGTGTTGGTGACTAGCCCAATTGCTGAAATTGGCCCAGTGAACAGATTGGGCAGAGATGACCGAGATGGGCCAGTAGGACCAGCGGGCAGTGGGCCCGCTGGAGAATTTTGGGTGCGGGAGATGTCCGAAAAATGCTAAATAATATACGGGGATATTTGTTCATCCAAAAAATTATACGAATTAGGCTCGGGAGTATGAACATTAGTAAATGGAAATTGGGTTTCATCAAAAATTATATGGCGATTAATGATGATTTTCTTGGAAGATAAATCAAAGCATTTGTTAACACGATGATTAGACGGATAACCCAAACACACACATGGAGTAGACCGGGCCTGAAGTTTGTTAATTGTGGTGGATGAGAATAACGGATAACACAAGCACCAAAAAATCCGAAGATGAGAATAAGAAGGATTCTTATTATATAAAATTTGGAGGGGGGAAGAATATGTCAGACCTTTGGAAGGAATTATGTTAAGGAGATATGTCGCCATTTGAAGAGCATGATGCCAAAAATATGGGGGTACGGAAGCATGAATTAAGAGAGTGCGGACAATGTTATTTATGGAATGAATTTTGCGTTCAGCTTTCCCATTTTGTGAAGATGTATGAGAACAAGAAAAATGAAAATTGATCCCATTATTAGCACAGAACTCCCGAAACACCCTATTTTCATACTATTTTTCATTATCACACTGAATATTTTTTATTTCTCTTTCGAATTGTGTTATAATGAATGCTCTAAATTTTATGAAGACAGAAAACACTTGAAATTTATTTGCAATTGGAAACGTCCACAAAAATTTAGAATAATCATTCAAAAAAAGAACATAATACTGATGACCCAACGAACTTAGAACAGGAGACGTCCATAGGTCGCTATGAATAATATCAAATGGCATTGAAGTATGAGAATTTGAGTCTACAAATGACAACTTAACAATTTTTCCTAACGAACAAAATTGGCAAATTGGAGTACGACTCTTACCCTTACAAGAAATAAAACTATTTTTATCTAAAACGGATAAAATAGAGGATCCCGGATGACCAAGGCGAGCATGCCACAAGGAAGGAGAAATGGCTGCAAAGGCTGATGGCAAGGCTTGACTCGATGGACTGAAATCGGGTGTGATAGGATAAAGATCTCCCCTACTATCACACCTCATGAGAGGACTCCCCGTCTTGAAATTCTTCACAGAGAAACCAAAAGGATCAAATTCAACAGAAATGGAATTGTCAGTGGTGAATTTTTGGACAGACACTAAGTTTTTAATCAATTTGGAGGCATGTAAAGTATTTTTCAAGATAAGGGGAGGATTGGGGGGAGATAGAGTTTTATGACCATAATCCTGAATTGGAATAGAGTTACCATTATCGACAACTATACCACGAGGGTTGCTCAAATTGGCATAAGACGAGAGAGTACCTTGATCGGAGGTCATGTGTGTCGTTGCGCCGGTGTCCATGTACCAATTTGGATCCGGTTGCGTCAACCCAAGTGTGTGCATTGCAACTTCAATGTCGGTGTGAGTAAATATGGGGCCCACTACCGAGAATGCTTGTGTGGGCCGAGGCCCAAGTAGACCACCCTGCTGCCCCGGCCCAGTGCCGAACCGAGAATCTGTTTGGTGAATATTGGGCCTGAAAGTAGATTGTCCAGCCCACTGGCTGCCTGAAGCTGCTGGAAAATAGGGGCTGCTGGCCCACGGCCCATTGCCCCAACCCCACTGCCATGGGTCCCACTGCTGGGACCAGTAGGGAGGAGGCCCATTGTTGACTGGACGGGGCCCACTGTCGGACTGCTGACCACCGGAACCATCACCGGAACTTTCGCGTTTGCCCTTGCGGTTTTTGTTATTATTCTTACGATTATTTTTGCCGCCACCATGAGAACAGTTTTGGCCCGAATTATCAACAAAACCTAAAGAATTTGTGGAGGACTTCATTAGGACGACGGGGCTTGCTTCGGTAGCCGCCTTTTTATCCAAACCGACTTCTTCCAAAGTAAGCATGGAGCGGGCTTGATATAAAGCGGGAAGTGGGTTTCTTTGACGAAGGAGAGTCCCAACGCCATTATAGGCCTCAGAAAGATCGGCAACCAGTTGTAGAACCAGACGATTATTTGTTACAGGTGCGCCAACGTTACGGAGTTGGTCCGCCAACTCCTTGAGTTTCTTGCAATAGGCAGATATGTTTGGAAATTCTTCCATGCGAACTAGAGAGAATTCCTGCTCGAGTGTGACAACACGTGAATATTGGTTATCTTGGAATATGTCACGCAATCTATTTCAGGTAGCCATAGCCGTGGTATCCGGCTCAATAATCGTCTGTAAGAGGTCAATCGAAATAGTGGAATAAATTCACTGGAGAACGGTAGTATCAAGAGTAATCCTTAACTAAGGATCCTCCGCGGGAATAGGTGCAGCGGGAGGAATTATGTGATGGATAACTTGATGGGAGATAGCGTGAATTTTAAACAATTCTGTCCACGTCGCATATTGGACGTTTTCCATCTCAAGCACAATAGGGATGTTGTTCTCTATGTTAGAAACCATGAGGGCAGGATGAAAATTGTTCTTAGACATATTGAAAGAACAAAGGTAGAGGAGGGGAAATTTGGGAATAGTAAGAGAGATTTGAAGAGCAATATACACATGTATACACACAATATACACATGTATATTGTGTGTATATTGTATATTTAACAATAATTTATTACATCAAACCGATTAAATACAATCCAACAGAAAATGGTAAAGAAAAAAGAAATGCTAGAGTCCTGCAGATACTTAGATAAAAGACCACCAAGGTGTCTTCCTTTCGAACCTTAATTATGTGTCTTTAAAGAAAAGTAACTCCTAGGCTTATCGAGTAGTAGAATAAACAGAGAACTTCTCAAGAAACAGAAAAAGTAGAGTAATTAAAATGCTTGCCTTCCGTGATAAGTGCGATGACATGATATACCTTATCGTCAATTATGCAGAACTTCTAATTCTTTGCTGACTAACATCTATTTTTCCAATGACTCCGCATTATTATCATCTACCCGAAATAATTCATTCATAAGAAAAAAAGAATGAACTGACTACCGAACAAAAAGTAAATATGTAAAGCAAAATGATGTGGAAGTTTTTGTCAACACGCTTTGGGAAAGTCGCGGTAGAGATCAACTTCGTGATATTGTTACCATACTGTTTGAATGGATATTTGTGACTGTTAATGATGGTCAGGGGCCGACCAACGTAATCCTATGGGGGGTGGTTCGAAAGTTATATATTTGTGTAGATAATTGGTTAACTATGTTAAAATAAACAAATGAGCACCCAGAAACAAAAAGAGTCACTGGGTGCTTTGGTGGTTGTCACGGCGAGAGTATGCTTGTTGTGTTCCCAAACAGCAGATCGAACACCAAATTGAGCCGTCTTTTTTATATCATTTTCCCATTTATTTGCTTTCTTCTTTTTACTTTCTTTTTTCCATTTTTATTTTCGTTTGTCTACTGTTTCCTCTTCCCTAATTAGTACTAATTTTTTTACTTTTTATTAAAAAGAAATTGTTACATAGGGGTAGGGGTAAGAGAAATAGGGGAAAGAATTATAACGTGGGGATTCGAACCCTCACATATACGGTTCGGTCGGTTATTTTATGGAATTTATAGCGTATTAATTTTTTGATTATTTTATTTTGTATAACCAAAATTAAACTTTTAAAAACTGTCCCATTATCTCGATTTTTCTTCAGTATCGGTACGATTCGATTAATTTTGAGTATTTTAAAAGGATGACCAACACAATACCAAGTATAGTTGAAGTTAAGAATATAAAAGTTATAAACAAACTGACAATGCAACATTATTAATTATGAACCTCACTAATGAATATCACTACTAAATATATACTTAACTTGTTGCTTATAATAGAATATCAATATCATAAGAATTTGTTGAAGACAAGAACTATATTAATAAATTAAATTTGTAATAGTAATACAACAACATACCCAGTGAAATCCCATAACGTGGGGTATGGAGAGGGTAGAGTGTACGCAGACCTTACCTTTACCTTGGTAGGTAGAGCAACTTTGTAATATTAGTATTGCTATTTGTAATACTAATAGCAATATGTTTATCCCTACCTTTCATAGAGAAAACGAAATTTGCTGCCTGCTCTCTCTCTCTCTTTGCGCTTACTATATTTTAGTCATTTCTTCGCTATCGTCCAACAACCGCTGGCTACGACGACCAGGTAAGGTTTGTCGATCTCTCTCGCTTCTTCTCTCATTCTTTCTCCATCTCTCTTATTTTCTCCCTTGTTTTCCCTTTTCTCTTTTCTATCTTTCTTGTTTTCCCTTTTCTCTTTTCTATCTTTCCTTCGTTTCTTTCTGTAATTTCCGGCGGGTCCCTTCTCCGGAGACCCTAGTCGACTACCGAAACACTAGAATCTGTCGAAAAGAATTTTTGAAAGACCAGCCCATACAGGATCTTCCCCAGGTATATCCCTTGATGTTATTTTTCTGTTCTGTCGATCGGAACCAACAGTTCAAAGGACGAACTCGACTTTCAACGTCATTGTCTCGCCACCGACCAGGTACTCGACTTTTTGGTTAAAAGTCAAGTGAACATTACTTTCGATGCCGGTGAATAGTATCAGTGAACAATGACTTTTGCCGGCAAATAGGTTCGATTCAACTGGAGTTGGTACCTATGGTTGCCCGTATCCATTCTATGTCCTTATCCTTGTTGTTAAATTTTGTCATTTTGCTGTATTGATTTGTGACTATACGTTCTTGCATTTACCATTCTTGTCTGTAGTTATGGCATTCTTGGCATAGTTATTTTACTTGCCTCTTGATTCTTATTAACTTGTGCTCTCACTTTGATCCCTTCCTGTTTTAGGGTAAACGTTTGATTAGTTTGTTATTTTTATTTGCTTTAGTGACTTTGGTAACTGATGGTAGACTAGGATCATGTTCTCGGCCGGGGACGGAGGCAAGGGTTGGGGGGTAAGTGGGGTAATGGAGATACTAGGCTGAGAATAGGGTCTTTGAACATTGGGAGTTTAACGAAGAAGTCCATAGAGCTAGTTAATATTCTTAAGAAGATGAGGATTAATATAGCATGTGTCCAGGAGACCAAATGGGTAGGACCTAAGACTAAGGATATGGATGGGTATAAGTTATGATTCTCGGGTAGGTCGAGTTATAGGAATGGGGTAGGCATTTTAGTAGACAACGAGCTAAGGGATCAGATGGTAGAGGTTAGGAGGGTCAATGACAAGATAATAGCGATTAAGTTGGTAGTTAGAAAGTTCACTATGAATATTATTAGTGCTTACACGCCACAGGCGGTCTTGGACGATGAGGAGAAGACACACTTTTGGGAGGATTTGGACGAGGTGGAGGGTGGTATACCACCCACTAAGAAGTTATTTGTAAGAGGAGATTTCAATAGACATATCTGGTCACTTTTAAAGGGTTATGATGACACGCATGGAGTTTTTAGCCTCGGGAGCAGGAATGGGGTAGGCGTCTCACTTTTGGAGTTCGCTAGAGCTTTTTGGATGGTGATAGCCTATTCGAGGTTCTTGAAGAAGGAGGAGCACTTGGTGACTTTCCGTAGTTCGGTGGCTAAGACTCAGATAGACGTTTTGCTCCTTAAGAATGTTGACAACGGTCTTTGTAAAGACTGCAAGATTATTCCGAGGGAGTATCTTACAACCCAACATAAACTTTTGGTGATGGATTTAGAGATCAAGATAGAGAAGAAGAGGAGGGTTGTGGATGACAGGTTAACAATCAAATGGAGGAGTTTGACCATAGTTAGTGCAAAGGAGATGGGGGAGAGGTTGATGGCCAAGGGGGCTTGGGGGAGTAGTGAGGATGCAACTGGTATATGGGACAGAACGGCAAGTTGCATTCGAGAGGTAGCTAGACAAGTGCTTGGGTCTCGAGAGGTAGTCGTGGTAAGCATCGAGGGGATTGGTGGTGGAATGGTAAAGTTCAAGGGAAGGTGGAAGCGAAGAAAGTGGCGTATGCAAATTTAGTAGAAAGCAAGAATGAAGTGGAGAGATAGATGAATAGGGAACTGTATAAGATGGCGAGGAAGAAGGCAAAACTTGCGGTTACGGCGGCAAAAAAGGTGACTTTTGAACGCTTGTATGTGGAATTAGAGGAAAAAGTCGCGGATAGGAAGTTGTACAGACTAGCGAAGGCGATGGAGAGGAGGGCCCATGACTTGAATCACGTGAGGTGCATCAAGTACGAGGATGGAAAAGTACTGGTGGAGGACGCGCATATTAGGCGGAGGTGGCAGTCTTACTTCCATAAACTCTTAAATGAAAAAAGAGATAAAGACATTGTGTTGGGAGATCTGGATCAATCTGATAGGTACCGAGATTTTGGGTATTGTAGAAACATTAAGGTTGAGGAGGTTAAGGGTGTTGTTCGGAGGATGCGCAGGGGATGAGTGACCGGGCCTAATAAGATCCCGATTGAATTTTAGAAAAGCACAGGCAGGGCAGTTTTGGAGTGGCTGACTGAGTTATTTAACGTCATTTTTAAGACGGCGAGAATGTCCGAAGAAGGGTGGTAGAGTACAATGATCCCTTTGTACAAGAACAAAGGTGATATCTAGAGTTGCAACAACTATAGGGATATCAAATTGCTAAGCCACATTATGAAAGTTTGAAAAAGGGTCGTGGAGATGAGGGTGAGAAGAGACATGTCTATTTCTAAGAACCAGTTTGAATTCATGTCGGAGCGTTCTACCACAGAATCCATTCATCTTATTAGGAAGTTGGTGGAGCAGTATAGGGAGAGGAAGAGAGACTTACAGATGGTTTTCATCGACCTCGAGAAGGCATACAACAAAGTCCCTAGGGAGATTCTATGGAGATGTTTGGAGGTTAGAGGTGTACATGTGGCATACACTAGGGCGATCAAGGATATGTATAATTGAGCCAAACTGGAGTACGAACAGTAGGAGGAGACTCGGTGCACTTCCCAGTGATGATGGGGTTGCACCAGGAATCAGCTCTTAGCCCATTTTTATTTTCCTTGGTGATGGAAGGACTGGCGCGACAAATACAAGGAGAGGTGCCATGGTGTATGTCATTCGCAGATGGCATAATCTTGATTGATGAGACTCACAGCAGAGTGAACGCTAAGCTGAAGGTTTGGAAACAGACTCTGAAGTCTAAAGGGTTCAAGCTGAGTAGAACCAAGACAAAATATTTGGAGTGCAAGTTTAGTAACGCGAGCGACCATGGGACAGGCGTAGAGGTGAGACTTGGTACTCAGGTCATTCCAAATAAAAGAATCTTCAAGTACCTCGAGTCTATTATCTAAGGGGATGGAGAGATTGATGATGACGTCACACATTATATTGGGGTAGGGTGGATGACATGGAGGCTCGCATCTGGAATCTTATGCGATAAAAAGGTGCCACCAAAACTTAAAGGCAAGTTTTATAGGGTGGTGGTTAGACCGACTATGTTGTATGGAGCGGAGTGTTGGTCAGTCAAAACTTCGCACATCCAAAAGATGAAAGTTGCGGAGATGAGGATGCTGAGATGGATATGTGAGCATACAAGGATGGATAGGATTAGAAATGATAATATCCGAGACAGAGTGAGAGTAGCCTCGGTGGATGATAAGATGAGGGAAGCGAGGTTGAGATGGTTTGGGCATATGCAGAGGAGAGACACAAATGCCCCAGTGTGGAGGTGTGAGACGTTGGCTATGGATAGGTTCAGGATGGGTAGAGGTAGGCCGAAAAAGTATTGGGGAGAGGTGATTCGGCGGGATATGGCGCACGTGCAACTTACTAAGGACATGACCTTAGATAGGAGGTTGTGGAGAACACGGATTAGCCTATCTTACTAATAGGCGCAATATTGTAGGCCCGTTTAGCCTATCTTACTAATAGTCGCAATATTGCTTTATAGTCCCATGTAGTTTGATTTCTGTTGCTATGTGTTATTTAGTGTACTTTGTTTAGCTTATTTACCTGCGCTAATTACTACTTACTTTTTCAGAATGCGCTCTCATGGCTTATTCGCTTTTGATACCAGCATTTTCATATTGCCTTAGATTTTTTTGATCGGGTCTGACCGTTTTTCTTGCTTTTCTTTTGCTTTTGCTTTTGCTTTCGCTTTTGCTTGCTTGTGCTTATTCTTTGTCTTGAGCCGAAGGTCTCTCGAAAATAACCGCTCTACCTACCAAGGTAGAGGTAAGGTCTGCGTACACTCTACCCTCCCCTGACCCCCCACGTTGTGGATTTCACTGGATATGTTGTTGTTGTTGTAATACTTATAGCAATCATTTAATTTGAAATACATGAACCAATATTTATAACTTACATACCAGTAAACCTTAGGTTAAAAGGTAATTGTACTTACTTTTAAGCTAAAGAATTTACAAGATAAAAATATAGATTTACCATGCTAACTGGAATACTTCCAAAGTTTAGAAAAATAAAGAGGGAAGAAAAATAACAAGATGATTAAACAGACCTTAGTCTTCTATAGTTGTTGTTAATGTAATATTACGTCAAGAAGAGTAATGTCTGAGACCTATTGCATGTTGTTTCGATAGGGAAGAGTAGGTTTAGATTTTAATAGCAAAGTTCAAGGTAAAAAAGATAATTCTTTGTAATTTATTTACTATAATATATATACTCTCTCTATATATATATATATATGTATTTATTCAGTTCGGTTCGGTTCGATATTTTTTCGATAGTTTTTATAAAAGAGAAAACCTAACATAACTATTCGGCGCAGTTATAGATTTATATCAAAACTTTTGGTTTTACTTTAAAAAACTAAATATCGGTACGATACTGTACGGTTCGGTCGGTTCAATCGATATTTTATAAATCATTGACAGCACTACCCTCACCAACAAGGTAAAAGTCTAGGTTGTCAATCAACTGAGCTACTAGATTCCTACCTAATCAGTACTATGTGTTCACCCCCACCCCCCACCCCCCACCCCCTCTAGTTTTTTACTTTCTCCCCTCTTTTTAATTTTCTCTTGTGACTTTTGAGATTATTTGTTATTTTGTGCGAATAAATCAAAAATACAATTTATATTGGAAACACAAATTTTAAAAATAAATTTGGTGTATGTAATGACGTTATTATACATTGTTTTTAAAATTTGATAATTGTAAACAATGATGTAGACATTTTTGTGTTTTTTTTAAACTCCTATATTTGTGTTTTGTGTAGAAACATTGTATTCGATTGAATCCGTTGATTATACATTACATATGCCTATATGCGAAAAATTTATCGAGCACCCATTACTTTAAACACCTGGATCCGCTACTGATGATTGTGTTGGAAATTTGTCTTTGGCGGGGAGGTGCGTCCACCCATATTTAATGAATTAAACACTAGTGTTCCGCATGTTGGAGGCTTTGTCTCTTCTCACATGCATAATCTACTAAGTGGGTAGATGACCGTAGGGCCAAGAATCATCAAATTTCGTTGAGAAATAAAAGAGATATTGGTCCACAAAGTAAGGTGTTTGAGGCATGGAAATATGGTGTGGGACAAATCTACCACATCGGTGGGAAAAGGAAGAATTGCTCTCTTTATAAGTCTCTAAAGTGGTAAAGGGTTTGGGACCCCAAGGGGTATCCCATGTGTTTAAAGGAGGGAGAAACTTTATGATATTATCTTTTTGGACCCCAAATTGTTTAATATTTACAGTTTGGTCCGTAGAGTTCTGGAAAGTTGATTTTGGGAAAGACAGAAGGCAGAAACTTTCTGCCTACCGTTTGGACTATTTTTTTGGAGCATTAACCAGCCATTACTTGGCTGTTAACTACTCCATAAACAACCCTCCTTCATGACCACAAATCATCCTCACTAATGGCATTAAACCTGCCATTTTCAGCCTCCCTAATGGTCATTAACAGCCCTCCTAATGACTATTTATAGCCATGTTTGTGGCAGTTGAGGAGTCCCTCCTCCATGCTATAGATTGATGCCTCCTTTGGCTAAAAAATGTGACAGAAAATAGCACAAAACGCAGCACAAAACAGTGAACAAAACCTGCAAAACAGTCACGAAAAACACTGCCAAACAGTGATGAAAAACAGTGAGGAAAGACACACATATACACAAGATATACTCAACAGAGACACAATATATACACAGAGACAAAATAGAAGAGAAAACAGAAACTCTTTCTTCCTTTTCCATATCTTCAGCAAGTCGATTCGTATTTGTTTTCTTCGTCAGACTCAATCTATTGGCTTTGTAGCGTTGAGATTAAAGTATTGTTTTATCTTGGGAGACTATTGCCCGCTAACGTAAAAGCATATATACGGGGCAATCTTGTCTTAAGGACAGAGTGCAATCACTGGACTCAACACACAATGTTGTAACCATCCAGATTTAGTTGTTTCTTGATTTCTGGTTATCAAGATTCAAGACACAACAAGCTTGCGGCAGTTCTCAACATTGGCCTAATAGTTTATCCTTTCGAACACTTGTAATATTTATTTACTTCCCGTACTGCTTTACTACAATAGCAACCAACAGATTGTGTACGAAGAGGTTAAAGGTATTTAAGTTATTTAAAAGGGTATTTCAGTAATTTAACTTTTAAGTTATATATATATATATATACTGGATCCGATACTGATGATTGTGTATGAAGAGGTTAAAGGTATTTAAGTTATTTAAAAGAGTATTTCAGTAATTTAACTTTTAAGTTATATATATATATATATATATATATATATATATATATATATATATATATATGTTTATTGAAGTAATACAAACACCAAATAGATATACTTTTTATTTGAAATGCAATACAAGGCAAAAAGAAAAATATGTTAGGAATTGCCCTGAATTTTCTATTTTATTTGGATTTAAATTGTGTTTTACTTCAAAAATGATTTCTTGGTGAAAAAATATTTCTTTGTAAAAAAGGACTCTACCATATTATCATTTTTCTTGAAAGAGAAGTTTTGGACTTCTATAAATAAAATATATTTTATTCTCATACACAACACAATAGCATCCACAATATAGTCATTACAGAGTTTTGTTTAGCGAGACATTATTCTCTCAATAGTTTTAATCTTTCCTTTATATTAGTTTTTGATATGTATGCCAATTAGCAAAACCATATTAAACATTAGTATGTTTCTTTTAGTATAGTTTTGTGTCGTCTGATTTATCGCCGTCAAGGTTCGCAATTATAAGTGTCGCGCCCGTTTTTAACCCGCGGCTCGCGACGTGATGACCTCGATTCCCTCTGGATTGATTAAAAAAGCTTTGTTGAGGAGTCGCCACCTAATTATTCTAAGGTGAATTAGGACACCTGAATGTTAATTAAATGCTGCAAAATAACTCTGGTTTTATTGTCGGCAAAACTAATGAGATTCTAGGTAAGGGTTCTTTATTATCCTAATGGGAAGGGGTTAGGCATTCTTTAAGATCCGCTAACTTGCGGTTATCCAGTCAAATTCAGGTTAACTGTTATGTTAAGAAAAATGCATGTTTTTATATGTATAAAAATAATGTTACAAGTATTTAATAAAAAGATGCATTTTGTACAAGTATGCATTTGTATGACACAAAAAAAATACATGTAAAGTTGATTTTGAATAAAAATATGCATTTGTATAAAAGTTGATAAAAAATATATACAAGGTGATTTTTTTTTTTTTGATGAAACATACATTTGTGTTGTATTATATGCAAAGTAATTTGATGAAAAATAACACTTTTGATTGCATTATTTACAAAATATATGCAAAGTGATTTTTTTGGATAAGACATGCATTTGTATGACATTGTTTATAAATATATATACAAGGAGATTTAATAAAAAGAAAACAACTTATTGATAATGCAAAGAAAGTGATATTTTGAAAGTCATTTTTAATAACGAACCGGATAAAAATAACTTCATTTTTGTATGATTAATAGTGAGAATGAAAGGTGAACGATAGCTTTGAAAATTCTGAACAATTCAAAAATAAGCTAGCGTTTTGAAGGTATTAGCGACAAACCTAAAATAAATAAACTAATGTTTTTGAAAATATGAGCGACGGGCCTAAAATAGATAAACTAGCAATTTTCAATTTTAAATCTACTCTTTCTAGATTATTAATTATAAGTCTACCTATTCTAAACATTTCAATAATTACACAAGTACAACAAATAATATTACAATACATAATAAAATAAAGTTGAATTAAAGAAAATAAAACAACAATAAAATAAATCATCTCTGAGGGTTATCTTGTCTTCTTTAACTGTGTTCCTTGCAGGTTGACAAGAACAAACGGTTAGAAACAATTGAATATAAATAACTTCGGATTCATACCCAAAACAGTAAATGTTTTGATTACTGAGGGCTCAGACTCAAATTTTGAAAAGATCATTCCAATCACGTCGTGGTTGCGAACATATGACTCGTTGGTCATTTTAGCTACCTTGCCTACCGAACATGTTGGTCTCTCTGATGAAAAAGATTTAAGTTTCATCTTTGCCCAGAAGTTTTATTTTCCGTCTTTCCAATTATGGAGGCCTCAAAAATCGATGGATATTTTTTCATCGGCCAGTGTAGTATTATGTTCAAATCAGCAAAATAACACCAAAACAGTATAAAAAACTGAAACCGAGAACCATTTTCCGAAGGGACACGACCTCAAATTCAATGGCCAAAGTATAGTGTTTGTTCAAATAAGTAAAATAACAAAATAGCCGTGTAAGGGATGTTCAAATACCAAAATAAACCAACAGTCCGCGATTAAAACATCCGATCCAATTCTGAATTTTTGAACCGAAACAGAATTCGAATCTACTTTTGAAAAATCCAATCCGAGACAGAATGGTGACCCGACCCGGAATCGAACACTTTTTTTTGAATTTTCAGATAACCAACAACAAAATATTGAACACAAAAATCTGGAAATTTTACCCAACCCGGGCTGAGCTGACCCTACCCGAATCATAAGTCCCGACCCGAATCAGTTTTTTTCTCAAATTTTCAGATAGCCAACAACAAAATATTAAACACAAAAATCTGGAAATTTCACCCAACCCAGGTTGTCCCGACCTGACCCGAATTGATGACCCAACCCGAATCAGAAGTCCCGATCCGAATCAGTTTTCTCAGATTTTCAGATAACCAACAACAAAATATTGAACACAAAAATCTGAAAATTTTACCCAACCCGCGCTAACCCGACCCGAATCGATGACCCGACCCAAATCAGAAGTCCCGACCTGAATCAGTTTTTCTCAGATTTTCAGATAACCAACAACAAAATACCAACACAAAAAATCTGGAAATTTCACCCAACCCGGGCAGACCCGACCCGAATCAGTAAAGAACAACACAAAAAAAAATTCAGATTGGAATTTATGAAGCAAATAGAAGTATTCTAACCCCAAAATTCAAGAACGAAACTCACCACTTTCTTTCGGATTTTGAACTCATTTTTCGATCTTATTTCGTTTTCTTTTTAAGTGACTTCGGACTTCGAAAACCAACACCAAAACAGGCCTGAAAACCCTTCGAACCGGACTGCTTTTGGCCCTCCAAAAATCTCTCTTTTTCGATTCGGAATCCACAAAAACTAGACCCGAACTCCAAAAATCTCTCCCGTGATATATGAATTATCAGATGTTCGTATCTAGTAAGCTTGCACTTGTTCCTTCTCCAAAGACTTTGCTCTTCTTGTTCCTTCTTCCTTCACGATTTTTCTCCCTGATATTCATCCATTCTACTACAGTTGTCATTGTTGAACCATTAAAGCAAATTTCAAAATTCGATATTAGAGTGTATTTTTATACGTACATTGACTAGGAATTACTCTTAAGATATATATTAGGGTGATTTGTTCATCCGGTAAGCGGTAAATCTCCTTTTGCTTTGTCATTATGAGAATTAGCATTGTTGGTTTAATCTACTTGATTTATTATCCTTAATATACTTCATGTATTATATATCATTTTTGATTGATGCAGTACACAACAGTGTCAAAATAATAGTTGGTGATTATTTTGTGGAATGGGTGGAGACAGAAAAATAAATGGCATTAGCGTTTAAAGTCAAATATTTTAAACAATAAGTGAGCTGGTCATCTATAATGATTTGGTTGACTCAGTTAAAATGTGAGCGGGGCAACGTGTCAATTAGCTAATGGTTGGTGCTACTCCTAGAAGGGAAAAAATAAACAACAAATGTGATGCCAGCCATCGCCTCCATCTCGTTCACTAATAGTTGAAGAATATACCCGGGTTGGGTAATCTTGGAGAATGCCCAGTAAATACATATTTCTCAGAAATTGTTGAGCATCGGTGTTTTTAGTAAATTTTCTCCTGCGTAGTCTGCTTCAACAAAGGCCAGCCACGCTTATTTTGCTGAAAAATGTGTTATTATTAGACAAACTTTCACGGTTAAGAAGCGCACTCTGACTTGAACTCATTATTAACATTTTTTATGCGTAAAAAAATAAAAGAAAACGAAATCGGGATCTATTCACTCAATGCCTCTGTAATGACCTGATCGGTCTTTTTAGGCTTATTACTCTGTCTTGACCAAAATACCATTTCTATAGACTCTTTTCGGAATTTGTGACTCGCGGGAATGGGTAGCACGATTCTCGAGGTGATATGAAGGTTTCAGAAGAAAAACCTAAGTTTGATATTTTTGAAATGGAAATAGTTGACCCAAAGATGACTTTTGAGTATATAGGTTCGTTTTTAGTTTCATCGCTTCCGATAGGTCCGGAGCGTCACTTGTAACTTAGTCAAGTCTTTGGTTCATTTTTCGAGGCGTCCGAATGTGTTTTGAGATATTATTTGCTAAATTGTGATATTTGAAGATTTTTGGTGGATTTGTAGAAAAGTGGGCCTTCGCTTGGTCGTATGAAAATTTTGAGTGTGTGAGCAAGTTTGTAGCGTCGTTTATATTTGGATAGCATATTTGGTTTGTGTCTGAAAACTCTCAACTGAGTTTCGGGTGTTTGATGGAAGTATGGAGTTTTTGGCAAAGCTGCTGGTTTCTGGTGTACCGCATCAGTGAACTTTGGTCGCTTCTGCTGAAGTCGGTCCGCAGATGCGAGCCTTGGGAAAGTTGGGGATGTCCTCTTCTGCGGCACCTTACGCACAGAAGAGATCCGCCTCTATGTAGTTATTTCCGCTTGTGCTAGGTTTTGGTACATTTAAGTTGGGCTAATTCTGCGGCTATTTTTCCGCAGAAGTGAGCCGCTTTTGCGAGGATGATTCCGCGGAAGCGATATCGCTATATCAAACCTAAAATAAAAGACCCATTTTGAGTCATCTTTTCATATCTCATCTTTTCACAACTTGAGCTCGATTTTTGTGAGATTCAAGGGGAAATTTGACTATTTCACTTTGGGGTAAGTTTTCAACCTTGAATTACTTATTATGTTATGTTTCTTTCCATTATTCATAGATTAGAATCATGTTTTAGGTAGGAAAAATCTAGGGTTTTAACCCAAGCTTCTAAAATGGCAATTCAATGAAAATAAATACTAGGCTTGAATTTCCAATTTCAAACGTTGATTTTGTTACGAGAATTAGAGTCTTCCATAATTGGGGCTTTTTTAAAAAAAAATTTGAAAGCCTAAATGAGACTAGTTTCTTATTAAACTTAAGATTATGACTTGTTAGACCACTACCATGTGTTTAGAACATTAAAGTTCCAATTTCATCCTTGTGGGTCCGGGATCGATTTGGGTTATACATTTGAGTATGTAGTAGAATACTTTGATTAACGTAGAATCTATATGTTAGACTACGATCATTTTGAGGCACTACGAAAAGGCGAGGCATTGGCGTGGGATTGAGTTCGTGGCACCTGTTCGGCTAAGAGGTAGGCGACAGTTTAATATCACTAGACTTAGATAGAAGCATGTAGTCGTTATAAATATTGAGGGGGTATTGGGCGTGTTGGGGGTCCCACCTTAGGGGTTGTGGACCTCTTGGGTGGATATCAATGTTGAACTGTCTTGATGAATTTGGGAAATCATCCTTAGGGTTAATTCTGACTGCTGTTATGTGGGCTTGTCGCCATTACTTGGGCTTATCGTCATTGATTGATAAATTGTTGTGTCCACTCATCACATTTGCTTCTGATTCTGAAGCATGTGATATTTTATCTCTTGAACTTGATTGCATCTCATACACCATGCCTATTTGTTTTATTACTGTTGTATTCATACACTCATGATTACTGTGACATCGAAATGGAGCGGTATGTAATGTTGTGCGTCCAATGAGACCGGAAAGGAAATGTATTGATACTATTATGAAATGGCTTGAAAACACAGATATGATGATGATGATTTGATATGGCTTCTAGGAGTGGTATATGGACGACGTGAGTCCACCGTAGGTCACTTCTATATGACAAAGCCTATAGGGTGTGTATACCAGTTGATGGAAATGTACTTTACATTGCATCATACTCATGACATTGCATTCATTCCATTCATCCATACACATTGTAATTGTGAGACTTGTGCTTGATTTGGATTTGTTATCTTGATAAGGTGAATTCGTATTGGTTGTGCTTCCATAATCTCTGAGTTCTTTTTTTGTTGAACCATCTATGTGATTAAAGGTGACCTACAGGAATATTTGCCTTACTTGATAGGGAATCTTGAATCTAAATGAATATTGTGTTGTCGTTGAAACTATCTTCTCATGTGATTTAGACATGTCAAAATCAATCCTCCATATGAGACCCATGATCGTAATTACCTATTCGAACATAATAGGGTTAAGTAATAAGCTTGCATGTACCAATGTCCTTAATGTACGGATAGTAACAAGGTGTACGAGTTAGATAGAATATCAGACCAATAGGATTAATGTGTGTCTTACACATACTTATGTGAAAAGGTGTGATGTGGTTATGTCCCATAAGTGTCCGATTGTCCCTCACAGGCAAACCTATGAAGTTATGTGGTTAAATTAAGTGTGATTCAGCAGTATTGATTGGAGCATAGTTGACTCATTTCTATGTGAATTATGTATCCCTACGTGGTTTAGATGACTTAAAGTGTGAACGGCGTTTATTTACTAAAGGTGTCTTACATGATATATCAGACTATGTAGATTAGGGGTACTTGTGTGTCAACTTGATATTTATGTTTGTTATATGTTGTTTGTCTTTGTCGGCCTATGATGCCTTCCGGAGTATGTTGTGTACTCATACTATACTTGTTGCATCTTTTATAAGAATGCAGGTATAGTGATTGATCCAAGTTACAGCTTCGGAGTACGTGAAGGCTTAGGGCAAGGCCATTCATCTTATCGGCAGCCCCGATCTTCATTGTGGGTGTGCTGTCTTATTTGATCAAGGCAGTTGTTAGCTTTTCTCTTTTATCCATTATATTCATAGTAGCCCTTGTACGAGTCAGGCCAGGTTTTGAGAAAGGTTATTTGTAAAGAATATTTGATATTGACAAAGTTTTCAAATGAAATAATGTTGTTTCTCTATAATTCTCTTTATTATTCCGCAATGTTCTAGTATTCTTAAATGGATTTTTGGAATGGTTTACCTATCGGGGATAGTGTAGGTGCCACCACGATCCGTGATTGGATCGTGACAACCTCACATAGGGAAGAACATAAAGTGTATCACATTTCTTACTTCAATCTTTAGAGCACGAGTGATGAATGAAAGAAGGATTTTTTTTCAAAATACCTCTGTAGCCTCTCGTATATAAGTATGGGATCCAACATACTCATAAACAAGATCTTACCAAGACACTGCTCCAAGACTCCAAGATATTAAAATTTTAGGTTCTGATATCAAATTTGTCATGATCCAAATCTGATACCTAGGTCGTGATAGAACACTTGATGATCCGCTACCTATTAGGTGAACCTTCTAGCTAAATCATATGATTAATGAAGAATAATATAAGTGTAATATACTACTAAAGTTGTAATCTTAAATGGATCGTTGTTTTAGTGGAGTTTTGGGTTAAGTCGTACATGGATAGGTCGTGATTGTTAATTATGCCTTTTCATCCGGGTGGTTTTCTAAGTAAATATTACGTGTTTTTTACTTTAATCTACACTTCTGTTGATTTCACAAAAAACATGTAAAGAACTAGATTGTCAAAAGAGAAGTTAGGAAATTTTAGAAGACCGCAAAATATTGTCACCATACAGTTAATACACTCTTCCTCTTATGTCATATTAGTGTGCAAAATTGATAGATTATAGAAATAATCTTTGATTCATAATCTTTGATTATTTCCATAATCAAAGTAAATATTTTATATTTAGTGTGTAAATATTCTTAGTATATTCTACCATAACTGTAGCCTAAATTAAGTCTTGTCAAGATGTATAAAATATTACAATGATGGAATGAAATGATTACGGAAAATATTTTCTTCATGGTATCAAGAGCAAAAAATTAACCCTAGCCCTCAAATACCGTAAACCAGCCGGCCGCCACCCCCACCCGTCGAAACCCTAGTTCCGGCAGCCCTAAATATTTTTTTCCTTCTTTCTTCGATTTTCTCCTCCTCTTTTCTTGTTTCTCTTGGGTAACAATAGCCGACCAAAACAAATTTCATCCCTCTCTTGCCGTAAATAACGTCAAGAACTTCATTCCGGTAATTCTTGAGATGGAAAAAGGGAAATATTCATCTTGGATGGAGTTATTTAAAATTCATTGTCGCGCATACCAAGTCATTGACCATATTCGTCCTTCAAAGCCTCAATCGGGTGTCATGGAAACCGACAAGTCCACCACTATTGATATGGCTCTATGGTCCCGTTTGGATGCTATTGTCCTTCAATTGATTTACGACACCATATCGAATGACCTTTTGCACACCATATTGGAACCAATTTCGACGGCGCAACAAGCATGAGAGCGTTTGCAAAATATTTTTCAAGATAACAAGATTTCTCGTGCGGTTTATCTCGAAAATCAATTCACCAATGTCAAATTGGATGATTTTCCAAACGTCTCCGCATATTGTCAAGAGTTAAAAATGCTTGCCGATCAACAATCCAACGTTGGTGCACCGGTGACGAATCAAAGGTTAGTTCTCCAATTAACTACAGGTTTGAATGAACAATATGATGGAATTGCTACGTTCATTCAACAAAGTAATCCGTTACCACCATTTTATGAGGCTCGTTCGAGGTTGATTCTTAAACAAACTCGGAAACGAAAACAGGCAGTGATGCGGCAAACAATGTCGGTACTGCCCTCATTTCCACCAACACGTCTACGGATGATTTTGGCCCTTAAAATTCTGGTTCGGGAAGTGGTTCAAATCGCAGCAACAATGGATCAAAACGGGGTCAAAATTGCAACAATAACAAAGGAAAAAATAATGGTGGAAGGGGGCGGGGCCATGGTGGCGGAAACCACTCCAGCGGAGGCAACAGTCGTGGGCAGCATGGGCAGAACCGACCCCCCTGGCAACCGCAGTAGTACCACGGCTGCGGGCAGTGGGAGCAGTTCCTGCCGTGGGGCTGGACCCTACAACAGTGGGCCCCTCCCTTCCCCTACCCCACAGCCTAGTAGGCCAGGACAACCACACCAACCCGGCAGCTCGAGGTCCTTGGCAGCCGTCCACAACAAGCATTTTTAGCCCATGGACCGTCTTCTTCGAGTTATATTCCAACAGACATCGAGCAAGCCATGAAAACTATGACTCTCAATGGTACCGATGACACATGGTACATGGACACGGGGGCAACCTCACACATGACGGCATCTCAAGGTACTCTCTCGTCTTATTTTAATATGAGCAATAATAAAAATATCATGGTTAGCAGTGGGCACGAAATTCCAATTTGTGGTATTGGGAAATTAAACCTCTCCCCCCTTACCCATATTTACAGTTAAATAATGTCCTATATGCACCCAAACGTATTTAA
Organism: Anisodus acutangulus; assembly: GCA_029783415.1. NCBI lineage: Eukaryota > Viridiplantae > Streptophyta > Magnoliopsida > Solanales > Solanaceae > Anisodus > Anisodus acutangulus. Next base: position 41,464,888 of record CM056506.1, on the reverse strand, counting down.
AATTTGGTATATGTGCGTCAGTTCACCACTGACAATAATATTTCTGTTGAATTTGATCCTTTTGGATTTTTTGTGAAGGACATTCAGACGGGGATGCCACTAATAAGATGTACTAGCTCTGGGAATTTGTATCCCATCACCACCACCAACAACAACCAAGCCACATCTCCATCAAATTTTGCTGCTCTTTCTCCTACGTTATGGCATAACCGTTTTCGACACCCGGGATCACCTGTGTTAAATTCTCTTAGAAAGAATAAATTTATTGCTTGTAAACAATCTTTGGGTTCTCATGTTTGTCAGTCTTGCGTTTTTGGGAAACATGTTAAACTACCTTTCTTTTTGTCTACTTCAAACACTATTATGTCATTTGATATCATGCATAGTGACTTATGGACATCCCCAGTTTTAAGTTCGGTAGGTCATAAGTATTACATGCTTATTTTGGATGATTACTCTAATTTTCTATGGGCCTCATAGAATAGAGGCAATGGCGTGCTTTGTTGAACGATGGCAGCGACCCCGTCATAAGTTTCATTCAAACTCGCAATGAGTTGCATCACCAATCGTTGATTAGTGACTGTGCACTGATGTTGGAGAGTTAATCTGCAATCATCTTAAGTTCTTGACAATAAGCCGATGCATTCAGAAAATCGTCATGTTGAATGTCATTAAATTGATTTTCCATGTACAACACATGTTGTGTCTTATTATCCTGAAAAATACTTTTCAAGCGCTCCCAAGTTTATCGAGTATTGGCGTCAGATTCAATGATAGTATGCAATAGATCATTTGAGATCGTGTTGTAGATCCATTATAGGACAACCACATCTAAGCGGGACCAAAGTTAATCAACAGAATCATCAAGGTGTTCCATGGGCTTTGATTTATGAGAGATGATATGGTCGATGAATTTGTACACACAACAATGAATCTTAAACAATTCTGCCCAAGAGGAATACTGGCCCTTTTCCATCTCAAGATCTGTGGGAATGAAGTTCTTGATGTTGTTAACTGCAAGAGTATGATGGAATTTAGGTTGTTCAACCATTGAAAAATATTTGGGGAAGAGGAGAGAGGGGTAGCGGACAAGAGGTAGTAGAAAGAAGAGGGGGGAGGGCGACTGCCTAGGGTTGGGCGGCCGAGATTGGGGGGGGGGGTTAGCGGCTTTAGGGAATTTTAGAGTTTGGCTTCTGATACCATCAAGGAATATGTTCCCTTGCCTTTCATTGATTATTATGTACAATAGTGTTACATAATTATTTACTCATTTACAAACTAGGTAACTAATCTTCCTAATTACAATTGGACTACAATTTTACCTAATATAGGAGATGTACAAAGAATATTCTAGAAACATTCTATCAGCGACAACTTACCTATAGACTTCAAAGAAGAACGATGATCATGAGTGGACGAAACAGAGGCGAAGAGGCAAGACCCGTTTTTAGCCACCCCTTGGCATGAGCAAAGCGAGAATTAATCTAGAGGAAAAATGAAAATGGCGCTAGGCTAGGGTTTTCTTACCTTCTTGGCTTATGCAGTTGGGGAAAGGAATGATGAAGAAAGAGGAAAAAATAAATTTCATTGCTAGTTAGTGTTCTCATGATTTTACAACAACAACAAAAAACAGTATTCCCGCTTGAAAAGTGAATGCAAACTTTAATTGAGGAAACATCCTAATTGAACCCTATTCCTAGCTATTATGTGACTAATTTTTGGAGATAAAAATAAGATATGAAATAAGAATTTTCTGCTAAATCCTAGCTATAGTTGCATATTAGCTAGATATTTGATATTTCTAGCTTTAACGTGTTAATTGTGCATTTTGTATAGTGAGAGAAATAGGGGGTCGCATAAATAGAAAGCGAGAAAATGAATTGAAGAGTCTAGAACTATTGTGGTTCTATTCATATGTATAGTCAAAATTTGGATTTTTAGCCAAAGATTAGGTTTAGCAATTGTATCCAAAAAATAGAAACAGATAGCCAAATTTCCATTTTTAGCAATGTTGCACAGTTCTGCACCCTCCACCAATTGGATCAATTCCTTTATCCTCCATTATCCCATCATATTTGAAAAATCACCTAATTTTTCCACTACTATCACAAAAACCCTCTTTGTTTATCAATGGCAAAATTTCACCAATATCTCCTGAAATAACAACTAAACTCGGATCTCAAACTTAATTTTTTTTTTTTGTAGTGTGGTTGCAAGAAACACCAAAACAAAGCTATACGCAATTTTTGAAAAATAATAAGCAATTTTGACCGGATTAAGTAAAAAAATTATACTTGGATGCATCACTGTGACATGTGTATATCACGTTGTATATCAGGTATATTATTGTGTATCACACAAAAAATTCGTGGATATACATAGAATACATATATATAAAGGAGATAAACATGTATACATGGCGACACACATAATAATGTACATTGATATACAAGGTGATATATACAAAAAAAAACCATCTCAAATCTACCTCAAATCATCTTCAAATACCTTCAAAATTAATATGCAAGTTCCTTGAGATGTTCCTAAGATATATCAATATCATCAAATTAAAACAAATTATAAATACTCAGATAAAAATTATCAAATGTAAACGTTAATGCTCTTCAATGGTGTTTTTAGGTCCTCCTTCAAATTTATTTTTCCCAGCTCATTAGGGACTCTTTTTATGAAAAATACTAATTAGCTAGTGCATATTTCTTTATTAATCCAACACAATTCATTGAAAAGAAGAAGCAAGTGATGATCTTGCTGCTTCTTTGGAGGCTATTACGGTGGCCAAAAGGTGGTGAAGAGGGAGGGAAAAATGAAAGGAAGGTCTTGGAATGGAGGATACTCAGCTGAAATAAATTGGGGTGGAGTAGAGGTTTCTATTCCTTTTTAGGGTTTTCTGCACCTGGTTATAGGTTGCCAAATTTTTAACTAAGAATATCAAAATGGGCTTGATCTTGCCAATAATAATAAAAAGAAATATGGTCATTTGCTGTCAATTGTTCACCTAGTTGCTACATTAATGGACATTGTCATATATATACAAGTCATAGAAAATATTGGTATCATATTAGTCAATATACAAGTCATAGAAAATATTGGTTTTAGTCAAAGATTAGGTGTGGCAATAATAACCCAAAAAAGATCGGTATCTGTTTGTCAACTCTTTCCAAATAAACCGAAAAATCCAAGGAAGTAAATATTCTCGCTCACATTTCATTCAATAAATTGCGCAGGCGCACTTAACGAGGACATAACCTTAGATAGGGGTTGTGAAGAACACTGATTATGGTAGAACAGTAGTAGGTACTCGAGCAGGTACTCGAACGTAGTCCTACTTATGCTTACAAATTGATAGTTGTAGTGTTATTATTGTAGGCCCGATTAACCTATCACACTTATAGGCACATTATTGCTTTATATTAGCGAATATTCTCAGAATATTCACTGTATATTTATAATTATGATAGATGTATATTTAAGGTAACTTAGGATTCTTATTGTAGTAGGAATCAACCATTTAAGGTAACTTAGGATTCTTATTGTAGTAGGAATCAACCTCTGTACAACTATATATATTGTGAACTGAAACTCATCGCCGACCAACTTTACAACGTCGGGACACCTGTTTCTGAAACCAAGATGGTACTTCAATTAGTTGTTGGTTTACCGAAAGGTGAATACGATACACTTGCAAAAATGATTCAACAGGCCGACCCACTTCTAAGTTTCACCAAGGCACGGTCACAACTATTGTTGGAAGAAACCCGCTGTGCTAAACAAGAGGAGCATAATCAAAAGGCGTTAGCCGTTGGCGGGATGGCACCACCGGCGGCCAACACCACCCCGCCATCACCGCAAGACCACCACCAGCAGCAGTCCCGCGACGGAGGGCGAGGCGGTAGAGGCCGCGACAATAATAACAAATGCAAGGGCCACAAAAACCAACAAACAGGCCCAATCCCTACGCCCTAAGTCCAGTGGACTGGACCGCAACCCTGGCCCAATACCGTGACCTGGGCCTAGCCTGCCTACCCTTACCCAATAGCAGCGGCCCAGTTCCAGCAGCAGCCTTGGTCACCCAGCCTTCTGGGCTCCGCCCCAGCCAACATGACGGCCCATCAGCAGCAACACCAGGCCCATATGGCCTCAGTCCAGTATCACCCGCAAGGCAGCAGCCTGGCCCCTACCGAGTTGGGCCAGGCCTACAGCACCATAAACCTTCAACAGCCCGATGAAAATTGGTACATGGACACCGGAGCCACCTCTCACCTCACCCGATCGTCAGGTAACTTATCTCAACTGCTTCGGTTAAAGTGTCCTCAATTTATTACTGTCGACAATGGTCATCGCATTCCAATTGAAGGTTACAGTAACACACATACCAAACATCCACACCCGCCTTTCTCCCTAAATCACATCCTCTACACCCCTAACATCATTAAAAACTTAATCTCTGTTAGAAAATTCACTCGCAATAATTTTGTGTCTATCGAATTTGACCCTTTTGGTTTTTCTGTGAAGGAACTCAGCACGGGGAAAATTCTTACACGCTGCAATAGTGTGGGAGACCTCTACCCCTTCACTCAATCTTCTGCTATCAGAACGTAAGCACCTCTATCCCTTGCGGCTATATCTCCCTCAACTTGGCACAACAGACTCAGACACCCCGGAGAACCTGTTTTTAATTTTCTTAGAACTACTAAGCGTATTCAATGTAATAATGAGAAACTTGCAGAACACTGTTTTTCTTGCCCTCTAGGCAAACATACTCGTCTTCCATTTATGTCATCCAACAGTGTTATTTTTTCTCCTTTTGATATTGTTGATGCTGATTTGTGGACATCTCCGGTTGTTAGCTCTTTGGGTCACAAATTTTATCTAGTATTTTTAGATGATTTCTCACTTTTTATCTAGATTTACCCACTAAAATTCAAATCTGAAGTGTTTGCCAAATTCCTTGAATTTCAAAAATTCATTAAAACACAGTTTGAAAAATCCATCAAATATTTCCAATGTGATAATGGACGTGAATTTAATAACTCGGTATTTCACACTTTCTGATCTAAACAAGGCACGGTTTTCCGTTTTTCCTGTCCCTATACTTCCTCATAAAACGAAAAAGCTAAATGAATTATACGAACCATCAATAACATGCTCTGCACCCTTTTGTTTCATGCATGTCTTCCACCGTCTTTTTGGATCTATGTTGTTAAAATTGTAGAATCCCTCCTTAATATTTTACCCACTAACACTCTTCAAAACAAGACCCCCACTGAAGTTCTATATCGTAGGATCCCGTCCTATGACCAACTCAGAATTTTCGGTTGCCTATGCTACCCCAATCTAGCCTTCACTGCCCCTCACAAATTAGCACCGCGAACTACGCCATGTGTCTTCATTGGTCTCGTGTATAACCATAGGGGTTACCTGTGTTATGGCTTGTCCACTCGTAAAATCATTATCTCCCGCCATGTCACATTTGACGACACGTATTTTCCATTTTCCAATCTTCGGCAATTTCAAAATACGGACTACACATTTCTGATGACACAGATCTGTCCCCACCAGTCCAAGCACTGTTCCGGTTTTTTACCACTGCTCATGCGTCAACGTCACCGGCGCAGGTGGTTTTGCCTCTACCAGCGACCGTCACTGACGTCGCTTGTACAACCAGTCAGCCCATGTCTCCTCTTCGTAGGGCCGACCAGTCACGACCACCACCAACCTCCCGATAGGCTGTCCAGAAACCCTATCCCTGAAACATCTCCGATCCACCCACCCATCAAAAATCTGCCGCTACTGTCCAGCTCCACCAACTCGCCACCTAACCCACTGACACCGACAACAACCCAGTCACCACCATCACCCGTCACCGACAACTCTCTGACATCGATATCGGGTTCTGAACCTGATGCTCCGCAGTCACTGCCTACCCACCATATGACAACTCGTGCTCAACACGGGATTTTCAAACCCAAGGTTCACTATAACCTCTCCACACAAACCATATCACCCATTCCAAAAAATCTGAAACTAGCCAAACTGGACTCTAATTGGAATGCGGCCATGTGCGAGGAATTTAATGCTTTAACCAAGAAGAACACTTGGGATTTGGTACCTAGACCAGACGGTGTGAATGTTATCTAGTGTATGTGGCTATTTCGTCACAAGTTCAGAGACAGTGGTGACTTAGAGCGGTATAAGGCAAGACTAGTTGCCAATGACACTAATCAGCAGGAGGGTATTGATTGTGGTGAGACATTCAGCCCAGTTATTAAACTGGCCACTATTCGGACCGTTCTCAGTATTGCTATGGGCATACATTGGCCGATCCATCAGCTTGATGTCAAGAATGCATTTCTTCATGGGGATTTGAAAGAAACTGTGTACATGCATCAGCCCCCCGACTTTGTTCATCCGGCAGTCCCGCAGTTTGTATGTCGTCTCAGAAAGTCATTGTATGGCTTGAAACAGGCACCCCGCGCTTGGTATGATTGCTTTGCCAGGTATCTTCTGCAAATCGGTTTTATATGTAGCAGGTGTTATAACTCTCTCTTCACTTTTCATCGCGGTAGCAGCACTGCTTATTTGCTATTATATGTGGATGACATTATTCTTACTACCTCATCCGACGATTTGAAGAATGAAATCATTGCTCTACTCAAGACTTAATTTGCCATGACTGACTTGAGCAAGCTAAGTTATTTTTTGGGTATATCAGTGATCAGATCTGCAGCTACTATGTTCTTGTGTCAGCGTAAATATACAGAAGAGATAGTATACAGGGCTAAGATGACAAATTGTAAAATTATGCCAACTCCGGTTGACTCGAAATCCAAGCTCAGTGCCAATGAGGGTGCGCCAGTTTCTGATCCCACTTTATATCGGAGTCTCGCAGGTGCCCTCAGTATCTTACATTCACTAGGCCAGATATTGTATATGTTGTTCAGCAGGTGTATGTGTTTATGCAGGACCCTTGAGAGTCCCATTTTGTGGCCCTCAAATGTATTATCAGATACGTTAAGGTCACACTGGACTTTGGACTACATCTCTACCCCTCTGCCCTAAACAAGTTGCTCTCTTACACGGATATAGATTGGGCAGGATGCCCAGACACATGTCGCTCCACCTCAGGCTACTGTGTATTTCTTGGGGATAATCTTATCTCATGGTCCGCCAAGCGGCAGGCCACGCTATCCCGTTCAAGTGCTGAATCAGAGTATCGCAGCGTTGCTAATGTCGTTGCTAAGATCAGTTGTCTACGAAATCTTCTTTTGGAGCTCCAGTGTCCACTGTGAAAGGTGTCTATAGTCTATTGTGACAACATATCTGCCATCTACATGTCTCACAATCCGGTCCAACATCAGCGGACTAAGTATATTGAGATGGACATCCACTTTGTACGAGAGAAGGTCGCCCTTGGTTAGGTCAAAATATTACACGTACCTTCCTCATATCAGTATGCAGATATTTTCACAAAGGGACTACCGAGACAGCTCTTCACCAACTTCCGATCCAGCCTTAGCGTTCGGCCTCCTCCCGCTCCGTCTGAGGGGGAGTATTAGCGAATATTCTCCGAATATTCACTGTATATTTGTAATTATGATAGATGTATATTTAAGGTAACTTAGGATTCTTATTGTAGTAGGAATCAACCATTTAAAGTAAGTTAGGATTCTTATTGTAGTAGGAATCAACCTCTGTACAACTATATATATTGTGATTAATGAAATAAATCCCTAAGGGAAATTATTCCAATCTTACACTTCATAACCCACTGTAGTTTGATTTCTGCTGCTATGTGCTCTTTAATGTATTATTTTTAGCTTATTTAGTTGTATTAGCTACTGCTCCCTTTTGTTCGAATATACTTTATACTGCTTTAATTCCTTATCTGAGTCTGACCGTTTATCTTACTTTACACTTTACTCTTTACTCTTTACTCTTGCTTTGTTTTGATTGCCTTGCTTGTGATTATGCTTTGTCTTGAGCCGAGGGTATCTCGGAAACAACCGCTCTACCTACCAAGGTGGAGGTAAGGTCTGTGTACACTCTACCCTCTCTAGACCCCACGGTGTGGATTTCACTGGGTATGTTATTGTTGTTGTAACCCATAAGATTCTCAAAATAATTCTCTAAAGTCGGAAAAGATGGCAAGTCATCGAAAAATCCATTTTCAATATATGTTTCGTTCAAAAGTGTTACTTTCTCGTCTAAAATAAATTTCAATATTTTTTTTTGAGTGGGTGTGATTGAAATTAGTTGAAAGCACCTGAATGAGGATATATAAAAATTTTGAGGAATACTGGAGGTAATTTGAACAAGTTTGGAGTTTCTAATTCGAGCTTGATAAATGTTACTGTGACATGTGTATATCACGTTGTATATCATGTATATCGTATGAATAAATTTTCACTGATATACATAATATACAAGAATATGCAAAGGCGTATACACTGATATACATGATGATACACATGAATACATAGGGATACATGAATGGAATTGTCTTCAACCTCAAGTTTCAAACTGAAAATCAGCCCAAATTAACCTCAAATGTCTCCAATCTCCAATATTGATATTCATACTCCTTAATATGTTTCCAAAAAACGTTGATATAACCCAATCGAGACAAATCATAGTTGCGTAGATCAAAAATACGAACCAAACCTCAATAGTCTTTACTGGTGTATGGACAACGATGATGACAATGATAAGCCTTTTCCATTCGTTGTAATTACGAGTTTCTATACCACCATGAACTACTAAAAATGGGGTTAGATTTACCTGCAAACTCGTGAAAATGACAAGAATATATATGAAGGTAAGAAATTCACACTTCATCGTCAGAAAAATAATCTTGGTTGAATTCTAGAAGAAGCCCAAATGGTTAGATTAGTGTTTAGTTTATTCACGTGCTGCATTTTGATTTAATAAGAGAAGAAGATGTCTATTTTTATTAGCAAGCTCCACTAAACCCCTCAATTGGAAAAACAATATACTTTTCTCCTTTAGAAAAATATCAAAAGCTCATAACCTTGAGATGTCAACACCGCAAGGAGTTTCATCGTAGCAATCAGTAACAACAATGAATAAAATAATTGAATCTGAGTAGTACCAATGAAAGAAAAAGCTATAGCGATTAACGAGATAGCCGGACCTGAAGTTTTTTGTAACGTTGTAAAGTTTGCTTAACTCTTTGAACGGTTTCGTAATGTCGGCTCACTTTTTCAAGTTCAAGTTCCGCTTGCTGCTTTTCATTTTGATAGGAGTAGGTGCTTGCAACTCGTTAGCTTTGCGTAAATAAAGATAGATGCCCCTGACTCGGGGATTACCCATTCTTCCTCTCTTCCCAGTGAAGCTTTCTTTTGTCTTCATTACCGCCTCACCAAAAGTTAGCTAACATTTTTTCTAGTGTAGCCTTGAGATGTCACCAAATTGGAAGAGAAACGATTTACTGGGAAATAAAAAGACTATGTTGAACTAAACCGTATAATAATAAAAGTTAAGACAAATACGGATATTTTTTAGCTGACAGGCCACATAAATTTCCCTAAAACAAATGACAAAACGCCCGAACCAATATCTAGTCTGGATCAAGTAAATGGACCACTTGGACTATTGTTGTGACTAGTTGTGTTGTTGTGGCTCCAACAACTATATGGAGTTGGAAGTTTTAAACAAGGTAATATACCCGTGATATACACTTGATATACAGCAGTGTATATCACGGGTAATGGCCCATCTCGGACCGCAAGCCCAATCTCAATCAAGAGGCCCATCACGGGCACACTTGTATATTTGGTATATATTTGTAGTATATTGTAGTGTAAATGTTACCTTAATTAGTCTTGTACACTTACCATAATTGTATAGTTAGAATTATGGTAGAATAGGGTTTTAAGAGTAGAATAGGAATAGGATTCTCCTATTTTGTAACTTGTATTTATACATTTCAATTAATGAAAATAATGAAGGGGATTATTTCTTTCATGGTATCAAGAGACTAGGTCAAACAAAAAAATTTCTCTCCCAAAATTTTGTCCTTCTCGGCCGAAACCCCCCCCCCTCGGGTTTTTACCAAAATTTGTCTTCCGCTCTCAAAATCTCTCTTACTATTCCGAAATTTCCCCTCCTTCTTTGTTCTTTCAATATGTCTAAGAACAATTTTCATCCTGCCCTCATGGTTTCTAACATCAAGAACAACATCCCTATTGTTCTTGAGATGGAAAACGTCCAATATGCGACGTGAGCAGAATTATTTAAAATTCACGCTATCTCCCATCACGTCATCCATCACATAATTCCTCCCGCTGCACCTATTCCCGCGGAGGATCCTCAATTATGGATTACTCTTGATGCTACCGTTCTCCAGTGGATTTATTCCACTATTTCGGTTGACCTCTTACAGACGATTATTGAGCCGGATACCACGGCTATGGCTACCTGGAATAGATTGCGTGACATATTCCAAGATAACCAATATTCACGTGTTGTCACACTCGAGCAGGAATTCTCTCAAGTTCGCATGGAAGAATTTCCAAACGTATCTGCATATTGCAAGAAACTCAAGGAGTTGGCGGACCAACTCCATAACGTTGGCGCACGTGTAACAAATAATTGGTTGGTTCTACAACTGGTTGCCGGTCTTTCTAAGGCTTATAATGGCGTTGGGACTCTCCTTCGTCAAAGGAACCCACTTCCTGCTTTTTATCAAGCCCGCTCCATGCTTACTTTGGAAGAAGTCGGTATGGCTAAAAAGGCGGCTACCGGAGCAAGCCCCGTCGTCCTAATGACGTCCTCCACAAATTCTTCAGGTTTTATTGATAATTCGGGCCAAAACCGTACTCATGGTGGCGGCAAAAATAATCGTAAGAATAACAATAAAAACCGCGGGGGCAAACGCGGCGGTTCTAGTGGTCAGCGGTCCGACAGTGGGCCCTGTCCGGTCAATAATGGGCCTCCTCCCTACTGGTTCCAGCCGTGGGGCCCATGGCAGTGGGGCTGGGGCAATGGGCTATGGGCCAGCAACCCCTATTTTCCAGGCCCTTCCAGGGAGCAGTGGGCTGGACAACATAACTTTTGGCCCAACAGTCAGCAGCCTGCTTCTCGTTACAGCACTGGGCCAGGGCAGCAGGGTGGACTACTTGGGCCTCGGCCCACACAAGCATTCTCGGCAGTGGGCCCCATATCTACACACACCGACATTGAGGCCGCAATGCACACACTTGGGTTGACGCACCCGGATCCAAATTGGTACATGGACACTGGCGCAACGACACACATGACTTCCGATCAAGGTTCTCTCTTGTCTTATGCCAATTTTGAGCAACCCTCGTGGTATTATTATCGGTAATGGTAAATCTATTCCAATTCAGGGTTATGGTCATAATACTCTATCTCCCCCCAATCCTCCCCTTATCTTAAAAAATACTTTACATGCCCCCAAATTGATTATAAGCTTAGTGTCTGTCAGAAAATTCACCACTGACAATTCCGTTTCTGTTGAATTTGATCCTTTTGGTTTCTATGTGAAGGATTTCAAGACGGGGAGTCCTCTCATGAGGTGTGATAGTAGGGGAGATCTTTATCCTATCACACCCGGTTTCAGTCCATCGAGTCAAGCCTTGCCATCAGCGTTTGCAGCCATTTCCCCTTCATTGTGGCATGCTCGCCTTGCTCATCCGGGATTCTCTATTTTATCAGTTTTAGATAAAAATATTTTTATTTCTTGTAAGAGTACGAGTCGTACTCTAATTTGTCAATCTTGTTCGTTAGGAAAAATTGTTAAATTGCCATTTGTAGACTCAAATTCTCATACTTCAATGTCATTTGATATTATTCATAGTGACCTATGGACGTCTCATGTTCTAAGTTCGTTGGGTCATCGGTATTATGTTCTCTTTTTGGATGATTATTCTAAATTTTTGTGGACGTTTCCAATTGCAAATAAATCTCAAGTGTTTTCCGTCTTCATAAACTTTAGAGCATTCATTAGAACACAATTCGAAAGAGAAATAAAGAATATTCAGTGTGATAATGGAAAAGAGTATGATAATAGGGTATTTCGGGAGTTCTGTGCTAATAATGGGATCAGTTTTCATTTTTCTTGTCCTCATACATCTTCACAAAATAGAAAAGTTGAACGCAAAATTCGTTCCATAAATAACATTGTCCGCACTCTCTTAATTCATGCTTCCGTACCCCCATATTTTTGGCATCATGCTCTTCAAATGGCTACATATCTCGTTAACATAATTCCTTCCAAAGGTCTGACATATTATTCCCCCCTCCAAATTTTATATAATAAAAATTCTTCTTATTCTCATCTTCGGGTTTTTGGGTGCTTGTTTTATCCGTTATTCCCATCCACCACAATTAACAAACTTCAGGCTCGGTCTACTCCGTGTGTGTTTTTGGGTTATCCGTCTAATGATCGTGGTTACAAATGCTTTGATTTATCCGCAAAGAAAATCATCATTAATCGCCATGTAATTTTTTATGAAACCCAATTTCCATTTACTAAAGTTCATACTCCCGAGCCTAGTTCGTATATTTTTTTGGATGATGGTATATCCTCGTATATTACTCACCATTTTTCGGACATATCCCGCACCCAAAATCCTCCAGTGGGCCCACTGCCTGCTGGCCCCACTGGTCCGTTACAAACTGCCATCACTAGATCAGTTCCAGCGATTGGGCTAGTCCAGCCCAATTCTTGAACTGGTCCAGTTCCCATGTCGAGTTACCGTATTGGGCCAACAGTCCCACTGCATGCTGGCCAGTCCATCCCGAGCCCAGAAAATTCCAAAAATCCGCCCATTTCTTCCTCAAGTCATAGACCGGTCACTCGTAGTCAGCGGGGTGTGTTTAAACCAAAGAGACATTTTAATTTAAATTCTAATGTTCTTAAATCACCCCTACCCCGTACTCCCGTGTTTGCGTTAAATGACCCAAATTGGAAAATTGTTATGACCGATGAATATATTGCTCTTATTGATAATAAGACGTGGGAGTTGGTGCCCCGTCCGTCTGGTATTAATATTATTAGGTCTATGTGGATTTTTGCTCACAAGGAAAATTCAGATAGTTCATTTGCACGGCATAAGGCGCAGCTTGTTGGTGATGGTAAGACTTAGCAAGTTGGGATGGATTGTGGTGAGACATTTAGTACGGTGGTCAAGCCGGCTACCATTCACATTGTACTCAGCTTGGCTCTTTCAAAAGCATGGCCTATTCATCAGTTAGATGTAAAAAATGCTTTCCTATATGGTGATCTCAAGGAAACAGTTTATATGCATCAGCCGTTGGGATTCAGGGATCCCAAACATCCTCATCATGTCTGTTTGTTGAAGAAGTCCATATATGAGCTTAAGCAGTCTCCACGGGCCTGGTATACACAGTTTGGTGACTATGTTTCGACTATTGGGTTCACTCACAGCAAGTCGGATAATTTCTTATTCATCTACCGTCGTGGTTCGTCTCTGGCCTATATTTTGTTGTATGTGGATGATATCATTTTGACTGCCTCTACAGATGACTTACGCCAGTCTATCATGACCATGCTCATCTCTGAGTTTGCTATGAAAGACTTAGGGACCTTGAGTTATTTTTTGGGGATTGTCGTCACTCGTCATCCCGATGGATTGTTCTTGTCTCAATGAAAGTATGGAGCAGAGATGATCGAGAGGGCTGGGATGTCATCCTGTAAGTCCACTTCTACTCCAGTTGATACAAAGCCCAAGCTTGGTGCCACGGTCGGCGCACCCTACGAGGATCTGACCCGCTATCGCAATCTTGCAGAGGCCCTTCAGTATCTTACCGTTACAAGACTGGATATTGCGTATGCCGTCCAGCAGGTGTGTTTATTCATGCATGATCCCAAGATTGAACACATGAATGCACTCAAATGCATCATTCGGTATATTCAGGGTACACTGGACTATGGTTTGCATTTATATCCGTCCTCGACATCCGCACTTGTCTCCTACACAGATGCTGATTGGGGTGGGTGTCCAGACACCAGACGGTCTACGTCTGGCTATTGTGTGTTCCTTGGCAACAACTTGGTCTCCTGGTCTGCAAAGCGTCAGACGACTCTATCCCGCTCAAGTGTCGAGGCTGAATATCGAGGGGTAGCCAATGTGGTCTCAGAATCATGTTGGTTACGTAATTTACTTTTAGAGCTTCATTGTCCAATTCAAAAGGGAACCTTGGTGTATTGCGATAATATTAGTGTCATTTACCTTTCGGATAATCCGGTTCAGCACCAACGCACTAAGCATATCGAGATGGACATACATTTTGTCAGCGAAAAGGTTGCTCGGGGTCAGGTACGCGTCTGTCATGTCCCGTCAATATATCAAATTGCATACATCTTTACAAAGGGTCTTCCCTCGGTCCTTTTTGAAGATTTTAGGGACAGTTTCAGCGTTCGAAGACCGCCCTCTATGACTGTGGGGGTGTGTTAAACAAGGTAATATACCCGTGGTATACACTTGATATACAACAGTGTATATCACGGGTAATGGCCCATCTCAGACCGCAAGCCCAATCTCAATCAAGAGGCCCATCATGGGCACACTTGTATATTTGGTAGATATTTGTAGTATATTGTAGTGTAAAGATTACCTTAATTAGTCTTGTACACTTACCATAATTGTATAGTTAGAATTATGGTAGAATAGAGTTTTAGGAGTAGAATAGGAATAGGATTCTCCTATTCTGTAACTTGTATATATACCTTTCAATTAATGAAAATAAGGAAGGGGATTATTTTTTTCAGGAAGTATAAAAGAGCCACAAATCTCAGTAAGATTTTTTTAAATTTTGTGGGACTACAGTGAAAAGGAAAAGAAAATTAAAAGAATGTATCTCAAATGTGATTAAGAGTAAGTTTGGATTATATATCCAGAGAATTATTGAGAGAAAAGTTTGAAGAATTTTATAATGTGCTTCATTTAAATTGGTCAGAGTGTATGTCACGATCCAAAATTGTATGTAATGACTAGCGGCAAAAGAGTCACTACCCTTATCGTGACAGCTATTCAAATCCTATTCAGTCTAATAAGATATGTCACTGAAACAAAGTGATTTCGTTCTCTCTTTTTTATCGGATTCCGAGGATGAGCCGGTCAATCCTAACATCATTTATGAGAAGCAGGACGACGAAGCCTGACATATCAAATTAAACCATTAATCGAGAAAGAAATGAAAAGTTCAAATCATTTGTGGAGATATATCTAAGTAAATCTTGTTCAATCATCAACAAAAATAACATGGTATTTAATCCCTTGAGATGATGCCACAGGGCTATCCCCATAAGTCACAGTGTATTTTTGTTAAACGCTCAAATTCTCATTTATTTGACAATTTGAAAGGTCACTTACAACTTTTGTCAATTTCAGATAGCACAAACTAAAGAGATCTTATTTCAAACTTTTGAAATCAAACATCTTATTGTTGTGTAAGAAACTAAAAAATTCTGAACGTGGACGTCCTAATCTTTGATGCCAAATTGTGTGTCGATTTCTTTTCGTCATTTTAGCAGTCAAAGCTTTATGTAAGTTTCCCTGCAAGGCGTAAAATCATGTTTTAATTCCCCTTGCCAGAATTATTCTTGTTCTCGTGTTCTTAATAATAAAACCTTTATCAGTAAATTCTAGGGACCATGCATTATCTTTCACAAGTTTACTAACATAAATAAGTTTTTTCTTCAATTTAGAACAACAGCGACATCTTTTAGGTTAGACTTTTTGTTAGAAATTTTCTAATATGAAATTAAGTTTATCCAATTATTTATGACTCGAACGATTGGGGCCCCGCATGTCGAAAATGTCGTTTTCACACACGTGCAATCTTAGTGCCAAGTATCATAAATTTCGTTAATGAAAGAGATATTGGTACGTAAGTGAAATGTTTGAGACATAAAATGATGGACGGTTATTGGCTAAATAACAAGTGTTCCACGTTGGTAAACGAAGGAAGGATTGTGCGAAGTATAAGATGGTACGGGTCGGAAAAGGGTTGCGGAGCCGAGAAGGGTCGTGACGCCCGCTTGCAGCACCGCGGCGCCTGATTGGCAGTGAGCATCGTGAGTTTCTGGCGAAATTAGCGTCGCGGAGCAAATGTGGCAGAGCCGCGGCGCTTCATTGGCAGTGACTGCTCGACGGAATCCTAAAGGTTTGGTTGTTGAGGTGGTTTCAATGGCATTGAATCCACCTAATAATGGCCATTAATTAGACCATTATGTTGTTGCATTACTTGGGGGTTAAATGTTGTCACGATCTAAACCGGAGGGCAGCGACGGGCACCCGGACCCTACCCGCAGGGCGCCACAGATACACTCCACCCTTAAAACATATTTAAACACGGACTGAGCCGTGATAGACAATATGAAGTTCCAACCCGAAAGCCCCAACTTACACATTTATATATCAGGGTCGGCAAGGCCATACACGACCACTAACCACAGGACACCTGTCTACAAGCCTCTACAGAGAAGAACATACCACGACCAGACCGCAACTCCGAAACGAATAGAGTGCTCCAAATACCAGCTGTACCAGCAACCCACCAGTGCGAATCGTCACTATCTCAATATGAACCTGTGGGCATAAAATACAGCATCCCCCGACAAAAGGGACGTCAGTACGACTGATGTATTGAGTATGTCAGGAATAAGAAATAACATAGCATGGATATATAATAGTCTGAAACAGAAACAGTTGAACATTAGTAAATGCCTCTGAGGACCCTAATACATATGCCTAAATGTTATGCACAATGCAGTTTACATATACATCAGCCTCACCGGACATCTTCTTTACCATAACAGCCTCTGTGGGCATCATACCATATAATGGTTAATGAATGTATGCACAATTCAAATGTGGTATACTAATGTCCATACAGGAATCCTCCCATAACCGCCTCTGTGGGCATCAGGTTATATCTCCACACAAGGGCATCACATCATATTGGCCTCTTCGGGCTCTTTCGTGATAGTCCGTACCAGCTGCAGGTGGTGTGCGTATATAATGCCTTTTCCTTTCCCCAATTCCCATACATATATATATAATATATATATATAATATATATATATATATAATATATATATATATATATATATATATATATATATATATAATATTTACCATATAATAATGTGCATAGCACAAGTGGTCCATGGTAATATATGAGTGCAATGCAAATGAGAATGCATGAATGACAACAACACATCCTGGCTCAATATCCTTGAATCTTTAGCTAACATTGTGAATATCAATCTCTTTTTCGTATGCCTCAAAAGAACTTAGAGACATTTTAGAACAGGCTTTTAACACAAGAGTTAATAACATGATCATTCTCAACTACTTAAGAGTAGAGTAATTTATGTAACAACATGATGGTTACGTTTCGCACATAGAATTATGCCAAAAGAATGAAAGAGCCTTGCATACCTTGTTATAAAAAATTATCTAAATTCCGCGGGTCCTTGTACACTCTATGAATGATTATCTACATCATACGGATGTTTTAAATCATAATCGAATCAACATACTAAAAACAGATTCATTAGGACAATCTAGTGAACACTTTGAACGCGTAGAACCTATATTCCTTCTATATCGAAATCTAAACATAAAGCGAAACACTCAATTCTCTTAATCATTCTTTTTACTGCTACAATCTCCAAAACAGTACAATAATTTCACATGCAACCTCCAATTTCGTACAAACAGTCTCAATAACACCCAACCCAAACTTCTAGCATTTTCGACAATCGTCCTAGAATTAGTGGTAAGAATCGAATTCTGAAATTGTATAAACTTTAAGAACAAGGAATATTACCTATGTTAGACGCAGTGACGAGTGTCGTCGAATATGTCATCCCAAACAACTTCCGACAAAACCGAAACAGAACCCCAAAATCGATTCGCGCTAGAATCTTTTTGCATCCAAGGTTCTTGTTTAGCTTCTGAGTTTCTAGGCTTGTTTAAGGTTTCGGTTCTACTGGGATTGAAGCCCAGAACACCCTGAATTTCTCCCCTTCTAGGTGAGCAAAGATTTTCGGAAAAACCCCCAATAGGTCGCGAATTTCAGAGAGCTTACCAGCAAAGGTTACTCTTCTGGTTAGAAGTTGTGACAAAAATCTCTCCAAGATTGAGCTTCACAGAAGCTTAGGAATTGGAGAAGCTTGAAGAGATGATGGTTGAAGTATAGAGAAGAGGGAGTCGATCGACTGATTTGGGGCTTAGTCACCCCCAAATCGGTTATAAGAGTACACGTATTAAAATCCCACTATAAATATCTTCCCAAACATAATTAATCCCACAATTAATTAATTATACACACAATTAAATTCCCGGTCTCCAATTATTTAAATCCCGGCGATTAATAAAATCCTCTTATGACAATGTCATAATTCCCGTAATAAAATACCAGTCTATAATCTCTTCGGAGATACACAATTATTATTATTAAACCCCGTCGTCACAATTATTAAATTCCAAAATTATTTTGGAATCACGTCCTTTTATATACTAATTATCTTATTAGTATATATGAGTACATCATAAACTTTTCCGGGTCCGGGTCTACTTGCCCACGTTTATGTGTTCAACCGTTACCCGAAAATATGGGATGTTACAAATGTCATCCATTACATGGCAATTGAATGTCATTATGGGGCATTTGAAAGGCCATCTTGCACACCTATAAATTGAGGCCTTTGGCTCAATTCTATAGAGGAATAGAAATGAACATACTTACAAGTTAACAACACCACAAAGAGATCAGTTTTTCTGATAAGCAGTCCTTCTCTTAGCAATCTTCATTATTCGTGTTCTTCGCTGGGATCATTTGTGTAAGATTTGCACATTTGATAGTTTGTTGTTTCATCTTGAAATACTATTGTCCACACTTCCGTAAAGCCTATACACGGGGATAATCTTGTCTTAAGACAGAGAGTCATCTCTCGACTCATTCGGTTGTGTTGTGATTATCTAATTGGTTGCTAAGTGTTTCAGGTGTGAACTTGAATCTCAAAGAACTCTTACCGTTCGAATTCTCAGCGGATCTACAAGCCACAAGTGTAGCAGTTCATGTTCTTGTATTTTCAAATACAAGATCCATATTTGAAGTTCCAATTCAAGATCAAGATATTGACAACTTGTTGTAATCTTTGTTGTTTATCCTTTCGATCACTGTAATAGTTATTTACTATTCTCGTACGGCTTTATCTCCAACAATTTTAAGACAATATTGTATTAGTGCTCAAAAGATGTTTGCCAGCAGATATGGTCCCAAATTTAGATATGGTTTTCTTCTTGAAAATAGTTCTGTTAACAGTTCAAACACTGTCTCTGTTAACAACCGTGCTTTCAAATCTGGTCCTAGTTTTAGTTCTCTCTTTGACGACAGTTACAAATCTGCTTCCGTCAAAAGTGGGATCTTTGGATCTGATACTGAGCTTCAAGATACTGCTGATAGCCATGGTAGTACGACTAAAGATTAAGGACGAGTTGGTGTCACCGCTCCCGATGGTGGTGGAAACAAGCACCCATGAGAGGCTAAGGATGTCAACTGGGACAAGAGGAGAAGGTTGAAGATGATGTTCTATCATGTAGCAAAAGGCCTTTATCTGTCCCAGACAAAGGATCTGAATTATGGTAAGGAGGATATGGACACTCAGTCTAACTGAAGTAGGCCAGAATCCAAAAGGTCTAAGTTAATTATCATTCCTTAACTATAATGTGTTTAGTTAATATCTGAATAAAAGTGTGTAAAGCAAGGCTGAAAATATGAAAGTGTTTTCATTAAAAACTCATATTCCCTACACTCTAAAATCAGATATTGAATCTTTTTTATTCCCGTATAAAGATTGGACTATTGTAAACAAAACTTAAAAAGATCCATTATTTTGGGTGTAATTATTAAAAGTGTGTAAAGTATGTTCGCACATACGAAGGACAAAGATCCACTGACTGTGCGAAATCTGTTACCACTCTTAAGCAAGCGTCAGGAATTGTCTAGGCACCAATCTCAAAGGAAGAAGATTAAAAGATAATGGTTCATCTTAAGATGTTGAACCTATCACACTGTCTGACAGAAGATCCTTTATTTGATAGGATGATATTGGACACTCAGTCGTACAAAGCCTACGGGTGACTGGAGTGGGCCGGAGTTTCCAAGTCTTAAATGATCTAAAGGCCAGCAGAAAGGTAGAAAAGTAATGGACACCTAGTGAGGTGGGCCAGAGTTTCCACGTCTTAAATGATCTGAAGGCCAAAAGAAAGCCAGAAAAGAAATTGGACACTCAGTTTGCCAAAGCAAATGGAGTGGGCCAGAGTATCCAAATCACATATGATCCGGTTACGCCCTAACCACGGGCAAGAGGTTGTTCATGTGAAGTAACGCCACCTCTAAAGTAGAAGGGGTTGGAGAGGTTTTCCTCAAAAGGACTTCAGGGAATGGGATCACTCTAAAAGTAGGTGATACATATCCCAAACTTGGTTATAGGGACGTTGTTGGTCAAGAGACTAGTCCAACAGGTCTATAATAACTAAGAATGGTACAGTATGTCTGTAGCTAAATGAATGATATATTTGCAATCCGTGCATCTATGCCATCATAGATTAAGACACGTTAAATAGGAAGTCATTCAAAAGCTAACAAAATTGAGATTGTTGCCTTCTGTCGACATAAACCCTCAAAATGAATGTGAGGTAGGCGAAGAGGCAAAATCACCTTTCCATTCCGTCAAAGGAATAGAGAAAGAAGCACCGCTCCTCTAGAACTTAGTCACACCTATATGGGTGAATTGAAGTTTGTATAAAATAGAGAGGGGAGACAAGTTCCGTCAAAAGAATAGCGAAATAAGCACCGCTCCTCTAGAACTTAGTCACATCTACATGGGTGATTTGAAGTTTATACAGAATAGATGGGGGAGACAAGTACTTTGTGACCTTCATTGATGATGGTATAACGTATTGCATCATTTGTTTGTTAAAAAGTAAAGATGAAGCTGTTGAAGCGGATAAGCGCTACAAAGCAGAAGTTGAAAATCAACTAAGCCTACGGATTGAGGAATTCATAGTGATAGAGGGGGAGAATGTGAAGCATCATTGATCAAACGACTGCTCATTACTCACCTCAGTCTAATGGTGTTAGCCAAGCGTAAAGCCGTACGCCTAAAATATGTAGGGCAAAGCGATCCTTATTGCTAATGCGATTCTCAACAGAACTACGCATAAGGATAACCCTCCGTGTGAAACATGGAAAGGATCCCACCTACAAATGTTGTGTTGTGGGGTGGCTTGGTAGAGGTTGGAATACCAAAACAGGTCAGGTTGGACCTAAGACTGTAAATTGCATATCCACTGGATTTGCAAATAACAGTAGTGCTTATCGCCTCTTGGTGTCAAAGAATGCTGAATTCTTTGAAGACATCTTTCCTTGAGAGGAAAAGAAATAATTGCTCGAGGTTAATAAGAACCCGCGAGTGCCTGATTATCCGAAACTAGACGTTCCTGATCTACATGACTCGGAAGTTGCTGACTATCTGAAACTTAATATTGCAGATCTACAGAACTCAGAGATTCTATATGTTGAACCGAGATGGAACAAAGAAGGGACAAAGACTTGTTCCAGACCTTCTAGCTTGTATAGTTGAGAATGAATCATGGATAATTTATAAAGAATTGTCATCTCCAGAAGCGTTTCTTTGAAAAGAAGCTACAGAGAGAGAAATAAATTCCATCATATACAACAATACTTGTGTAATGGTTGACCTTCCTCCGGGAAAAGAACATTTGGGTTGTGAAAGTGGATACTCAAAAGTGAGTACAAAGTAGATGTATCTATTGACGAGTATAAGACCTCGGCTACTTGTACATGTGCTCCCCTATGAATAACTTAACATCCAGGGCCATTGCAGTCTTGCGTGACATGGATGTTGAAATAGCCTTCCTAACCGGAGAGTTGGAAGGGGAGGATCAGAGTTGGTTTGTTGGACTGTTGGGCTTCTTCCTGAACTTTCATTTTGGTCCCTAAAATGCTTACATTTTAGTCTTGGAAGTTTAAGTTAAAATAGAAATAATGAATCTGACAATAGAAACATTGATTGTGAAGTTAGAAAGCCAACAGTTGGAAAACCAACAGTCTGAAAGTGGAAGTCATATTGAAACAAATTTTCGATATGAAAGATATGGGTACCACAGATGACATCTTATGAATTGGGATTTCTAAGACATCTAACAGACTGGTCTTAATCCAAACTCATTTGTGAGTTAGTTGATAGTCTCGTTGAAGCCACCAATAGATAGGAATTATACAATTGATTAGAATCATGGTGCACCCGTATACCAGGAGCAATATGCGCAGGTCACATGTAGTTTAATGTATGTTACACACTACAACCGACTGGTATCGGCCTATAAAGTAGATCAGTTGAACTAAGGTTCACTCGTGATTCTAAAAATGATCGATAGAAGGAGTTAAATCTGATATGACAATGTCTGAAATATTCGCTTATCTACGAATTACGGTATTCTGGATGTCCAGCGGTTCTGGGAGAACACAGTGATGCAAACTGGACATCAGACTTGAAAAACACCAATGCCACAAGTAAATGTGTATGGTGGGTCTTGGAAAATCCTCTAAGCAAACTTGCATCAACCGATTCATGATGAAATCAGATTTTATCGCTTTAAACAAAGTATGAAAGAAGTTGAGTAACTTCACGACTCCTTAGAGGACGTCCCTTATTGGGAGAAACTCGTGCCTTCAGCAATTATACACTGTGGCTATACGATCGGCTTTAGGAAAGGCACGGATGACGGCGTCTGGACATATCTGTAGGATCTATCAGAGACATAAGACCGTATGACAGTTGATCACCACAGGTGTCACTTCTTTGATTACTAATCAAAGGATATAGGGGACCCTTTAACTAAGAAACTACCTAAATATCAAGAGTTCTGCCTGTCTAGGGGAATGGGCTTAAAACCCAAGCAATACGAACGTTTGCGGTGGTAACCCAACCATAGTGACAGGAGATCCCAAGAATTTGGTTCAATAGGAAAACTAAGATGAAAAAGGTTCAGTTGAGTGCTTCGGTGGAAGCAAGAGCACTTCGGATTATGATTTCTGTAAATAAACGTAAATCCAAAGTCGTTCCCGCGATAGACATTAAAGTACTACTTGCATGTGGGGTAAAGGTTAAGCTTCCAAACCTTTAACGATCCTCAAACGGTTGAGGTTAAGGTTGGGAAAACTTTTAATGATTCCTAACACTTGTGAAGTGGGGTATATTAGGATACCTTGTAGAATATCACCTATTTAAGTGCGAGGGCATGCCTCCTCAAATGAACGTACTTAAGAATCCAAGTGTGTCCACGGCCACAACGGACAGAACAATAAGTCTCTAGGAGAGTGACGGCAGCGACGATACCGCTTGAAGTCCTTTCTGTGAACCCCGCCCGGATTGATTATAACTAGAGGTGGTCTCTACCCTTACTTAAGAGAAAATTCCAATAGGGGAGCTGCTTGTGGACCTAAGAGGGAGCCCCTTGTTGGGGTCATGAAAAGAATCTCTCTACGCTCCTGTTAGATGCCGCTATAAGAAGAAATCCATAAATGAGAGGTATTGTGTTGGTACCGTTGTCTTAGCTTACATTAAACACTGATGGTTCAAGACATCAAGTTCACCACGCATTAAGTAAGTCCGACGGTATTCAACTAGGGAAGGTTCAAAGCGGAAGCTACCTTTCCTGATGCAATATCTTTTCGCTATAAGATTGCTGAAAGTAGGCACCTTGTGTGTACGCCAAAATATCTTTCAAGAGTGGATTGTTGGAAATTTTCTAATGTGGAATTAAGTTTATCTCATTATTTATGAATCGAACAATTGGGGCCCCGCATGTCGGAAATGTCATTTTCACACACGTGCAATCATAGTGCCAAGTATCGTAAATTTCGTTAATGAAAAAGATATTGGTACGTAAGTGAAATGTTTGAGACATAGAATGATGGAGGTTATTGGCTAAATAACAAGTATTCCACATTGGCAAATGAAGGAAGGATTGTGCGAAGTGTAAGATGGTACGGGTCGGAAAAGGGTCGTGGAGCCGAGAAGGGCCGCGGCGCCGGAGCACCGTGAGTTTCTGGCTGAATTAGCACCATGAGTTTCTGGCTGAATTAGCGCCATAGCACTAATGTGGCAGAGTCACGGCGCTTCATTGGCAGTGACTGCTCGACGCAATCCCAAAGGATTGTCTATTGAGATAGTTTCAATGGCATTGAATCCACCCAATAATGACCATTATTTGAACCATTATGTTGCTGCATTATTTGGGGGTTAAATGTCATCCATTACATGGCAATTGAATGCCATTATGTGGCATTTTAAAGGTCATCTTGCACACCTATAAATTGAGGCATTTGGCTCAATTCTATAGAGGAACAGAAATGAACATATTTACAAGTTAACAACTCCACAAAGAGATCAGTTTTTTTGATAAGCAATCCTTCTCTTAGCAATCTTCATTATTCATGTTCTTCGCTGGGATCATTTGTGTAGGCTTTGCACATTTGATAGTTTGTTGTTTCATCTTGGAGATTGTCCACACTTCCGTAAAGCCTATACACGGGGGCAATCTTGTCTTAAAGACAGAGAGACATTTCTCGACTCAGCCGGTGGTGTTGTGATTATCTAATTGGTTGCTAAGTGTTTCAGGGGTGAACTTGAATCTCAAATGACTCCAACCGTTCGAATTCTCAGCGGATCTACAAGCCACAAGTGTAGCAGTTCATGTTCTTGTATTTCCGAATACAAGATCCATATTTGAAGTTCCAATTCAAGATTAAGATATTGACAACTTGTTGTAATCTTTGTTGTTTATCATTTCGATCACTGTAATAGTTATTTACTATTCGCATATGGCTTTATCTCCAACAGTTTTCACAATTTTTTTATGTCTTGTGTGTATGATCGGGAAACTATTGCCTAGCATTAAGAATATGCCTCTTTAAATGAAGAAAGATTGACAAGAATACCTATAGATTTTACCATATGATTGTAACTTCGGTCACTTATTGATATTATTGCGAATTGTGAGTTACTTCTTGTTGTGACTAGTCTAAGGTACTTTTTGTTGTGACATTTTTGTAAGCGGTGCACGAAAACTTCTCTTGACATAACTTTTATTAAATAGAAAAAAAGTTATTTTTGTTCAGAATATAATTAAATATCAAAAGTGTATTATTTCTAACAATTTAAACTTTTAGATGAGATGGTCACATACTTCAATATGGTATTAGAGCAGGTAAAGGTTCTGAGATCAAATCTCACTGTCACTCATTATCAAAAAACAATTTTTCACGTGTTTGGTCCATGAAAAAAAAATCAAACCCGCATATGAAAGAACATGTTAATAATATAATTAAATTTTAAAAATGTAGTATATAGACGGTGACACACTTCTAACAATTTTCTCATTTTTGTTTCTTGAAATCCCAAATTATAGTAGGAGTCAAGATAAGGAATTAATAAAAGCACACATTCCCTCCACGGGAAGGCAAGCTGAATTAGATATGTGAGGGTGAGATGGTCTACAAAATTTAATGTCATCTCTATTAAAAGAGTGTATCTTTGACCATTTTTTTCATTCCAACTTTGCTGCTTTGAAAAACAACGAATATTTGATTCTATATCCGCTAGCATGGCCAAACCATGAAGAGGAAATAAATTAAACTTTGTTCTAAAAGAGCAGTCTTAATTAACACGTGTTGTTTCTATTACACTATCCATCCGTCCCATTAATTAAAGTTCTTTTAACACATTTGATTGTTCGATAAAAAATAAATTACATTCGTCAGTTAATATACAAAAAATATATATTAATTATGTATAAAATATATATATTATATATTATATACAATAACATATATATTTGTCAGTTATTATTTTGATGATCTATACAATATAAAAATTCCTTAATTAAAATGTCACCATTGTGAACATGTTTTTATTATTCAAACGGTATAAACTTGGCACCCTCCTCTTATAAATCAACATAAATTTTAAGCAAGACGTGCACAAGAGTATGTATCTAATCTATAATATCTTTTGTATCATTTTAATTTCTTAAACAAAATTAAAGCTTTGTACCAATATTATGGTATTGGTTTGAATACACTAGAAGAGAAAGGCTATCTACCATCATATTTTCGTTAAATAAACAAAATTATTTAAGACTTTCTTCTCATTCTCACATGGAGCAGTACAAAAAAGAAGTGATAATTTTCAACGAGTGCAAAAAGATAAGAACTTAAGCCAAAAATTATTGCTTTATTTACAACACTAATTCATCATTATGATGACCATACCAAAATTACCAACTTGGGATTATTGCTAATCCCAAAGCACAAAATGAAAAAACATGATTATTCTTGGTGGTGTGCAATAATTCTGCTGAAAGGCTTATATTTGACTATTTGCTGACTTATATTACTAGTGTCTCTTTCCATCTACTTTTCCCTTTAACTCTAGGTGGTTTTTTTAATAGAAAAACAAAACAAAAAAGCTCTCTCTGATGGGATACATGAAAATATCTGTTCTTTATTAATGTCCCACAAGTTCTTGTTGCTAAGAAAAAAGATCACTTTTTTCATATAAAAAGTCAATCTTTGACCACATTATAGAAAGCTGTCCGTTTCAATTTTTGCCGCCATACACCTACTTGTGCACCAAACACTTGGTGTATATACTATCTATAGTCGAAAGGATAATTTGAAGCCTTTATATTTTTTGGGTTTTTCGCCCAGTGTCAGATACTCGCATATTGGGGTCCGATTAAATTTGAATTCTTGCGAGAAAGTCCTTTAGAGGGTAAACCATTTTCTTACAAAAGCAACTTAGTACCTAGCAGAATTCAAACTTAAATCGGATTCAATTGTCAACTGCCCCATCGGAAATAGGATTGACTATCGATTCCGAAGGAACTGGAGTTACATCTTTTTTCCATTCAAGAGTTCTTATGTGTTTCCACGCCCCTTTGAGACCCCGAAAAATGGACAAATTCCTTTTCTTAGGAACACATACAAGATTCGTCACTACAAAAAGGATAATGGTAACCCTACCATTAACTACTTCATTTATGAATTTCATAGTAATAGAAATACATGTCCTACAGAGACAGAATTTGAAACTTGCTATCCTCTTACCTACCAGGCAAAGATTTACCTCCGTGGAAAGGATGATTCATTTGAATCTCGAATTCTCTTCACGTTTTTTTCATCATCATCGGGATTTTCTCTTCGAGAACACTCGCCTCGTCGATTCTTCTGTACAAATAGTATTTCGAGCTTGGAACGAGCATGAATAGATTAACGATACTTCTTTATCTTTTGAGTTGTTCTGTCGGATCGGCCGCTCAAGATCTTTGGTCTTTATCTGGATGCAATAGCACGAATCCTAAGCTACGGCACGCGAAAGAATGGTTTCATGAATCATGGGCGGATCAACACATATTTCCCATCAGAGGACAACTACGACTACATCATCGTCGAGGCGCCCCAGTTACTTCTAGAAGCTTATAACTAGCAAATGTGGAAACTGGATTTCCCCTTTTGGTTAATTTAGATCGACATAGTTTAATTTACTCATTAATTAGTTGTCAAATCAACAGGCTAAATCAAACCTTGGCGTAGGATTACACGTTTATCAGCCCAAATTGACACTATTAAAATGTGAGTTTAACTTATATGTACTGATAGTTGATAAGTCGTGAATTTTAGGATTATTAGCACTCACTCCTTATGCTTTTAGATGTCTTTTAAGCAAGTTTCCTCTCTATTTATGGTGTTTTCATGTATTTTCAGGTATTTGAAGCTCAAGGAAGAAAAGGAAACAAAATAGTAGAAAAAGTCCAAAAAAGCACGTAAATGCGATGGAGTTGCTGCACCGCAAATCCTGTATACGGCCGCAAAAGGACCGCAAACTTTGAGCTGAAGAGTTGACAGAATCAAGCCTTATGCGATGAGTATGAGACACCGCAATTTCTCATATGCGGTCGCATACCCTCGAGGAAATCAACCAATGAGAAAAATGAAAAAGGTAGAAGTGCGAACAAATGCGCACCGCATACCAGATATGTTATCCCATACCCAAAGTTCAGACAAAACAGTGAAGAATGATAAAAATGTGGAGACTCCTAAAGTATGCGACCCCATTCTGAAGAATGATACATCTCATACACGCTGCATACCAAGCGGGGAGAAAATTGGGCATGAGAATGCGGCCAGCATGCGACTGCAAACTCGTACTGGGACTATATTTTGGTCGGCGCATTGCGACCCGTCAGCTACTATTTTGTACTTTTTGTCCCTTCCATATAATTACTTGGCATAGATTTTTGAGTTCATTTTTCTAGACTTTATTCTCTGAGATTGTCTTTTTCAAGATATTCATTTGCTTTCATCTTCATTAATCATTGTAAGGATATGATTTATTTTAATTCAATTAAAGCTTTTGTTTACTTTACAGTAATTATGATTAGCTAAATTCTTAGCTAGGGTTGTGGGACAAAAGGGTTTAGCATGTGATTGAATTTGAAATTAATTCATTGGGTTACTTGATTGTTCTCTAATAGCTCTTTGCTTTGTATTGTGTATTAATAGTGGCCAACATTAATAATTCCTAAATTCTCTATCTAGCCTGGAAAAGTAGGTAAAGATTAGGAAAAGGCTTATTGGCAAGGATTTGGGGTTTTAACCCCCTTTTAATGGCTAGCGCTAGGAATAGTCTAGTTAACTTGAAATCCAATAGGGTATTCTCAATTGCACATCTTAGGGCTTAGAAAAGCCTTTGATGAACTTTATCAATTGAATTGAAAAATCTTTTGATAACTCATTTAGCCGATGATTTAGAACATGAATGTTTCATATTTGAATTGAAAAATAGCCGAATAGCACCCTTACCCCGAAGGCATCACAACCCTAGTCATCTCAATTTGATATCTAAACTCGATTAATTGGTACTTTGCTAGTGAATTGTTCTTAATTAAATTACTTGTTACGTTGTGAAACAATCATTGTTAAAAACTAACAAACATTATTCCCTTTTCCTTTCAAATATAAGCTAAAGTTGAGATTTATAATTAAGTTGTACGTTTCTCATCGTATTCTCTGTGGGATTCGACCCCAATCTTTGTTGGGTTCTATATTTGCTAATGACCGCTTTACATCCTTTTAGAAGGTGTAATTTAGGCATATCAACTTTTAGCGCCGTTGCCGGGGAATACGGTTTATAAATTTACAAATTAGTGTAATTCTCTACCTTTAGTCTATATTTTTCATATCACTCTTTTTGTTGTTTTTGTTGTGTCAGTGTGATGGATTCGGACTTAGATTTCGATGATGAACTCGTGGGGGAACGAGCAGCCGCTATTCAACCCCCACCACTTCAAGGAAACGCAAGTTTCCACCTCAACACTACTCTATTACACCTACTCAGCACTAACGCCTTATTTGGAGATCTTGCAACTGATAACCAAAATAGGCACCTTAGAAAATTTCTTGGGGTGTGCGCAACCAATGTCCAACCCAATATCTCAAATGAGGCTTTCAAGTTGAGGCTCTTCCTATTTTCTTTCACGAGAGAGGCCACTGCATGGTTGGATGATCTCACGGCTGGTTCTATTACCATATGGGCAGAGTTGACCGATGCATTCCTCAAGAAGTATTTCTCTCCATCTCAGATGTTACAACTCCGTGATGAAATCAACAACTTTCATCAACTTTCAAATGAGCCACTTCATGAGGCTTGAACTCAATTTAAAAAGAAGGTCAAAAGTTGTCTAAAGCATAAGTTGCCCGATAGTGTGCTTCTCCAAACATTCTATAGGTCACTTGATGTTGACACCCAATTTTGTCCCATCTTTTATGATTTTTATTCGTAATTTTTTAATATTTTGACACTTTTAAAATAATTTTAAAATATAGACATATATGTGTATATCCTCTTATTATTATTATTATTATTATTCCCATTTTATATCATTTGCATTTTTTATAATAATCATAAGTTATCCGAAAATTCTATGTTATTTTATTCTCGCCAAATTTGCATCACATTTCCTTTTTATTAAGCATTAAACATTTCACAAATATTATATTTTTATTATTATCACGTCGTTATGTTATTTTAAATAATTCACATCTTTTACAAAATAAAAATAATATTTTTTATATTAAACCCCTTTTATATTTTTTAACCCATAACCCTTTTTTTTTATTATCCTAACCCAAAACAATTTCTATCCCATTTTCATTTTCCCAACCCAATACAAATTCTACCCAAACAAAATTCACAAGCCCAAACCCCCACAATCCCATTTAAACCAAACCCCACAAAATAAACTCCCAAGCCCATTCCCTTATTTCACCAAGCCCAACCGCCAACCCATCACCCTTCCAACCCAACCCGAATCGCCCAACCAATAACCCATACCGAACCGCCAAATTTCAAACCCGCAAGCCCATAACCCCATCCCTTTTTAATTCCCCAAAACCCAAAATAAAACCCAAAAATCTCAAACCCCTCCCCCCACCCAAATCAAAAACCCTTCACCGCCACGCCTCTGCACTCCCATCCGACCGGTCACCTCGCCCATCGCCACCACCCACTCCCGCCACCACCGACCCCTGACACCACCAACCCCCCTCTGTTACGCCGACACCCGAAAATCCGCGACCCATGCCCCTCAAATCCGCGATTTTGGCTCCTTTATTTTGAATTTCAAACTCGTTTTTAAGGGGGAATCCACCTATAAATACCCCATGTTGTTCTACATTTTTAGAGGAGATGGAACAGATTTTTTGAGAGGATTTTCAAAGGAATTTTCGGAGGATTTTTGGAAAACGATTCAATATATAAATATTTGTTGTGTTCTTGATTTCAAACATTTGCCTTCCTTGTTATTCAAGAATCAAGTCCGAAAAGGTTTGTTCTCCACTTTTGATTCTCTGATTTCGACACATGATTCGGGTCGGGTCGACCCGACCCGGGTCACTGACCCGGGTTTGGGTATTATTTCCAGAATTCTTGCATTTTCATATTTATGTATGTTGGGGTTATCTGAATTTGGTTAAAATCTGATTCGGGTTGAGTTTCCGATTCGAGTCGGGTCGACCCGGTTTGGGTAACATTTTCAGAATTCTTGCATTTCATATTTTCTGTATGTTGGTTATCTGAATTTGGTTAAAATCTGATTCGGGTTGAGTTTCCGATTCGGGTCGGGTCACTGACCCGGGTCGGGTCGACCCGGTTTGGGTATTATTTTCAGAATTCTTGCATTTTCATATTCATGTATGTTGGTTATCTGAATTTGGTGTTAAAATCTGATTCGGGTTTGGACCACTGATTCGGGTCGGGTCACTGACCCGGGTCGGGTCGACCCGGTTTGGGTAACAT
Organism: Anisodus acutangulus; assembly: GCA_029783415.1. NCBI lineage: Eukaryota > Viridiplantae > Streptophyta > Magnoliopsida > Solanales > Solanaceae > Anisodus > Anisodus acutangulus. The sequence goes on along the minus strand of CM056506.1, from coordinate 41,433,399 downwards.
TTTCAGAATTCTTGCATTTCATATTCTTGTTATTGGTTATCTGAATTTGGTGTTAAAATCTGATTCGGGTTTGGACTGATCGATTCGGTCGACCCGGTTTGGGTAACATTTTCAGAATTCTTGCATTTCATTTTCTTATTATTGGTTATCTGAATTTGGTGTTGAAATCTGATTCGAGTTTGGATCACTGATCCGGGTCGGGTTGACCCGATTTGAACATTTTCAGAATTCTTGCATTTCGTATTCTTGTTCTTGGTTATCTGAAAATTGGTGCTGAAATCTGATTTCGGGTTTGAATCACTGACCCGGGTCGGGGCGACCCGATTTGAATATTTCCAGAATTTCAGAACTCGGGTCGGATATTTTAAACTGCTCACTGCTCGTTTCTTTGGCACTGTTTTACTGTTTTATTAATATCGCATTAAGGCCAACGAAATTGAATTCGAGGCCGCGCTTTTCTTTCGTTTCGCTTCTCTGTTTTTTTTAGTTTAACTGTTTTAGACATCCGTGCAACGGATATATTATTGTTTTTATTAAGTTTACTGTTTTAAATTTCTTGCGACGGATATCATTGTTTCTTGTTTTGAACAAATATCGCGCTTTGCTCGGTCTTTTTCTGTTTGATTCATTGCTCGGTTTCAGACATCGCTTTTTCAATTTCTTGTTTTAAATATCTTTGCCACGGATATCACTATTTTATCGCTTTTAAAATAAACATCGCGTCTTTCTTTTTCGGAAATTGCCTCTGTTCTTCTTTTTCTCGCCATCGCTATCGCTCACTCATCGCTATCGCCATCGCTATCAAGCATCGCGCTTCGCTATCGCTTTGATTTAATTTTGCTGATTTGAACACGATACTACACCGCCGATGAAAAATATCCGTCGATTTTGAGGCCTCCACAGTTGCAAAGACGGAAATATAACTTCGGGCAATGATGAAGACTTAAACCTTTTATCCGAGATCAACATGTTTAGTAGGCGAGGTGACTAAAATAACCAACAACTTATATATTCGCAGCCACGACGTGATTATAGTGATCTTTTCTATTTCACCCGAGAGACCGACACACGTTTAGTAGGCGAGGCAATCAAAATAAACTACATTAGTCATATGTTTGCAGCCACGACGTGATTGGAATGTTCTTTTCAAAATTTAAGTCTGAGCCCTCCGCGATCAAAACATTCACTGTTTTGAATACGGATATGAAGTTATTTGTATTTAACTGTTTCTAACCGTCTGTTCTTGATACTTAGGGGATTAAAATAAATAACGGCGAATTATTCCTCGGAGTTTATTTATTTTATTTCTTTCTTTAATTCACTTTTATCCCGCTTTGTATTGTAATATTATTTATCGCACTTATGTAACTATTGAAATGCTTAGAATAGGCAAACTTAGGATTAATTCATAGGTTAGTTTAAGATTTGAAACCCGTCGCTAGCTTATTTTATTTGAAGGCTCGGTTAAATTCAAACTTAGAAATCCTTCGCTAGTTTATTTATTTTTAGGCTCGTCACGCGTATTCAAGATTTTCAAAACAACTTTTGTCATCTTTTATTTGCTTTATTAATCATACCGAATAAGTTTATCTTTTGTCAATTTACAATTCATTGATTCCCAAAATTTTACTTCTTTGGCATTATAAATAAATTGTTTTACTATCAATTGTCAAAAACATATTTTTTCAACTCTACATGTATTTCTCTTTAGATATCATATAAATGCATATTTTGAAAAAATCTCTACATTTATCTATCTTTTAAAATGCATCTTTTTTTATTAATTATTTGCAGACGTCTTTTAACTTCATGCTTCAAACATGAATTTTTCTAGCAATAATTAACCTGAGTTTGACCGGATAACCGCAAGTTAGCGGATCTTAAAGGATGCCTAACCCCTTCCCTTTAGGATAATAAAGAACCCTTACCTAGAATCTCGCTAGTTTCGCAGACCTTAAAATTGGAGTTTACATTGCAGCACTTAGTTTAATATTTAGGTGTCCTAATTCACCGTAAAAATAATTAGGTGGCGACTCCTCAACCCTTTTTACCCAGGAATCACCCTGAACACGTCCGCGCTCCGCTTTGACCCGAGCAAGGTCGAAAAACGGGCGCGCACAGCATGGCGACTCCGCTGGGGACTTTTCAGGTTCTTAACCATAGCAAAATTCAGGTTAATTATAATTGTGCTTTACTTTCACTCTTTGTTTGACGAAATGCTTTGATTTGTTTCCTTTGTAAAAAAAAATTTGCATGCATAACTGCTTTAATTTTCATATTTTTACTGCTTATCTTAAATTGGCATTTCGCTCATATTTCTTCCACTCTGGAAAATTGACACTATCACACACTACACGCGAGGTGTGTTTTGCGCACCCGCAAATTTTTTTCAATCTACCAAATTTTAGGAGAGTTGGCGTATGCGCGGAGTGACCGGACCATCTGGTGGCCGCGTAGCCTTCTCACTCGAGTAGTCCGCTCGGGAACCTTGTGTCTAGTCAGCCAAATCTTAGAAAATTTAAGATAGAGCTATACTTCCCTTTATTTTAAGTCATGCATGCATACACCTTAGGTGGGTCGATCCTTGGTATCAACTCCACAATTAAGAAATCCGCCAAAGATGTCTACGGGTCTCACAACCCAACGACCAATCATCATATTATGTGTAGCGTGATAAGGATAGACTAATCCAAGACTAATCATGACATCTTTGAAATTGGAAAATGTACATTCATTTTGTCTCATTTCCGACAAAGCATTGCGGTTTAGCGACTTGGATCAAATCTGTCAGTAATCCCGCATATATCTGGCGTTAGGCCCACCTCCCAGGCATAAGGGAGGCCCCATGCATATTAGGATGCGCATTTAATTGTCTTACAATCATTTTGTTGTTTTCTCCTGCTTTTTCACTATGTGCATATTATTTAAAGCAATAATTACTCGCCTTATACTAACTTGATTTTCTTCAATTTTTTAGAGGGTTTATTTTGTCTAGATTATTTTCCCAAAGGTTGATTTGCGTTGACTAAAGCGGCGGATCATCCCTACTTCACGAGGTCAAAGGCACAATCCTTCACCAAATGACTGATTCAGATACATCCGAACAGGTGGCCTGGAACTTATCACTCTTTCGAGAGATGAACCAGAGGCTTGAAAATAGAGATACTACCGTCCCAAGAAAAATACATCGCCCAATCTACAACAGATGGCAGCCATGCAGATCGAGATAGAGCGGCTCCAAAATCTCACCAACTTTGTCCATTAACGCCAATACCCCACTCCCTGAACAAGGGACGAATGCAACTGCACCACAAATTTTCTCATCTCCTGAACCGTCATTTCCCCAAAACCTCCCCGATAATTCGCCACTATGCAAAACCAATCCACAACACACTAACCCGCAAGCAAGTCCACAACAAAGCCCGCTACAAAATGATCCGGCCTCATTCACAACTCTACATACCCAAATTACCACACTCATCCAAAACACCTCTTCCACGCAAAATCACCCAGCAGACCAACACATATTGATGGCACACATCGCTGATCACAGCAAGCAATATGTGCCGCCAATATATGTAATGGAAGCCCAGCCTTTTACTACCGCAACACCAAACATGGCTCTTCAGGAAATTGGCCAGTGTGAAGAAATGGACAGGCGGGTGAGGATCAGAACCGATGAAAGTGTGGCGAGAGAGATTTACAGCCTAAAAGAGGCATTCAAGAATATACAAACCAGCAAGGGACACGAAGGACTCGAGTACGAAGATTTGTGCATGCATCCCGACATTGAATTGCCTGTAGGATATAAGGTGCTAAAATTTGGTTTGTTTGATGGGAAAGGAAATCCTCACGCTCATTTAAGATCATACTGTGACAAACTGATTGGGGTAGGTAAAGACCAGGCCATCATAATGAAGTTGTTCGTAAGGAGTTTGACAGGAGAAGCACTCGACTGGTACACAAGTCAAAACCCGCAAAAATGGCGTAATTGGGGCACGATGGCACAAGATTTCGTGGACAGATTTAAATTCAACACTGACACAGTCTTGGACAGATTTTATCTGATGAAGTTGGAAAAGAAGCCCACAGAGACCTTCAGAGAATACGCCATGAAGTGGAGGGCAGAAGCAGCGAAAGTTCAACCCCCGATAGAAGAAAGTGAGATGAACACTCTCTTTGTACAATCTTTGAAAGATGCAACATACTATGAGAGAATGATAAGCGTCATAGGACGAAGTTTCTCTGAAGTTATAAGGATGGGAGATTTCATAGAAGAGGGAATCAGAACAGGAAGAATTACAAACTTTGTAGCATTGCAAGCAACAAGTGAGACAATCCAGTCGGACTCATTTGAGGGAGCAGTAAAGAGGAAGAGAGATGGAGTGTCCTCTGTGGTGACAGTTCAGAAACATAGGCCAAATCAAATGTCAACCTACCAAATGCCATCACCCCAGCCTCCCTACTACAATCAAAACAACCAAAGTCCTCATCCTTCCTATTATTACCCATACACCCAAAGCCCTCAACCTTACTATCAATACCCATCTGGTCCCTACCCTGTCTACCATACCCATCCAATATATAGCCTGCCTCGAGCGCCTGTCTATCCGAATCCCCCACAATATCAGCCCACATACTTACCTCATCCACAAGTCCATGCACCAAATGCACCCAGACCCCGCGCAAAATACGAAAGAAAGCCAGCCAAAACCTATACACCTTTAGCCGAACCTCGAGCCCAGTTGTATGAACGACTGAGAATCGCAGGAATACTCCAGCCTATCCAAGGAAATGTCCCCAATCCTGTTCCAAAATGGCATGATGAGACTAAGCATTGTGCGTACCACTCGGGAATTTCTGGGTACGACACTGAAAATTGCTATGCCCTCAGAGACAAAATCGAGGCATTAATCAAAGAAGGAGTTATCCAACTGAAAGGACCTTCCTCTAATGTAAATGATAACCCTTTGCCAGATCAGGACAATACCAATGTGAACATGATTACTGTTGATGAAGAACACAACTTGGAAGGAACCATTGTGCCAGTCCAGAGAGAGGAAAAGGTTGAATCATCGGCCTTTATCACCCCTATAATTACAGTCCAAGTGAGGGCACCGTTTGGAGTAGAAGCACTTCCTCCAAAGCCGCGGATCATGGCATCATCTTTTCTTGGAAAAGTCTTATCAACCAATCTCCGAAGGAAGGGAGATACTTCTTTACCAAAACTTGTTCCGCCTCTGAGTCAGTCATTCGTCAAAGCATGCGCCACTCAGGAATCAAAAGAGGACAATGCAGCCGACCTCGTGAAGGGATTCAAAAGATTTTTCATTGATGAAGAAGAAGCAAAATGCAATATGATTCTCGGTGATTACGCTAGAAGCTCAACCATTTGGGATGCAGAGCAAGGAGATGTTTTGGGAAAATTGGACATGTGCCCTGGCCTTGTTTCTCCCAGAAACTAGTTAACTGCATTAATATTTAATGAAACAATGCGATTCAGATTGAGGCCTGAATCACATATATGCATTTAATGTGTTTTGCCTCTACCTTTTGAAGGCTTAAAATGACAAATCTGCATTGCTTTTGCTATTTTAAAATATGTTTTGTTCAATAATTCTCTTTTCTTTTTTCATCATGCAAAATAATTTGTCGGCAGTATGTGACATATAATGAAACAAGCAAACAAGGTCCCAAACAAGCAAGGCTTCGAAGAATATAAGGAAGACTCACAAGCGGAAGAATTGAGGCATTTTTGGAATAAGTCAAAGCCATATTTGGATGAAACATCAAGATGGTTGATAGTTACAAGCATTGGCACGGACGTTTGCCATTTGTACTCTTGGGCTACCACACTACGATCAGGACTTCTACTGGGCAATGCTATTTCTTTCGCAGCCAAGTGGATACAGAATCATTTACTAAGAGACTGATTGATGAAAAGCAGATGGACACAGTTGTCCGGGGCAACCTTATCAGAATAGAATGGCCAAAAACAATCAATGCAGATGCAGTGAAGAGATACCATATCTAAGATTAGTTATTCTCTATGTAATACTTTTTTCTATGTTGTAAAAGTTGCGCTCCCTCGTCGGGATACGCATAGAACCCACGTAGAGTTCCGTTTTTTAGATCACAAATTTCCCCAAGTTTCTTTTTACCACCACCTGAACTACGTTATGACCTGATTCCCTCGGCGGGATACGTAGGCGGCCACTTCAGCTTCGGTCCCATCTTTAGAAAAACCCTTACAAATCTCCTTCGCTTGTAATGAACTACGTCATGACCTGATTCCCTCATGGGGATACGTAGGCGGCCTAAATCGGCTTCGGTCCCACCATTAGGAAATATTTTCTCCTTTATATCACATATGACAAAATGCACCCATCTGATCACCCTGATAGGACAAGCAAGCAATCTACACAAGACTCGGTTGTCCGTTCAAAAGATCATCATCCTCACATATCGGAAACTGGGGCATTTTTAAGGGATCACTGCCGGAGGACGCCGATAAACATGGAAAAGCATCGGCAAACTAAGTCTTCAGCCTAAGAGGATTTTGGATGAGACGTTTGCTTTGTTTCACCGCATGTCGCTGCTCGACAGACATTTACATATATGCATACTTTCTTATAAGCAATTTATTTTCAACAAATATTTTCATTAGAGTTTGACAAGATTTTTATTACTAATATGCATACTTTCTTATACGCAATTTATTTTCACCAAATATTTTCATTAAAGTTTGACAAGATTTTTTACTAATATGCATACTTTCTTATAAGCAAATCATTTTCAACAAATATTTTAATTAACGGTTAGCCAAGACTGGGAACCAGACAGGGGCTACAGGTCCGAATCAGCATGACATGCAGCTATCAAGAACCAAAGCTACCAAGTCAACGCGAATCAACCGCCCCTCCCCAAACTCACAAATTTTCTTTGAGTACAGGTTCTTCAGGTTGAAAAAGCAGGGAAGCCACATCAGTTATGATCAATTCCCCAAAGAATTTCGGCACTACAACTCACTACAAGGATTACGTTCTTGTTCTGCATTTATACGAAGACATCATCTTGACCTCTGTGGTCCCGACTATTATGTCCGCACAAAGATGTTATTTCGGATCACAAAGAACGACAACAAGGCAAACCCGACGGCAAAGACGTCGCATCACATTTTCGCGCGTGCCAGACGACATTTCAATTCCCATGAGATTGGACCGGCAGAAGATTCAGCCCAACGTGGCACCCTCTTACAGCAAACTCACGGCAAGGACGTCACTTACATCTCTTACAACAGGCCAACATTTCAAAACGTCATCGGCGTTATGGCAAAGACAACAAATATCTTTTCTGACTTTACAACGACGTCAACAACATTACAATGACGTCTTCAACGCAAAGAACTATCTTTATCAGATCTCAACGACGCCAACAAAGACTACAATGACGTCTTCAAAGACAAAGAATATCTTTTCACGACAACACAACAACTATCTTTACAAAGATCTCAACGACGTCAACAAAGATTACAATGACGTCTTCAAAACAACGACTATCTTTACGGCAATGCAAAGAACTATCTTTACCGTGATCTCAACGGGCGTCAACAAAGATTACAATGACGCTTCAACGCAGCAGCCTATCTTTACGACAACGCATCAACTATCTTTACGGCAATGCAACAAATATCTTGTATCAGATCTCAACGACGTCAACAAAGATTACAATGACGTCTTCAACGCAAAGACTATCTTTACAAAGAACGCAAAGACGACAATTATCTTTATCAGATCTCGACGACGTCAAATGGCGTCTTCAAACGCAACAACTATCTTTACGGCAATGCAAAGCAACTATTTTTATCAGATCTCAACGGCGTCAACAAAGATTACAATGGCGTCTTCGGTGCGACAACTATCTTTACAACAACACAACAAATATCTTTTACCGCATCTCAACGACGTCAACAAAGATTACAATGACGTCTTCAACACAAAGACTATCTTTACGGCATTACAACAACGCTCATTGACGCTATCGCAAAGACATCAACTATCTTCAACAAAGATTACAACGACGCCTCAAAGACAACAACTATCCGCAATAGCAAACATCATTACAACGGCGTCGTCGACGTTCATAAAGACATAACAAATATCTTTTACAGCATTGCAACGACGTCAACAGCATTACAATGACGTCTTCAACGCAGCAGCTATATTTTACAGCATTACAACAACGTCATTGACGTAACTGCAGCACATCAACTATCTTCAACAGCATTACAACAACGTCCACGACGTTACGGCAGCACGACAACTATTTTTTACAACAACAACGACATCAGCAAAGTCTATACAACAACGACATCATCAAAGTCTATACAACGACGACATCATCAACGTCTATACAACGACGACATCAGCAAAGTCTATACAACAGCGACGTCAACAACATTACAACGACGTCTTCAACACAACACGTCGATCCAACGACGTCATTTCAGGCTCCCACCTTATAATGAGGGTATTTTAATTTCAGTCAGACGCCCACCTTATAATGAGGGTATTTTAATTTCAGTCAGGCGCCCACCTCCTAATGCGGGTATTTCCAAGTTATTTTCTCTACATTTTTTCTCAGCAGTTATGCACTAATTATATCTTAAGCTTTAGTTTGCAGGACTTTTTAATTTACAGGAATTTCATCACAGCGTGGAACTATCTCTTACGGCGAACCGAGGCAAATTGGTCAACGACCTACTTCGAACGTCGATCCGCTTTTCCCATTAGTTTCTCGCATCTGCGACCAGTGTCATCCTAAGTCGACACTGGGACATTGTTTCTTGAATATGCACTATCTTTTTGCAACTTCTATACCCCCCGGGGATTCTATTTCTTACCATGCAGTCCCGATGATCGGGACAAAATTGGCTACTCAGTCAACTTCTTTGGCCGAAAACTCTTTCATCGTCTCCGTCCAAAGAGGGGCATCTGTTGACACCCAATTTTGTCCCATCTTTTATGATTTTTATTCGTAATTTTTTAATATTTTGACACTTTTAAAATAATTTTAAAATATAGACATATATGTGTATATCCTCTTATTATTATTATTATTCCCATTTTATATCATTTGCATTTTTTATAATAATCATAAGTTATCCGAAAATTCTATGTTATTTTATTCTCGCCAAATTTGCATCACATTTCCTTTTTATTAAGCATTAAACATTTCACAAATATTATATTTTTATTATTATCACGTCGTTATGTTATTTTAAATAATTCACATCTTTTACAAAACAAAAATAATATTTTTATATTAAACCCCTTTTATATTTTTTAACCCATAACCCTTTTTTTTTTTATTATCCTAACCCAAAACAATTTCTAACCCATTTTCATTTTCCCAACCCAATACAAATTCTACCCAAACAAAATTCACAAGCCCAAACCCCCACAATCCCATTTAAACCAAACCCCACAAAATAAACTCCCAAGCCCATTCCCTTATTTCACCAAGCCTAACCGGCCAACCCATCACCCTTCCAACCCAACCCGAATCGGCCCAACCAATAACCCACAGCCCCGAACCGGCCAGCCCAAACCCGCAAGCCCATAACCCCCATCCCTTTTAATTCCCCAAAACCCAAAATAAAACCCAAAAAATCTCAAACCCCCCAAATCAAAAACCCTTCAGCCACGCCTGCACTTCCCCCATCCGACCGGTCACCTCGCCCACTGCCACCACCCACTCCCTGCCACCACCGACCCCTGACACCACCAACCCCCCTCTGTTACGCCGACACCCGAAAATCCGCGACCCATGCCCCTCAAATCCGCGATTTTGGCTCCTTTATTTTGAATTTCAAACTCGTTTTTAAGGGGGAATCCACCTATAAATACCCCATGCTGTTCTTCATTTTTAGAGGAGATGGAACAGATTTTTTGAGAGGATTTTCAAAGGAATTTTCGGAGGATTTTTGGAAAATGATTCAATATATAAATATTTGTTGTGTTCTTGATTTCAAACATTTGCCTTCCTTGTTATTCAAGAATCAAGTCCGAAAATGTTTGTTCTCCACTTTTGATTCTCTGATTTCGACACATGATTCGGGTCGGTCGATCTGAGTCATCAATTCGAGTTTGGGTATTATTTACAGAATTCTTGCATTTTGATTTTTATGTATGTTGGGGTTATCTGATTTTGGTTAAAATCTGATTCGGGTTGAGTTTTCGATTCGGGTGAAACATCGATCTTGCCTGGGTCGACGGTTTGGGTAACATTTTCAGAATTCTTGCATTTCATATTTTCTGTATGTTGGTTATCTGAATTTGGTTAAAATCTGATTCGGGTTGAGTTTTCGATTCGGGTCGGGTCGACCCGGTTTGGGTATTATTTTCAGAATTCTTGCATTTTCATATTCATGTATGTTGGTTATCTGAATTTGGTGTTAAAATCTGATTCGGGTTTGGACCACTGATTCGGTCGGTCATCGACCGGTCGGGTCGACCCGATTTGGGTAACATTTTCAGAATTCTTGCATTTCATATTCTTGTTATTGGTTATCTGAATTTGGTGTTAAAATCTTATTCGGGTTTGGACCACTAATTCGGGTCGGGTCACTGACCCGGGTCGGGTCGACCCGGTTTGGGTAACATTTTCAGAATTCTTGCATTTCATTTTCTTATTATTGGTTATCTGAATTTGGTGTTGAAATCTGATTCGAGCTTGGATCATCGATCCGGTCAGATCCTTGACGGTCGGGTTGACCCGATTTGAACATTTTAAATTCTTGCATTCGTATTCTTGTTCTTGGTTATCTGAAAATTGGTCTTTGAAATCGATTTGGGTTTGAATCAACGACCGGGTCGGGGCGACCCGATTTGAATATTTCCAGAATTTCAGAACTCGGGTCGGATATTTTAAACTGCTCACTGCTCGTTTCTTTGGCACTGTTTTACCGTTTTATTAATATCGCATTAAGGCCAACGAAATTGAATTCGAGGCCGCGCTTTTCTTTCGTTTCGCTTCTCTGTTTTTTTTAGTTTAACTATTTTAGACATCCGTGCAACGGATATATTATTGTTTTTATTAAGTTTACTGTTTTAAATTTCTTGCGACGGATATCATTGTTTTACTGTTTTGAACAAATATCGCGCCTGCTCGGGTGCTGTTTTTCTGTTTCAGTTCATTGCTCGGTTTCAGATTACTGTTTTTTCAATTTACTGTTTTAAATATCTTTGCCACGGATATCACTATTTTACTGTTTTAAAATAAACATCGCGTCTTTCTTTTTTCGGAAATTGCCTCTGTTCTTCTTTTTCTTTACGCCATCGCTATCGCTATCGCTATCACGCATCGCTCATCGCCATCTATCGCTATCGCTTTGATTTAATTTTGCTGATTTGAACACGATACTACACTGGCCGATGAAAAATATCCGTCGATTTTGAGGCCTCCACAGTTGCAAAGACGGAAATATAACTTCTGGGCAATGATGAAGACTTAAACCTTTTTATCCGAGATCAACATGTTTAGTAGGCGAGGTGACTAAAATAACCAACAAGTTATATATTCGCAGCCACGACGTGATTATAGTGATCTTTTCTATTTCACCCGAGAGACCGACACGTTTAGTAGGCGAGGCAATCAAAATAAACTACATTAGTCATATGTTTGCGACCACGACGTGATTGGAATGTTCTTTTCAAAATTTAAGTCACGAGCCCTCCGCGATCAAAACATTCAACATTTTGAATACGGATATGAAGTTATTTGTATTTAACTGTTTCTAACCGTTTGTTCTTGACAGCTTGCAGGGATTAAAATAAATAACGGCGAATTATTCCTCGGAGTTTATTTATTTTATTTCTTTCTTTAATTCAGCTTTTATCCCGCTTTGTATTGTAATATTATTTATCGCACTTATGTAACTATTGAAATGCTTAGAATATGCAAACTTAGGATTAATTCATAGGTTAGTTTAAGATTTGAAATCCGTCGCTAGCTTATTTTATTTGAAGGCTCGGTTAAATTCAAACTTAGAAATCCTTCGCTAGTTTATTTATTTTTAGGCTCGTCACGCGTATTCAAGATTTTCAAAACAACTTTTGTCATCTTTTATTTGCTTTATTAATCATACCGAATAAGTTTATCTTTTGTCAATTTACAATTCATTGATTCCCAAAATTTTACTTCTTTGGCATTATAAATAAATTGTTTTACTATCAATTGTCAAAAACATATTTTTCAACTCTACATGTATTTCTCTTTAGATATCATATAAATGTATATTTTGAAAAAATCTCTACATTTATCTATCTTTTAAAATGCATCTTTTTTATTAATTATTTGCAGACGTCTTTTAACTTCATGCTTCAAACATGCATTTTTCTAGTAATAATTAACCTGAGTTTGACCGGATAACCGCAAGTTAGCGGATCTTAAAGGATGCCTAACCCCTTCCCTTTAGGATAATAAAGAACCCTTACCTAGAATCTCGCTAGTTTCGCAGACCTTAAAATTGGAGTTTACATTGCAGCACTTAGTTTAATATTTAGGTGTCCTAATTCACCGTAAAAATAATTAGGTGGCGACTCCTCAACCCTTTTTACCCAGGAATCACCCTGAACACGTCCGCGCTCCGCTTTGACCCGAGCAAGGTCGAAAAACGGGCGCGCACACTTGACTCGATCAATAAGTCTGTGGTGAATAATATTGCGAAGAGGTCCGTTATGGACAATTCTTATGACGTGGTGAGTGCTCTACTTGACAAGCTAATCGAGACAATGAAGCTTGGCATACTAGTGAGTCGAACGTGGTTGAAAGAAGTTCTTCTAAATCTTTGTTGTCTAGAGAGGCGATTAGTAGGGAAGAAGAGGGAGATGAAACTATGGCAAATTTTATCACGCAAATGGATCTTCTTACTAAACATATCATGGTAGTGGGGTCTGAGAAGGTGAATGCGGTTGAGTCTTGTGAAGGGGGCTCTCCAGATGAACAATGCTACTAAGTTTATGATGAAGAAGCTCATTTCGTGAATAATCAATGGGGGTTCCCATCCTAACTACCCAGGTCCTAACCAATGGGCTTGGCGGCAAGGAAAAGGGAATCAAGGTTGGAACAATGAGCAAGGAGGCTCAAATTGGAGGAACAACAATCAAGGGGGTTACAATAACAACTACAATAATTATCGAAGTAATAATTTCTATGCTCCACCAAAAGATAGCCAATAAATTTCGAACTAACCATCCACTAGTGACCCCGCTAGTTCAATGATTAAAAACATGCTCTCAAAAGTATTACAAAAAGTTGAGTCAACTAACACCTTTGTTAAAGAGGTGAATGATGATATGAAGAGTATAAGAGATGACATTAGTACTGTGTGGAAATTTGTGAGCTCCCACTCAACTTCCATCAAGCAATTGGAGTCCCAACTTAGCCAAATCTTGACTACCCTCAACCAAAGACAAAAGAGTATACTCCCTATTGACACAGTGGAAAATCCAAGAAACAATGGTGATCATGTTTACAAGGCCATCACTACTAAGAGTGGAAAGATACTTAGGGGGAAAATTTGGTAAAAGAAAATATGGTTGTTGATGATGAGGCACCTACTGATGACCCCATTGTTATGGAAGAAGATCATGCTCCTAAGAAGAAGCGGGTTAGTATTAAAAAGCTCATTGTCATTTAAGATATTACTATGAATAATGAGATTCCGGAAGTGGTAGCACCAATTCTAAAACCCCACCTCTATTTCCTAAAAGGATAGCAAAGAAGAAGGATGATGGAAAGTTTATAAAGTTTATTCAAAAATTAAAGCAACTCTCTATTAACATTCCATTGGTGGAAGCCCTTGAACAAATGTCGGGCTATGTAAAGTTTATGAAAGATCTTGTCACTAAGAAAAGGCAAGCTCGCTTTGAGATGGTGGATGTGATGCATCATTGTAGCTCAATTGTCACTAAGGCTCTATTTCAAAAGATAGAAAACCCTGGAGCTTCCACTATTCTGTGTACTAATGGGGTTTACAAGTTCGCGAAGGCCTTGCGTGATCTTGGTGTAAACATCAACTTGATGTCACTTGCAATTTTAAATAAGTTGGGTTTGGGCACTCCCCGTCCCACAACTATGAGGCTACTTATGGTGGATCGTACCATAAAAAGGTCGGTGGGTATTCTCTTTGATATCGTTGTTCGATTGGATAGATTCATATTTTATGCCGACTTTATTATTTTAGATTGTGAGGTGGATTTTAAATTTCCTATAATATTGGGACGACCATTCTTAGCCTCGGTAAGAGCTCTTATTGATGTTGAGAGGGGTGACCTTAAATTTTGAATGAACAATAAAGATATCATATTCCATAGATGCAAGGCAATGAAACAACTGACAGATATGAGTGTAGTGTTGGTTATTGATACTATAGATGAAGCCGTGGAGACTACTGTTGTGAATGAATATGTTGGTGAAGTATTGGCGACGGTGTTGATGAATTATGATGGAGAAAACTATGAAGAATTTGAGGACACGGCGAATGCTTTAGTTGGATTGGGGTCATACAAATATAACCCCAAGAATCTTGATCTTGACTTAGAAAATCGTGAGACTCCTCCCACAAAGCCATCAATCATTGAACCACCTACCGTGGAGCTCAAACCTTTTCCTTCACATTTGTGGTACGAGTTTCTTGGTCCAAACAATATCTTGCCCATCATAATCTCGAGTTAGTTAACGAAAGTGCAACGTGAGAAGTTATTGGCTATTATGAAGAGATATAAAAGGGAAATTGGATGAATATTCGGGGAATTCCTCCCGATATTTATACTCATAAAATCAAGCTTGATAAAGAATGTATTCCTAGTATTGAGTATAAAAGGAGGTTGAATCATCATATGCTAGAGGTTGTGAACAAGGAGATAATTAAATGGTTGAATGTTGGTGTCATGTACCCTATAGTGATAGTGAATGGGTAAGCCCGGTCCAATATGTGCCAAAGAAGGGTGGTATTACTGTGGTTCCTAATAAGAAGAATGAATTGATACCTACTCGGATGGTTACTGGTTGGAGAGTTGTGTATGGACTACCGAAAGTTGAACCATTGGACAATAAAGGATCACTTCCCAATGTCATTCATCGATCAAATGCTTAATAGACTAGCGGGGAGGGACTTCTATTTCTTTTTAGATGGTTATTCGGGTTATAATCAAATTATTATTTCCCCTGATGATCAAGACAAAACCACATTCATATGTCCGTATGACACTTTTGCTTTTAGAAGAATGTCCTTTGGTTTATGAAATGCTCCCGATACTTTCCAAAAGAGCATAATGTCCATCTTTTCTGACATGGTCAATGAATCCATTGAAATCTTCATGGATGACTTTTTTGTGGTTGGAGACTCTTTTGATGCTTGTCTAGAGAATTTAGCTCGGGTATTGAAATATTGTAA
The DNA here is from genome assembly GCA_029783415.1 of Anisodus acutangulus. Lineage (NCBI taxonomy): Eukaryota > Viridiplantae > Streptophyta > Magnoliopsida > Solanales > Solanaceae > Anisodus > Anisodus acutangulus. The sequence continues at coordinate 41,417,939 of CM056506.1, read as the reverse complement.
AGAGACCATCTTGATTCTCAATTGGGAAAGTGTCACTTTATGGTCAAGGAGGTAATTGTTCTTGGGCACAAGATTTCAAAAAGGGCATAGAGGTTGACCAAGCCAAAGTTGAGGTGATTGTTAAGCTTTCTCCACCCATCTCCATCAAAGGTGTTTGAAGTTTTCTAGGCCATGCTGGATTTTATAGGAGGTTTATCAAAGACACCACTAAAGTGGCTAACCCCTTGTACAAATTATTGGAAAAAGACACCAAGTTCTTGTTTGACGAAGCGTGCCTTAAAGCTTTTGAGTGTTTGAAAGAGAAACTCACTTCGGCCTCTATAATTGTTGCTCTGGATTAATCGAAGCCATTTAAGCTCATGTATGATGCTAGGGTTTTTTATATGGGTGTTGTTCTTGGCCAAAAGAGAGATAAGATCTTCCACCACATCTATTATGCAAGTAAGACTCTCAATGGAGCGCAAATTAACTATTCCATCACCGAGCAAGAGTGGCTTGCAATTGTCTATGATTTTGAGAAATTTCGAGCCTACTTGTTGGGGACTCATGTTATTGTACACATGGATCATGCGGTGCTTTTTTATCTCATAGATAAGAAAGACGCCAAGCCTAGGTTGATACGTTGGGTCCTACTTTTGTAAGAGTTTAATTTTGAGGTTAAAGATAGAAAGGGGTGTGAAAACCAAGTAGCGGATCACTTGTCAATACTTGAAGAAGGTGGGAAGCCAAGTGATAGGCTTGAGGTAAATGATTCCTTTCCGAATGAGTATGTAATGGCGGGGTCACATGATATGATTCTGTGATACGCTGATTTTGCTAACTATCATGTGAGTGACATTATGCCAAGTGATCTCACTATCAATCAAAATAAGAAGTTCTTGAGTGATGTCCAAAAGTTTTATTAGGATGAGCCTTACCTTTTCTGGGTTTGCGCCGATAACATGATAAAAAGGTGTATTCCCGAGGTTGACATGATACCCACAATTAAAGTTTGTCATTCATCTCCCGTTGGTGGTCATCATAGTAGTTAAAGGACCGCATCGAAGATTCTCCAAAGTGGTTACTATTTGCCAACTATCCACCAAGATACCTATGATTATGTGAAAGCTTGTGATCAATGCCAATGACATGAGGGCATTTCACGGAAGCATGAGCTACCTTTGATACCTATTATTGAGGTGGAGTTGTTTGATGTGTGGGGCATTGACTTAATGGGCCCATTTGTGAGTTCGTATGGCAACAAATACATCCTTGTGGCAGTTGATTATGTGTCCATATGGGTGGAGGCCGTAGCGCTTCCGAATAATAAAGGGAAAAATATCACCGCATTCTTGAAAAGGTACATCTTTTAGAGGTTTGGTACTCCTAGGGCTATCATTAGTGATGAGGGTTCACATTTTTTGTAATCGATTGTTCAAATCCCTTCTCTTGAAGTATGGAGTGAAACATAAGGTGGCTATGCCCTATCATCCCCAAACAAGTGGGCAAGTGGAAGTTTTAAATAGGGAGATCAAGGTATTTTATCCAAGACGGTTAATGTCACAAGAAATAATTGATCACGAAAGTTGGATTATGCACTTTGGGCATATCAGACTGCTTTTAAAACTCCAATTGTCATGTCTCCATATAGGTTGGTATTTGGCAAAGCTTGTCACCTCCCGGTGGAACTTGAGTATAAGGCTATGTGGGCCTTGAAGAAGTTGAATTTTGATTGGAATGATGCGTCAAACTTAAGAGTAGAGCAATTGAATGAGATGGATGAATTCCGACTCAAAGCTTATGAGAGTTCGGCACTTTACAAAGACCGAATGAAGCACTTCCATGAAAAAAAGATCTTGAAGAGAGAGTTTAGACCAGGAGATCGTGTATTGTTGTTTAACTCAAGACTCCAGTTGTTTCCCAGAAAGTTGAAGTCAATATGGTCGGGGCCTTTTGAGGTCACGCAAGTATTTCCCTATGGTGCCATTGAGATTGCATGCCCAAGTGGAAATTGAATTAAGGTGAATAGGCAATGTGTGAAACACTACTTGGGAGTGCAAAATGAAGTGAAGATAATTGAGGTGATCGACCTCAATGAGCCATGAAAAGTGGTAACGACGTCGTGTCGCGATGTAAAATTAGGTGCTTCTTGGGAGGCAACCCAAGTGTTTTCTTTCTTTTTCTTGTTTTAATATTTGTTTGAGTGTGTAGGATGCAAAGTTATAGGGAAAACTGAAGCGAAAGAATGTTGGGAGCAACCAAAACCTGAAAATCTGAGCATGGAAATTAAAAAATATGTTGAAGGAAAAAATATGGGGTTTGCAGAGTGTATGCAACCGCATTTCACGTCGCATGTTGATTCCACAAATACCCATTGAGCAGAGTAAAAATATGGAATTTGCGGAGCGAATGCGACACCGCATTTCCAATGCGGAGCATTATCCGGTCACATGCCGTCAATTGTTATTGGGGTAGGTAAAGTACACATGCGAAAAGAATGTGATGTCGCATTTCCAGTTTGCGGTCGCATTCTCAACGCATCCCTGATGAGTACTTAAGGTCAAATGGAAATTCAATTTCTCACTTTCCTTCTTTCAAACACTCAACCGTTACGACTACCCATTTACCCCAATCGACAATTTTGGCTAAAATCTCACCTAAACTAACTCTGGTTACCATTCTCACACCACTCAACTGCGTAATCGACCCCAAAAGTTGTGGAATTTCCCTCTCCCCTAGTCTGCATTCAAAGTCATAGGTATGTCTTTCTTTACCCCAAAATACTCACAATTTAATTGATGATTGACTGGGTAGGCATGATATTTTGATTCTTTTGAGTTATCTTGTTGATTTTGATGACACCCACACTGTATTAACTGTATTTGTATTTGGAGGCATCTTAAATAGACTATAGAAACCTAGGGTTGATGAATTTTGGGAAATGTTGAATTTGTTCAAATTGAATTGTGTGTTGATGTCTAAGGTGTGTGTATGAAGCATGTGCATGATGTGGATGACTAGAAATCCCTGATGATTGATGGTTGACCACTTTTTTAAGGGGAATTGGTCGTAGGTGTATGTGAGTGATGAAATTATGCTAATAATGGTGTAGTGAGTATGTTTATGAATCTATGTTGAGGGTAGTAAACTAGTTGGGGTGGTTGTGTTGGATTTCCATGAAAATGCTTTGTGAAGCCGCCATTGATAGCTGGGGAAGACGACAGAAATGAGACTTCACATACGTTGTATGCGAACGAATTTGCGTCGCATTCTCCTTGGATGCCTGGAAGTCATTAAACCTAATTGCAAGAGTATGCGGTCAAAATGTGGCACCGCATTCATAGAATGTGAATGCATTCCACGTCGCATACTTTGTTGACTAATTAGGCAGTGAAGTCAGTAAACTTGATAACTTTGCAACGTTTATGTGGTGCTGCACTCAGTGAATGCTATCGCATTTCACTCAGTGCAACGCCACATATGCATCACATTCTACCAGAATTTATTATTTTAACTATTTCTTCCATGTTCCTTTGTGAAATTGTAGTTTCTTTTACAATTCTTTTGATATATAAAAATAACAAAAAGATTTTATGCTTCTCTTTTTACTTCTGGACACTAAAATTGATTTCATTGCAGAATGGTTCGAGGTAAAGCTATTTCTAAATGAAATTCTTACAAGGATGGGGCAAGGTCGAGGAAGAAGAGAAAGACACCCACTCCTTCTGAGGACCAAGAGGAGTGGACCCATATGGAAAGGCAGTCCAGTACACCTTCCTAGCCTCAACCTCCATCTCAGGCTGCGGGGGTTAGTAGTGTGACTCCTCAAATGATGAGACAAGAGCTTGAAAGACGGATACGCATGGAAGATGCCATCAGGTTCAAGGATGAGGGGGTGAAGGAGAGCTTTGACCAAAATCGCACCTTCAACTATGAAAAGCAAATGAGCCTGAGGGGCTTAAAATAATCATTTCCCCTGGTCCTCAAGCAATTGAAAAAGAGGAACTGGACGTTCTTCACCAAACCTCCTTGAGAGTTTGTGCCCGTAGTAGTGATGGAGTTCTATGCTAGTTTGGGGGTCTCAATGGGAAAGAAGAATAAATATTTGAGTGGTTCCCATATTCGTGGGGTAACAGTATAAACGATAATTATTTTGGCAATCAAGAGACCCCACATAGGGAGTATGATGAAAAGATCCACAGTGATAACATTGAGAGCCAACGTGCATGGTTGGCTAAAGTAATAGCAGCTCCAGGCACCACTCCTCCTTGGATTCATCCACACACCCTTATTTAGAAGGCGAGCCTCAACATTAAGGCCAAGTTTTGGCTAATGTTCATAAGTAGCTAGTTCTGGCCTACTCAAAATGAAACCTTGGTGGGTCTTCCCAAGGCAGTTCTCCTCAGTTGTATCACGACAGGGGTCCGTTTTAACATGGGCAGGATTATCTATGATCATATCATCGATCGAGCATGGCAGACCACACAGTTTTTACCATTCCCCTGCCTGATGACAACTTTATGCCGAAGGAAAATGTTTTTATCTTCTAGTAGGTGGACAGAGATTACACCCCCACGGGTGTTGTGGATATCCTCAAGTTGAAGGATGATGAATACCCAAAGAAAAAGAAAGCAAGTGTGCAGACTGTTGATTTGACCGCTGGCTTTTAGGAGATGGCCAGACCTACCACCACTACCATGCCTGCACCATCTGGTGCTTCTTTTGGTGTTGCTTCTACTAGCACAACTACAGGGTCCACCACTAGTGGTGCCCCTCCTACCACATCAGCAACACCACCTTAGGGATTCAGGCCCCATCTGTTGCTGATTTCTGGTCTATGGCACGTACCTTAGGTGTGGTGAATTCAAAGGTTACCAACTTCATCAAGACCATTCCTAATATGATCAAAGTTGTAGTTGCTAAGGCTAACAAGGATCTGAGAGAGCGGGTAGATGGGTTGGAGAAAAGGATTCATAAAGTTGAGGCCGGTGAGATCAAAGATATGGAAAGTGTCAAGAGTGATCTTGCCCAGCTTTAGACCGAGTTTCGTACCTATCACACTCCATTGTTTGCGGCTATGGATGCTGATACGGGACTACTAAATGAGAGGATCTCAATGGAGACTGTGGAGAGTATCCCAAAAAGAGATGCTCCATAGGATGATGTGGGTACTGATGAGGATGCATACAAGACGTTAGATAATTTTGAGCCGCTTCCTGACACCCTCGATGACGATCTTCAGGAAGGGATAATTACTTATTTTTAGACGCATCATCTAGGTACCCGTACTGATGAGGATCTAGAGAGGGACATCTAGGAAGCCCGTGAGCACTCATTGATTGATCTAGCAGAGAAACGGAGAAAGGGTACTGAGGCCCCTCCTCCACCGACTGATGGTGCTAGTTTCTCCTAGTCCCAGCTTACAGGGGTCACTCCACTTGATGATACCATTGCTCCCACTCCACCAACCAAGCCTGGTTTAACTCCTTCTGATGCGGCTCGACATGACTCTGGATACATTTGGGAGTGCTCACCTCTTTTTCCTAATATTTTGGTGAGGATAATGCATGATATTTTTAGTTGGGGGTGGGTTACTTGTATAGTTGGGGGTGGGTTACTTGTATATTTGTGGGTGGGAGTTGGTATGAATTTTGGTATTTGGATAATGGTTTGTAAATATTTGACTATTCGGATGTTTGATGTTTTGTTATTATGTTGATATTATTCTTGTGTTTTTCATTAATATTTTTATATTATTTTTGTGTGTTTGTGCCCATGTGTCATGGTATTAGCTATATCCTTTATTTTCTTAGCTGTAGTTCTTTTCCAAAGGATGCTAATGGTTTTTTGAACCCGGTATTTTTAGGTAGGTTGAATCGCTTTTCTCAATGATAGATAGTTGGGAAATGTCTTAGGGAAATTAAGCATTGTGGTATACCAATACATTGAGAGTTGTGCATGTAAAATTAATACCCCTCCAAAAAATTTAAAAGTTTCAAAAATTAAGGTTTTTTAAAGGATAAAAATGATCGATTGACAATATTTCGCTCATTGTGTGACTTTTGAATACCATTTTGATAAGTTTTCACAAGTTGAGTTTGTTTTGAAGCCAATTGATCATCTTCTAATAATGTATGTACCATGTGTGACGAGCTTTGTTCAAATTGGCTTTTGCATTTATTTGTATCTGCTAGAACTTGCCCGATCAGTCTGACAACTTTTGTCTTGAGGGTGGTAATTTGAGAAATGAACTTAGACATTCTTTGTATGTTCAAAATGCAGCCCTTCTAACCTTTCAAGTCTACCAAAGGATTAAGTAGATCACTAGTCAGCCCTTTTTGAGACTTAATCCTTTTTTCGTAACCACATTACAAGTCATAACCTTTTTGACATCTAACTTCATTTGAACCCATCCTTCCTTGATCTTGAAGTCTCAACTTACGCCAAAAGACTAAGTTGGGGGTGACAATCCATGTTCAACTTTATCCTAAGTTGGGGGGTGACAATCCATGTGCAACTTTAGACTAAGTTGGGGGTGGAATGTCAAGTGTATGAATAAAATAGTGCATGGTGTAGTTATTCACAGGACCCCCTGTTGAAAAACAGGAAAAGAAAAAGAAATAGAAAAGAAACAAAAAGATTTTCTTTTTATTTGCTATTTTGGGATAAAATCATGAGGGGAAATGTAGAACATAAGTTTGAAAATAAGAGTGGCATCAAAAAGGAAAGTATAATCTAGCAAAGGTTGTGAAGAGGAAAGAAGCAAAGTGGAATCAAAGGAATATTCCCACCATGAAAAGATGTGTAGAGTTCAAGAAAGGTGTAGTCACTACATATCCAAATGAGTATACTACCCTACCCTAAGCCTACATTATTACCGGAAAAGTACTTATAGAGATCCAAACGATCACATTTGAGTTAGAATTGAAAGAAAGTAAGGGCAATCGTATGGTTTGATACTTGTTGCACTTAAGATTCTTTGTTGAGTGTGAGTGATTGCTTCTTGTCCTTTGCTTACCTTATATATCTTTGTGTGTGGGACTTTTTTTATTGTGAGTGCATATGTGTTATAACGAATGGTTATTGTGCGTTCTTTACAAGTCAAAAGGATTGTAAACAAGAGAGTGGTAACCTCTAGTCACACTTTGAGGCTTGTATTTTCCTTATCATTCTATCAAATGAAATTCTATGAAAAGCAGATGTGGTTATGTGAAGTGAAGAAGCATGTTTATATTCTCATTATTGGTACCAACCGATAGTCATGTGCATCCATCTTGTCAATAGTCGACTCTTTTGTGAGTAAAGTCTTTTGTCTTAAGACTCGTTTGAGTGGAGTTTTGTGTTTTGAGTCGTTGTTTGAGGATAAGCAAAGGGTTAAGTTAGGGTGTTGATTAAGTCGTGAATTTTAGAATTATTAGCACTCACTCCTTATACTTTTAGATGTCGTTTAAGCAAGTTTCCTCATTATTTATAGTATTTTCGTGTGTTTTCATGTATTTGAAGCTCAGGGAGTAAAAAGGAATAAAATAGTAGAAAAAGTCCATCAAAGCACGTGAATGTGATGGAGTTGTTGCACCTTTAACCCTGTATGCGGCCGCAAAAGAACCTCAAACTCTGAATAGAAAACTTAACAGAATCAAGCCTTATGATATAAGTATGTAACACCAAAATCTCTCATATATGGTCGCATACCCTCGAGAAAATCAGCCAGTGAGCTGAACGAAAAAAGTAGAAGTGCGACGCAAATGTGGCACCGCATACCAGAAATGCGATCGCATACCCAAAGCTCAGACAAAACAGTAAAGAAGGACAAAATGATGAAAATGCGGTGAATCTTAAAGTATTCGACCGTATTCTGAAGAATATTGCACCGCATACACGCCGCATATCGAGCGGGGAGAAATTTGGGCATGGGAATGCGGCCAGAATGCGACCGCAAACTTGTAATGCAACCATATTCTGGTCGGCGCATTGCAAACCGTCAGCTACTATTTTGTACTTTTTGTCCTTTCCATATAAATACTTGACATTGATTTCTGAGCTCATTATTCTAGACTTTATTATCTGAGCATACTTTTACCTTTTGCATTGAAAAAGAAACCTTTGGATTGTCTCTTTCAAGATAGTCCTTTGTCTTCATGTTCATTAATCATTGTAAGGATATAATTTCTTTTAATTCAATTAAAGCTTTTGTTTACTTTACATTGATTATGGGAAGCTAAATTCGTAGCTAGGGTTGTGGAGCCAAAGGGGTTTAGCATGTGATTGGGTTTGAAATCAATTCATTGGGTTACTTGATTGTTCTCTAATAGCTCTTTGCTTTGTATTGTGTATTAATGGTGGCCAACACTAATAGTGTCTAAATTTTCTATCTAGCTTGGAAAAGTAGATAAAGATTAGAAAAAGGGTTATTGGCAAGGATTTGGGTCTTTAACCCCCATTTAATGGCTAGACCTAGGGGTGGTCAGTGGGCTGGGCTCGATACGGGCGGAATCGGGTCGGGGGGATGGGGGAAAAGGGCGGGATCGGGATAGGCGGGATTTGCCAAAGTCTTGCCCCGATCCCAATCCCGTCGGGTCGGGTCGGGTCGGGATTGGGTTGGGATCCCAGGAGGTATTTTTTTTATTTTTTTATCTTTTTTAATTTTTTTTTTTGCACTTAATTTAAAAAATAACATATATATAAAAAACTCAATAATTAAACAAGATATTGTAATAAAAACATCCCAAAGCTATTTTTGTGCCTCTTATATTATTTAATAAACATATAATTTTTTGTAATACAAATACAATTGTCCAAATTGAACTTTGTGGTGTTGTTCAAAAGTTACAAATTACATAGTAAAATTGCAATTAAAAAAATTACATTCTGAAAAAAATCTGTTTTAGTTTCTTGATAATTTCCTGTGGTTCTTCGGTTGGAATTGGTATTTGTTGGTCAAATTGATCAATTTCGCTTCCACCACCTTCGGATAAGATTTCGTTGTAGTTTTCTTCTTCTTCTTCGTTGATCTCCGATTGACCGCACCTTCTCCGCTCCGCTCGTATCCAATCTCTGAATAATACTACAATCTCCAAGCTGTCTCCTCCTAATGAGTGTATGTGGTCTCCTATTTGATATCTGTCGGCAGAAAAAATGCTTTCACACATAGTTGATGACACTTGAATGTTCAAAACATCTCGGGCCATCATTGAAAGTGTCGGAAAGGTCTTCTCATTCCCCCTCCAGTATTTCAGCAAATCTTCACATCCTTTTTCATTGAGAACTGCTTGGTACGGTATAGAACCCTGCAAAACAAAAATATCAAACTCGCTAATTTGGTTTGTAGTGGTACGGCCGCACATTCTATTTCTGAGGCTTTCAATACTAGTCGTAGAAACAACATGTCTTTTGTGAGGTTGTGTTGAAGAAGAAGAAGATGGTATGGAAGCCGGTAGGTTACTAGCACTTTCTTGTTGGTAAAACCTATATACTTTTTTACATTGGTCTTCTACGCTAGACAACACTTCTTCTTTAGTTTGTTCAATAGGTGGTGGGTGATTTGGATTTTTGGGACTTGGAGGTGGTAGTACTTTTATACAATCATAAATAGTTTCAATAAGTAATTTGGTATCGTCTATTTTAATAGTCGGATTTAATACAACACCAATAATATAAATAGTGAGAATAGGAATAATTTTTTTATTATTTTGATAAACATTTTTTAATAGCTACTATATAAGCTGGTTTTTTCATATATTCACTAAGTAATAAAAATATTAGAGCTATATAAAACAACATAGTTGAAATAGTAGGATAATATATACCAGAAAATTCTTTTGTTGCTTGAAAAAATTTCTCTAAAAATACAATAAGTTCGGAAATTTTTACCCAATCGCTATCTACAACCATATCAGCTGGATTTTGATTATGAGAATTAAAAAATAAAGTTATAGGTTTTCTATAGTCATAAGCAACAAGTAGTTGCTCGTATAAAGAATTCCACCTAGTGGGTACTTTTTCTGAAATTTTTCTATAAGGTAGTTGGCAATCGTGACAAGTTTTTTTATATTCTTTTCTTCGTTGTATTCTATTATTTTTTAAAATAAAGTTTATAGCAAATTGTATTTTACTAAGAATGTCTTCAAAAAGTGATAGATCATCCTTTACAATTAAGTTATATATATGACATACATATTTTATATGAAAATGATCTGGAAAAGATGGAGTTAAACTATTTTTAAAAACTGTAATAGCGTAATTGTTAGAAGAAGCGTTATCTAATGTAATAGTCATAATATTATCAGTTATTCCGTAATAATCGCACAATTGATAAATATTTTCTGCAATAAAAGTACCAGTGTGCCTATCATCTATATATCTATATGCTAAGATACGTTTTTGCATAGACCATTTATAATCTATCCAATGACAAGTTACCATTAAATAATCATGGTTGTTAGTACTACGACCTATATCAGAAGTGATAGTCACTTTGCCATTAAAATGATATAATGAATAACGTAAATACTGTTGATATTCATGTGCGAATTTAAATACATCTCTCTTAACAGTTGATCTAGGAAACCCGTTAAAAGCAGGATTATACATATCTCTAATGTAATGAATAAAATCGGGAGATGAAGGAAATGAAAAAGGCAAACCCTCCACATCAACTAATTTTGCTATTGCTTCCCTATCTCTATGTTTATTGTATTTAGGGCCTACAATTCCCCCCCCCGTCATAGGGTTAATTTGACCCTGTACTTCGTCCAGGACAGTATCAATATGTGAACCTTGTCCCGATGGAGCGGGCGTTTGCGCACCCGGTTTTGAAGCCTCGTATTGGCCATACCTAGCTGGATGAGCCCTTGCTACGTATCCCACCGTGAACTTTTCCAATTTTAAATTTTAAAACATCTTTACAAATTTTACATCTAGCTACTTGATTCTCTACGTCTCTATCAAAAAATGTTCATGCATCTTATTTTAATGTTCGTTTTGTTGGACCTCGTCTCATACTAGGGGCAATAGGAGGCATTTCAGTTGAAGGTGCACTAGTGGGTGTATTGTCATCTACATTAGTGGGTGTATCATCTAGATCATCGTCTAAATTAAAGTCTTCTTGAGTTCCAGAAAATAGCTCCTCATCTAAATCTAATGGTATTGTAGAAAAATGTTCAGTATCAATAAAATCATCCTGTGTAGGAATAGAATTCTGTCTAAAAATAGGACATTTGCCCTTGTTGCCCCTACTAGAAGAAGCATGACCCTTATCCATAAGCATACGTTTAAATCCTTCCATTATAAATTTATAATTATACTAATAAATAATTAAAGTAAATGAAATTAAGTGCGCTAAATAAAATAAACAGAGAATAATAATTTAATGAAGGAACGAATGTACCAAACGACGACGTAACGTCGACGTGTAATCGAGAAGCTGAAAATTGAAACTTTGCTCGATCGAAGATCCTCAAGCTAGTTGCCAACTTCACTCCCAATTCCCAAATGAATAAATAAAATTGAATATTTAGCCGCACACCCCTACCCCTACGTCGCCGCACCCTACGCCTGACACCACCGGTTCCACCTTCAGACCGCCGGATAAATACCAACATCACTGCCACCATCGACCTCTCGCATCACCCGTCCATTTTCCTGAAGATTTAGGCCTGCAAAAACTGCGACAATAGCTGTGAAAGAGGAAACCCAAAAATCCATCGGTTACCTCTTCAAATTCGATAGGTAAAAGCACCAATCCATACCCCTTTATCATCATCTCTGCCTTTTTCAAAAATCTGTCGGAAACCGTCACATTTTCCCCCTTTATTTTGAATTCGAATTTCAAATTACATGTTTCTTGAAGAGGTCGTTGAACCTTCAACTCTGAGCTATAAATAGAGCCCTTGGGGCTGTGTGAAAAGGGGGATTTTCAGAGAAAAATGGGGATTTTCAGACATAAAAATGGACCTTTCTTTCATTCTCACAAGTCATTTTGGCACAAGTTTCGATTCTGAAAAATCTTTTCTTTTACTCTCAGTCCTGGCTCGACACAACCACAAAACACTCATGCTCATTTTCTGTTCAATCGCATAAATACACTTCTCCGAGCGGACTCGACGATTCGAGATGACGCCTCGGTTCGCTGCCCGAAAAAGGTCAGTAAACACAAACTCTTTTGATTTTATATGTGATTAGCTTAGTATAATTTACATTATGTGTTTGCGTGTTGATTAAGCATGTTTAATTATTGTTTGAGCCTGCTAGTTACTTATTACGTATGTTTTGTTAAATTAGCCACTATCTGGGATATTTAGGTTATCTATTAAGCATATTAAGCACGTCTGGTTATAATGGTTACTGCTTGTGTTCATTAACCAATTATTAGTGTGTTAACTACGGCTTGTTTTTAACCATTTTTTGATTGTTTGGTTCATATGATGTTGGTTTGAGAAGCATGTTTGACCTCTTAAAGACTCTGTTTATCCAATCCATGTCCCTGTGTCCTTGTTATGCCATTCAACACCAATTTTAAGTTAAGAACATGTTGTTAAGAGAAATCAATGCTTGTATAATGTGTATGTTGTCCTCTGGACATCTTACTTGGCTTGAATATATTTAAAATGCTCATAATATGTCACCTAGTCTCTGTTTGGTTAAATAATAATCTAAAATGGTTGATGCTTGGTTTGGGTTAGTCTATTTAATCCAAGGATAACCAAGAATGTGCCAAATCGTTTACCTTACCACACTTGTCTACATTATTCTGGTTCTGGCTTACCCTTTTCAAGAGATTAATATGGCTAGTTAGGCTTGAATCCTAAATGCACCTGCCTATTCATGATGAAACACTTAGGATATTCTATGTATTTGTCATGTCCATATATCCTTGTGGTTTGTGAGTGATGTGATGCATGTTAGTATTCTCTGTGAACATTCATTTAGTCTGCCTAAGTCTGTATGAAATGAATCTGGAGATAACCAATATATAGCCTTATGCATGTCTGTGGATTTCTGGATATGATTAACTAGGGATAATCTAAATAATATTGAAACATGTTTGTTCGTGTTAGAGTTCTTGTGCTTAATTTAACATGTCCTAGATATTTCTTTGCTTTTGATATAACAGCTTGTTGACTTAAGGTTCATTTGATAACCATGTTGAGTCATGCCATATCTAATACCAATTGTCACAAATATCTGTATATATACTTGCACATCTATGTTGAAACTGTCAGTTTTAAATCTAAGTCATTTAGACTAATATCTATTTTAGATGGAGTTTCAAATCTGAATTACTATGATAAAGGTCTGGATTTGTGCATTTTTCTGAAATATAGGGTAATTTGAATCATGTCTGTGTCATTTAGGAGCTAGTTGAAAGGGTTAATGGGATTGTCTACACCTGCTTGTGTGAAATAGAGATTACGACTTCAGTTAAAATTTATGATTTTTTTTAATCTTGATGTGTTAAGTGCAGAGTATATCTTTCCTGAAATTATGTGTTCTTCATTGGTCCTATCCCTGTAAAAGAATTACATCTATGCATCCTGAGTATTCAAATTTGCCTGAACTGCTGCATTTACAGTGGCATGTTTCAGTGTATACAAAGTATAGACATCTAGGTATACCCCAAATGAATATCTAGGTTGTATATCCTTGTATATTCCCAAGCATATCATGTATACTTTGAATATTCCATGAATATCAACGCCTCTACATGGCTGAGTATGTATCTGATTGGAAGGGTTTGTATTTCATGTTATATGAATCCTCTGTGTTTGAAATCACTCATTGTTCTACAAGTTTGAATGATAAGTTTGTGTTTCCAGTCCTTCCTTCTCATGTCTTGTTCCTGTCTTTGTTTGATACTTTCAGAATATATATGTTAGGTTTTATATTTATCTTGTTATGCTGGTTGAAAGCGAAGACAAGCTTCGGGTTGGGTTTAGCCTTCTTCGATAACCTGCCATGCCTAAGGTTCAAGAAGCCTTTTGAATCTTATTGCGGCATCGGAAATGAATGGTGGTATCCCTCTTTGTCTTCTTATCTTTCAAATTTGAGATTTAGTGTGATTAGTTTTTAAGTTTACCTTTCTCTTTATGTCTTTGCTATGCGACCAGTGGTTGTGGTATCCTGTTGCATCTTGAGATTCTGGATACATGCCATCTTTAAATAGTTCTCGTTATGGGTTTGTTCCTTTTGGCTGCTGATTCTGAGACTTCTAGTTACTGCAATACTTGGGTTGATTACTGCACTTTTGAGCCATTATTCTGATGTTGCGTTTGCCGCGCATAACTGCTACAATCTTGACCATTTACACTTCTTTTAAAAAAAAATTACTGCTACATTTTGAGCATATTTGATGTCTTATCACTACTGTATTTTAGCCCAAATTGTTGTTGTTTTCTTGGCTGAAAATAGCTGCTTTAAGACAGCTTCGAACAGCCGCAATATTTCTGAAAAGTCTACTGACTTGAACAGAATACTACACGTAGGCCAATGAAATTGAATTTGAGGCCGCACCCCTTCGAAAATCGCTCATGTTTTAGTCTACTATTTTTTTTGGCATTTAAACATCCGTATACGGATATCTTACTGTTTTACTGATTCGAATAAATACTACACTTAGGCCAATGAAATTGAATTCGAGGCCGCATCTTTTCGGGAATTGCTTCTCGATTTCAGTTTGCGGTTTTGGTATTATTTTACTGATTTGAACAAATACTACACTTAGGCCAATGAAATTGAATTTGAGGCCGCATCCCTTCGGAAATTTACCTCTGTTTCAGTTACTGATTTTGGCATTTAAACATCCGTGCATGGATGTCCTATTGATTTACTGATTTACTGATTTGAACAAATACTACACTTAGGCCAATGAAATTGAATTTGAGGCCGCGTCCCTTCGGAATCGGAAATTTGCCTCTGTTCAGTTTATTGATTTTGGCATTTAAACATCCGTGCACGGATGTCCTACTGATTTACTAATTTGAACAAATACTACACTTGGCAGATGAAAAAATATCCGTCGATTTTTTAGGCCTCCACAGTTGTAAAGACGGAAAATAAAACTTCTGGGCAAGGATGAAACTTACATCTTTTTCACCCGAGAGACCAACATGTTCGTTGGGCAAGGCAACTAAAATGACCAACGAGTCATATGTTCGCAGCCACGACGTGATTGGAATGATCTTTTCAAAATTTAAATCTGATCCCTCCGTAATCAAAACTTTTATTGTTTTGGATACGGATCCGAAGTTTATTTATATTCAATTTGTTTCTAATCGTTTGTTCTTGACAGCTTGCAAGGGATAAAGTCAAAGAAGGCAAATACCCCTCGGAGATTATTTATTTTATTGTTGTTTTTACTTTCTTTAATTCAGCTTTATTTCATTATGTATTGTAATATTATTGTACTCCTGAAATTATTGGAATATTTAGAATAAGTAGACTTAGAGTTAATTAATAGGGTAGTCTAAAACTTGAAACTCATCGGGAGTTTATTTATTTTTAGGCTCGGTTAGTTTTAAAATCGAAAATCGCTAGTTTACCTTTTTTAGGCCCGTCGCTCATAAAAATCACCTTGCATCTATTTTTATCAATTTTCATATAAATGCATTTTTTTTTAACTTTACATCTATTTTTAATGCCATACAAATGCATACTTGTACAAATGCATCATTTTATTAACTACTTGCAACATTATTTTTATACTTGTAAAAACATGCATTTTCTTAGTATAATAATTAACCTGAGTTTGACCGGATAACCGCAAGTTAGCGGATCTTTAAGGATGCCTAACCTCTTCCCTTTAGGATAATAAAGAACCCTTACCTAGAATCTCATTAGTTTCGCAGACCACAAAATTAGAGTTATTTTGTATTCTTTAGTTAGCATTTAGGTGCCCTAATTCACCTTAGAATAACTAGGTGGCGACTCCTCAAAGCAAGCATTTTTATCCAATCCAGAGGGAATTGACCCATCACGTCGCGAAGCCCGCAGGTCAAAAACGGGTGCGACAACGGCCAAAATGTAAAATGATCGTTGGTGCAACGATTTATTTTTGCAAAAGGGGGGGTTTCGGGCGGGATCGGGTCGGGACCGGGGCGGGATCAGGATCAGGTCGGGACAGGCGGGCCTGGGGAGGGCCGGGACGGGTCAGGACGAGACCTTGTCCCGTCGCGGTTCGAGTCCCGATACCGCGAAAATTTTTAAAAAAAAATATTCGGGTTCGGGGCGGGACCGGGCTGACCTGACCCACTGGCCAACTCTAGTTAGAGCTAGGACTAGTCTAGTTAACTTGAAATCCAATTGGGTATTCTCAATTGCACATGTTAGGGCTTGGAAAAGTCTTTGATTAATTTTATCAGTTGGGTTGAAAAACCTTTTGATAACCCATTTAGCCCATGATTTAGATCATGAATGTTTTCTATTTGAATTAAAAAATAGCTTAATTGCACCCTTACCCCGAAGGCATCACAACCCTAGTCGTCTCAATTTGATATCTAAACTCGATTACTTGGTACTTTGCTAGTGAATTGTTCTTAATTCAATTACGTGTTACGTTGTGATACAATCATAGTTACAAACAAACAAACATTATTCTCTTTCCCTTTGAAATATAGGCTAATAGTTGATGTTTACAATTAAGTTGTACGTTTCTCGTCGTATTCCCTGTGGGATTCTACCCAACCTTCGTTGGGTTCTATATTTATTAACGATCGTTTTACATCCTTTTCGGAGGTGTAATTTGAGCGTAGCAATAGTCTAAATATTTTGGTTGCAGGATTACACGCTTCTGCCTATTGCACCCAGTGACAGAGCTACATGTATTCATAAGGTGTTAAATGACACTCCATCGCTGAAAGCAACCATGTATGTTTGTTTTTCATATTTTGACATCCCTAGATAAAAAATTTAATTCCATCACTGATTGCACCTCTTCATGTGTATTTATATATAGAGTTGGGTGAGTGTTACTGCTTAGTAGAAGCAAAAGCAATAGGAGGACATTATATATGGAGATTTTATTGGATGCAATTATAATGGAGATACCGTTTTCACTGTTTTGGCTAGTATTTCATATTGTATAATATAATATATAGTCCTATATTGTATAATATATGATATGACTGAAATGGAAAGAGATGAACTTTTTGTAAGTAGTCAAGTCATTGTTAGTTATGCTAACAGTAACCTGTTTAGCTTGTTTAACTTTTATCAGTTTGCTCTTTTTCTTACTTAGGAGTTGTTAGAAAGAAGGAAGGGGGCCGGGTTAAGTGCCTAAATGGGGATAGGATACTGGATTAGGGTATCATATGTCCCATAGTTAAACAATTTCATATATCTAGCACTCACTAGCCCGATAATGTAGAACTCATTAAGGGGAAAAGTTTTTCTTACCACCAAAGGGATCAAGGATTTAAAGTTCTTTAAAGATTATGGGTTTAAGATTCTAACCATTTTAAGTTATTAAGTTCTAAATTAATTATTTGTATATATTCAATAAAAAATTTAACATAATTGTAGAATTTAGATTAAAATTATTGAGTTCGGCTGAACTCGTACCTTGATCTCTAGTTTCACCTCTTCCTACCAGGGTTTCTCCGTTCTCATAGTCAATTTGAGACATGAGCATTGATTAAGAGTGAACGAATCTCATTCCTCACACGATACTCCTAAGTTGTATAGTTAGACAAAATAATGTTTGTTCCATAAAATGACAACAGTTTCATTATTTGAGACAAGTTAAAGGGTTATTAGGTTTGCGTAAGTATGACTTTTGCTTGCTTACCAAATCATGATAACGCGGTTACTTAAGTCAATTGCAGTATCATTAATCAACTTTTTCCAACATCCCAAAGGCAAAAATTGGAAAGTAGTAGTAGTAGAAAACAGATTCTTAAAAGTAATGAGTGTCGGGCAGTTAATTAAATTAGATTATGCATTTTTGTTTGATTGCAAATGAATTTCATATTATCATGAAAAAAGTGTAACGCGTATCCAATTGATTAAATGAGATATGAAGACTGAAGAATAAATAACCAAAGGGAGAGAGTGAATATCGAAGCTTAGGAGAATGTAAATAAACTATTGTTTTTGTCTTGAATTTTATAAATTCGAATTTTGTCACATTTTTTAAGTTTGGGAAATTCATTATTTTTGTAGGTCTATAAAATTATTATTTTTGTAGGTTTGAGAAATAGTAGGGAATCTATATAAAGGAATTGTAATTGAAGATATATATATATATATCTTGGAAGTAGTATCTTAAAAGGATTTCCATCCGAATTAGGAGAAGAAAGAAAAGTAAGTGGTCGGGTGGGCCTTTCGTACTTAACTCACGATCTTCTACAAAATAATATAATTACATGTTAGAATACCATGATATTTAAATATTATAATATCACCCTATATAATTGTTGTTATATCTGTGTTTTTACTCTTCTATGATCTTATTCTTCAATTTTATTATTACTTGTTATTTTTTTCCTTCGGTTTTATCATACTATTTGTTGTTGCTACTGTCAGTGGCGAATTCAGAATTTTCGTTAAGGGTGTTCGAAAAATAAAAGTATAGTGCTTGGTATTTAACTTGGAACCTCAAGGTGAATTTGAACCCCCTAAACTACTTAGCTAATTTCTAGTCCTGTTTTTAGAGTGTTCAAAATCTATATATGTACGTAAATAAAAAAAATTACCTTATATATATCGTGTATTTTTTTGCCGAGAGTTTTCGGGTGAACACCTTGGGACCTTACTAGATCCGCCCCTGGCTACTGTTCTCTTCTCCATTATTTTGGACATAGTTTCTTCACTGTTGTATTTCCTTTTCAAACCTGTTTTGAAATGTTTTACTTGAGCTTATGGTCTATCGGAAACAATATCTATTTTCACAATATAGGGATAAAGTATGCGTACACATAATCACTTTCTTCAAACTACACTTATGAAATTACACTGAGTATATTATTATTGTTGTAATGTTGTTCGTGAACTGATTCAATAACCCTTGTAGATTGTTTTTTTTGTATTTTTTCATTTAGTGTCCAGTATTTGTTTTGCGGTTTTAATCAATCCAAATTCACAATGGAAAATCTCACCATAAAAGTAAAATATATCTATAAAAATAATTTTATTTTTAAAGCTCGAACTCGAAATCTCTACCTAATTTAAAATGAAAAAGTACTACTTGTCACACTACCACAATTAGAACATTCATCTTTGGATCCCAGTAATAAGCAGCTGCTAATTATCATTCCCTTGGCGTACACTGTGCTATGAGACATCATATAATGAAGTGGGCAAACGTGGACCTATAATTGTGTTTTCCCTACCGCACAAGTAATTAGTTTCCCTTTATGGACCGCATCCATAACTCATTACTAGTATTATGCATTAACTCCTTGCAACCTCGCTCATTATTAGATTCTTCTTCTACAAACATATATAGCTAATAAATACAGTACATTTCAGTAGATAAAACTTAGGTTGAATACATCTCATAGCGGTTTAACTGCTCTGTTAAAATTTATTTAGAGACCCAAATTATAGTGATATTCCAATTGAGCGATGAATGCATGATAAATTATTTTTATTAGACACTTACGACTCATATTTTAAAGAAGTTTTTGCATGTTCACAAGCGTCAATTATATAAATAAATTAAACATTAAAATATGTCTCCTCCTTTAATTATACATGTCAATATCAATTGAAACATGCATAAGGCGCTCTGACATGGGACAACGTGGGTTCGATTCCCCGCAAGCACGAAGAAACTCTGCATGTTGGGAAATTTGATCTTGTCTCATTGATCAGTTGTACGCTCCCAGAAAACTGGCCACCGGAGCACATCCCGCGATTTACCTGGTAATAGTGTTGAAGGACCGGTGCTATTACCTCCAGGACGTCTGGGTAATACCAGTGAAGTAGTCAGGCGCAAGCCTGAAAACCTGAATTATCAAAAAAAAAAAAAACATGCATGAGATTTTACAAGTTATTGAAGTTAATGCTTATAATTAAAAAATGTGACATATTTTAAGTGGTCAACTTATCCACTTAAGAATACTTGAGAACACGTGCAAAAAAAAATTAAAATTTTGAGTCAAAAATATCTAATAAAAACACATTATTATATATTTAAGTGCTAAATTGTAACATGTTATAAGTGGAGTGTGGATGTGTGTTGTCAAAAATTTAGATACATTTGAGACTTTCAAATTGAGATATGAGTCGGTAACTAACTGGGTCCATAACTCCATACTACTCTACTTATAGAGAATATTGACCAGCAACTATAATAACTCTATGAGGGAAGGCCCACATGTACTGAACTTATATTTTTCCAGACAGCCAAAACGAGGCCAAGATTTCAAGTTTTCAACAACAGTGTAAAGCACGTGCTACCTACAAATTCCTACTTAAATACTTACAACGCTGACAAGCACAAAGGTCATTTGCCATCCCACACGGCATTGGTCACGCAGAGGGGTAGGCGTATATCCGTTCAATTATATCGATTTTGTATTCGAAAAATATGAACCGAATAAAAATTAGTTTTTTTAAAAAAACAGAATACAACTTTTTTTTTAAAATGATATGTTCGGTTTATATCGCCGAACGTATCGGATTATATCAGTTTTTTCTAGTGGGCGGGTCGGGTCGGGTCGAGGATTTTTTATTTTAAAAAAAAATTGAATTTCCAAAACTGAAATTGACATTCACACCTACACTACCATGAAATTTCGACGTTGAAATCTATTGTGTATCATGAGATGTTTACTAAAGAAAAAAGAAAATTAGAAACCGATTTGGGGGGAAACGGATGTTTTCGTAAAATTTGGTTGCGCCATTTGGGCCGGCCCCGTCTCAAAAAAAAAAACAAAATAAAAAAAATC
This sequence comes from Anisodus acutangulus, assembly GCA_029783415.1. Taxonomy (NCBI): domain Eukaryota; kingdom Viridiplantae; phylum Streptophyta; class Magnoliopsida; order Solanales; family Solanaceae; genus Anisodus; species Anisodus acutangulus. The sequence goes on along the minus strand of CM056506.1, from coordinate 41,397,075 downwards.
CGGTAAAACGGACATCCGAGCGCAGAGTTATGACCATTTAAAGTTTCACCAATTTACAACTACTTTCTCTCCCTACATTTTATGTCAATGCTTCCGTGATATGTTAATCAAGTTCATGCCGCATTCGACTTCCATAAAAGCTTCATAGATTGACTTCAATGACTATGATTCAAGATATAGTAGTAGCCTAAAATAAAAAATAAGAATAATTATATATTTAATTCGGTTTTTTCGATTCAGTTCGTATCCAAAATTTAAAAACCGAACCGAATCACTAAATCCTGATTCGGTTCGGTTTTCAAAAAATCAGTTTTTTTAAAAAAAAAAACAAGAAAAAACCGAACCGAATTTCGATTCGGTTCGGTTTTTTCGGTTCTCCAAGTTTTTTCCCCACTCCTAGTCACGCAAGGCGCATGCCAATGACCAAAGGCTTATACTACCTAATGGTTAATTAATAATGAATATGTGATTAATAATGGTTGTGGTGAAGTGTCAAGTATTTCTTTTTTCTTATCTATAGGTTTCGAACCCTCTATGTGCAGAGTCCGTTTTATTAGAACCTCTAAGAGGCATAGATTTGGTGGCTTAGGCGACGGAAAGTTGAAGGAATTTCATAAAAATAATTCCTTGATTATATTCATTAATTGAAAGAGTATATATATAATTTACATATTTCAATAATAGGAAAATCATATTCCTATTCTACTTCTAAAATCATATTCCAGTAGTACAAGAATTCTATAACTATGGTAAGTGTACAAGACTAATTAAGGTAATACTTACACTAAACTATTACAATACTTTATTCACAAATTCAGCCTAACCCGTGGGCTTGCTACACAAAATCCGAGATCCAATATACATGAGTATACACATGTATATTGTGTATACTTATGTATATTTAACACACACCCGCAGTCATAGCGGGCGGGCGTCGAACGCTGAGACTATCCCTAAAATCTTCAAAAAGGACCGAGGGGAAGACCCTTTGTAAAGATGTCTGCAATTTGATACTTGGAAGGGACATGACAGACGTGTACTTGTCCATGAGCTACCTTTTCTCGAACAAAGTGAATGCCCATCTCGATATGTTTAGTGCGCTGGTGCTGAACCGGATTATCAGAGAGGTAGATGGCACTAACATTATCACAATAGACCAATGTAGCTTTCTGAATAGGACAATGAATCTCTAAAAGAAGATTACGTAACCAACATGATTCAGAGACCATATTGGCCACCCCTCGATACTCGGCATCTGCACTAGAGCGTGATAAAGTCGACTGACACTTCGCAGACCATGAGACCAAGTTATTACCAAGAAACATACAATAGCCAGACGTAGACCGTCTGGTGTCCGGACAGCCACCCCAATCAGCATCTGTATACGAGACAAGTGTAAACGTCGACGAGGGATATAAATGTAACCCATAGTCAAGTGTCCCCTGGATGTACTGAATAATGCGTTTTAGCGCATTCATATGTTCAACCCTGGGATCATGCATAAACAAGCACACCTGTTGTACAACATATGTAATATCTGGTCTCGTGAAAGTAAGTTACTGAAGAGCCCCTGCCAACCTGCGATAGCGTGTCGGATCCCCGTAAGGTGAGCCAGCCGTAGCACCCAACTTGGGTTTAGTATCAACTGGAGTGAAAGTAGACTTGCATGAGGACATACCAGCTCACTCAATAATCTCGGCTGCATACTTACGTTATGACAAGAACAACCCACCTACATGACGAATGACAGCAATGACAAAAAAATAACTCAAGGGCCCCAAGTCTTTTATAGCAAACTCAGAACTGAGCATTGTCATGATAGACTGGCGTAATGCATCAGAAGAGGCAATCAAGATAATATCATCCACATATAGTAGTATATAAGTCAGGGAAGACCCACGATGATATATGAACAATGAATTATCGGACCTGCTGTGAGAGAACCCAATAGTCGAAATATAGTCTGCAAACCTCTTATTCCAAGCCTGCGGGGACTGCTTAAGCCCATGCAAGGACTTCTTCAATAAACAGACATGATGAGGATATTTGAGATCCCGAAACCCCAAAGGCTGATGCATATAGACTGTCTCCTTGAGATCACCATGTAAGAAAGCATTCTTCACATATAACTGATGAATGGGCCATGCTTTCGAAAGAGACAAGTTGAGCACATTGCGAATGGTAGCCGGCTTGACCACCGGACTAAATGTCTCACCACAATCTACACCAATCTGTTGAGTCTTACCATCACCTACCAAACGAGCCTTATGCCTTGTAAAAGAACCGTAAGAATTGTCCTTATGAGCAAAAATCCACATAGATCGAATAATATTAACACCAGATGGACGGGGAACCAACTCCCAAGTCTTATTATCAATAAGAGCATTATATTCGTCGGTCATAGCAATTTTCCAATTTGAGTCATTTAAAGCAGACACATGGTTACGGGGTAGATAGGATTTAAGAACATTAAAATTTAAATTAAAATGTATTTTTAGTTTAAAAATATCATGTTGACTACGAGTGACCGGTTTATGACTCGGGAGAGAATTGGGCGAATTTTTGGAATTATCGGGACTTGTGACGGACTGGCTAGCAAGCAGTGGGCCTACTGGCCCAGCTCAGCAACTGGAACCGACACTAGAAACAGGGACTAGGCCATTACTGGACCTGGGTACAGAATCAGAAACTGGGCTAGAACTGGGCAGGAGACATAGCCCAGTTGTTGGACCCAGACCTGCGGACGACGTCGTAACCGGAGGACCAGTGGGCAGTGGGCCCTCTGGCGGATTTTGGGTACGGGGCAGTTCCGATAAATGGTGGATAAAATATGGGGAGACACCGTCGTCTAAAAATTTATACGAACTAGGCACAGGACTACTCACTTTTGCAAACGAAAATTGGGACTCATAAAAAATAACATGACGACTAATGATGATTTTATTTGATGATAAATCAAAGCATTTGTAACCACGATGATTAGACGAAAATCCCAAAAACACACAAGGGGTAGATCGAGCCTGAAGTTTGTTAATTGTGGTGGATGAAAATAAGTGATAACACAAGCACCCAAAGACCCTAAGATAGGAAAACGAAGGAGACGTATTATATAAGATATTAAGAGGGGAGGAATATGTCAAGTCTTTGATAGGAAGTATGTTAAGGAGATATGTAGTCATTTGTAGGGCATGATGCCAAAAAGTAGGAGGTACGGAAGCATGAATCAATAAAGTTCGGACAATGTTATTAATGGTACGAATTTTGCGTTCGGCTTTTCCATTTTGTGAAGACGTATGAGGACAAGAAAAATGAAATTAACCCCATTATTAACACAAAACTTCTGAAACACCCCATTATCATATTCTTTGTCATTATCACATTGAATATTTTTGATTTTCCGATCGAATTGGGTTCTAATGAATGTTCTAAATTTTAAGAAGGTGGAAAAAACTTGAGATTTTTTGGCTAGCGGAAAAGTCCATAAAAAATTAGAATAGTCATCCAGAAATAGAACATAATAACGATAACCCAAAGAGCTGAGAATAGGAGATGTCCATAGATCACTATGAATAATATCAAATGACATTAAAGTATGAGGTTTAGAGGCTACAAATGGCAATCTACCATTTTTTCCTAAAGAACAAGATTGACAAGTCGAAATACTACGCGTACCCTTATAAGAAATAAAATTGTTTTTATCTATGGAAGACAAAATCGACGATCTTGGATGACCTAGACGAGCATGCAACAAGGAAGGATCAAGAGCTGCAAAAGTTGATGGCAATGATTGACTTGAGAAACCGAAACTTGGCGTGATAGGATAAAAATCTCCCGTACTATCACACCTCATGAGAGGACTCCCCGTCTTGAAATCCTTCACAAAAAACCCAAACAGATCAAATTCATCAGAAATGGAATTATCAGTGGTTAATTTATGGACAGACACCAAATTTTTAATCAATTTAGGGGCATGAAGGGTATTTTTCAAGATAAGGGGTGAATGGGGGGAGACAAAGTTTTATGACCATAACCACGAATCGGAATAGAATTACAAGTACCAATCATTATGCCATGAGGGTTGCTCAAATTGGAATAAGACGAGAGAGTACCTTGATCGGATGTTATGTGGGTAGTGGCTCCGGTGTTCATGTACCAATTCAGGTCCGGTGGAGTTAAACCAAATGTGTGCATCGCGACTTCAATGTCGGTTTTAGTGGGTCCCACTACATGGTGGACATGCGGAGGCCGAGGTCTGAGTACACCTGCTGAATGCCCCGGCCCAGAGTTGTGGAAACTGTTGGGCCACGTCGAAGTGGGCCTGGAGGGAGGCTGGGCAGCCCACTGTCCAGTGGATGAATTACCGTAAGCATATAGGCTATTGGGCCACTGCTCACTGGCCCAAGCCCACGATCAAGGGTCCCAAGGCTGAGACCAGTGGGTTGGTGGCCCACTGTATCAGGGATGGGGTCCACTGCCACTATTTCGACCACCGTTACCACTTCCGGAACCGCCGTGTTTGCCCCCGTGATTTTTGCCATTATTTTTCTGACTACTTTTGATGCCCCCTTGAGAACGGTTCTGGCCTGAATTGTCACCAAAATTATGAGAAGTAGTGGATGACATCATCATGACCACGAGACTAGCACTCGTAGTCGCCTTCTTAGCCAAGCCAACCTTTTCCAAAGTAAGCATGGAGCGGGCTTGATAGAACTTTGGGAGAGGATTACTTTGACGAAGGAGAGTTCCAACGCCACTATAGGCCTCGGATAGGCCAGCCACCATTTGTAGAACAAGACGATCTTCACTAACAGGCGCATCAACATTGCGGAGTTGGTCCGCCAATTCTTTTAACCTTTTGCAATATGCTGAAACGTTCGGAAAGTTTTCCATATTGACGTGGGAAAATTCCTTCTCAAGGGTAACAACATGAGAATTCTGATTATCTTGGAATATATCACAGACTTTATTCCACACCGCCATCATCGTAGCGTATGGTTCTATAATCGTTTGCAAGAGGTCGGTAGAAATAGTGGAGTAAGTCCACTGAAGAACAGTAGCATCAAGGGTTGTCCATAACTTAGGATCATCCTCGGGTTTGGGCACCTTCGTATCCATAGGATCCACAGGGATAATATGATGGAGGACTTGATGTGAGCGTGCATGAACTTTGAACAGTTATGCTCACGTCGCGTATTGGACGTTTTCTATTTCAAGAATGATAAGGATGTGATTCTTGATGTTAGAAACAGTGAGGGCAAGGTGAAACGTGTTCTTAGCCATAATAGCAACGCAAGACGTGAGGTAGGGATTGAGAAGAAAATTTGGGAAGAAATGAGGTTCCGTCGGACACAAATTCCGAGAAAAAGAGGCTTAGATTTGGTGGCTTATGCGACGGAAAGTTGAAGGAATTTCATGAAAGAAATAATCCCTTGATTATTTTCATTAATTGAAAGAGTATATATACAATTTACATATTTCCATAATAGGAAAATCATATTTTTATTCTACTCCTAAAACCTTATTCTAGTAGTACAAGAATCTTATACCTATGGTAAGTGTACAAGACTGATTAAGGTCATACTTACACTAAACTATTACAATACTTTATTCACAAATTCTGCCCAACCCGTGGGCTTGCACACAAAATCCGAGATCCGATATACATGAGTATAAACATGTATATTGTGTATACTTATATATACTTAACACTCTGCCACCAATATAAGACTTTCCATCACAAATTTAAAATTAATTGGGCTTCAATACGAGTATCGAATACCACGTAAGAAATCAAAAGACTACAGCAACAATAATTATGTGACATGTATATTGTTAAGTGGTGTTTATCATCTAACCATTTCTACTTAATATATATTATCATTTATTCTATGATTCTCAAGTTAGATTATTTAATTTGATATTTTTAAGAAATAAATTTTGGATCTAACTTAATTTTAAAAGCAAATTCAAGGAGTGGGTATTGTTAAGTCATATAGATAGATAACTAATTTAGCCATTTGTTTACCACCTATAAGTGGGTTGATACGATGTTAATCAACCTCAAAAATTAATTCAGCCGATTATCCAAGCTATAAAAAGAGATTATTCATCAGCTTTACTAACAATGTGGGACTTCTTCACAGATATTTTTTTTTTGCGAGTCTGCTTTTGTCACTTAGAAAATTATTATTCACATTAAATATGTACAACCAAAATAATTATACAAAATAAATTTCATTCTTTTATTTATTTTAAATGATACAAACACTAACTAGAATTAATTCTTTTTCTATGTCTGCACAAACCGGACAATAAAGACCGTTACCTAGTTACTGGGCCCTACCACCAATGATTATGACATGCCATTTAACTAGGGGTGGGCAAAAAACCCGGAGAATCGAAAAAATCGAACCGAACCGAAATTCGGTTCGGTTTTTTCTCGGTTTTTTTTTAAGAAAAACAATTTTTCAAAAAACCGAACCGAATCAGGATTTAGTGATTCGGTTCGGTTTTTTTATTTTGGATACAAACCGAATCGAAAAATCGAATTTTTTATATATTTTTTATTTTTTTATTTTAGGCTTCTACTATCTTTTGAATCATAGCCATTGAAGTTAATCTATGAAGCTTTTATGGAAGTCGCATGCGGCATGAACTTGATTAACATATCATGGAAACATTGACATAAAATGTAGGGAGAAAATGTAGTTGTAAATTGATAAAACTTTAAATGGTCATAACTATGCCCTCGGATGTCCGTTTTACCCGATTATTTTTTGATTTTGCGTATTTTTCCGAGACGGGGCCGGTTGGCGCAGCCAATTTTTAGAAATACGTCCGTTTTCCCAATCAATTTGTGTTTTCCCCCAAATCGATTTATAATTTTTCTTTTTCTTTAGTAAAAATCTCACGATACACAACAGATTTCAACATCAAAATTTCATGATAGTGTAGGTGTGAATGTCAATTTCAGTTTTAGAAATTCAATTTAAAAAAAAAAATCCCCGACCCGGCCCACTAGAAAAAAAACCGATACGTTCGGCGATATAAACCGATATATCGGGTTTTTTTTAAAAAAAAGGTTGTATTCGGTTTTTTTTTAAAAAAATCAATTTTTATTCGGTTCATATTTTTCGGATACAAAACCTAACCGAACCGATATACGCCACCCCTACATTTAACGCTGTTCTTTTTGGTTTGGTAATCTTTTGGTCATTGGTGAATCGAAATGAAGAAGTATTCTTTCTTTTTTCCCCTCGAAAGCAGGATAATCATAATAATAGTTTGCTTTCTATCTCCTCGTTACAAATTTAATTAATCTCACACAAAAAGCAAATGCGATGATTGCCTCACATAATTTATTTTTATTCCAACAACTTTATAATTACAACATATTTATGCAAAAGATTATCTTTGAATTGACACGTCCTATAAAAAAAATATTAAAGAGGCGATTAGCCATGTTAACTTTCTGAACAAACTTTTCCCAAGAAGTTTACTTGGGTGGTTATTTAAAGTTTTCCACAACTTTTACGTGAAGAAAAATTATTTAGGGCATTTTTCTAAAAAGTTTTAAGAACACCTCCACACTTTTATCTGTGAGAACACTACTTTTTTTTTTTCCAAAAAAAAGTTGTCTAAACACAGCTAAATGCTGGAAACCGTTGAATTTCTAAATTACTTTAAACTACTATCAATAGAAAGAGGTTTTTATCAGAATTTGTTGATTTAAAATGCTGGGAACTTTCCACGTAATCAATATTTATTTTGTCAAAAAAACACATAAAGAATTGGTAATTTATCTAAAATACATTCAATTACGTTTTTTCAAACTCCAAAGGTGAAAAACAAATTGAACATATATTGATAGGGGTGATCATGCTTTGGTTTTCTATGTCTTATGCCTGATAATTAAGTGGACAAGTAGAATTATTTGTTTTTTCTTATTTTTCATGCGATGCCTTCCATTGATTCTAAAGTCTCCATTAATTTGAATTTTAGTTTGTGTCTTATACGACCTATTAAAGGGCAGCCCGAAGCACTATGCTCCCCCTATGTGCGGGGTTCGAGTAAGGGTCGAACCACAATGGTCTATTGTATGCCGTCTTATTCTACATTCCTGCAAGAAGTTGTTTCCACGAATTCATGAACCAATAACTTCTTAATCACATGACAACAACTTTTTCAGTTACAACAAAACTCCCCTTATACGACCTATTAAAGAAAGAAAAACGCCTTTATTAACGAAATTCATGCAAAAATAAAACTCAGGCTTTTAATTAAAGATGGAGATCATATTAGTTCCACCTTGATTCTCATTAATCTTTTGATAAAGTTATTATGGAAGTAAAAGTTGATAAAACATAAATAAGAGGGGTGTACATTTTCCTGACCATTGCTTATGGGTGACCGTGACCTTTAGGAAGGAACTTTTAAACAACTAAAAAATCATTGCTCTAACTCTAACTTTTGATCATTAACAAGTAATATTGTAATATTGTAATATTGAAATAATCTCCCTTGAGGAGTCTTTTTATTAATTCACAATATATATAGTTGTACAAAGGTTGATTTCTAATATAGTAAGAATTTTAAGTTACCTTAAATATACAATAATGATAATTACAAAATATACTGTGAATATTTGGAGAATATTCGCTAATGCTCCCTCTCATTCGGAGCGGGAGGAGGCCGGACGCTAAGGCTGGATCTGAAGTCGATGAATAACTGTCTGGGCAATCCCTTTGTGAATATATCTGCATACTAATAGGAGGAAGGTACATGCAATACTTTCATCTGACCGAGAGCTACCTTCTCACGCACAAAGTGGATGTCCATCTCAATATGCTTGGTCCGCTGATGTTGAACCGGATTGTGAGACAGATATATGGCAGAGATGTTATCACAATAGACTATAGACGCCTTACGCAGTGGACACTGGAGTTCTAAAAGAAGATTTTGAAGCCAACAGATCTCAGCAACTACATTAGCAACCCATCGATACTCTGCTTCAGCACTCGAACGGGATAACGTGACTTGCCTCTTAGCGGACCAGGAAATAAGATTATCCCCTAAAAATACATAATATCCTGAGGTAGAGCGTCACGTGTACGGGCACCCTGCCTAATCTGCATCCGTATAAGATAACAACCTGGTCGGAGTAGAGGGTAGAGATGCAACCCATAGTCAAGTGTGCCCTTAATGTATCTGATAATACGCTTAAGGGCAGCAAAGTGGGACTCCCTCGGTGCATGCATAATCAGACACACCTGCTGAACTGCATATGCAATATCAAGTCTCGTGAATGTGAGATACTTAAGGGCACCTGCGAAACTCCGATACAGAGTAGGATCAGAAACTAGATCACCATCAGCAGCACTGAGCTTGGATTTCGAATCTACCGGAGTGGCCATAACTTTGCAATTTGCCATCTTAGCCTTGTACACTATCTCTTATGCATACTTACGCTGGCTCAGGAATATAGTATCTGCAGATCTGGTCACTGATATACCCAAGAAATAACTTAGCTTTCCCAAATCAGTCATAGTAAATTCGGCTTTGAGTAGCACGATAATTTCATTTTTCAATCAGTCAGATGAGGCAGTGAGAACAATGTCATCCACATATAGTAGTAGGTAGGCAGTACTACCACCACAATGAAAATAAATAGAGAGTTATCACACATGCTGCAAATAAAACCAATCTGAAGAATGTACATGGCAAAGCGGTCATACTATGCTCTGGGGCCTGTTTCAGGCCGTACAGTGACTTCCGGTGATGACAAACATACTGTGGGGATGCAGGATGAACAAAGCCAGGTGGCTGATGCATATACACAGTTTCTTGTAAATCCCCATGAAGGAATGCATTTTTAACATCAAGCTGATGAATCGGCCAATGCTTACCCATAACAATACTCAGAACTGTGCGAATGGTAGCCAGTTTAACAGCCGATGGAATGTCTCACCACAATCAATTCCCTCCTGCTGATTAGTTCCATTGGCCACAAGTCGAGCCTTATACCTCTCTAAGTCACCACTGTCCCTGAATTTATGATGAAATAGCCACAGGTATCGGATTACATTCACCCCATCCGGTCTAGGCACCAAATCCCAAGTGTGCTGCTTGGTTAAAGCATCAAATTCCTCGCATATAGCCGCATTCCAATTTGGGTCCAGTTTGGCTAGTTGGGTTTTTGGGAATGGGTGATATGGTTTGTGTGGATAAGTTAAAATAAATATTCAGTTTGAAAATCTTGTGTTGAACATGAGTTTCCATACGGTGGGTAGGCAGCAATGGTTGGATTGTGGTTGATAGGGTTGGTGTCGGCTGTGTTGCGGGTTTTAGAGGGGTGTGTGACAGTCTCGGGTCATCGGTTATTGGAGTTACCGGAGATTGGGGATGAACTAGGTTAGGGTGACTGATCGGGTCTTGGAGTTCATGGTGGTGTGACAATGATGGTGGGCTTGGTAGTTTAGGCCGAAAGATAGGGTATTGGGTATCGATAGGAGAATCGGCCAGGTAATAGAGACGGTGGTGGGTGGGTGAAACAGGTAGGTCGACCAGGTGGGGTACTGACCATGAGCTGGGTGGTACCGGGTTGGAGACGATGCCGGAAGCTGTGGATGACGGAGCTGCCGGTGTAGACTATGTCGGAATAGTAAGCGGACGGTGGAACAATAACTGGATGGTAGGGGATAGATCTGACTTATCGAGAAATGTATAATTCGTGGTTTGAAATTTTTGGAGATTCGAAAATGGAAAGCTCATCTCGTCAAATGTGACGTGATGAGAGACAGTGGTTTTACGAGTGGCTATGTCATAGCACAGGTAAACCCGATAATTAGATGAGAAACCAACGAAGACACAGGGCGTGGTGCGTGGGGCTAATTTATTAGGGGTAGTGGATGTGAGATTGGGGTAGCACATGCAACCGAAACTTCTGAGTTGATTATAGGATGGGGTCCTACGATATAAAATTTTGGTGGGGGTCTTGTTTTGTAGAGTGCTAGTGGGTAAAATATTAAGGAGGTATTATATCATTTTGACAGTATAGACCCAGAATGAAGGCGGGAGAGTGGCATGAAATAGAAGAGTATGAACCATGTTATTGATGGTGCGTATAATCCATTCAGCCTTGCCATTTTGAGGTGATGTGTGGGGACATGAAAAACGGAAAACTATGCCATGATTTGAGCAAAAATTGTGAAAGGCCGAATTATTAAATTCACGTCCGTTATCACATTGAAAAGATTTTATGGATTTCTCAAATTGATTTTTAATGAATTTGTGAAACTCAAGAAACTTGGCAAATACTTCGGATTTGAACTTTAGTGGATAAATCCAGATAAAATAAGAAAAATTATCTAATAAAACTAGATAAAATTTGTGACCCAGTGAGCTAACAACGGGAGATGTCCACAAATCAACATGAACAATATCAAATGGAGAAAACGTAACACTTAACGATGACATAAATGGAAGACGGGTATGTTTGCCCAGCGGGCAAGAAAAACAATTCTGGATAAGTTTCCCATTATTACATTAAATACGATGATTATTCCTAAGAAAATTAAAAACAGGCGCTCCTGGATGTCCAAGTCTATGATGCCAAGTTGACGGAGAGATCGCGACAAGGGAGGTAGGTGGTTGTGGTCGGACAGCGGAAGATTGAGTGAAGGGGTAGAGGTCTCCCATACTATTGCAGCGCGTAAAAATTATCCCCGTAGTGAGATCCTTCACAGAAAAACTAAAAGGGTCAAACTCGACAAAAAAAAGTTATTATGAGTGAATTGTCTAACAGAGATTAAGTTTTTAATGATGTTAGGGGCGTAGAGTACATGTTTTAGGGAGAACGGCGGGTGGGGATGTTTTGTGTGGGTATTATCGTAACCTTCAATTGAAATGCGGTGACCATTGCCGACAATAATAAATTGATGATGCTTAACCGAAGCAGTTGAGATAAATTACCTGAAGAGCGGATGAGATGAGATGTAGCTCCGGTGTCCATGTACCAATTTTCATTGGATTGTTGAAGGTTCAATGAATTGAAAGCCTGGCCCAAATCAGTTGGGGCCAGACTGTTTGCTTGCGGTAACTACTGGGCTGAAATGATGTGGGCCTGATGGGCAGGAGTGTGGGCATGTCGGGTCTGTGAGGCGAATCCCAATATTCCTGGAAGTCAGGCCTGCGGGAACTGGGCCCCTGCAATTGGGTATGGACATGCAGGCGAGGCCCAGTTGTCTGCGTTGGGCCAGCCTGGAATACCAGGCCACTGGAATGGTGAGGCAGCTGATGGGCCTGCCTGTTGGCCATTTTGTCCTCTGCCACGACCCTTCCCCTGCTTGCCATTGCCACGGCCTCTGCCGCCTCGTCCGCCTCTATACTTATCATGCTGCATCTGGTGGTCCGGTGGTAGTGGTTGGGTGGTGGGGGCTGCCGGTAGTACCATGCTTTCAACGGCTAAAGCTTTTTTATTATGCTCATCTTATTTAGCACGTCGAGTTTCTTCCAACAGTAGTTGTGAGCGTGCCTTGTTGAAACTCGGCAGTGGGTCGGCTTGTTGAATCATCGTTGCAAGTGTATCATATTCGCCTTTCGGTAATCCAACAACCAGTTGAAGTATTATCTTTGTTTCAAAAACAGATGTCCCGACGTGGGAAAGTTGGTCGGCTATGAGTTCAGTTGTTTATAATAGTCGGACATGTTGTTAAAATTCTCTAGACGCGTATTGTTGAATTGCTCTTCCAAATACACGGCCCGAGTATTTTTATTATCCTGAAAATTTTCTTCTAACTTCACCCAAAGTTCACGCGCCGAAGCACCTGTTTTCATAATAGTACACAACAAGTCTTTTGATAAGGTATCGTATATCCACTGTTTGACGATATCATCAAGGCGACTCCATGTCGAGTCTGCAATATCAGTAGGGCGGGGAATAGAATCATCAATATGGTCTAGCACGTTATACGTGCAAGCATGGATATAGAATAGTTCTACCCACATGGAATATTGACAGTCTTCTTGGTCAAGAATTATGGGATAAATTTTTTGATGTTTGTGACTGTGAAAGCTGGATGAAAAGAAGACGATGAAGGTGGAGGGGGGTTGTCAAAGACACCTGTGGATGAACCAGAATTGTTTGGTGAAGTAGGAGTAGACATGGTAGTCACAAAATTGAAGGAAATTAGAGAAGAATGCCGTAGACCGGAGGAAGAAGAGAGGGGTGGGTCGGCGGCCACTGCTTAGAAAAGAATGGGGATTAAGGTTTTGACTACTGATACCATGTAAGATTGGAATTATCTCCCTTGAGGAGTCTTTTTCATTAATTCACAATATGTATAGTTGTACAAAGGTTGATTCCTAATACAGTAAGAATTCTAAGTTACCATAAATATACAATAATGATAATTATAAAATATACTGTGAATATTTGGACAACATTCACTAAAAAATATGTCTATTGTAAAGTGTAAACTAGGCATTTTGGCATGTGTGTGTCCATGGACACTGATCCACTGCCTATTTTTTCCATAATAAAAATTTTCTTCTAGTAATTCTACATTATGGTATTTTTGTACGTTCATGCATGTGTGTCCTTAGTTAACTATATTATCTTTTGCATTCCGTTCATTTGGACTTGATGAGTATGCACGATACATGGTATTTTTTTACAAGGTAATTATCTTTTGGGTGCGTACAAAGTAAACGCTACTCCAGTGCAATAGCCAGCAAACGACTCATGAAAAGTAAACTGCATAAGCAAGCCACATACGACGAGCTCAATCGAGAAGCTTTCAGGGGGTTTCGAACCTGAGACCCCTCATTTGGGAAATCGCTTGCTAAATCAATTCGGTCACCCTTGCGCGCGGTATTCCTTTTTCATTTGGACTTTTTTAATGAGAGTACAAAATGCAAACTAATAAGCAAAAGAGAAGGATGAAATAATAAATATACTATGCTTGCGTGTGTATGCCATTTTGTTATCCAGGTATATAGACAACAGCTAAATACATTGCATGCATGAGAGATGAGCTATTTATCCTTCTTTTTTAATTCAAACGTTGGATTGGATATATAATTAGGGAATACGACATAATTTAGGACGTATAACAACGTAATCATGGATAAATCCGGCGGCTGGAAATTCAGGGGCGGATGTAACTTGGCGTATCAAATTCATCTGAACTCAATACTTTTAACGTGGAGTATAAATTTATATATAAAATTTTACTAAAATTAGAATAAATAGTAAATATAAATCAATAACCTTTAAAATATAATTACAACAAAAACAATCTTAAAGATTGAAACCATAAAACTTAAATCATCAATCCTCCTCATGGTGAAATTAAATATAATAAAATGTACTATTGGTGAATTAGGATGATAAAGAACGAAATATTCCGGCTTTTCGTTTGGGGAATACCTCAGCCCACGTTCTTGGTCTTTGTCATAACCTGTTTTTTTCTTTCTATTTTTAATTTGCTAGATGGAGTGAGTTATGTAGCTGTAATTAATATATGTGTGTAAGTTATGAAAGAATTTATGTGTTATTTTATGCCGTAATTAGTTATGAAGGGTTTAGTTATTCATGTATTATTTATTTCACCTTCTATCAAGCATAAAATAATACATAGATTTCCTCATAACTGATACATGTATTAGTTATGTGAATTTCTAAATAGTAAATCAGTAATTTTTGTATATTAATAAATTACCTCCTAACCAACTATCAATTAAGCAGGATCTAATACATGAATAACTTGCCTCCTAACTAACTACCCAACAACCCCATGAGTATTACCAATTGCCATCCAAGTCTATGATAAGTATTGCTTGCTTTAATTCAACATACATGAATTTTCTCTTTAAATTGTGTCACATCAAGTTCACAAACACAAATACAATGTGAATACTGCTTTCAATTTAAATTTTAAGTTATATACATTCGAAATTATAACAAAAGTCAATTGTTTATAATGATTTACACTCACGTTAAATGTATTTCTTCTTAATTTTGAATTCGTGTCTGGTTAGACATTTATCACCTTCCTCCTTAATTGGATATATAGACGTTTAAATTGCATATTATCAGACATGCCAACTTTAATTCAGTAACCTTTTGTAGTAATTGATTTAATAGAAAGTTACGTGCCAGTACAATATTATAGCTTCATTTCTTGTGAGTAAGTCAATAATTAAATGTCATTTTTGAAATTTGAGGTTACTAAAAGGAAAATTACTAGAATTACTTCCTCCAAGTTTAAAACAAAAACTACGATAAGTACAACGATGATATTGTTCTAAAAATGACTAGTAATGCGATAAACCAATTCACTTTGGGCACACAGTACTTAAAGGAGCGGTTTGATTTAAAATCAGGATATTTCAGAATTATAATCTTGGGATTAAAATCAGGACTATAACCTAGATAATTTGTTTCACCTTCTATCTGGATCAAGTTATCCAGATTACAGTTCTGATTTTAGTACCGATTTTAGCTAATATCTCCAACCAAAGATGAAATAAATTTAATCCTAAATTTTAAACTGGGATAATCCACCTAGTCCCTCCAACCAAACGACCCCTAAGAGTTCTAATACTTCAAAAGATCCTTGCAGTGAGGTGTGATGATTTTTCACATTATTATAATAATGATATATACTCAGTGTAATCCCACAAGTGAGGTCTGAAGAATTTTTCACATTTTTATTATTTTTATTGTTGTTAGGACATAATATATGTTAGAATTTAGTGTGTGATTTATCCTCCTAATACTTTTTCTTTTATTAATTAGTTATCTTGAATGAAATCAGTGTATACCGGTGTATAAGATGTGACGATATATTTTCTTTTTAAAAAATAAATAGAGACACTGTCAACTATATGTATTATATTGTGCCAAGGTCTTCTAGAGGGAGATTACATAATTTGTGGTGATATCAATAGTTAATTAGCACTAATGTTCACAGCTTAAAACCGTGTGACAGTTGTATGAGGATACGGGTAAACTTTTATTGATGTGAAGTTTGATGTTTATGTTTATTTTTGTAACCAGTACACCATTAGTAATTGTGAAGTTTATTTATGTTTCTTTTTTAAAAACTAAAATGGACCCAGAAAATATTTATTTCTTATATATAAATATATAATGGGTCTACGTGAAAATAAGGTTTCGTACTGAGCTCCAACAGTACAAGTTATATTAGGATTGCATATGTACCTTTACCAACTCTCTATTCTTTAAGATTTTCATTCAATAGATTACCTTTTCTAACGTAAGTTGAAGTAAATATGTTTACATTAAATCAATGAAATTTATCATATGATTAAGTGTAAATTGAGGTAAGAATTTATTTAAGTAATTAACTATAATTAAGAGAAAAAGTGTACATATTATTATCATTAATTTGGTGTAAAATAATATTTTCCTATGTGTTATCCCTTTGAAGGCTAAGTGGTAAATAGTAATGTCCATGTCTTTGCGCTTTGGTGAATACTTCGTTATAGCCAAGTTTATTGTTAGGGTAAAGAATTGATATTGAGCCTAACTTAACCCCAATAACTAGATTGTAGGGTGAGGATTATTTAAGTCCATATAAGAAGTCCATATTCTCATTACATATCTGATGTGGGACTCTTAACACACATCTGCGCACCCAGACCTTGTTAACTGGAACATTGATAATATAATTTGGGGGCCCAACATCGGTGGACAACGAATTGGAATGAGTCCGGCTCTAATACCATGTAAAGAGTCTTACATCGGATATGGAATGGGAACATGGACTCCTTATATGGACTTTGACAATCCTCCCCTCACAAACTAACTTTTGGGGTTGAGTTAAGCCCAATATCCATTATTTATGGACTATCTATTAGAGCCAAACTTCAACGTGACCAGTCTTGCACAATGAGTGTAACAAATGAAAAGAAAAAAAATACTCCCACAGTCCCAAAAATATTGTTCTATAGTTTGACTTGACACGGAGTTTAAAAAATAAGTGAAAACTTTTAAAATATATGATCCAAAATAAGTCTTAGATATTTATGTGACTATAAATCATCTCATAAAGTTAAATTATTTTAAAATATAGAAATGTGTTAATCTTTTTGGAATAAATTAATAAGGAAAGTAAGACAATTTCTTTTTAAACGGAAAGAATACTACTTTTTGTTCTATGAATGGGGACGTAACAAAACATTATTGTAAGGTTGAATACATCAATAATCTCTTAAATTTATCAATAAATTTTATTTAAATATCGAACTATGGAGTATTTTTATTGAGCACCTGAAGACATTTCCAGCTCAAAATTTTAAAAAAAACTTGTATGCATATTATATTATCAAGAGCCATGACACAAATAAGTTCTTTTTTTTAGTTCGGACAAACATAATTTTATTAACAAACAGAACCAAGATTAGACATACCAATTACTGTCTACCTCAAAAAAAGAAACTCTCCTCGACCACCCTATCTACAATTCTTTACAGTGGTTTGCTATGAGTATAAGCTCTCTATCCACACCCTATCTTTACAATTCCTCCTCCTTTGTATGATCTCAAAAATCCTATGCTTACTATCCAGTTGTATTTGTTGGACAATCACCTGAAGCCTGGGCACAACATTTTTCCACAATCTGTAAAACCTCATGCCTAGTCCAATTGATGTTGATATAGGACCTTTTTGTTTGACTAATTTTATTGCACATGAAGGACTGTGATAAGATGTAGAGGCTTGAATGAAAAAAAAAAGTTCGGACAGGTGCACTTTCCCTTTTAATGAGTATTATAAAGTGCAAATTCAGATTGAATGAGTACTAGACATTGGTGAGAAACCAAAAACAAAAAATATAAATAATTTTGTAACAAAATAAGTAAACTTTATACCTTCTGTAAGATGATATTAATCTTCCTTAGGAAGTCTTTCTCATTAATATCAATAAATATATAGTGTACAATATACAATCTTAATACAAGAAGAAAAATGAATCCTAATCACAATACAAGAGGAATCCTAATCTAATAATGGGTAGGGATTGTAGTGTTATACTTGTACACATTTACACACCCCTCTCAGTCGGAGCGGAAGGAGGCCTAACGCTAAGACTGGGTCTGAAATCAAGGAACAACTGTCTTGGGAGGCCCTTCGTGAAAATATCCGCGTATTGATATGAGGAAGGCACATGCAATACCTTAATGTGCCTGAGAGCAACCTTCTCGCGAACAAAGTGGATTTCCATCTCAACATGCTTGGTTCGCTGATGCTGAACCGTATTGTGAGACATGTATATGGCGGATATGTTATCACATTAGACCAGAGATGCTTTACTTAAAGGACACTGAAGCTCCAAGAGAAGGTTTCGGAGCCAACAGATCTCAGCAACAACATTAGCAACTCCTCTATACTCAACTTTTGCACCCCCAAACGGGATAATGTGGCTTGTCGTTTGGCAGACCAAGAAATGAGATTATCACCCAAAAACACACAGTAGTCGGATGTAGAGTGGCGGGTGTCTGGACAGCCTGCCCAATCTGCATCGGTGTAGGATAATAGCGAGTTCGGTGCGGAGGGGTATAAGTGTAGTCCATAATCCAGTGTGCCCTATATCGAATGATACGTTTGAGGGCAGTAAAATGAAGTTCCCTGAGGGCATGCATAAACAAGCATACCTGTTGGGCATCATAGGCAATGTCAGGCCTGGTGAAGGTGAGATACTGAAGTGCACCTACAAGACTCCGATACATAGTAGGATCAGTCACTGGAGTACCGACCATTGCACTAAGTTTGGATTTAGAATCAACTGGAGTGGCCATGATTTTACAATTGTCCATCTTAGACCTGTGCACGATCTCCTCTGTATACTTACGCTGACAAAGAAACATACAATCAGCAGATCTAGTGACTGAGATCTCCAAAAAATAGCTCAACTTTCCCAAATCAGTTATGGAAAATTCAGACTTGAGCCGTGCAATAATCTCATCTTTCAACACAGCAGTAGAGGCAGTAAGAATAATGTCATCCACATATAACAGTAAATTAACAGTATCACGGCCTTGATGTAAAGTAAAGAGAGAGGTATCACATCTGCTGTATGTAAACCCGAGACGTATAATGAACTGTGCAAAACGATCATACCAATGCTCTGGGGCCTGTTTTAAGCCATAGAGTGACTTTCGGAAATGGCACACATAATGTGGGGCTGCTGGGTGGACAAAATCAGGCGGCTAGTGCATGTCGATAGATTCTTATAATTCCCACGAAGAAATGCATTCTTCACATCTAGCTGATAATCGGCCAATGTTTTCCCATAGCAATGCTTAGAACTGTGCGGATGGTGGCCGGTTTAACAACCAAACTGAATGTATCACCGCAATCAATGCCCTCCTGCTGGTTAGTACCATTTGCCACTAGTCTTTCCTTATATCTTTCTAAGTCACCACTATCCCTGAACTTGTGACTAAAAAGCCACATTCAACGGATCACATTCACCCCCTCTGGTCGATGAACCAAGTCCCAAGTATGTTGTTTCGTTAAAGCATTAAACTCCTCACACATGGACGCATTCCAATTCGGGTCTAGTTTGGCTAATTTAGGGCTTTTTGGTATAGGTGAAATTGTTTGGGTGGACAGGTTAAATTGGACTTTAGGTTTGAAAATTCCGTGTTGGGCACGGGTTTCCATCCGGTGTATGGGCGCTGGCTAGGTAAGGGTATTGGTCGACTGGTTGGGTGGACTGGGTGACGACATATTCGGTGTGGTGTATGTTGTGTTGTCAAGACTGGGTTTCTGTCGAGAGTGGCTGTCGGGTGGTGCGGAATAGTGACGGTGTTTGGGGTTGGAGTCGAGTGAGTTTGGTCGTTGGTTGCCGGTGAACTGTGGTAGGTAGTTGTAGGGATTCTCGGTATGCCGGAAAGGAAGGAGGTTTGTATGGTAGGGTACGATGTCGGTGGTGTATTAGGTCCGGTATCTAAGTTTTCTGGGTGGTGGTTGATAGTCGGCATGGTGGTGAGACTGTTGGGACGACACAGTGGATGGGACGGTGATCGGTGAGTTGGTGGAACCTGGAGGCAGAGTTGTGCTAGAGGTGGAAAGAAGCGGCGATGGGGGGGGAGGGGGGATGCCGCTAGCAGGGATGCCGACGGCACGTGATGTATGGTGGCAGATGGAGGCGGTGTAGTGGTGTCAGTCAGGCACAGTTCCCGAATGTGGACAGGAGAGAGAGTTGATTCATCTAAAAATTCATAATCTAGTTTTTGAAATTTTTGGATGTTGGAAAAGGGGAATTGCGTCTCGTCAAAAGTGACGTAACGCAAGACGTGAATTTGACGAGTGGATAAGTCATAGCACATATAGCCCCTATGGTTCGACGGGAAACCTAAGAAGACACACAGAGTGGTGCAGGGAGCTAATTTGTGAGAGGCTGTGGAAGAGAGATTAGGGAAACATAGGCAACCAAATATTCGTAGGTGATCATAGGAGGAAACCCTACGGTGTAAGATTTCGGTTGGAGTCATGTTATGGAGGGTACTAGTGGGTAAAATATTAAGGACGTATTCTACTATTTTGACCGCATAAACCCAAAAGGATGGAGGGAGGGAGGCATGAAACAAAAAAGTGCGGACCATGTTATTTATTGTACGGATGAGACGCTCGGCTTTTCCATTTTGAGGGGACGTGTGGAGACACAAAAATCGAAAGACCATGCCATTATTGTTGCAGAATTTTTGAAATGCGGAGTTGTTAAATTCACGGTCATTGTCACATTGGAAAGATTTAATTATGCGTTCAAATTGCGTTTTGATAAATGTGCAAAATTCAAGAAATTTGGCAAAAACTTCGGACTTAAATTTTAATAGGTAGATCCAAAGAAAGTGAGAGTAGTCATCTAATAACACGAGATAATATTTATGACCTAGGGAGCTGGTAACGGGGGACGTCCACAAATCAGCATGAATGATATCAAATGGAGCAAACGTAATACTAACTGAGGAATTAAACGGAAGACGAACATGTTTGCCTAATTGACAAAAAATGCAGGTCTGTGCAAGTTTCCCATTATATTGAATAAAATTATTACTTCTAAGAAAATGAAAAATAGGAGCTCCTAGGTGTCCGAGCCTATTATGCCAAATTGACGGAGACAAAGCAGCTAGGGTAGTGTGTGGGCGGGAACCGGCAGCAGACGAGGATGTGAATGGATAGAGGTCCCCTGTGCTATTACATCTTGTAAGAGGGGTCCCCGTACGTAGATCCTTCACAGTAAAACCAAAGGGATCAAAATCAACCGACACAGAATTATTACGAGTAAATTTCCTAATGGATATTAAATTTTTGATGATGTGGGGGGCATGCAGGACATTATTTAGGGAGAAGGGTGGGTGAGGTTTCGGAGTGTGAGTGTGACCATAGCCCTGAATTGGAATTCGATGACCATTGTCAACTGTAATAAATTATGGAGACTTTAAACGAAATAATTGCGAAAGATTACCTGCAGACCGAGTGACGTGAGAGGAGGCTCCGGAGTCCATATATAAATTTTCGCCGGGCTGCTACAAACTCATACTGCTGAATGCCTGACCCAAGTCAGTGAGGATTTGATTTAAGGGCTGATGTGGGAACTGGGCCTGCACGACGTGGCCCTGATGTTGCTGGAACACTGGTGGGCGCGGAGATGGAGCCTGGCCCAGTAACCCTTGTTGCTGAAAAGGGTATTGGGCTGGATGAAAGCCGGAAATCCTGGCCCAGTTCTGATTTGGGTAGCCAGAGACTGGGCCGGCCTATGAAGCATTATTGCTGATCTGTTGTGGCTGTTGTCTTCGGCCTTTTCCGCGACCTTTGCCACCCATGCAGCCGTGGTTTTTCCGTGGTTGGATGTTTTCCGGCGGAGGTTGTTGGCCGGCGGTGGCCTGAGGTTGTGTGGGCGTTTCAACTGCTAATGCCTTCTGGTTATGCTCGTCCTGCTTCGCACGTCGAGTCTCCTCCAATAACAATTGCGAGGTGCTTTGTTGAAGCTTGGTAGAGGGTCAGCATGTTGTATCATCGTGGCTAGGGTGTCATATTCACCCTTAAGGAGGCCTGCAACTAATTGTAACACCATCTTTGTTTCGGACACGGGCGTACCAACATTGGACAGTTGGTCTGCCACCAGTTTCAACTGCTTGCAATATTCTGACATAGTAGAGATGTTTTCAAGACGGGTGGTATTGAACTGTTCTTCCAAGTACACCGCGCGAGTGTTCTTGTTGTCTTGAAATATTTCTTCCAAACGTGTCTATATATCACAGGTAGAGGCACCCGTTTTCATGATTGTGTATAGTAAATCCTTGGATATAGTGCCATATATCCACTGTTTAACTACGGCATCGAGGCGACGCCATGTGGTGTCGTCCATATCGGGAGGACGAGGGAAATAGTCGTTTATATGATCAAGCAGATGATATACACATGCATGGATACGAAATAGTTCCACCCATGACCAATATTGGCCATATTCCTGATCAAGAATTATAGGGATAAAATTCTTGATGTTGGTAACGACGAGAGCCGGATGGAAAGATGGTGAGGAGAGGGTAGTGGGTGGTTGGATGACGAATGCGTTAGAAGCGGAAGCATTGGAAGAGGTGGGAGTAGCCAATTTTTCTATTAGAATGGTGGAAATTTAGGAAGAAAGAAAAGAAGAAAAACAATGTTGCCGTTGGCCAAGAGGGGGGGGGGGGCGGCGACAAGGTAGAAATTTTTCTAGATTAGGGTTTTGACTCTTGATACCATGTAAGATGATATTAATCTTCCTTAGGAAGTCTTTCTCATTAATATCAATATATATAGTGTACAATATACAATCCTAATACAAGAGAAAAGAAAAATCCTAATCACAATACAAGTAGAATCCTAATCTAATAATGGATAGAGATTGTAATGTTATACTTGTACACGTTAAACCTTCCATTAGTCAAAAAGTTTGAGAAGCCTAAAAGGGGTGACGGGAACATTAGTATTTCCTGTTTATGAAGGTAAATCCGAAAGATGTGAATATTTTCGAACGGCTACATACCATTCGATTTTTACACTAGAAAAGAAAAAGGATAAGGCAAATCATTAATTATGCAACTAAAATACACTTCACAGATATTTATTTCTCGTAAATAAACAATGGTCTTCGAGAAATGCGGTTTCATAATGAATTCCAATTACTCTCAAATTAATCGTCACTTTAGCTCAAAATAATTGTCACTTTAGAAATTTAAGATTAATATTAGTAATTGTTTCAAATTATACACATAACAATAAAGTAGTTCTTTTTAATACTACTCCATTCTTAAAAAATATTTAATAAATTAGAGTAACTTAATAAATTATACTCCAATTTATATTTATTATTTTTTTAATGGGCGTGAAAAGAACTAAATCCGTTTAAATGGGATGGAGGAAGTATTAAGATTGGATGTTTTGTAGTATCTGTACTCTCTCCTTCTCTAACAATTTCATTCAACATATTGAAGCCCATTTACGCACACCTAATATTTTTATACAAAATCACACTAATTTAACATGACCAAATGATGAATTAAGGTGTTATTTTAATCATGATTAAGTGAAAAAATGGTATGTAAACATGTTTTATATTCTTAGGCTTTGTGTGAAAACTAAGTAGTGTGCATAGTTTTTATTTTTATTTATGTGATATTGTATTAGACTCAAGTTGTGAAATTGTAAAGTAAATACTTCACTATAGCCAACCTTACTATTAGCCCATAATTAGAGTCAAATGTTAACTAGATTAGTGATACACATAAATGAATATATGACACGAACTTATAACAATGCCAAATGCAAACGAAAGGAAAGAAAAAAGTACTTTTTGTTTCCATAAATAGGGACGTTATACAGAACATTCTTGTAATACAGGACATTCTTGTTAAACTAATTGTAGCAAAATAAGTAAACCTTATTATACCTGCCAGTCAAAAAGTTTGAGAAGCTAAAAGAGGTAATAGCAACAGTATAAGACCATAGTCCAAGGAAAGAGCTAACTTAACGCCATGATTACACAGAATACATTATTTGCCTTTTATATAGTAATACTTACTACAATGGATTATAGTCGTATACATTGACAAGGTAATACTTTTTAGTCGGAATATATCGATAATTTCTTAAATTTATCAATATATTTCATTTAAATCTTCGAACTGTTCTTGTTTTTTCCTGTTAGACACTCTTAGCCCAAATTTTGGAAAAACAATTACAGATTTTCTCAAGCTTTTGTTACGTAAATAAGTGAACCACTTAACATATGTCACCTCATTTAACTATACCATTAGTCTCAAACTCTCAATAAGCCGTAAAATTGCATGCTAATTCCAATAATGTTGATGTGCATAATTAAAGAAAGTGACATATTTTATGTGATGTTATTATTTACGTAATGAGCGTTTGAAAGCACATGCAGAAATTTTTTCAAAATTTGAATCGAAAGTGTCTAATAGAAATAATTTATCATGTGTTCAGGTGATCAATTAAAACAGACCATACTACAGGTGTCCAAATAAAATGCACTGACAAGTTTAGGGGCTACCGATGTATTTCACCTTTTTATCAAAGTATTAGTGTAATTTAAACCGTAATAGCAGGTTAGTTATTATTTTTATTAGATTACTTGTTAATTTTTATCATAAAAAATTACCTATAATTAACTTTAAAATGAGTATTTAAATATATTTCCACTGGCACTGTATAAAACATAAACTTTAGTACAATAACTTCTCATTAAAAAAATCCTTTACTAGGAATTTATTTGGAATTTTCATTTATTAGACGGTGCTAGTTAGTTCATTTTCTTCTCCAATAGTGAACACGACTTATCATATTGTATATTCTTGGATAAGCTGTAGCCACCACAGTAACAGAGACATCTCCCAAAAAAGAAAAAGAAATGGTTCATCAGAATAACTAAATAAAATTAAAATTAGATGGAGTAAACTTTTAGTTAATAATTTTGTATTATTTCCAGCCGGATATTTAGATCTAATGTAACGAATAAAATGTTAAACAAACAAAACCGTGTGAAAGTACAGCTTGCTTTTATATTCACATACGGAGAGGAAAAAAGCAATTATTTTTCAAACTCAATGGAATATTTAAGGAAAATCTAATTGGATTTTAGTCATTGACATATGATTTATTGTACTATTTATGAGAGAGAGGAGTACTTATTACGAGTATATCCATATGTATAGAGAGAAGATATATATAGAGAGCCAATTTCCACACAAAAAGAAAAGTGAAGCTTTTAAAATTGAATTTAAATTATATACACTGGCATGAACTTTTTATAATATTCATGTAATTTAACTTGTTACATTTAAAAATATATTTTATATTTTTTAGTGCATAAAACTTAAATTTTTTAACATTTATGTTTTTGAGTGATCTAATTGTGTAAAATATATTTTATATTTATCAGTGTATATTCTTAATTTTTTTAAAATTTTATGTTATGAAAGGTCTTTATTAAGATTCCGTTAATAATTTTGCCTTTCCATGATGGGGATTGGTTGGTCTATACCGCACCTTCTTTTGTCCTGTTTGGTTTTAGTTTCCTTCTATATAATACATAGTACAACTCACTCTCCTCTTATATAAAACTTCCCTCTCAATAACATTTTAAGATTAACTCTCTCTCTTTTCTCCATTTCTTCTTGCAAATTCATAGAGAAAATGGAAGAAATTGATCTTTTATGGAGTTACCAAGAGGTGAGTCATTTATTTTCTTGTTTTGCAAGTGTCTGAATTCATTTATCTTCACATTTTTTTAAGTCTCATAATTCATTTTGGGTTATTAATGCGTCATTTATTCTTTTCTTCAATAAGTTTTCATTTTGGTTAATTCAGTCTTCTCTTCAAGAGTCATATCTTTTCTCTGTTTCTGTGTGTGAAGGGTCTTTATTGGACTGTGGAATTACTGAATTACATTGTTGAGTGCTCTCGCACAGTCATATGTTTAGTGCTCTTTCTCACAGTCTTATAATATTGGAGAAGGCTTTACATAGAACTATTTGGATGGGGGAATTCGTATAGTCGACTCAAACTTGTTTGGATTGAGTCGTAATAATTGTTTATATTGTTCGGACTCTTCAAAAATGTCGTAGGGTAGTATCGAACTCTCCAAAAAGTGCATTTTTGGAGGATTTAATATGAATGTGATAACGTTTTTGTATAGTCCCAATTTACGTGGTTTACATTTATTCCTTATAATATAGGTATCCAAGGGTAACCATGGTTTACATTTATTCCTTCATCTCAATTTACGTGGCACCCTTATTTTACTGCAATTTTTTCATGTCAACTAAGTTATTTATTGTGACCTATAATACTCTTTTGTTTCCAAATAAGTATATTTTATTTTTAAAAAAAATCAAAATTTTATATCCAAATTTACAATCAAAATTGAAAAATTTGACTTTTAAAATTCAAACTGTGACACATAAATTAGGACGGATGGTACTTTTCAAATTTTAAAAGCTTTATAGTTGACTGATATGCTTCATAACCTTCCTAGTGGGCCCTCTCTATGACTTTGCTATTACTCCTAACTTGAATAACTTATTCATGTTCTAATAATTATAAAATTCTGTTATTGCATTCATGATGTTAAGATATTTTTCATGAGTGTTCACAAGGCTAAAAACACTTTTTTTGTGTGTGAATGAGTTAAATTTTTTAGTTTTTTTTTCTCTGACTTGAGTTTTTGATAAATTTTGCAGACCATGGATGAAATGAGACAGAAGCTTCTGTACACTAATCTTGAACTTGAAAGATTGAAAATGGAATCAAGTGAAGAAAAGAGGAAGAACAATCAATTAATCCAACTCATAAAAATGGCTTATCAAGAAAGAGATGAAGCAAGAGATCACCTTCAGAAACTACTTAACAAAATCAATCACTCTCAAATACACGTCGATAGCATGATTGAATCGAACAGCCTTAGTGAAACATACAACCACCATTCACATAATTCATCATCCCCGGTCGAGTCTTTTTTGGATGTTGTCTCATCTCCTGACCTTTCCAATGGTATCAATGTCGCTGATTCAAACGCATTGGGATTCGTGAACCCGTCCCTCGTGAATACTAGCATTATTCCGGCTTTCGTCCCTCAAGAAGTACCTAAACTTGATCAAGCCTCGTTGGTTATCGACAGTCTTGTCAAGGGAAAGACATTGCCTCAACAAGGCAAATTCCTGCAAGCTGTTCTTGAAGTGGGCCCGCTTCTGCAAACACTACTCGTAGCGGGCCCGCTTCCTAGATGGCGTAATCCGCCTCAGTTTAAGCCGTTAAATATTCCGCCGGTTTCAATTAAAGGTTGTGAAGGTGGTATAGTCACTCAAAATGCTGCTCTAAATTCTACACATTTTGTGAATTCTCAACCTTACTTTGAGATGTCTTGTGCATCATCACGAATGTTGTCACCTTATTTAGGATATCAGAAGTTGGTATCTCCAGGTGCAAATTGTAACTATTTTGTCCACCTAGACAAGAGACAAAGGTTGCAGTGATAGAATTTGAAGCAATGCCTATGCTTCTGATTTTTGTATAATACGGATTTTTAAGTGAGCTACAGTATAACTTAATGATTCCATCTCTGTTGTACATTTTTACTGTCATTTTCTGTCCGCTTGGTGATTTCTTTTCCTATGTTTAACGCCTTGTTGGGCACAGTTACGTGGTGCATGTGGTGGGAGGTAGCAGGTAGCTGACAAAATAGTAGAGGTACGCACAAGCTGACCTAAACGTTATCCTTGTTAAAAAATGAATTTGAGTTCCAAGTATGTTTCTCAATATACTACTGAAACCTGAAATAGTTGAAGGAATATACTTTTAGGCTGAATACATATGCAGCCACATAAACTTGTCCCGTTCTTTCATTTAACACCTATACAAGAGCTTATACCTATTGAACACTTAAATCTCTACAAAAATTGTGCTTATTGGACACAAAAATAAAATGTGTGTAGCTCACTCGCAGTGATGTGGCAAAAGAGCCAATTAGACAATGACAAGTAGCATCCCAACTAATTAAAAAAGTTAGACTAGCATTCCAACTAATTAAAAAAGTTCTCAAACCACCAAACAAATCTGTTTTGTGAGACAACTTCAGCTCTTCATTCACAGAGATTTAGTAAAATATTGTGCCTCCATTAATTACTACATCTCTGTATATTTTGGAGACATTTTCAAGATATTTTAGCATTTTGGTTTCCAAGTGCAATACCCTGGTGATTGCACAGTGAATTTCAGCAGTATAAGAATTTTTTTATAATCTTCGTAGTACAAAGAGTTTGTGCCACGGAATAAATCGACAAATTAAGGGAGTTTTCAATACCGACATCAGTTCCTGCTTAAGCGATTGTAGCAACTTTTGTTTTAATTTTACACCTTCTAACATCTCAAGTTTATAAGTTTTCTCATGCTTTTTCCATTAGAATTTTCTCTTCGACAACACTTGCCGGTCTGCTGAACACCAACATACAAAGACTCCGGAAAGCTGAAATCAATTCTTGAAATGCACTCTTCTCAGAAGTCAAAACTAAAGGAATTAGAAGCAGGACAAAATGATTTAATAATGTTCCTCATTAGATAGAATCAAAAGTATAGTCTTAATATCTTAACTAATCTTGTTTGTCTATTTGTGTAGCTTATATCTTAACTAATCTTGTTTGTAAGCCTCATCTGAAAAAGAAAAACAGAATAAACTTATGTACCATCTAATTACAAAGTTCCTAGACTAAGCTATCCTCAAATTTGCAACAACAAAATTTCTTAAAAGAAGAATGATGAACAAACCAGAGGAAATGATACAACAGATTGTACAGTTTGATTGGGTGAATTAGAAGAAGGTGAATGGTTGACATAATTGGCTAATTGCTCTCTTTCCTTCCATCTTTCTTGCATTGACACTTTGTTTCAGGCTCATTCAAGCTGTGCTCTGTGCAGATCAAATGTATATAGTTTAAAAATGCGACAAGGGCCATTCCTTTTCTCTTGACACAATATTGAAAACTCTTAAGTACTTTTTGTCGTCGTCAAATATTTTTAAAAAATTGGTTGTTAGATTTAATAGTAACTGTGAAAAAAATATTTAACAAAACTCACATTCAGAGGTGCAATATTTTTGCAGTTTTTGTTATAATTGATTTCTAGTGTCTGATGCAATTCTTAGAGGTGCAGTTGCTGCTATGTTGGTCTATTTCATGCCTGGTGCAGTTTGTTTTGAATTTGAATGCATATCTGAATGACTAAGATGTTTTCTCTGAATCTGAACACTGAATGATTAAAACTGTTTGTTTTTCAACATCTGAATGTACATAATGTATTTATTTATATATAATAAATATACAACTCAAACAAAAAAAAACTAAATATTAGAAAATAATAAAAATCTAATATAATAAAATTATTATTTGATAAAAAATTAAACATTTATGTTCGCTAGTGATGGTATGCTTTATAGTGTGGTGGTGATAGTTGTGATGGTAGAGGTGATTGGTGTTGTAGTGACTGACGTAATAGTGAAAGTTGATAGTGGTGGTGGTAGATGTGATGGTGGAGTTTGTTAATGTTAGTAATTGACAGTGTTGATGGTGGCGGCTAAAGAATGTGTGTTGGTTGATGATGGAGTTGGTTGTATCAGTGCTAGTTATGATGGTAGAGGTGGTTGGTAGTAGGGATTGGCCACAGTGGTGATTGTGGCTAATAGCGGTGACAGTGATAATGATGGTAGTGGTGGCGATGGTGGTTGTGTTGATATAATTATAATGATGGAGATAGTAGGTGTAGAAGCGATTAACAATAGTGGTTGTCAGATTGTGGTGATTGTGATGACAGAGGTGGTTGGTACTGGTGGCTGACGGTGGTGGTGGTTGACAATGGTGGTGGTGGTTAGTGATAGTAGAGTGGGGATAATGGCGGATAGGATGGGGGTGGAGAGTGGGTGGGGATGGTGGGAGTAGAGTGGGGTTGGAAGGGTGAGGGTTAGCAATGATGATGGTTATGATAGTAGAGATGGTTAGTAGTGGGAGTAGAGGGTGAGGGTTGGGAGGGTGGGGTGGTAGTGATTGTGATGAAATAGGTGGTTAGTAGTAGTGGGGTGAGGGGTGGAGAGAGGGTGGGTGGGGCAGGGATAGATGGGTGGTGGGTAGTGGTTGGAGGGGTGGGGTTGGGAGGGGTTTGGAAGGGTGAGGGTGGTAAAGGTTGACAATAGTGGTAGTTATGATGGTAGAGGAGATTAATAGTGCGGGTGGAGTGGTGAGGGTTGGGAAGGTGGGGGTGGTGTTGATTGTGATGACATATGTGGTTAGTGGTGGTGGGGTGAGGGGTGGATGGGGCGGAGATATGTGGGAATAGGGGGTGGTGTGGGGTGAGGTTGGGAAGGTGATGGTTGTGGATAGAGAGGTCGTTTCCGATTATGGTGGTAGGGTATGTATTTCAATTTAAATGACTTGTATTTGATTGAGTACGAAGTTTGAGATATTCATTTTGACTAATGTATTATATTAGTGGTAGTGAAAGAAAATAGCAATGAGATGGTTGCAAAGTCGGATTAATATAAAAATATCATATCAAACTTTAAAGTTTGGATTTTTAATTTGAATTATTAGAAGTTGTGGCCGCTTGATTGAAAAGGAATGGAGCAATCATGTTGGGATGTTTTAAAATGGAAAGAATGTCATATAAATTGAAAGTTTAAACAGATGGAATATGTCCTTTGACATTATGAAAATGTATAATTGATTTGAGATTCACTGTGTTGTTCGGTTCTTATTTTGGTAGGAGAGGTAATTGTAATTGTATATGCGTTAAGGGCTTAAGGGTACTTACATGATCATACCAGAAGGTCTGCTAGGAGTCATGTGTGAACTTCAGATTTGGGTTACATGTGCAGAGGGGCGTTGAGCTGTATATAAAAGGCTCTTATTGGATTCTTCTCGAAATCTTGTAAGAGAATAAAGGACTTTTCGGGCTGTTTGAAAAGGAAGCGGCTCTTCTAACGTCGGACTCACTCTTCTTTTTTGGACTCTCTTTCTTCTTTTGATCTCAATGTGTCGACAGCCGAACAGGCAGGTCAATTGAAAAAGGATCCGGTTGCCACTTCACTCATTGCCTTAAAGTTTTGGGTTGAATATGTAGATTCTATTACGAATTTGATAATCCTAAAAGCTTTTGAACTTTTAGTATGCAACGGGAGTAAATAGAGGAATAACTTTGGGTATTTAAGCATTGGGTTAGTTCTTTTTTAATGTGCTTTCATTTTGCTAATTCTAGTGTGAAGCATTTTCAATAGACTCATAGTAACTTATAAATGCTCTCCCCCCCCCCCCCCCCCCGCACCAAAAATAAAGGACTGATGTGACCACGTAAGAAGCAACTGGTGACAATGATCTTTGAAGCATCCAATTCCTTGATCTATATCCTCTTTTCCAGATCTTAAATTGAAGATGTAATTATTAGTCCAAAAGGGGATCTTCTCCATTTAACATGAGTTCTTTTGAGGTTTCTTCTGCAATTCCTTTCCTTCGCTGCATATTTCAGAGACAACAACTACAGCATACACTCAGTGTAATTTCACAAGTGGGGTCTGTGGAGGATAAAGTGTACGCAGACTTTACCCCTACGTTGAGAGGTAGGGAGGTTGTTTCCGAAAGACTCGGCTCAAGAGAACGCATGATAAAGAATGTCAGATAAGAATAGACAAAAGTAAAGAAATCATGGAAAAATACTATAGAGAAGCATTATGTTGAAAAGTAACAGTACGTGCAGCAAACTAATACGATAACGAAGTATAAGAGATAGCAAACAATAGTAGAAATCAAAGTACGACCAACTACAAAGAATTACTATCCTACTAGTATGGAAGGATGCACGAACAACGCTCTAACTGCCTACTAGCCTTCTACCCTAATACGCCTCCTCCACAACTTTCTAAGGTCATGTCCTCGGTAATATGCAAGTGCGTCATGTCATGTCTAATCACTTCTCCAAATATTTCTTTGGCCTACCTCTACCTCTACTTCTACGGAAGCCATCCATAGCCAACCTCCTCACTGGGGCCTCATATTTCAAAGAAACGGCATATATATGTATGTCAGCATCTATACCCAGTTCAACCGGTCACTTTGATCTCATGTTTAATGCCATATATATAAAAGCAACACATTTTTACGTTTACATTGGACATTGCGTACTTTTTTATTTCCTTGACATGATTATGGAATTTGTTCTTGCAGGAAAAGATCATGAGAGTTCCTTATGGGCCAAATAAAGACTATTTTATATACTCATTATTTCTTGTCTTCTGCAATCGGATTACCACCTCTGCAGTCTCTGCTGGAGTTTTACTGGTAATAGAAGAATTCCAGGCTATAAGCACAAACGACTTATTCATCTAATACTGCAAATATACCCTAACATGATTCCAATCTCTTTTTGGGAGCCTCTTGATGAGGCAGAGATTGAACTCTTCAGTATTGGATATGTGATTGTTAGGAATTTTGTCACACACTACACTAACCATTTACCTCCAATTTTCTGATTTGCAGGCAAGCAACCAGTAGCTCCACTGCATAAGTATTGTATTGTTTGTGTCTAACATCCTAACAACAACTTGTCAGTACGAGGTAAGTTATATCTTCTTCCTTATGATTACTTGAAGTAATAGACAAGGAGAACACAGATAGTATGCCTTAAACAAAGATCTGTAAAAAAATACAAATAAGATTTGATTAAAGATGAAGTGAAGAACTTTGCAGTTGTAAAGTAAATACGGATAATTTTGATTTGAACTATCAAATACTAATAATTTTGATTAATTCTTGCTCAGGCTCTCAAATACGTCAGCTTTCCTGTTCAAACCCTGGCAAAATGTGCCAAAATGATACCTGTAATGGTAAGTTAACTTGTCATTTAAATTGTTGTAATTGCTGGAAAAGAAATCATATAGTTCTTCTGGGTGAGACTGGTTTAGAAGTTGGATAGTCAGCTTATATAACATATTTGTTTGAGTGTTGCCGTTGCTGGTTCAAGGCTTCTACCTATGACTTTTGGTTTCTCAAATTCATCATGTCTGTGATGTCATATCCGTCTACTTTGAAATGTGAATTTGTCCATTCTTATGAAAAATTTAACTGGTGAAGCACTAAAACTAAAGTTATAAAGTATTTCTAGTACTAATTTTTTTGGGTTATTTTAGCACGTATAATTTCAATAAAGAACCACCTCATTTGCTGAAGCTGCTAAAAGTAACCAATTTTCATTTATAATTCTGCCTCTTTGCGTCTCGTAATTTTACATTGTCTCACCTATAATGTTTCGTTTATACAAATTACACTATTGAGTTATGCTTCGAATTTGATAGCCATCTTACTTTTCCTTTTGTGTTCATGCAGATCTGGGGCACTATCATCATGCAAAGAAGTACAAAGGACAGGACTATTTCTTGGCATTCATAGTCACACTTGGCTGTTCATTATTTATTTTGTATCCGGTAATAGCTAATGTCTTCTTTTAAATGCCTTTGTGTTTCTCCAAATTACCACTAAGCCAAATTATTTTCACAATATATTTTGCATGAAATCTTTATAAATCATTGATTTTGTGTTAATCTTTTCTAGTAGCTATGATTTATTGAGGGAGGAAGTTGTCTCCAAGGACCTATAACTTTCATGCTGACCTGAAACACCAGAATGAATAGATTACTGATTCCATATTTTGGAATGAACTAGAATTGCATGATATTTATGTTGTTTACCTTGTTGAGGGACTGTTCAGTGAAGCCAGTTATTTTATATATTTTAGTAGCACTAAACAGAATTATATCTGATTCTCCAAATTGATACAGGCTTACTAACAAGATTATTATTTCTGGCACCTGTGCTTGTGCTGGTAAGTATTTAGAGTATATTCTCCTGTGCAGTTATTGTTAAGAGTCTCACATCGGATATGAAATAGGAACATGGACTCCTTATATGGACTTGAACAATCTTCACTCTACAAGCAAGCTTTTGGAGTTGAGTTAGGCCCAAAATCTATTCCTTTACATGATATCAGAGCTAGCTTTTGGGGTTGAGTTAGGCTCAAGATCAATTCTTTACGTGGTATCAGAGTCATGCCCATTCCAATTCTTTATAAACCGATGTTGGGCCTCCAAATTATATTATCCACGCTCCAGTTAACAAGGTCTGTCGTGCGGAGAGTGTTAATAATCCCACATCGGATATGGAATAGGAACATGGACTCCTTATATGGACTTGGACAATCTGTTAAACAGCCCATCTCGGCAGTATGCAACAGCCCATCACGGGCAGAAGTATATATGGTATATTAGGAATGTATATTGTAGTATATTGTAATGAAAAGGATACCTTAATTAGTGTTATACACTTACCATAATTGTATAGTTAGAATTATGGTAGAATAAGGATTTAGAAGTAGAATAGGAAAAGGATTTTCCTATTATGGAAATATGTAACTTGTATATATATCTATTCAATCAATGAAAATAATCAAGGGGATTATTTCTTTCATGGTATCAAGATACTAGGTCTACACAAAAGTTTTCTCTCAACTTTTCCTTGTGGCCGAGAACCCCCCCCCCCTCGGGTTTTCTCTCCAAAAATTTTGTCTTCTGCTCTCAAAAACCTCTCTTAAATTTAACCTCCTTCCTTGTTCTTTCAAATATGTCTAAGAACAATTTTCACCCTGCCCTCACGGTTTTCAATATCAAGCTCAGTGTCCCTATTGTCCTTGAGATGGAAAACGTTCAATATGCAACGTGGGCGGAGTTGTTTAAAATTCACGCTATCTCTTATCAAGTTCTTCATCACATCATTCCTCCCGCTAAACCCCTTCCTGCGGAGGATCCTGAGTTATGGATTACACTTGATGCTACCGTTCTTTGGTGGATATACACCACTATTTCAGTGGACCTTCTACAGACGATTATGGAGCCCGATACCATGGCTATGGCTGCATGGAATAGATTGCGTGACATATTCCAAGACAACCAACATTCCCGTGTCGTCACACTCGAGCAGGAATTCTTTCTCGTTCGAATGGACGTATTTCCGAACGTTTCTGCATATTGCAAGAAACTAAAGGAATTAGCAGATCAACTCCGTAATGTTGGCGCACCAGTAACAAATAATCGTCTAGTTCTACAGTTGGTTTCCGGTCTTTCGGAGGCCTATAATGGTGTTGGAACTCTCATTCGCCAAAGCAACCCTCTTCCCCACTTTCATCAAGCCCGCTCCATGCTGACGTTGGAAGAAGCCGGTTTGGCTAAAAAGGCGGCTACCGGAACAAGCCCAGTTGTCATGGTGGCATCCTCTCCTAGTTCTTCGGGGTTTGTTAATAATTCGGGCCAAAACCATAATAATGGTGGCGGCAAGAATAATCGCAAAAATAACAAAAACCGCGGGGGCAAACGAGGCGGTTCTGGTGGCGGTTTCGGTGATCAACAAGCAGGCGGTGGGTCCCATCCAGGGTACAGTGGGCCACCACCACCATAGGCCCAGCAGTGGGGCCATTGGCAGTAGAACCCGCACCCTCCAGCAGTTGTTTCCAGCGGCCAGTGGGCTGGCCAACAGTCCAGGCCCAATACCCAGCATTGGCGGCCCACTGGCCAGTGGCCCAGCAATGGCACCCACAGCGGTTACGGCCCAGTTCCAGCACGGCCAGGAGTCCTTGGGCATAGACCTCTGCAAGCCCACCATGCAGCAGGCCCCACTCAGACCGATATCGAGGCCGCGATGCACACGTTGGGATTGTCTCAACCGGACCCAAATTGGTACATGGACACCGGGGCCACTACTCACATGACTTCCGAATCAGGTACTCTCTCATCTTATTTCAATTTGAGCACCCCTAATTGTTGGTAATGGTAGTTCTATTCCAATTCTAGGGTATGGTCAGAAAACATTGTCTCCTCCCAATCCACCACTCCTCTTGAAAAATACTTTACATGCTCCTAAATTGATTAAAAATTTAGTGTCTATCAGAAAGTTCACAAATGACAATTCTGTTTCTGTTGAATTTGATCCTTTCGGTTTCTCTGTGAAGGATTTCAAGACGGGGAGTCATCTCATGAGGTGTGATAGTAGGGGGATCTGTATCCTATCATGCCCGGTTTCAGTCCATCGAGTCGGCCTTGCCATCGACTTTTGCGACCATCTCTCCTTCCATATGGCATGCTAAATGCAGGTCATCCGGAATCTTCTATTTTATCAGCTTTAGATAAAAATAGCTTTATTTCTTGTAAGGGTACGAGTAGTACTCCAATTTGTCAGTCTTGTTCATTAGGAAAAATTGTTAAGTTGCCATTTGTAGAATCCAAGTCTCATACTTCTATGTCATTTGACATTATTCATAGCGACTTATGAACATCTCATGTTCTTAGTTCAATGGGTCATCGATATTATGTTCTCTTTTTAGATGATTATTCTAGATTTTTGTGGACGTTTCCAATTGCGAATAAATCACAAGTGTTTTCCGTCTTCATAAAATTTAGAGCGTTCATTCGTACTCAATTCGAACGAGAAATAAAAAATATTCAATGTGATAATGGGAAAGAGTATGACAATAGGGAGTTTCGAAAATTTTATGCTACTCATGGGATAAATTTTCATTTTTCATGTCCTCATACATCTTCACAAAATGGGAAAGCCGAACGCAAAATTCGTTCCATAAATAACATTGTCCGAACTCTCCTAATACATGCCTCCATACCTCCATATTTTTGGCATCATGCTCTACAAATGGCCACTTACCTTCTGAACATAATTTCGTCTAAATGTCTGACATATTCTTCCCCCCTCAAAATCCTATATAATAAGAACCCTTCTTAATCTCACCTTCGGATTTTTGGGTGCTTGTGTTATACGTTATTCCCATCCACCACAATTAACAAACTTCAGGCTCGGTCTACCCCGTGTGTATTTTTGGGTTATCCGTCAAATCATCGTGGTTATAAGTGTTTTGATTTATCCTCCAAAAAAATCATAATCAATCGCCATGTCATTTTTGATGAAACTCAATTCCCATTTACGAAAGTTCATACTCCCGAACCTCAGTCATATAATTTTTTGGATGACCAAATATCCACGTATATTATTCGGAATTTTTCGGACATCTCCCGTACCCAAAATCCTCCAGCGGGCCCATCGTCCATTGGACCAACAAGATTCTCCACACTCACAAAATCCAGCCATCGGAGCAGTTCCAAAGAATCGGGCTCGCCACCACCTCGAATCGCTGCAGGCTGATTCCAGCCTTTACCGATTTGGGCAGAGGCCCATCGTCACGCCACCCGTCCCGAGCCCAGAAAATTCCCAAAATTCCATCAATTCTTCCTCGAGTCATAGACCGGTCACTCGTAGTCAGTGGGGTATTTTTACACCTAAAAGACATTTTAATTTACATTCTGATGTCTCTAAATCCCCCTTGCCCCGCAATCCTGTGTCCGCATTAAATGACCCTAATTGGAAAATTGCTATGACTGATGAATATAATGCTCTTATTGATAATAAGACGTGGGAGTTGGTGCCCCGTCCATATGGTATTAATATTATCAGGTCTATGTGGATTTTTGCTCATAAGGAGAATTCAGATGGGTCATTTGCTAGACATAAGGCACGACTTGTTGGTGATGGTAAGACTCAGCAGGTTGGTATTGATTGTGGTGAGACGTTTAGTCCGATGGTCAAATCGGCTACCATTCTCATTGTGCTTAGCTTGGCTCTTTCAAAGACTTGGCCAATCCATCAGTTGGATCTCAAGAATGCTTTTCTACATGGTGATCTCAAAGAAACAGTCTTTATGCATCAGCCGTTGGGTTTCAGGGATCCCAACCGCCCTCATCATGTCTGTTTGTTGAAGAAATCACTATATGGGCTTAAGCAGTCTCCACGGGCCTGGTATACACGATTTGCTGATTTTGTTTCGACTATTGGTTTCACTCACAGCAGGTCAGATAATTCCTTGTTCATCTACCGCCGTGGTTCGTCGTTGGCCTATATTCTGTTGTATGTGGATGATATCATCTTGACTGCCTCCTCCGATGCTTTGCGCCAGTCTATCATGGCCATGCTCAGTTCTGAATTTGCTATGAAGGACTTAGGGCCATTGAGTTATTTTTTGGGGATTGCCGTCAAGCGTCATTCAGGTGGCTTATTTCTGTCTCAACGGAAGTATGCTGCTGAGATCATCGAGAGGGCTGGGATGTCATCCTATAAGTCCACTTCCACACCGGTTGATGCAAACCCAAAACTGAGTGCCGCAGCAGGTGCACCATACGAGGACCCAACCCGCTATCACAGTCTTGTAGGGGCCCTCCAGTATCTTACATTTACCAGACCAGATATTACGTATGCGGTTCAGCAGGTGTGTTTATTCATGCATGACCCCAGAGTTGAGCACATGAATGCAATCAAACGCATCATACGGTATATTTAGGGGACACTGAATTATGGTTTGCACTTGTATCCCTCATCTACATCCACACTTGTCTCCTACACGGATGCTGATTGGGGTGGTTGTCCCGACACCAGACGGTCGACTTCTGGCTACTGTATGTTCCTTGGCAACAACTTGGTCTCCTGATCGGCAAAGCGTCAGGCAACTCTATCACGCTCAAGTGCAGAGGCAGAATATCGAAGGGTGGCGAATGTGGTCTCTGAATCATGTTGGCTACGTAATTTGCTTTTGGAGCTTCATTGTCCCATTCAGAAGGCAACCTTGGTATATTGAGATAACATTAGTGCCATCTTCCTTTCAGGTAATCCGGTTCAACACCAACGCACCAAGCATATCGAAATGGACATTCACTTTGTCCGTAAAAAGGTTGCTAAAGGTCAAGTTCGCGTATGCCATGTCCCGTCTCTATCAAATTGCAGACATTTTTACCAAGGGTCTACCCGCGGTACTTTTTGAAGATTTTAGGGACAGTCTCAGCGTTCGAAGATCGCCCGCTATGACTGCGGGGGTGTGTTAAACAGCCCATCTCGGCAGTATGCAACAGCCCATCACGGGCAGAAGTATATATGGTATATTAGGAATGTATATTGTAGTATATTATAATGAAAAGGATACCTTAATTAGTGTTATACACTTACCATAATTGTATAGTTAGAATTATGGTAGAATAAGGATTTAGAAGTAGAATAGGAAAATGATTTTCCTATTATGGAAATATGTAACTTGTATATATATCTATTCAATCAATGAAAATAATCAAGGGGATTATTTCTTTCACAATCCTCACCCTACCAGCTAGTTAGACCCAATATCTATTTATTTACAGTTATATCCTCAAGGCAATGTTTTTACAGTTTCTTTTTGGTTCTGGGCAGAAGGGGACATTAGCCCATATAGTAGAGGAAGGGAGAGCACCATTTGGGGAGTGTCTCTTATGATGGGCTATCTTGGGTATGAATTGACATAATCAAACATTTTAAATCTTTGGTCATTGCATTAATGGATGTTAAGATAAACAGCTGGATTTTCTTGAAATTGAGACTTTCATGAGAATGTGTGCCAGAGATCTAGAAAACTAAGTTCAAGCTTTTTATCTCATAACTTGTATGAGAATGAGTTTGTTTAGCATTAAATGTCTTTATAATGTTCTCTCTTTTTCCGTCCTTGATATACTGTCTTTCACCATATTCAGTAGGATTGCCAGAAGAATTATTGTTAGATATCCAACTCCTAATGCTCTATGATTGGAGACCGCTAAGTCAATCAAAAGGTGGGAAAAAGATCAAAATGTGCTTTATAAACCTTTTGAGCGATTTACATGTTATCCATACAAGTCATCTTTTGTTAGCTTTCTGGTGAACAAAGTATATGTTACTTGATAAGTCATCTTTTGTTAGCGTTCTGGTGAACAAAGTATACTTTACTTGACATATTTACCTATTTCTCGAATTTTAATCCCGCTTTTTTGCTCTCCCAATAAATTCTTACAATTCCACCCGATGCTATTTCTCTTATTCCAAAAGGTGGAATCTCCCACCCCAGGAGCCCCCACACCCCGGTCCGACAGGTCTGTGAAGGAGGTAAATCATGGTGACTCAATTGATTTCAAAGATTAGACCAGTACCACGCTGTGCACAAGGGGTCCTCCTTTATTTCAAGAAGAAACCCCCACACTGCCGCTGACGGGATTCGATCCTTGGTCTCTTATTCCAAATATCCCCCTTGAAACCAATTGAGCTGCCCAAGCGGACCACCCGATGCTATTTCTCAGCAAGCTCTTTTAATTGGTCCATAGCAGAGTTATTATTCTAAGAGAATACCTGAGTCAAAAGTAGGGGTGGCCAGTGGGCCGGGTTCGGGGCGGAGCGGGACAGGACCCACGGGGGAGGGCGGGACCGGTCCTCCGGCAGGACTGGCGGGCCGGGACTGGCGTGATCCGCCGATGTCCCATCCCGTTCCCGGTCCCGTCGGAAAAGGGGACCGGTCTTATCGGGTCGGGGCGGGGCGGTTTTTGTGTAATAAAAAAATCCCAAGACTGTTTTTGTGTCTCTTATATTATTTAATGGAAATATTAAATACAATTTCAAAATTGCAACTTTGTGGTGTTGAAAGTTGCAAATAACATAGTAAAATTGCAATTAAAAAAATCACATATTTATAAATACCTTTTCTAGTTTCTTCACAATGTCTTGTGGTTCTTCGGTTGGAATTGGAATTTGTCGGTCAAATTGCTCGACGTCGCTTCCACCTCTGTCGGATAAGATTTCGTTGTAGTTTTCATCGTCTTCTTCGTTGATCTCCGGTTGACCGCACCTTCTACGCTCCGCTCGTATCCAATCTCTGAATAAAACTGCAATATCTAAGTTGTCTCCCGCTAATGAGTGTATGTGCTCTCCTATTTGAAATCTTTCGGCAGAAAAAGCGCTTTCAGACGCTGTTGATGACGCTTGAATGTTCAACAAATCTCGGGTCATCTTGATAGTGTAGTAAACGTCTTCTCATTCGCCCTCCAGTATTTCAGCA
Organism: Anisodus acutangulus; assembly: GCA_029783415.1. Taxonomy (NCBI): domain Eukaryota; kingdom Viridiplantae; phylum Streptophyta; class Magnoliopsida; order Solanales; family Solanaceae; genus Anisodus; species Anisodus acutangulus. Next base: position 41,356,019 of record CM056506.1, on the reverse strand, counting down.
AGTCTTCACGTCCTTCTTTATTTAGAACTGCTTCGTACGGTACAACAAAAACATCAAACTCGCTAACTTGATTAGTGGTGGTACCACTAAACATTCTATGTCTAAGGAGGCTTTCAATAGTAGCAGCAAAAACAACATGTCTTTTTTGAGGTTTTATTGAAGAAGAAGATGGTATGAAAGTCGGTTGGTTGTTAGCACTTTCTTGTTGGTAATGCGTATATTTTTTTTTTCATTCATCGTGTATGCTAGACAAAACTTCTTATTTAGTTGGTTCCTTAGGTGCATTTGGATTTTTTGGTGTTGGAGGTGGAAGTACTACTATACAATCATAAATAGTTTCAACAAGTGTTTTACAACCGTCTATTTTAATGGTCGAATTTAATACAACACCAATAATATAAATAGTGGGAATAGAAAAAAAAACATTTTTAATATGTGTCTTATAAGATGGTTTTTCCATATGTTCACTAAGTAACAAAAATATTAGAGCTATATAAAATAACATAGTTTAAATAGTAGGATAATATATACCAGAAAATGTTTTAGTTGCTTGAAAAAATTTCTCTAAAAATACAATAAGTTTTGAAATTTTTCCCCAATCATTATCTACAACCATATCAGTTGAATTTCGATTACGGGCGTTAAAAAATAAAGTTATAGGTCTTCTATAATCATAAGCAACAAATAGTTGTTCATATAAAGAATTTCACCTAGTCGCTACTTTTGGGGGGAATTTTTCTATAAGGTAGTCCACAATTGTGACTAGTTTTTTTATATTTTTTTTCTTTGTATTCTATTACTTCTAAAAATAAAGTTTATAGCAAATTATACTTTATTAAGAATGTTTTCAAAAAGTGATAGACCATCCTTTACAACTAAGTTATAAATATGGCACACACATTTATATGATTAAGAAAAGATGGAGTTAATAGATCTTTTAAAAGTCTAATAGCATAATTATTAGAAAAATATTATCTAACGTAACAATCATTATTTTGTCTGTTATACCATAATAATCCCAAAATTGATGAATATGTTCTGCAATAAAATTTCCGTTGTGCCTATCATTACTATATCTATATGCTAAAATACGTTTTTGCATAGACCATTTATAATCTATCCAATGACATGTTACAGATAAATAATCATGGTCGTTAGTACTACGGCCTATATCAGACGTGATTGATACTTTGCCAGGAAAATGATCTAATGAATAACGTAAATATTGTTGATATTCATGTGCAAATTTAAAAATGTCTCTCCTAACAATTGATCTAGGAAAACCGTTAAAAACATGATTATACATATCTCTAATGTAATGAATAAAACCAGGAGATGAAGGAAATGAAAAAGGAAAACCCTCTACCGCAACTAATTTTGTTATTGCTTCTCTATCTCTATGTTTATCGTATTTAGGGCCTACAATCCCCCCAGTCATCCGGTTAATTTGACCCTGTACTTGATCTGGGACACTATGTGAACCTTGTCCCGACTGAGAGTGCATTCGCGCACCAGACTCTGTAGCCTCGTATTCATCCTACATAGCTTTGTGAAACTTTTGTACATGTCTCAATAAACCTCATGTTCCACCCTGACCTTTTCTCATTTTAAATTTATAAACTTTTTTACAAATTCTGCTTCTAACTACTTGGTTCTCTTGGTCCCTATCAAAAAAATCTCATGCACCAGATTTTAATTTTCGTTGTGTGGGGCCTCACCTCATGCTAGGGGGAATAGGAGGCGTTCCAGTTTCAGTTTGAGGTGCACTAGTGGATGTGTCATCTAGATTAGTGGGTGTGTCATCTAGATTATCTTCTAAATTAAAGTCTGGTTGAGTTGCAAAATATATCTCATCGTCTAATGGTATATCATTAAAAAATCAATTTCATCTATATGAGTATAATCAATCAAATCATCATGTCTAGGAATAGGATGACTAGAAGAAGTATCCCTGCCCTTGTTACCCCTACTAGAAGAAGCACTCTTACCCTTAAACATACCTCTTAATCCTTCCATTTTAATTATGCAAATATATAATTAAAGATAATGAAATTAAGTGCGATAATTAAAATAAAGTAATAATAATAATTTAAAGAAGGAACGAAGGTACCAAACGCTGACGTAACGTCGATGTGTAATCGAGATTGAAAATTGAAAATTGAAACTTTGCTCAATGGACGATCCTCAATCTAGTTGTCAACTTCACTTCTAAATTTTGAACTTTGATACAGTTATACAAATGAACAAATAAAATATAATATTTAGTAGTCAATCTAGACTTGTAGAGAGATAGATTGAGAGATTGTAGGAAGATTTGTGAGAATGAAGAGAAAATGAGGTATTTATAGTTGGAAAATTAGGTTAAAGTGTAAATATATTAACTTAGTGTTAAAAATAATTATTAAAGGGGTCGGGGGAGGCCAAAAATGGTCGTTGTGCAACGGTCATTTTTTGCAAAGGGGAGGGGGGCTGGCGGGATCGAGACGAGCCCAGGTCCCGTCCTGAGTTCGAGTCCTGTGCCCATTTTTTTAGGGGTGGTCGGGTCGGTACCGGGCTGACCCGGTCTACTGGCCAGCCCTAGTCAAAAGTAAAGATATCAAAACTTCACCCCCGCAAGAAGAATTTTAACTTTAAGAAGCAAATATGCCTGTATTCAATTTTCTCTTTCATTGGTTTTGTTAAACAGAGTAATATACCTGTGATATACACCCAATATACAACAGTGTATATCACAGAAAAGCAAAGGGATCAAGTAAAGGCGTGATGGGCCTCGACCAAGGTCACAGATTGATGACAATACAATCTTATATATATGGTATATATATTTATAGTATATTGTAGTGTAAAGGTTACCTTAATTAGTGTTATACACTTACCATAATTGTATAGTTAGAATTATGGTAGAATAATGATTTAGAAATAGAATAGGAATAAGATTCTCCTATTATGGAAATATGTAACTTGTATATATAACCTTTCAATTAATGAAAATAATCAAGGGAATTATTTCTTTCATGGTATCAAGAGACTAGGTTAAAACAAAAGTTTTTCTCTCCCAACTTTTGTCCTCTCCTTGTTTCGGCCGAGACACCCCACCCCTCCTCGGGTTTGTCTTCCAAAATTCGTCTTCCGCTCTCAAAAACCTCTCTTAAATTTCCCTTCCTTCTTTGTTCTTTCAATATGTCTAAGAACAATTATCATCCTACCCTCATGGTTTCCAACATCAAGAACTGTATCCCTATTGTCCTTAAGATGAAAAACGTCCAATATGCGACGTGGGCGGAGTTGTTTAAAATTCCCGCTATCTCCTATCAAGTTCTTCATCACATCATTCCTCCCGCTAGACCTCTTCCTGCGGAGGATCCTGAGGTATGGATTACTCTTGATGCTACCGTTCTCCGGTGGATCCACACCACTATTTCAGTGGACCTTCTACAGACGATTATTGAGCCGGATACCACGGCTATGACTGCATGGAATAGATTACGTGACATATTCCAAGACAACCAACATTCACGTGTCATCACACTCGAGCAGGAATTCTCTCTCTTTCGAATGGATGAATTTCCAAACGTTTCTGCATATTGCAAGAAACTCAAGGAGTTGGCAGATCAACTCCGTAATGTTTGCGCACCGATAACAAATGATCGTCTAGTTCTACAATTGGTTTGCCGGTCTTTCAGAGGCCTATAATGGTGTTGGAACTCTCCTTCGCCAAAGCAACGCTCTTCCTGACTTCTATCAAGCCCGCTCCATGCTTACGTTGGAAGAAGCCGGTTTGGCTAAAAAGGCGGTACCGGAGCAAGCCCCATCGTCATGGTGGCGTCCTCTCCTAGTTCTTCGGGTTTTGTTAATAATTCGGGCCAAAACCATAATCATGGTGGCGACAAGAATAATCGCAAGAATAATATCAAAAACTGCGGGGGCAAACGCGGAGGTTTTGGTGGCGGTTCCGGTGGTCAGCATGCACGCGGTGGGTCCCATCCAGGGAACAGTGGCCCACCACCCCCTAGGCCCAGCAGTGGGGCCCATGGCAGTGGGGCTGGGGCAGTGGGCAGTGGGCCGTGGGCAAGCAGTCCTCAACATCCAGCAGCAAATTCCAGCGGCCATTGGGCTAGCCAACAGTTCAGGCCCAACACCCAGCAGTGGCCCAGCAGCAGCGGCAGTAGCAGCTATGGCCCATCTCCATCACGGACAGGAATTCTAGGGCCACGACCTCCGCAAGCCCATCATGCAACAGGCCCACTCATACCGATATCGAGGTCGTGATGCACACGTTGGGGTTAACTCAACCGGACCCAAGTTGGTATATGGACACCGGTGCCACAACTCACATGACTTCCGAATCAGATACTCTCTCATCTTATTCCAATTTGAGCACCCCTCGCGGTATAATTGTCGGTAATGACAACTTTATTCCAATTCAGGGTTATGGTCAGAAAACATTGTCTCCCCTAAATCCACCCCTTATCTTGAAAAATACTTTACATGCTCCCAAATTGATTAAAACTTAGTGTCTGTCCAAAAGTTCACAACTGACAATTCAGTTTCCGTTGAATTTGATCCTTTTGGTTTCTCTGTGAAGGATTTCAAGACGGGGAGCCATCTCATGAGGTGTGATAGTAGGGGGATCTGTATCCTATCATGCCCGGTTTCAGTCCATCGAGTCCAGCGTTGCCGTCAGTTTTTACAGCCATCTCTCCTTCCGTGTGGCATGCTCGCCTGGGTCATCCGGGATCTTATATTTTATCAGTTTTAGATAAAAATAACTTTATTTCTTGTAAGGGTACGAGTCGTACTCCACTTTGTCAGTCTTGTTCATTAGAAAAAATTATTAATTTGCCTTTTGTAGACTTCAATTCTCATACGTCGATGTCATTTGATATTATTCATGGCGACCTATGAACGTCTCCTGTTCTTAGTTCATTGGGTCATCGATATTATGTTTTCTTTTTAGATGATTATTCTAGATTTTTGTGGACGTTTCCAATTGCGAATAAATCACAAGTGTTTTCCGTCTTCATCAAATTTAGAGCGTTCATTCGTACTCAATTCGAGAGAGAAATAAAAAATATTCAATGTGATAATGGGAAAGAGTATGACAATTGGGAGTTTCGGGAATTCTGTGCTAATAATGAGATCAATTTTTGATTTTCGTGTCCTCATACATCTTCACAAAATGGGAAGGCCGAACGCAAAATTCGTTCCATAAATAACATTGTCCGAACTCTCTTAATTCATGCCTCCGTACCTCCATATTTTTGGCACCATGCTCTACAAATGGCCACATATCTTCTTAACATAATTCTGTCTAAAGGTCTGACATATTCTTCCCCCTCCAAATACTATATAATAAGAATCCTCCTTATTCTCATCTTCGGGTTTTTGGGTGCTTGTGTTTTCCGTTATTCCCATCCACCACAATTAACAAACTTCAGGCTCGGTGTACCCCGTGTGTATTTTTGGGTTATCCGTCTAATCATCGTGGTTATAAATGCTTTGATTTATCCTCAAATAAAATCATAATTAATCGCCACGTCCTTTTTGATGAAATCCAATTTCCTTTTGCGAAAGTTCCGACTCCCGAGCCTCGATCGTATAATTTTTTGGATGAACAAATATCACCGTATATTATTCATAATTTTTCGGACATCTCCCGCACCCAAAATCCGCCAGCGGGCCCACTGCCCGCTGGACCCACAGATCTGCAAGAGCGGCGGCTCGATTCGGATCGGTCCCAGCAATTGGGCGATCCCACCACGGTCGAACCGGTCGATTGATGATTCGATTTTCAATTTGGGCCAGAGCCCATCGCCGCTGGCCCGCCCCGCCGAAAAATTTCCAAAATTCCCTCAATTCTTCCTCGAGTCATAGACCGGTCACTCGTAGTCAGCGGAGCATATTTACACCTAAAAGACGTTTTAATTTACATTCTGATGTCTCTAAATCTCCCTTGCCCCGCAATCTTGTGTCCGCATTAAATGACTCTAATTGCAAAATTGTTATGACTGATGAATATAATTCTCTTATTGATAATAAGACGTGGGAGTTGGTGCCCCGTCCATATGGTATTAATGTTATTAGGTCTATGTGGATTTTTGCTCATAAAGAGAATTCAGATGGGTCATTTGCTTGACATAAGGCGCGACTTGTAGGTGATGGTAAGACTCAGCATGTTGGGATTGATTGTGGTGAGACATTTAGTCCAGTGGTCAAACCGGCTACCATTCGCACTGTGCTTAGCTTGGCTCTTTCAAAGACTTGGCCAATTTATCAGTTGGATGTTAAGAATGTTTTCCTACATGGTGATCTCAAGGAAACAGTCTATATGCATCAGCCGTTGGGTTTCAGGGATCCAAACCGTCCTCATCATGTATGTTTGTTGAAGAAGTCTTTATATGGGCTTAAGCAGTCTCTAAGGTCCTGGTACACGAGGTTTGCTGACTTTGTTTTCAACTATTGGGTTCACTCACAGCAGGTCAGATAATTCCTTGTTCATCTACCGACGTGGTTCGTCCTTGGCCTACATTCTGTTGTATGTGGATGATATCATCTTGACTGCCTCTTCCGATGCCTTGCGCCAATCTATCATGACCATGCTAAGTTCTGAGTTTTCTATAAAAGACTTAGGGCCTTTCAGTTATTTTTTGGGGATTGCCGTCAAGCGTCATTCAGGTGGATTGTTTTTGTCTCAACGAAAGTATGCTGTTGAGATCATAGAGAGGGATGGGATGTCATCCTGTAAGTCCACTTCCACGCCAGTTGATGCAAACCCCAAGCTGAGTGCCGCAGCAGGTGCACTATACGAAGACCCGACCCGCTATCGCAGTCTTGCAGGGGCCCTCCAGTATCTTACCTTTACCAGACCAGATATTACGTATGCGGTTCAGCAGGTGTGTTTATTCATGCATGATCCCAGAGTTGAGCACATGAATGCAATCAAACGTATCATTCGGTATATTCATGGGACACTGGACTATGGGTTGCACTTGTATCCTTCATCTACATCCACACTTGTCTCTTACACGGATGCTGATTGGGGTGGTTGTCCCGACACCAGACGGTCGACTTCTGGCTACTGTATTTTCCTTGGCAAACAACTTGGTCTCCTGGTCGGCAAAGCGTCAGACAACTCTATCACGCTCAAGTGCAGAGGCAGAATATCGAGGGGTAGCGAATGTGGTCTCCGAATCATGTTGGCTACGTAATTTCCTGTTGGAGCTTCATTGTCCCATTCAAAAGGCAACCTTAGTATATTGCAATAACATTAGTGCCATCTACCTTTCAGGTAACCCAGTTCAACACCAACGCACCAAGCATATCGAAATGGACATTCACTTTGTCCGTGAAAAGGTTGTAAAGGGTCACGTTCGCGTATGCCATGTCCCGTCTCGTTATCAAATTGCAGACATCTTTACAAAGGGTCTACCAGCGGTTCTCTTTGAATATTTTAGGGACAGTCTCAGCGTTCGAAAACCGTCCGCTATGACTGCGGGGGTGTGTTAAACAGAGTAATATACCTGTGATATACACCCAATATACAGCAGTGTATATCACAGGCAAAGAAGTGGACTGGGCAGCAGTGGCCACAGATTGATGACAATACAATCTTGTATATATGGTATATATATTTGTAGTATATTGTAGTGTAAAGGTTACCTTAATTAGTGTTATACACTTATCATAATTGTATAGTTAGAATTATGGTAGAATAAGGATTTAGAAATAGAATAGGAATAGGATTCTCCTATTATGGAAATATGTAACTTGTATATATAGCCTTTCAATTAATGAAAATAATCAAGGGGATTATTTCTTTCAGGTTTTTGTTTACATGACCACTTTTTCCTAGGAGAACAGGTGCTTGCCAGGGAGGATTGAATATTAGCTCCTGTAAGATCAAATGGATATGTTGTTGCTTCTTTTTTTGCCCCTTGAGATCTCTACCTGTTTAGATGAGTAAAATGAGCAATTTGGACTTGGTTATCTCCCTATTAGAGTTGAATATTAGTTTATTAGCTTCTGAAACAAGTTTAATAACGCATTTGATCTCACAGGTTTGATGGATTTACGAGCACGTTCCAGGATAAACTTTTTAAAGGCTATGATATGGAAATACACACTCGGATATTCTACACAGCCGTCTGTTCTTGTCTTCTTAGTTTCACTGGTAAGATCTCATTTATTGCAGTTGCAAAAAAGTCTCTGCAACTATTGAGTTGTGTTTGAGTGGATATTGAGAAATTCTGTCCTGCATCTCTAAAAAGATAATATGCCGGACAAGCTGCTGAACACTGCTATAAAGTTAACTAATTTGTTGTTTTCCATGTCTTCTCGCTAGGCTTGTTTCTCCAATAATTTCCATGCTTTACTGGGAGGACTTATAAATCAGTTCTCGTGTTCTATATATTTGCTGATAAGATTTTAATTGATTCAAAAATTGTCTGAAATGCAAATCTCAAGCAACAGCTGATGAGTATGAAGGCTTGCTTAGCTTCCCAGCTTAAGTGTGTTTGGCCTTGAATTCCTTTCCAGTTTAGATCCGAAATTTTGACTATTCAGCACTTGCGCCTGTCAGTTTTCCTTGATGTTGAATAACATCCTTGCTGTGTATTGCATATTATCTCACCTTTCTGTTACATAATTGTGGATGAAACTCTATTCCAGACACCTGCATTCACAAGTGCCAAAATTATTGATCAGCTTTCTTTCCGCTTTGACTTGCCTTCCTTATCTTTCAATCTAGACTTGCATGTGTTCCGCATATCACTATTTCGAGTGATTGTTGCTCGAGAAGAGATGGAAAACATGCTCAATATCATTTGCAATGCAAGAGTTTTTAATACATGCATAAGCATGGCTAAAGACACAATTACCCCTGAATAATTCTTTTACTAATATCTGAATAAATATATTAAAGATTAGTTTTAGTTTTCGAAACAGAATAACCCGAAGCATTGGCAGAATATTACAGCTTGTATTTTAGCTTATTTACCTGACCATGTTTTGCATTTTGCTATTTTATTATTATTTCAATTATTGCAGTAAAATTTAGTTTTTAGTATTTTCATAATATCATTTGTTACTTGAGAAATTATTTGTAACTAAAATTTAATTTTTCTTCTTTGTGGAAACCTAGTAAATTATTATGAAAATAAATTTAATGCTTCGCGCAACTTGAATTTTTCGAAATAAATTGGATTTATGAAATGGTTTTATCTCATAACTGAATATTATAAATGATTGAAATAAAATTATTGCAATAAAAATAGTCGTTGAAGATTGAGTAAGAGGACTAGCCGTTGCAACGAAAGTATATAATGCTAAAGAATGTGCAGAGCATTTTTGTAACAAACCAATTTTCTTAAAAAATTATAGAATGCATGTTATTTTTAATACACCAAACCAAACAATCCATAAGAAATAATCTCGGCATAACTAATGCCAGCATTACCAATACCAACATTACTAATACACTCTACCAAACGACCCCTAAATGTTTATATGGGTCCTGAGTTTGTATTAAAAATGGTTGTCTAGTTTATGTTCCAATGACTAGATATGACTAGAGTTTGTGCTTTGTTTCCCGTTCAGGTCTAATCATGCAGGGCAATCTTCTCATGGCAATTGATTTCGTATCTCGTCATCATGATTGTTTCTTTGACATTGCTCTGCTTTCGACTGTAAGTTGTTTTACAATATGAAAATCTTATTTGCTTAAATGGAGATTCTGTGTTCTTGTTTCACAAGTATTTTTCCAAATTGTGCAGACTCATTTTGTGTCATGTAAACTCTAACTATATGGTTTGCATTCTTTTGTTGCAGGTAGCAACAGCTAGTCAATTCTTTATTTCGTACACAATCCGCACATTTGGTTCTCTAACCTTTGCAACCATAATGACCACAAGACAGGTAATAACAAATAGTTCAAGGGTTTGGAAAAGTGTGATCCTTTCCACTTAGGAGGTGTTTGGCATGAGGGAAAGTGACTTCATGGTCATTTTCTAGGGTTTGGTATGATGGAAGACATTTTATATGGAAAACATTCTCTATCAAAAGGAGAAAAATGACTTCCCACATTTACGAGTGGAAGTCATTTTTCTTACAACTATCTTAACTTTTAACTTCATATTACTTGCTTCAACTAACTATTAGATATTATAATTAATCTCTCCAATTAGCTCATGTATTATTATTAATTTTAATATATATTTTTTCTGAAAAATATTTTTCACTAACCAACCGAACACCATATGACATTTTCTAGGAAAATAGCTTCTGTCTTACCAAACATACCCTTAGTAACCTTGTGCCTAACCAATATTGATGCTCAATTAAATTGATGTAGTTGGTGAGCATTTTGCTGTCATGCTTGTGGTTTGGTCATCCCCTCAGCTGGGAGCAATGCATTGGAGCGGTAAGCATTGACTTCATTCTCTCTTGACTTTGGAAGCTGGAACTTTCAAGTTCTGTTTTATTTGGAGAAAAGTAGTTTTACGGTTAATTTAATTTTTTCAGGTTATTGTCTTTAGGACCCTTTATGCAAGAAGCTTCTTAAATACCAAAAAAAAAACCGTTAACTTTGGAGAATACAAAAACTAGAGCTTCAAGTTCACCAAAGGAAAATCCATAGCAAGACCTTGAAGGATTCTGACGTTTGCAGTAGCCCTATCTGCAACTTAAGCTGCTCTGAGATAAAACTAACCAAGATGGAATAGATAGGATTCTTATTGTAGGGACTCAGCGTGGAAGGATACAGATATTATTGTTGAAATAGACGCTCATAAGCTATAGGAATTTTCTCAGTTTTGTCCTTCAAGTTTCTATGTGATCTTCCCTCTTTTCGGCGCTTTGTGGGGGTTTTCATCTCTCTCGAGGAAGGAACCATATATCTGCTATAACCCAACGTAAGCTTGTGGTTTTCATCCCTCTAGGATCGAACATCACCGTCACCCATTATCAAAAAGAATTTTCACGTGCTTGGACCATAAAAAAAATCAGGTCAGCACATGAGGGGGCGTGTTGAGAATATAATCAAATATTAAAAATATGTTCTATCTAACAGCTTAAGGTTTTAGATCAGATGGTCACACACTTCAATAACATCTTATGTTAGAAACATGCAACTTTTATCTTGGCAGAACCAAAACTATTGCATTAAAGAAATGACACTCTTGAGTGGTGAAGTTCTGCAATTGGCAGATACATTGTGGACGCGATTAAGACCAACGTGTCTGGACCTGTGGAAGAAGAGTTTCCGCTTCTTTGAAAATTGAGTGAAGGTTAAAATTTACTCCTGAAAGTATTTGATTTGTCTTACATTTGTCCTCCGTAATAATAGAAAATGCACATATTGTAGAACATCATATTTAAAACTCATTTAAACTAAACTTACAAAATATATAATAAATGATAGATGACACACGTGCATAGAAATTGATTATTTTGAACATACGAAGACAAAAAAAAAAAAAGCGTTCATTTTGCCATGGAAAAAGCATACATCACAAAATAACATATTAAAAATTTATTTAAAGTAAACACACAAATGTCAAAAATTACGAAATAATGGAGTGAGAGAGACGGTTGAAAAGGAAAGAATGATTATGGTTCATCTCTACTAGTATTTCTTTTGACTTGGAGATACCAGAATGGTAAAGTTCTTTACTCTGTATATTTAAATGGCATTCATCATAATAGTATTTTTTGTTTTGAATATTGCGGAATTAAAAAAAATGTTGATCGAGATAAGTCTTTTACTCGTATGTGTACTAAAAAATAATGATGTGGAAATCAATTATGCCATTTCATATATTAAAATAACAAATGTAAATTTTCCATTCATTGTATATTTATATGATTTAAATTATATTTTTATATTATTAGTGGAAAAAAGTAAAAAATTTCAATTGATTGTGGTTCCATTAGTTGTCATGTTTATTAATTATGAACTTCACATTTAATTTATTTTTTTGGCAAATAACTGTCAATTTCATTTACCAAAGTGATTTATACAAAGCAAAGTCCAAACTAATTAGAAGTCTGAGCTAAACAATCTCATCCTTCCTTCCTATTACATCAAATCCCCTAATCCAGTAGCTAGTCTAGCCTAAGTATAAAAATTCAAACTAGAAAGCATTCTACTAAGCACTATCAGCTTGACAATAGCATCTTCATTTCTCTTCTTGGGTTGGAAAACTCTCAGGTTCCTCTCTTGCCATATGTAGTAAACTGTTGCTGCCAAAGTCATTTTGTATATGTCAGTTGTACTACTTCTACTCCTGCACTGCTTTGTTTCCCAGTCCACTTCATTCTGCCAGTTCAATGGTGATCTTGTGATCCCTTGACATCTTAATAACCTGCTCCAAAACCCAAATAGCAAGTGAGATATAGTCTCATTGGTAGAGAGACATAAGGGGCAATCAGCATCATCAATGAGTCCCATTGTACCAGCTTATCCCTAGTTTACAGGCTCTCAGTGATTGCCAACCTGAGTATGAAAGTCCACCTAAGTGAACCCCAATTGCTACACACAAGTTTCTTTCAAGTCACTTTCTGGAAATTTCCTCTGAGTACCTTGTACATCCTGAAGGGAGTCTTGGAGTAACTGGTAAAGTTGCTGTCATGTGACCAGGAGGTCATGGGTTCAAGCCGTGGAAACAACTTCTTGCAGAAATGTGAGGTAAGACTGCATACAATAGACCCTTGTGGTCCGGTCCTTCCCCGGACCCCGCACATAGCGAGAGCTTAGTACACCTGGCTGCCTTTTTTTACCTTGTACATCCTCTAAATTGAGAAGCTTTGCATTTGGACCAGATATGCCTCCATATAGCCAACACCTTCTAGTACTTGTTTAGTTTTCAGAATCGTCCTAAGCATCCAAGAAGCTGTATTGGCTTGCATCTCCCATACTATTCCCTTCCCACTGTACCCACAATTTATCTTTTTTAGAGCATAAATTCCATAAGAGTATAAATTACCGCCTCATTCCAAGTTACAATATCTAAGAAGTTAAGTCTATCCGCAGATAAAGGACATCATAACCTGCTCCATGCTAATAAAGCCTTTTTGGATGTCTCTATCCCACCTGTCCATACGAACCTCCTACATATGGACTCAATTATCTGTGATCTTTCCTTAAAGGAATATTGGCTAGAATTAGACACTTAATTGTCTGTTTTCCTAACTAAAAATGAGGAAGTAGAATCCAATTTTACCATTTTTTCAACATTTAAGTGCTTACATCAATCGTTTTGCACAAGCAATAGATTATAGGCAAAATTTCTAAAGACCTCCTTAAGTTTGACGTCTTTTTTTTTGAATTTACCTAAACTATCAGTAGTCTTAATTACCCAATTTGGCTATTTGATAGGCTTTATTCTCTCCACCCTCCCCCATGCCCTATGGGTCCTGCACTCATCCTAAGAGATAGGGATGACAGATGGGTATAATTTTGCGGATTCCGCACTGCACCCGCTCCAGTTGGGGTGGGTATGGGTATTAAAAATGTATCCGCCACGGGTAGGCGAGTAGGTGGTGGATTTGCAGTTATACCCGCCTACCCGCACATAAGCCCAATAATATTATATAATCTTGTAGTAGACTAGCCCATCCGTAAACCCATCCATAAGCCCAATACCCTTAATTAATAAGTGTGTACTAGGGTTTACTTCTACTCTTACGCCTCACTTTAGTCTTCACTCTTCAGCACACTCTCTCTCTCTTCTCAACACTACACTCACTCACTCAGTTCTCACCGTCGACTCCATCGACCAGCCCTTCACTCTCTTCTCGACCATCGACCAACCCTTCACTCTCTTCTCGACCATCGACCAACCCCTCACTCTCTTCTCGACCATCGACCAGCCCTTCACTCTCTTACTGCCTTCAGCCCTTCACATCCATCGATCATTGGAATCGGAGCGGGTAACGGTTCTCCTCGGGTCGGTTTGTTTCGCCATTCAAACCCTAAATTAGGCGAACTTCTTCTCTACTTTATCTTATCTTCTCTTAGAGGTCCTACTCAATACGCTAAGGTAATTTCTCTTGTCTTCAACCTAGTAAAATGTAGTACTTCTTAGCTCACACTTATTATATTTCAATTTGATATTTTAGTTGTTAATTCAGGTTTTGGTTGAGACTGGATGCTTGTTGGCGATGTTCCTTGGAAGTATGTTTTAATTGAATTTTAATTCTTTGCGTAGTTTCTCATGGAAATAGATTTTAAGTTTCTCATGGCAATTCTTGGATCAACTTTATTTTTGTCATTTGTTAACTATATTTGTTTGACTATTGTTGGTTATGTTGGTGTTGCACTTGGGGTTATTTCACTTGCACCATTTATGTTAATGTCTAAAGACCTTTAAATGATTTGATGAGAGTTTGACAGTCTTCAGTTGGAGAAGGAACAACTGAAGTATTTAGAATCATAGAGGAGGTATGTCTCATAACTATTGATGTTGTCCTTTTCTTTTGATAAATTTTGACTTTGCCCTTTATTTATGGGAAAAGTTTCAAACTTAACCCTCTACTGTGCGAAAATGATAGATTTTATCCTCCATTATATTATTTGTACAATGTGAGGAGAACATGTATCTAGATGAATCTTTTTTTCTTCGTGCTTTCAAAATTGTTTTACCCAAAACGTTTTTGGTGTTCCTGAGGATAATCTAAATTTTTGGGGTCTTCTTGAATAATTGCATGTGGCAGATATGTGAGTGTTGGTGGTCATCTGATGTTGGTGCATGTGATTGAATTTATAACTGACTTGAAAAGAGTTGATTCTCTGATCTTCTAGACATGTATACAAACTTTTTAAATCATGTATGAGAAGCCTTCTATTTGGTTATGCAGGGACTTATGTTATGTCCCAAAACAGAATGCCTCTTTGTTTTCATTTTCACTTAGAAAAAAATACTGAATTTGTGAATTTTCTTTACTGTTACACAAGGATATTGTGTAGTAGTTGAGTGACTTTAACAATTTAATGATTTCTTCTCGGACATTTTAGAGAAGATCGGTTAGGTAATTGCTACATTAAATGAATTTGGAGCTTGGCCAGTAAGGAACATCTTTTGTCTTGTTATGCACACAGTAGGAGATATTACGCTTCTAAGCACCAGAGCTTTCTGGCACTTTCAAAGAAAAACTTTTTTTTCTAATAGATCTTCTGATCAACATATCTGCATATTATTTTCCACAGTTCTTATTTGATATCAATTGTAAATTTTTGAATGGTGTAGTGTACAAGCATAATATTTATCTTCCTGCTCCTCCATTGACTCGTTACAAGGAGACATCATTTCCGAGTGCCAAGAAAAAGTTGGTTGAATATGTGGTTCTTGATAATGCAGTGAATAAGAAGTTGGACGCCTTGACAACTTCCAAACTTTGTGTTAGAATGAACACCCTTCAAGTGAGTGCAAGCTTCTTTTTATTTGATGGTTTTCTAACTTTCAGTTAGTTTATTTACGACGATGACTAATGTTGTTGTATTCATTTTATTTTGTTATGCATCATGTGTTTATATTTTTCTTTTAGAGCATGTCACATATTGTGGACGTGTGATTGATCCTTATCGTAGTCGATTTCTTCCGGAAACGGTGATAGCATTAATGTGTGCTCAAAATTGGATTTGGGCGGATATTAAAGGTAACATTAATTTGATTAAATTATTTATGTTGTATTAAATTGAAGTTAGACTCTAATTACTGTGTTTATACATTATGCAGGTGGTGGTGATGTCAAGGAGATGAAAATATGTGATCTTGAGGAATATGATACTCAAGGCCTTTGTTGAATTACCTGAAATATCTCAACTGGAGAACATGTCTTGTTGGTGATTAGTTACTTAGATGTTCTTTGAAATGTCGCTAGCGATCTTTGTTGGCTTCTGAATTACTGAAATGCTAAGCGATGTTCTTTGGCTTCTTGCTAATCGATGTTGTTGGCTTGCTGCTAAAGATAACTAAAGATATGGACATCTTTGTTCTTTGCTAGCGATGTTGTATTTAAATCCCTGTTTTATGTATTAGTTACTTAGAAAAGATATTGTTAGTTCTTGCTGATGGTGTTCCAAGAAAGTTGGCAATTCTTGGATCAACTTTATTTTTGTCATTTGTTAACTATACTGGTTTGACTATTGTTGGTTATGTTGGTGTTGCACTTGGGGTTATTTCACTTGCACCATTTATGTTAATGTCTAGAGAGACCTTTAAATGATCTGATGAGAGTTTGACAGTCTTCAGTTGGTATTCTCAATGTACCCATTTTCTTCACCCACAAATTTGCTAAGTTTTGGTTTTTGTTTCTCTAACACTTTCAGTTATTTTTCCCTCTCCAAAGTTGATATGTCAGGCGAGTATTGGCGGGTGGCGGATATCCACTTGGGTGGTGGAGCGGGTGTGGATTTAAGAATATACCCATCTAGGCAGGTATGGATGTTGAAATTGTACCCGCCACGGGTGGCGGGTATAAAATTTTCTGGCTGGTACAGGTGCGGGGGAGGGGTACCCGCACCCCGCCCCGCCCAATTGCCATCCCTACTAAGAGAGTGAGATAAATTGCCTGACACGTGGATTATTTTTTAAGAATTCATTAATTTTGTAGATTTTCTTTTGGGGTTTAATTAGTGAATTCTTTTTCTAGAACTCCAAATTTTTAGGCAAACAAAATATAAATTTTGCTAAAAGTAGGAGTAATATTTTAAACAACTTTTTTTTTTTTTACAGATTTTACCTGGAAAGAAAAATACACTATTAAAACAGATAGTCATTATATCTGAGAAGATACAATAGGAATTATACAATTGGAACTTCAATATTCTTCTAAAATGATTTATTTCAGTAAAAATAAAGGAGCTCTAACCAAGTATTTTTTTAATATAGATTTAGCCCGGAAAAAAATAACCGTTGAAATAAATAGTCATTGCATCTAATATAAGTAAGAAAAAATACACAATTGCAACTCCATTATTTTTGTTAAATCTTTTTTTTTCTTTGACTTAAAGTAATGAAACTCTAAGTTTTATTTAATTAATTTTGGCTTGAAAAAAAATGCACTGTTGAAATAAATAGTCATTGCATCTAAAGAAGAATTACACAGTTAATACTTCATTATTTTTTACAAAACTAATTTTATTTGGCTCCCCATACCATTGTTTAGGCGGGTGCCAAGCAAAGCATGTTCCAATCTTTTGACAAATATCTATATGCATTCATCGACCTCAACTTATTTGGAATTACGACATGATTATTATTGGTGTATTTATATGTATTCACAGAAGTTTTGTTTACTCTACGGTTGCCGATGCACCCCAAATCTCTACATGGGTACGCCTCTTACTAGTTTATGGTAGTTTTGGTTAGAGGCGTATTCCGATGTAAAATTTATGGATTAATTCCTCTAACGAATTTAGGTTAATATATACAATTTAGTTATAAATATTTAGGAAATTTCCAAACATCTATATTGATTAGAAGCAAAAGTTATTAGATTCATGTGATCTGTAACCGAAAACGAAATCGTAAATCCGCTCCTGATTTTAGTCCCTGCAAAACCTCACAATAGCACCTTAGAAAGGCTTCTAAGCCATTTTAGGTACTTGTGCCCGAGAAGAACAAGTTTTCTCGACTCAATCGTGTCCTAAACTTGGAGATCAACAAAAACAATACCATGAGGCAAAATCAAATCTCTTGTTCGTGAAATATCATTTGTTGGTCTAACATTTGTGTAACTGAGTTTCTTTATTAAAATTCATTCCTGCATGAAAGGAGGTATATTCGCTGAATGCATGATGCATTTATCTCAAATATCAATGATTAAGAAAGTGATTAATTTAGATAAAGAAAGTTGGAGGAATTTGTCATCTAGTTGCTGTAGTTTAGTGGTAACACTTCCGTGTTGTGGCCGTGGATGCCTGCCTGGGCTCGAAACCCGGCACAGCAGCGCTGCCTACACTCTTTCGCCTTGCTCTTCAGCTTTTAATCTTCATTTGGGGTTTCATGCTATAGTGATTATGCCCACTAGTTTGGGCCTCATACTCAAAATAAACCCAATTTAAGGAGTCTCATTTAAGTAGACTTTACACAACCTACTTAATACTCTTTATTATAAAATATATAGAGATAGTTTTCTTTATTTACAAAATATGACGATTATTTACGAAACACGATGGATCTTCATCTTTCATACTTTTTCATTTATTTTAAAATGTATTTTTTTAAAAAAATTTATTTTTATTTTCTTAAAAAAAATTAAAATTTTTCCCTCAAGGCTTAAAAATTAGCTCAATTTTTGTTTATGAAATGTGTATATGTGAGGAATACAATTTTCATACACCAAAATTGTGACCGAAATTTTTAAGCCTTGAACATTGTATGAAAGTTGTATATATTGTTGTTATTGTTGTTGTATTAATTTTCCAAACATGAACTTTATACATGACAAATGTGAGCGAAATTCTAAGTCTTGAGCGAGATATACATATTTCATACCGTTTTCATACATAAATTTTTTAGGGTAATGTTTAAGCTTGAACAAGAGATATACATTTCATACATAAAATTTTGAGCGATTATTTTAAGCCTTGAATATTGTATGAAAGTTGTATACAACGTGATTGTATAGTGTGTTGAATTTTCAGAAACCTAACATTAACTTTATACACGAAAATGTGAGAAAATTTCTAAGCCTTGAGCGAGATACACATAAATCATACACTAAGTTTTGAGCGAACTTTTTAAGCCTTGATCGAGATATACACATTTCATACATTTTTTATATACTAAATTTTTAGCGAACTTTTTAAACCCTGAGCGAGATATACACATTTCATAAAATTTTCATACACAATATTTTGAGCGAATTTTTAAGCCTTAAGGGGAAAACAATTAATAAGAATATTATTTTTTAAAAAAATATTTAAAAGATTTTTTAAAAATATATATATATTTTTGTTTAGAAAAATAAATCTGTATGAAAGATGAAAATCCGTTATGTTTTGTAAATTAAAAAATTTCATCATATTCCGTAAATACTTTTCTTATTGTATATATATCATTCGCCCATAAACAATAATAATACTAACAACAACAACACGAACAATGGTGGGGATATTGGATTAGATCCTGAGTTTTTCTTCTCTTCCCTTTCTTGAATTTCGTGATTTATTGGAGTTATATTGTACATTAGTTACCATGTGACTATGAGTAGCTAAACTCTCTATTTCTAAAGTTACGGTTCTACAATGACAATTGATATTTAGATATTCATTTGATGGTTTGATTTGTCGTTTTGAGTTATTTAGTCAATCCTAAGTTTAATTAGTAATTATTTGATTACCAATTTATGAATCATGATAGTAATTATTTGATTACCAATTTATGAATCATGAATTGGACTTAAAATAATGAAATTCTTTATTGCGACAGGATTAAATATGCAAGTTCTTGAACCTGGGTATTAGGTAATTAACTGATTCGCAAATAAGGGTAAAAATATACTTATTTATCTTGCTTCATTATCGATTGTTACAAGAGGTGATTAATGCATTCTTTTAATTTCAAATCTCATAGAAATGAGGGGTTTATAATAATCGAATATGCGATTCAAAATTGACGAATTTCTATGAATATAATTATTCTTGTAGGTTAATAACCCAAATAAACTTATAAGTCGACCAATCGAAGAATTCAACTACTGTCTGTAAAATCAATACTCTAGAACA
Organism: Anisodus acutangulus; assembly: GCA_029783415.1. Lineage (NCBI taxonomy): Eukaryota > Viridiplantae > Streptophyta > Magnoliopsida > Solanales > Solanaceae > Anisodus > Anisodus acutangulus. The sequence goes on along the minus strand of CM056506.1, from coordinate 41,336,293 downwards.
TCATCTCCCATTGACATCCCAACGCGGTTAACTGTATTGATAAATTATTTTTAGTAGTAATAATTTCTAAGCAACAATTGATATATATATTTTCTTGACTCGATAATTCTGAATTAACTTCATTTAGTTAGTAGTTAATCACGAGTCGACATGAAAATATGTTATAATCATCTTATATTAGTTGATCGGCATCACCCAACCTAATTGATTATGTTTGATGGGAATAGAACCTTTAGGAGGTAATCTACTTGTTTTTTGTGTTACCACATCAAGATGCTCTAGCAGATGGGACAAAATTACTTTTGAAAGAGAACCTTATTCCATCTGGGTACTGAACGAGTATGAACTTGCTAAAGTCACGGACCAAGGTGGTTTTGATTATTTTGAAATATAAGCTTTCACCAATTTTCATCTCTTAAAATGATGAAATTTTACTTCAAATTTAGTGTTGGAAAGTTTAAGAAACAATACTTCGATAATCAGATATGTTGTGATTCTAAAAGTAACATAAATTTATATATTGAAAGTCTTGTTTCCACAAAATTTCCAGAGGAAGTTTGAGGAGCTACAAATCAACGAGTGAAAGGATAGTTATTTCTTTCTTTTACTTTTGCCAAGAGTCTACTTGAAATAGTATCTTTACCTTCTATGGTAAAGGTAAGGGAGGTACACTCTATCTCCCCCTCCACTCTATAAGATTTCACTCAATATGTCATTGTTGTTGTGTTTTTTTCTCCTGTACAATCACATACAGATCCTTGGGTTTATCATTTATGGATGAGCTAAGTAGTGATATGATCGAATTTCAAACCATCCCTTTTCCGTATTATTTACATCTTTCAGCCAAAAAAAAAATGAAGGGGATATTTATGTAATTTGAAGCAGTTTAGTGATTTGTATCAACAAAATGAAGAAAACTTAAGAAACCTATATCGTATTATGATGTATACTAACAAATTGAAGTTCGAAGGAGTAAAGGATTTCTAACAGGGAATACAGATTTTCATCTAATTATAAACATAATCATTAACATAATGACGTCCATAATTCCTAAGAATATAATGACGTCGCCATAACATAACGTACAGGTGCTTACTACAATATCACTAGAAAAAGGAGAGGGTGGTTTTAGAAACCATACAGGTAGCTGGGTATTTAGGTTTTTAAAACACCTTACAGTTACTTTTATTATCCAAGCGGAACTACTTGCATTGTTACGGAAAAAAATAATCTCCTTGATTATTTTCATTAATTGAATAGGTATTTATACAAGTTACAAAATAGGAGAATTATATTCTTATTCTATTCCTAAAATCTTATTCTACCATAATTCTAACTATACAATTATGGTAAGTGTATAATCCTAATTTAGGTAACAAATACACTATAATATACATCAAATATATATACCATATATATAAGATTGGTACAAGATACCAATCCCGTGATGGGCTCTGATATCTCGGCCTTTGCTGGGCGTCGCGTATTGCGTCGCTGTCGGGCCTTTGTCCATCAATGCCCGTGATATACATTCTTGTATATTGGGTGTATATCACGGGTATATTGCCTTATTTAACACACCCTCGCAGTCATAGCGGGCGGTCTTCGAACGCTGAGACTGTCCCTAAAATCTTCAAAGACTACCGAGGGAAGACCCTTTGTAAAGATGTCTGCAACTTGATATCTGGATGGGACATGACATACGTGTACCTGCCCCCGACCAACCTTTTCACGGACAAAGTGAATGTCCATTTAGATATGCTTAGTGCGTTGGTGCTGAACCGGATTACTTGAGAGGTAGATGGCACTAACATTATCACAATATACTAAGGTTGCCTTCTGAATGGGGAAACGAAGCTCTAAAAGCAAATTACGTAACCAACATGATTCTGAGACCACATTAGCTACCCCTCGATATTCTGCCTCTGCACTTGAGCGGGATAGAGTCGTCTGACGCTTTGCAGACTAGGAGACCAAGTTGTTGCCAAGGAACATACAATATCCTAACGTAGACCGTCTGGTGTCCGGACAACCACCCCAATCCGCATCTGTGTACGAGACAAGTGTGGATGTAGATGAAGGATACAAGTGCAAACCATAGTCTAGTGTCCCTTGAATATACCGAATGATGCGTTTGATTACATTCATGTGCTCAACTTTGGGATCATGCATGAAAAAACACACCTGCTGAACAACATACGTAATATCCGGTCTGACAAAGGTAAGATACTGGAGGGCCCCTGCAAGACTGCGATAGCGGGTCGGGTCCTCGTATGGTGCACCTGCCGCGGCACTAAGCTTGGGTTTTGCATCAACTGGAGTGGAAGTGGACTTACAAGATGACATCCCAGCCCTCTCTATGATCTCAGCAGCATACTTTCGTTGAGACAAAAACAAACCATCTGAGTGACGTTTGACGGCAATCCCCAAAAAGTAACTCAAAGGCCCTAAGTATTTCATAGCAAACTCAGAGCTGAGCATGGCCATGATAGACTGGCGTAATGTATCAGAGGAGACAGTCAAAATGATATCATCCACATACAACAGAATGTAGGCCAAGGACGAACCACGACGGTAGATGAACAAGGAATTATCTGACCTGCTGTGAGTGAAACCAATAGTCGAAACAAAGTCAGCAAACCTCGTATACCAGGCCCGTGGAGACTGCTTAAGCCCATATAAGGACTTTTTCAATAAACAGACATGATGAGGACAGTTGGGATCCCTGAAACCCAACGGCTGATGCATATAGACTGTTTCTTTGAGGTCACCATGTAGGAAAGCATTCTTGACATCCAAATAATGAATAGGCCAAGTCTTTGAAAGAGCCAAGCTAAGCACAGTGCGAATAGTAGCTGGCTTGACCACCGGACTAAACGTCTCCTCACAATCTATCCCAACCTGCTGAGTCTTACCATTACCCACAAGTCGCGTCTTATGTCGAGCAAATGAACCATCTGAATTCTCCTTATGAACAAAAATCCACATAGACCTGATAACATTAATACCATATGGATGGGGCACCAACTCCCACATCTTATTATCAATAAGAGCATTATATTTATCAGTCATAGCAATTTTCCAATTAGGGTCATTTAAGGCGGACACAGGATTACGGAGCAAGGGGGATTTAGAGACATCAGAATGTAAATTAAAATGTTTTTAGGTGTAAAAATACCCCTCTGACTACGAGTGACCGGTCTATGACTCGAGGAATAATTGAGTGAATTTTGAGAATTTGCTGGGCTCGGGACGGACTGGCCAGTAGGCAGTGGGCCTGCTGGCCCAAATCGGCAACCTGGAGCATCCACTGGACTAGTTCCAGAATTGGGCTGGACTAGCCCAATTGCTGGGACCGATCCAGTAGCTGGAACGTGGGATGGTACTGTGGGGCCAGCGGACAGTGGGCCCGCTGGAGAGTTTTGGGTGCGGGAAATGTCCAAAAAATACCGAATAATATACGGGGATATTTGGTCATCCAAAAAATTATACGACCTAGGCTCGGGAGTATGAACTTTCGTAAAAGGAAATTGGGTTTCATAAAAAATGACATGGCGATTAATTATGATTTTCTTGGATGATAAATTAAAGCATTTATAACCACGATGATTAGAGGGATAACCCAAAAATACACACGGAGTAGACCGAGCCTGAAGTTTGTTAATTGTGGTGGATGGGAATAACGGATAACACAAGCACCCAAAAATCCGAAGATGAGAATAAGAAGGGTTCTTATTATATCGGATTTGGAGGGGGGAAGAATATGTCAGACCTTTGGACGAAATTATGTTAAGGAGATATGTTGCCATTTTCAAAGCATGATGCCAAAAATATGGGGGTACAGAAGCATGAAGTAAGAGGGTGCGGACAATGTTATTTATGGAACGAATTTTGCGTTTGGCTTTTTCATTTTGAGAAGATGTATGAGGGCACGAAAAATGAAAATTGATCCCATTATTATCACAGAACTCCCGAAACGCCCTATTGTCATACTCTTTTCCATTATCACACTGAATATTTTTTATTTCTCTTTCGAATTGTGTTCTAATGAATGCTCTAAATTTTATGAAGACAGAAAACACTTGAGATTTATTGGCAATTGGAAACGTCCACAAAAATTTAGAATAATCATCCAAAAACATAACATAATATCGATGACATAACGAACTTAGAACAGGAGACGTCCATAGGTCGCTATGAATAATATCAAATGGATGTGAAGTATGATAATTTGAGTCCACAAATGGCAACTTAACATTTTTTTCTAACGAACAAGATTGACAAATTTGAGTACGACTCGTACCCTTACAAGAAATAAAGTTATTTTTATCTAAAACTAATAAAATAGAAGAGTCCGGATGACCAAGGCGAGCATGTCACACGGAAGGAGAAATGGCTGCAAAAGCTGACGGCAAGGCTTGACTCGATGGACTGAAATCGGGCATGATAGGATAAAGATCCCCCCTACTATCACACCTCATGAGATGACTCCCCGTCTTGAAATCCTTCACATAGAAACCAAAAGGATCAAATTCAACAGAAATGACATTGTCAGTGGTGAACTTTCATACATACACTAAAATTTTAATCAATTTGGGGGCATGTAAAGTATTTTTCAAGATAAGGGGTGGATTAGGGGGAAACAAGGTATTCTGTCCATAACCCTGAATTGGAATAGAGTTGCCATTACCAACAATTATACCCCGAGGGGTGCTCAAATTGGAATAAGATGAGAGAGTACCTGAATCGGAAGTCATGTGAGTATTGGCACCAGTGTTCATATACCAATTTGGGTCCGGTTGAGTCAACCCCAATGTGTGCATCGCGGCCTCGATATCGGTCAAAGTGGAGCCTGCTGCGTGGTGGGCTTGCGGAGGTCGGGGCCCAAGTATTCCAGGACGGGATTGAACTGGACCGTAGCTACTAGAACTGGCGCTTTGGGCAGCGGCGATGGGCGCCCTTCTGAGTTCTTTGGGCCTGAAAAGCTGGCCAACCCACTGGCTGCTTGAATTCGCTGGGTAGTAGGGGTTGCTGGCCCACAGCCCACTACCCCAGCCCCACTGCCATGGGCCCCACTGCTGGGACCAGGGGGGCGGTGGGCCATTGTTCACTGGACGGGCCCCATTGCCTGCTTGTTGACCACCGGAACAACCGCGTTTGCCCCCGCGGTTTTTGTTATTATTCTTACGATTATTTTTGTCTCCACCATGAGTATGGTTTTGGCCCGAATTCTCAACAAAACCCGAAGAACTTGGGGAGGACGCCATCATGACGACGGGGCTTGCTCCGGTAGCCACCTTTTTCCAAAGTAAGCATGGAGCGGGCTTGATAAAAGGCGGGAAGAGGGTTGCTTTGACGAAGGAGAGTTCCAACACCATTATAGGCCTCCGAAAGGCCGGCAACCAATTGTAGAACCAAATGATTATTTGTTACATGTGCGCCAACATTACGGAGTTTATCCGCCAACTCCCTGAGTTTCTTGCAATATGCAGAGACGTTTGGAAATTCTTCCATGCGAACGAGAGAGAATTCCTGCTCGAGTGTGACAACACGTGAATGTTGGTTATCTTGGAATATGTCACGCAATCTATTACAGGTAGTCATAGCCGTGGTATCCGGCTAAATAATCATTTGTAAAAGGTCAACCGAAATAGTGGAATAGATCACTGGACAACGGTAGCATCAAGAGTAATCGATAATTGAGGATCCTCCGTGGGAAGAGTTGTAGCGGGAGGAATTATGTGATGGATAACTTGATGAGAGATAGCGTGAATTTTAAACAACTCCGCCCACGTCGCATATTGGACGTTTTCCATCTCAAGCACAATAGGGATACTGTTCTTGACGTTAGAAACCATGAGGGCAGGATGATAATTGTTCTTAGACATATTGAAAGAACAACGAAGGAGGAGAAATTTGGGAATAGTAAGAGAGATTTTGAGAGCGGAAGACAAATTTTGGAAGAGAAAACCCTAGGGGAGGGGGTCGGCCGAATAGTGTACAAAATTTTAGGAGAGAAAATTTTGTTAGACCTAGTCTCTTGATACCATGAAAGAAATAATCCCCTTGATTATTTTTATTAATTGAATAGGTATTTATACAAGTTACAAAATAGGAGAATCCTATTTCTATTCTATTCCTAAAATCTTATTCTACCATAATTCTAACTATACAATTATGGTAAGTGTATAATCCTAATTTTGGTAACAAATACACTACAATATACATCAAATATATATACTATATATACAAGATTGGTATAAGATACCAATCCCGTGATGGGCTCCGATATCTCGGCCTTTGCTGGGCGTCGCATGTTGCGTCGCGTGTCGGGCCTTTGTCCATCAATGCCCGTGATATACATTTCTGTATATTGGGTGTATATCACGGGTATATTGCCTTATTTAATAGTTACATGGACTATAACTCTTCTATGCTTAACGAAATATATGATAAAACATAGTTTTGCTAAATGCATGTCATTTCTCAATGATTTTGGAGGACCACTTGTCCAACATGTGTTCAGACTGATATTTTGTCTAAATATGATTTTTCCAATTATTAGCACGTGTACTACCTAGATTAGATTAAATATTTACCATATATTGTATAATTATGGTAGGATTGAGATCCTTATTATAGAAGGATTCAACATTGTACACATATATATATTTGTATTAATGAGAAAGACTCCCCAAGGGAGATTAATACAATCCTACATGGTATCAGAGCCTAAACTCTATCCCCCTCTTTTCTTTTCTCCGAGCTTGGGCCGCAGAAGACATCAATTGTCTTGTCTTTTCCCTACAACATTGTCCTCTCCCAAGAAACCTTTTTTTTACTGTTTCAATTTGCAGAGAAATCAGGCTTTTTTTGTTTTCTGTGTTTGCTTTCGTGTATTCCCCTTTTCCCTTAGAATCATATTTTCTGCTTTCTATTTTCTTTCTTTTTTCCTTACTCGAAAATAATTAAACTTTTGTCCTTTACCAGAGAACAAATCAATGGCTTCCTTGACCCGTCAACAGCCCGATAATGCGTGGTATATGGACACGGGTGTCACGTCTCATCTCACCCACAATTCTGGTAATCTTCCTCAGCTGCGCAAAATACAAACTCCACAGTCTATTATGGTCGGTAACAGTCATCACATCCTGATTCAAGGATTTGGCCACACCCTTACCCCCACCACCGCATCCCTACTTCTCTCTTAATAACGTCTTCTATGTCCCACACATCATCAAAAATCTGATATTTATTAGAAAATTTACCACCGATAATTCTCTCTCGGGTAATTTTGACCCGTTTGGATTTTCTGTAACGGATCTTCGTACAGGAAAACTCCTTACGAGATGCAATAGTGAGGGGGGCCTATATCATTTCCTGCCCACATCCGTTGCTAGTGTCACTCCTCCCATCGTTCTAACAACCATATCTCCCTCAATGTGGCATAGTAGACTTGGTCATCCGGGGTCTCACATTTTTTATTCTCTTAGAAATTGAAATTTAATCCAAATTCCATAGCCCTGGGGCTATTTACAACTAGTCAATTAAGAAGTCTCAGATGTACTAGCACTGCATCTTTGATGCATGTAACAAAGGGAACCTTTCTCATAGTTGCTCCTACTGTCAGTTAGGGAAACACGTTAGACTACCATTTACGACTTTTATGAGTATCACTTTCTCTCTCTTTGATATTATTCATGTTGATTTATGGACCTCTCCCATAACTAGCAACCTAGGCCATAAATATTATTTAGTATTTTTGGAAGATTTCTCTCACTTCCTTTGGGTCTATCCACTAAAACTTAAATCTCAAGTGTTCTCCAAATTTTTAGAGTTTCATACACTAATCAAAACGCAATTTGAAAAAGACATAAAATCGTTGTGATAATGGTCGTGAGTTAATAATTCATTCTTCCAAAAATTTTGTGCGGCTAACGGCATGGTTTTTCGTTTCTCGTGCCCATATACCTCCCCTCAAAATGGTAAAGCCGAAAGAATTTCTTCGAACCATTAATAATATGATTCGTACCCTCTTTTTTCATGCGTCTCTCCCTCCTACTTTTTGGGTATATGCACTAAAAATGGTAGAACACATTCTCAACATTTTACCTACCCGTGCGATTCAAAATAGGACACCCACCGAAATTATCTACCGTCGGATCTCTACCTATGACCATCTTAGAATTTTCGGTTGTCTGTGTTACCCTAATCTGACATCCACGGCCCCTCACAAATTGGCACCCAAATTTACTCTGTGTGCATTCCTAGGTTTCCCGTCAAACCATAGGGGGTATTTGTGCTATGAACTATCCACCGATAAAATCATCATTTCATGCCACATCACCTTTGTTGTATATATTTTCCCGTTTGACAACATTAAAAAATTTTGAGTCACTGATTACCAATTCCTCGAAGATTCGGACCCATCCCCGCTTGTCCAACAAGCAATCCGTCAGACTGCCACTATTCAGGCGGCTGCAGGCGCACAAACACCCACCGTCTGCAGTCCGGTCGTCAGCTCCCCATCCCCTCCAGTCCGATCTGCCACCACCACCAACCAAACTCTGCCACCCACTGCCAACAACACTGAGTCTTCGCCATCTGCTTGTTTTGTGTCACAGTCAACACCGATTGCCACCACCACCGGCAATCGGCCCTACATCGCAGTACCCTCACCGGTCACCATCCCCACCATTGTATCGCCACCAATACCCCAACACCACCCCGCATCCACATCAGCCAACGAAAACGCACACAGTACCACCATAAACACACCACCTAACCAACCCACCAGTCCCAACCCACCACCGACACCTTACCTCACATCGTCAACCTTAACCAGTCTCGATCTACCCGGATCGGCGACACCACACCACCTCACCATTGTACCTAGTATCTACCCACACAAATCGATAACACCAACCATATACGCCACTGTACCCAATCAACAGACCAACGAACTTCACCAAAACCCGATTCCAAACCCCCACATTGTACCCGACCCGAAACCCAGCAAACATACTCAGCCAGCACCCTCGCACCGCCTTTATTTATATAATGACTCTTCAACTCCGATACTCACTAAGGAAAAAGGCTACATCTTATAACGATTAGTTAATATATACATAAAATATTTTTTCTTAAGCAAAAATATAACTACGTCCTTATGGGTCATGATCGGCAAGAGGCCGAAATATGCCAAACTTGGGAGACATGACCTTTCAACGTTCATTTTTTTTCTACTTACAAAATGTTTCTAATATTATGTTCTTTTTACTAAAGACTTTTATTTTTACACATAAGAAATCTAAAAATGTCATTTTATTCTATTCAAATTGTAAGAGAGCAAGATATTTCATTTCTTCAAACAGTTTTCAGAATTTATATTGTAAAGTGTGTCACATCCTTAAAATATTATTTATGTTTTTTGAAAAGAGTTTCATTTTTATCCGATCATACACACGCAACATGCGTACCCAAAACAAATATTATCATAAACACGAATGAGAGGCTGATCAAAACAAAAAACATAAAAATGAGATAATGTTAAATATTAACACCTCAGCAAATATGTTGCTTCTTAAAAACCAAGAAATTAAATATGAACTAAAGAAATTAAAACTGACACAGGAGTAAAGCCAATGATATGACGACAAACAACTGAATGAATCAATCGAGAAAGTACAACAGGGTTCAAGAGTAACTAATATTCAAGACTATCAACCATATTATCAAGAAGTGTTCAACAGAGGCAAAATGCGTATAGTCAGAAACATATGCAAATGTTGAGCAACTTATTTACTACAAAAACAACATGTGTACAAGTTCCTTTTGTTTTTTGGCTTATGCATTTAGTATTCCTAACTTACTCACTAGATAAATTCAAATTCACGTCACGTAAGACCCATTAAAATAAAAAATTCTCGTAATTAAATTTTTTCCTTTTCAAAGCTCGAATTTCAGATCTCTAATTTAGGGTAAGAAATTTCATTCATCTTATATATGTTAGAAGATATTATTTATTATTGTATTTAAATGATAATTACTATAGAATATTCTAGATAGCTAGTCATTAGTATAGAATCACATTTGTATGGAAAGAATAGGATAGATGAGGAGAAGATTAAGGTTACCAATCTTCTACCATATTTGTATATATTCTTATCATTTGTAAATGGCAAAGATGAGGAAAATATTCTACTTACCCTAGAATTATTACATGGTATCAAGAGCTTAAGGAAATATCCAAATTAGTTTAATTTCTTCCAAATTTTTGGTCATCTTCCTCCCTAGAACAAAACCTAGTGGCCGAAAATTTATTATTATTTTTTTCTCTACTCCATTATTGATTATCCTTCATCACAACTAGTTATGTCTGAATCAAAATCATCTTTTCACCCTGCCCTAGCCGTCTCAAACATCAAAACACATGTTTCCATCAAACTAGAAATGAAAACCGTTCATTATGCGATGTGGGCAGAATTATTCAAAATATGTTGTCGTGCTCACAAAGTTCTTTATCATATAATTCTTCCAAAATAAGGTAAAGGGAAAGACATAACGAACGATGCAGACAAGGAATTGTGGGACACACTTGATGCCACAGTCCTTGGTTGGATTTATGCGACAATCTCCACAGACTTGTTGCATACAATAATGGAACTGGATTCCACAGCCATGGCGGCATGGGAACGTTTGCGGAATATATTTCAGGATAACCAAAACTCTCGCGCTGTTTCATTGGAACAGGAGTTCTCAACCATTGACATGGCGGATTTCCCTAATGTTTCTACAAATTGTCAACGCCTCAAAGTGTTGGCCGATCAACTACGAAACGTTGGTTCACCGGTTACTAATAATGGGTTAGTCTTGCAATTGGTAGTCGGTCTCACCGAAGCGTATAACGGCGTGGGAACTCTTATTCGTCAAAGTAATCCTCTACCACAATTTATCAAGCAAGGTCCATGCTTGTTCTTGAAGAGTCGGGCTTGGTGAAAAGGGCCTCAACTACTTCAAATTGCGCCATGATTGCCACTCCTTCACATGATGGTAATTTTTTTGACCATTCTCAACAAAATAAGGGACAAAAAGGATGTCATAATAATAAAAATAAGGGTGGAAATCGCGAAAATAACAAAGGTGGAGGCCACCGAAATTTCGGTGGCGGCGGTAATGGCGGCACCACCAACTCCGGTGGTGGATAGTGGCAGCAGCAGCCCGGCAGGGGCGGCGGACAGTGGCAGCAGCAGGGCGGCAGAGGCGGCGGACAGTGGCAGCAGCAGCCCGGCTGGCAGTGGACTTGAGCAAACCCACATATCAGCACTTACGAGTATTTGGTTGTCTTTGCTACCCTCTATTTCCATCCACCACAATCACAAAACTCCAAGCCCGGTCTACTCCCTGTGTGTTCTTAGGATACCCTACTCATCATCGCGGTTACCAATGTTACGACATTTCTTCCAAAAGAATCTTTATAAGTCGTCATGTAATCTTTGATGAAACAATATTTCCTTTTGCTAAGTTACATGCCACCGGGACCCCTAACTATGATTTTTTGGATGATGATAAGCTCTCGTATCTAACACATTTTTTTCACAGCCCGGTACCTATTCCTAGTGTTGAACACCGTAATTCAGGCCCATTGGGCCAGGCAGCCCCAACGGGCCTAATTCAAACTCCGTCAGTACAGCCCACTGGCCTCTCGGTTTCTCACTCCTCGGTCAGTGGCATCCAGTCCACTGGCCCAACAACTCGCCCGATCACCCGTAGTCAACATGGGATTGTCAAACCCAATGCAAAATATAGCCTTCACACCCAAGTCTCAAAATCACCCTTGCCTCGTAATCCAGTATCTGCTCTAAAAGACCCGAATTGGAAAATGGCCATGGATGATGAATATCATGCTCTAATTACAAATAGGACATGGGATTTAGTACCTCATCCATCTAATGCTAATATAATTCGATCTATGTGGATTTTCAGCCATAAAGAAAAATCTGATGGAACTTTTGAGCGGCATAAAGCTCGTCTTGTAGGGGATGGAAAGACACAACAGGTTGGTGTAGATTGCTGGGAAACATTCAGTCCAGTGGTCAAACCTGCAACTATCATAACAGTTCTCAGCTTGTCTCTCTCAAAAGGATGGTCACTTCATCAATTGGATGTCAAAAATGCCTTCCTCCATGGACACCTTAATGAGACTGTTTACATGCACCAACCATTGGGATACAGGGATCCTAATTATTCCAACCATGTGGGTTTGCTCAACAAATCCTTATATGGCCTTAAGCAAGCCCCCAGGGCTTGGTATACACGGTTTGCAGATTTTGTGTCACGCATGGATTTCTCGCACAGCCGTTCAGATAATTCCCTGTTTATCTATCGTCAGGGTAATCATACTGCTTATCTTCTTCTATGTGTGGATGATATTATTCTAATAACATATTCAAACTTTCTTCGCAAGAATATCATGTCATAGCTTAGTTCTGAATTTGCTATGAAAGATCTTGGCCCACTCCACTACTTTCTAGGGATTGCTGTGACCCGACATACATGTGGATTATTCCTTTTCCAGAAGAAGTATGCATCAGAAATCGTGGAACGAGCTAGGATGGCTTTCTGCAAACCTTCGGCAACTCCAGTCGACACAAAGTCGAAATTGAGTGCCATCTCTAGCAAACCTTTTGCTGATCCAACGTTATACCGCAGCCTAGCAGGAGCGTTACAGTATCTCACATTCACCAGGCCAGATATTACCTATGCAGTGCAACAAGTGTGTCTATTCATGCATAATCCAATGGAAGAACATATGCATGCTCTGAAACGCATTGTGCGGTTATTCAGGGCACTCTGGAGTATGTATTACATCTATACCCGTCTTCTAGTTCCAAACTTGTTACTTACACTAATGCAGATTGGGCAGGCTGTCCGGATACAAGACGATCCACCTCCGGGTATTGCGTCTTCCTTAGTGACAATTTAATCTCATGGTCCTCAAAAAGCAGGCCACGGTATCACGCTCAAGTGCTGAAGCAGAATATCGTGATGTGGTTAATGTTGTGTCTGACTCATGTTGGATTCGGAACCTATTACTTGAACTTCATTGTCCTATTCCGACTGCAACAATAGTATACTGTGATAATATTAGTGCAATCTATCTCTCCGGAAATCCCATCTACCATCAACGCACTAAACATATTGAGTTAGATATTCACTTTGTACGTGAGAAGGTGGCTCGCGGACAGGTTCGGGTGCTGCATGTCCCAACGCGACATCAAATTGCAGATATCTTCACAAAAGGACTTCCGCTGATTTTATTTGAAGACTTTCGGGACAGTCTCAATATTCGTCGTCCTCCCGCTTCGACTGAGGGGGAGTGTTAGAAGATATTATTTATTATTGTATTTAAATGATAATTACTATAGAATATTCTAAATAGCTAGTCATTAGTATAGAATCACATTTGTATGGAAAGAATATGATAGATGAGGAGAAGATTAAGGCTACCAATCTTCTACCATATTTGTATATATTCTTATCATTTGTAAATGGTAAATATGAGAAAAATATTCTACTTACCCTAGAATTATTACAATATACCACACCCTTTGACTAATACTAGGTATAGAGTAGAATCGATAGAGCAAGTGAGCAACACCTTCTAGAGTAATATTCCATCAATTTCAATGTATGTGACATAGTTTGAATCTAACAGAAGTTAAGAAAGAAATAAATAATATTGAAATTTGTAGTCTAAAACATGTCATAGTATTTGTGTGGCTATAAAATTTACGTAACTTACGATCTTAAATATATTAAGATAACATTTTTGTGTTATTAAAAGATATCAATAATGGTCAAACAGAAGTGTAAAATTAATCATTTTTAAATTTAGAAGTGTTTCATCTTTTTTAGAACAGATTAAAAAAAGTGTGTCACACTAGCTGAAATAGAAGGAGTGAATAAGGAAAAAATGGAGTAAAAAAAAACATATGAGAAGGAGGAGTGAAATAAGCTTCTACTAAGCAAATTAAGAAATCAAGAATGTTGCCATTTTCTTTAAAAAAAACACAATGGTGCTTCCATTAATTAATTATACACATCTCAACTATTTCATCGAATACATATTACATTCCAATATTACGAGTTGAAAAATACAGAGTATAAAATATTGCTATCATAGTTAATTAATCCAACAAGAATTACCTCAAACTCAATTATGCCTAGACACGGTAATCACTTTGTCCATGGCCGGACGGCAGTGACCAAATGTATAAGAAAGCTAAAAATTAAAGTAGTTATTATAATAGTAGCATGGTCCATAGGCTTAAAGTTTCCGAGTGGAAAAAGTCTCATGTCATAGAGAATATATATATACTTTGAAGTGGTCTAACACTTAAACTCACGTGTCACAACTATATTATAGTACCTGACCAAAAAAATTACTCTCTCAAAATGTTTGTCTTATCATAACAGAAAATATACTTTGAAGTGGTCTAACACTTAGCTAGGGGTGTAAATGGTTTTTTAAAAACCGACTTAACCGACTGATCTATACTGTACCGAATCAATTATTAGATTTTGTTTTACTAAAACCGACGTTTTTTATAAGAAATTATAACCGTACCGACTAATTAGGTTGGTTTTAATTTTATAAAATAAATCAAAAAATTACCGAATCGTATCAAATAAATTTATGTGTAAAATACATTTTACATATAAAGTTTATAAATAATGAAACATTAAAATTTTCGCCTTGGGTGATAGAAATGACTACAAGTCGGCAACAAGTGATAACTATCAAAGTCTCAACTCTAAAACCTATTATGCTACTCCTATTGAAACTAGATAGTTCTCGAATCTTGAGTAGTAACCACTAAGCTACAAGGTATTCTGACGATCTTCAGTAGCAAACTACAAGATATTAGTGTTGGGTACGGGGCTACGGATAAGCAATAATATGTAAGAATAAAACAGTAACAGCTAAAGTAATTAAAACAGTTTCTGGATGTTGCCTTCAATGTTGTGTCAACATCTGGGGCAACATTGTGATAAAACAGTTATAAACCTTCATAGAGTAAATGCAGCGAAAAAGTAAAGAGACACAAGGTTTATATTTTCAAGGGTATATATTAATATATCCCTTGATGGTCAATGACAAAAGAATTGTATAAATTATATACAATTACAAATGAATTTCTTTTTACAAGATTGAACAATAAATGCGAAAAAGAAATTACAAACAAAAGTGAAGTCGCAGATGACTTCAGCCTAAAGTTAAAAGATCTAAAAAGACAAATACAACATCTTCATTACTATTGCTTGAAATATAAGCTTGATCTAGAATCTGAGCAGCAGTAGTAATGTGGGACTAGATGTTGTTATACTACTTTAGGCTAAGTGTGTTGATCCAGTTTCTAAGGTGAATATCCGAGAGCTCTCTTGGTAATTCTTCTCGTTCAATTCTGGATATCGATACTCTAAAGTTCCCTTCTATTTATAGTATGAAACTTCCCGTGAAATCCTCACTGGTTGGTTGCGGAGGCTAAGTAAAAGAAGGTTTCAGCTTGGACCGGTTCTTGCTCCTTCAAAAGCTCAACGTTTTGGACTTGGTCTTCACGTTGCTTCCTCTCCAAGCTTTGACTGTTTCTTTTACCACGTTTTAAACACATCATCATTGTCAGCTTGCCTATGTCAATTTTTACTCACAGTAACACAACCTGTTTTGGCCGAAAGAATAGGCAAAATCGTTACAGAGATGTTGTCAGGAATGTTGTCACAACATCGCATGCAACATTCTTATTTTCATAAGATGTTGTCCTGAGCATTTACAGATGTTGTCACAACATCCATCCAACATCAACAATCTCTCCCTTTTTGCCTTTCTTCACAAAACTCCATACGAAGCGAAAATGACTAGGATACGGATTCCCGATGTAGTCCTTACATTCCAAGAATCAGTAGGATCAGTGTTATGCTCCCCTTTAACCTGCAGTAGTAAATTTCAAGCAGTGTTGTATCGATGATTTGATTAGATAGGAGTTATGTTCTGTTAGTCGTGACTTACTTACGGCAACTGCGTAATCAGTCTACAGTAACCATTCATAACAATTCACATCAGGCAAACATATATAAACAGCTTTAGAAAGCAGTCACAATGTCTGCAAGAACAAACCAAATGTCTCAAAGTAAAATAGTACAAACACAAATAATATTCCAAATGTCAGTAATGTCAGTATATCCACTATTCAAATAAACATTCATCATTTTATCAACACTCCATTCCATCAGCATAATCATCTTTGACTAGAGTAATCAAGTCACAATAGCTTTCAGCCGCTTTCTGTGATCGATCACTCTGTGTAGCACCATCTTTATCTCCATAGCATCAGAAGTAGTCAACAATCAATCATATCAACTCCTCTCCTGCATCATTGCCTGCACCCTTATCAGTAGCAGCTCCCCCTGTCTGTCTGCTTTCAGCAGCAACATTAGCATCAACATCATCTCCCCCTTTTTGTGAAGAAAGTAAGCCCATATAATAGTTTCTAGCTCGCACTAGTTCTTGAATTTGCCTGTCAAGTTCAACAATGTGTTGTCGTAGTCAGTCTTTAGACATTGGGACATGTCCTTGAGCAATGTTGCCAGAAATGTCGGTAACATCCTTTGATGTGTTAGTGTCTCATTCATCTTTCTTCCAGGGCAGGTCAATAACCCTGTCCCTACTATTAACAACTGCTCGTTGTACTGAGTAAACCTCTAAGGATGGACTCAGCTTTTGTCCTTTTGGAGTCTTAAAACCTTGGTTAAGCAGGATTTGAAAAATCAATGAGGGGTATGGAATGGCAGAGTTGCTTTGTTTTTCTGCCAAGTTGACAACATGGTTGAATATAAGTGTTCCTAAGTCAACTTTCTGATTCCTTCCAATCTTAAAAAGCAGTGATGTTTGATCAAGGGTCACTACTGTCTCGTTGAGGGAGGGTAACCAGTTGTATATACCAAGTTTGTGCAAAGTGACAAATAAGGCAGTGAGTTTCGACACAGGGCTGCGAGGAGCCCAAACAGTGATCAAATTCCATGTAAGGTACTTGATCATTGAATTGAGTTCCTCCATAGTGGGTTTGGTTGAGGTTCTCTTTCACTAATAATTATCCCAAGAGTGGAGTTGATGATATTAGGTGTAAAATTGTATACCTTGTTGTATAGGTACACTTTTCCAAATTTCTTTGAGGTTGTGTCCTTAACATCAAGCGTCAGATTAGCATAGAACACCCTAATTACCTTCTCACAATAAGGATTCTTTCCAGATACAGAGCTTAAGATGTTTCGACTACTTAAGAAATCAACTAAACCATTTTTGGAGAATGAAGTTAGGTCAATCACCTTCTCCCCTCTAACTCCTCTATTCTTAAACCAATTCCAGTTACTGGAGCATGATTTAGTTTGAAACATGGAAGAGTAGGGAATTACCTCAGAATCTGTTTCAGATTCTGTGTTTACTTGTTCGGATGAGGTGGCTGCAGGTGTTGCCTCGGATGTTGGGGCAACATAGTCTGGGTTCATTTTCTCGTCTGTTGCCTTTGATGTTGAGGAAATATTTTTATCAAAATTCCAGTATGTTTTATGGACCCATTTAGGAATGAAGTTTCGTAGAGGTGTGTCATCAGACATCTCTTCTTCTTCTTTTTCCTTCTCAGTTTCTGCTTGTGGAGTGGAAGTTGATGAAGTTCTGGAGGAACTGGGCACACTGAAATTGGTGTTAGTATTGCTGCTTGTGGTAGTATCAACAGGGAAAGTCGACTCTTCCCTGGATCTTTTGGCAGACTGTATTCTTCGAATTGGTTTTCGAAAACCCTCTTTGACCTTCGCGTCGGAAATGTCGATTTTGAGGCAAGGTTCGAGAAATCAGATGTTGCATCAACATCGATTGGGTTTTCATTATCGCCTGGGTAGCTCACATGTAATGGCTTATCTGAACCAAGCAGGATCATAGCTTGTGTGCAGTCCTCCTCGACTGGTCTCAAGTCATTGATGGAAGTATAATGCTTATGAACCTTGTTGTTATTTGCTGGACTAGTCGACATTGGAGAATGATCTTTGGTGTTTGTGGATTTTGGTGACACGGACATGGGAGAGAGTTTTGAAGGATTGGGCGTGTTGGAGAAGCTTTGGGTTTTGAGAAATGACGGTGTTGTTTGGGCTGCCATGGTTTGATGTATTGGTAGTCGGCTGATGTGATAATTCCAAGACAAAAATAGGAGGTTTTATTATGGCAAATTATACTTACACTCAAACTCCTTTTCCTTAAATTTAGATTGTATAGAAGAATAAAAACTCTTTACACACCTAAAATAAGGATAGTCATAGCACATATCATCATTTAAAAAAAACGGTCATTCAAAATTTTTGGACTTCCAGTTAAAGACAGAGACGTGTTAAATACCAAAAACAGGAATAAAATAAGATAAACCAGATTGATCAATGTACTGGAACACGATGTTGTTGATGATGTTGGCAACATTTCAAAGTTAAACAAGCATTATGAGACTCTAAGGATTTTCTGATTTGGTAGATGATATTTCCGTATATGTTCCCTATGAGACTGATCGCTGGA
This sequence comes from Anisodus acutangulus, assembly GCA_029783415.1. Taxonomy (NCBI): domain Eukaryota; kingdom Viridiplantae; phylum Streptophyta; class Magnoliopsida; order Solanales; family Solanaceae; genus Anisodus; species Anisodus acutangulus. The sequence continues at coordinate 41,317,677 of CM056506.1, read as the reverse complement.
CTAATGTAACATTTACCATTGTCCTTAATCAACTTAGTTGAACACATACAGATTAAAAAAAATATTGAGGAATTTTTAACCTTTTTTTAGCACGCGGTACTCCTATAGAATAGGAACGATACCAATCTTAGAGCTTTGCTCTTTTTGTATACATCCAAATCTTTTAGTAGAGGCTTCGCCTTCATATCTTGTCCTTTTAGAGTCATGCTTGAATCTTTTGAAAATCAGTGCAACATCACTACAACACTTATCCTGTATATTGACTCAACAGTAAATGTTACCCAGAATGTTAGGACAACATCTCAGACAACATCTACCTAGTCTGTCTTATTTTAAAAGAAAACAGAGATCAAGAGATTTTTTCAAGCTAGAAAATCTCTCATGATCTAAAGGTTTGGTAAAAATGTCAGCCAGTTGAAAAAGAGTATCAATATGTTCGATTTGAACTATCTGTTTTTCGACCAAGTCTCTTAAAAAATGATGTCTTATGTCTATGTGCTTTGTACGTGAATGCTGAACTGGATTTTTGGAAATATTAATAGCACTCAGATTATCACAGTACAAAATCATGGAGTTATTAGATATGCCATAGTCATCTAGCATATGTCGTAACCAAATCAGTTGAGCACAACAACTTCCGGCTGCCACATATTCAGATTCGGCAGTCGAGAGTGATACACAATTTTGTTTACGACTGTACCATGAGACTAGATTATTGCCAAGATAGAAACACCCACCACTAGTGCTTTTTCTATCGTCTATATCACCGGCCCAATTCGAGTCACTATATCCTATTAGATTAGGATTAGTGTCTTTGGAGTACCAAATTCCCAAATCACTTGTACTGGTACCATATCGAATGATACGTTTCACAACATTAAAATGAGATACCTTGAGGCTGGCTTGGAACCTGGCGCAAACACATACGCTAAACATGATATCGGGGCGACTGGTAGTAAGGTATAGAAGGCTACCTATCATAGATCGGTATAATGTTGGGTCAGCATCTTATCCAACATCGTCTTTACATACCTGTTGCGCAGAGCCCATTGGAGTCTTCACGTGTTTAGCATTTTCCAGACCAAATCTCCTAACAAGATTCTTGGCGTATTTGCTTTGAGATACAAAGATCCCATCTTCATTCTGTTTAATCTGCAAGCCTAAGAAAATATTAGTTCTTCAATCATGCTCATCTCAAATGTTGTCGACAAAAGACTTTACTAGTGATTCTGTAGTCGAACCAAAAACAATATCATCAACATAGATTTGAGCTATTATTACATCTACACCATGTCTTTTAATGAATAATGTTCTGTCAGCTTCTCCACGGGTAAAACCAAACTCAACAAGGAAGTTAGTTAGACGACCATACCATGCATGTGGTGCTTGTTTAAGTCCATACAAGGCTTTCTTGAGCTTGTACACATGATGTGGATGGTGAGGATCCTCAAATCCCTTTGGTTGTTCAACATAAACTTCTTTGTCCAAGTATCCATTGAGGAAGGCACCTTTAACGTCCATTTGGTGCTAGGTAATCTTTAGATAGCAAGCAATAGCAAGAAGCAATCTTATTGACTCAATTCTAGCCACAAGAGCGAAGGTCTCGTCATAGTCGATACCTTCTACTTGTGTATATCCTTGAGCAACAAATCGAGCTTTGTTCCTGACAATCTTCCCTAACTCATCTGATTTGTTTTTTAATATCCACTTGGTCCCAATAACATTTGTGTTGTTGGGTCGTGGTACCAAGTCCCAAACCTCATTTCGGGCAAATTGTTCAAGCTCCTCTTGCATGGTTTGAATCCAAAAATTATCTTTTAATGCTTCCCCAATATTTTTAGGTTCCAAAGTAGATGTAAGACAAGAGAGACTTACCTGTTGATATATGGTGGACATGCACACATACCTTACCATTTCTCGGTAATTTACTGGCTCTTTCCATCTTGTAGGCCTCTCCTAAAAAACTCCCCCTATCACCTAGTAGGGTGGATGGTTCCTTTTAATCCTCGATGGAGGGTCTCTTCTTACTTGATCATTCAGTTTAGTAGCAAATTCCTCCTCGATTTCGTCCCATGTGTTCTCTTTTTGAGGTTCAGATGTTTCTTCTGATGTTGGGACATCATCTGGGACTACATCTGTTTCTTCAGTGGGTTGCTCCTCTTCAACTGCAACCACAATGTTATTTTCTGAAGATCTACCAGATATATCCAGCAGGTCATCAAAAATAACATTGACTGATTCTTGTATGGTCTTTGTCCGAAGATTGTATATTCGATAAGCATGGCTATTCTGAGAGTAGCCAACGAATATTCCCTTGTCACTCTTAGAGTCAACTTGGCCAGTTTATCCCTGTCATTAAGAATATAGCACACACACCCAAAGACATGAAAGTACCGCACTGTAGGTTTCTTTCCATTTAACAGTTCATAGGGTGTCATCTTGGTCCCTGGCCTTAAATAGATTCTATTAGTTATGTGACATGCCGTGTTCAAGGCTTCTGCCCAAAACCTTTTTGACAATTGCTTAGAACTTAACATAGCTCTAGCCATTTCTTGTAAAGTTCTGTTCTTTCTCTCAGCAACCCCATTTTGTTGTGGTGTTTTTGGTGTCGAAAATTCATGGAATATGCCTTTCTTTTCACAAAATTTTGCAAAGGTTTGATTTTCAAACTCCTTTCCATGATCAGATCTAATTCTGAAAATCGAAGAATAAAACAAATTTTTAATCATAGAGTAAAGTGTTCTAAACATCTCAAAGGTTTGTGATTTTTCTTTTAAAAAATAGATCCAAGTGAATCTGGAAAAATCATCTACTATCACATAAGAATATCTTATTCCTCCTAGGCTATCTACCTCGATTGGACCCATAAGATCCATATGCAATAATTGTAAACAATGAGACGTACCTGAATGTTGTCTGTCACGTTGGACAACATTATGAGAGACTCGGGTCTGCTTTCCTTTCAAAGAATCTTCACACAGTGTTTTATCTTTTGGATCCAGTCTGGGAATGCCTCTGACAGCTTCAAATAAGATTAGCTTCTCCAAGGTGCCGTAGTTGACATGCCCCAACTTTTGATGCCAAAGTGTCAGGTCACCTACCTTTGCAGAGTTACAAAACTCTTGTCTACCGACTAGATAGCAATTATCTCCTGTTTGGGTTCCTGACATGACACATTTATTTGCAGAATCTGTAACCTTGCATCCAAGCTTGTTGCATTTCACCTCGAGATCATCATCACATTGTTGGCTTATGCTAAGAAGATTAGCAACCAACCCTTCTACATGAAGAACATTTTTCAAGGCTGGTACATCCAGAACATTAAGAGTTCATTTACCAATTATCTTACTCTTACTTTCTCCTCCAAAGGTCACGTCTCCTCCATTGAATGCTCTATACTCCTTCTATAGGCTTTTGGTACATGTCATATGACGTAAGCAACCACTATAGAAATACCAAGACCCTGTAATGTTAGTACGCAAAGCAGTTATGCACACATTACATTTCAGATTCAGTTTGGGTACCCATTCCTTTTTCTTCCTTCTGCTTTCAGGCTGGTTTCTTTGAATGTTGTCAGTGATGTTGGGCAACCTTGCTGACGACATTTTAGGCAATATTCTGAGTGCAGAGTTTTGAAGTTTGTAGCAGTAGGGCATAAGATGTCATAACTTTTTACAGAAGCTACATACAAACTTCAATCCAATTTCAGTGATCTGAGAGTTACTCGGATTTTCTTTGACAAATTTTATCCTCTCAGTTTGACTATGGATTCTGAAAGTATTTGTTTTGCTAGGAGATTGGTACCCAAGACCAGCCCTTGTACGTTTATTGAAGTTTAATATTTCATCCAATTTGGAGGTTCCCATGTTGAGCCTTTGAAAGGTGGTCTCAGGTACGTTCAATCGAGCACGAATCTTACCAAGCTCTAGGTCATTCTTGGTAAGTACCACCTCTAATCGGTTGATTGTGCCTTTCAGATTGCTATTCTCAAGAGCCAATAATTTTGCTTTTGAGTCTAGTTGCTCAGATTCAGTGATTAAGGCTTTACAAAGACTTTGTAATTCCTTTATTACGTCGTCTTTAGAGTCAACTAGATCCAAATTTACAGCCTCAGATAAAGAATTAAATCCACTAAAACAATTTACATCAGAATAGTCAAAGTATACATACCTCTCTGATGTTGAAGACATTCTATATGTTGAGTATGATGTTGTCGCAACATTGTCAATAACATCTTCATCGTCGGACAGTGAATGTTCGAACATGGCTGCCAGCATTACCTGTGGTTCTTCTTCTTGATATTCTTCCTCCTCTTCGTTCTCATCATCACGGAGAGTTACCCACATAACCTTACTAATTTTTCTAAGGGTGTTTGCACACTCATTAGCATAGTGTCTCCAACCCGAGCATGCATGACACTGCACTCCCTCGAGTTGTTTGGAATTAAAATTGGTACTGTCGAAGTTAGATTTCCTCAGTGGATTGTGATTTCTTTGCTCAGAAGGTGACCTATTCAGCTGTTTATTGAAGAGTGGGTTTTGATGCTGTTTGTATTTGACTTTATTGCGATCAATGTTGATCTTTCTCACCATCGAATTGAATCGACGAGTAAGTAAAGCAACAATTGCACCATTTCCCAGTTCCTCCAAGTTTTCTTCCTCATTTTCCAATTCAGTTTCCGAGGTTTGTGCTTGTTGTGCCAAAGTCTTGTCTTTATACAAATCTCTTTGGCTCTTCATGTTCATCTCATATGTTTGAAAGATGCTCATCAAGGCATGTAGATCCATAGTAGCAAGATTATGGGCTTCTTCAATAGCACAAATCTTAGTATTAAACCTTTCAGGAAGAGATCTGAGAGCTTTATCCACAAGTTGTGTGTTGGTTAAAGGAGAACCAAGCACTTGACACTGATTAGCAATGTCAATTAACTTTTCAAAATAGGATTTTATGTCTTCAGATTCTTCCATCATTAAGCGTTCGTATTGGCTCAATATGATGCGAAGCATTATACGTCGTACACTTGAGGTACCTTCACAATGAGTTTGTAAGGTCTCTCAAGCGTCTTTGGCCATAGTACAATTCTGGATTAGTTTAAACATATAGAGATCTACCTATCCAAATATCGCATTTAGGGCCTTTTCATTGAAGCTCGCACTGTTGATCTCTTTCGCGGTCCATTCAGATTCGGGATTGGTAAGTATATCACTATCCTCGTCTGCTGGGTACTTGGGAATCACATAGCCTTCGGAAATTGATCTCCAAGCTCGAACACCAATGGATTTGATGTGCGAACGTAGTCGGATTTTCCAATAGGCATAGTCAGTTCCGTCAAGAATTGGAAGTCTACCAACGTTTTGTATAGCTAAGTCCATAGCCGTAATATTCAAAATCAAACACTTATTGTATCAAGTGTTGGCTTTGATACCACTTGTTGGGTCCGGGGCTACGGATAAGCAAGAATATGTAAGAATAAAACAGTAACACCTAAAGCAATTAAAACAATTTCTGAATGTTGCCTTCAATGTTGTGTCAACATCTGGGGCAACATTGTGTTAAAACAGTTATAAACCTTTATAGAGTAAATGCAGCGGAAAAGTAAAGAGACACAAGGTTTATATTTTCAAGGGTATATATTAATATATCCCTTGATGGTCAATGACCAAAGAATTGTATAAATTATATACAATTACAAATGAATTTCTTTTTACAAGATTGAACAATAAATGCGAAAAAGAAATTACAAACAAAAGTGAAGTCGCAGATGACTTCAGCCTAAAGTTAAAAGATCTAAAAAGACAAATACAACATCTTCATTACTATTGCTTGAAATATAAGCTTGATCTAGAATCTGAGCAGCAGTAGTAATGTGGGACTAGATGTTGTTATACTACTTTAGGCTAAGTGTGTTGATCCAGTTTCTAAGGTGAATATCCGAGACTTCTCTTGATAATTCTTCTCGTTCAATTCTGGATATCGATACTCTAAAGTTCCCTTCTATTTATAGTGTGGAACTTCCCTTGAAATTCTCACTGGTTGGTTGCGGAGGCTGAGTAAAAGAAGGCTTCAGCTTGGACCGGTTCTTGCTCCTTCAAAAGCTCAACGTTCTGGACTTGGTCTTCACGTTGCTTTCTCTCCAAGCTTTGCCTGTTTCTTTTACCACGTTTTAAACACAGCATCATTGTTAGCTTGCCTATATCATTTTTTACTCACAGTAACACAACCTGTTTTGGCCGGAAGAATAGGCAAAATAGTTACAGAGATGTTGTCACAACATCGCAGGCAACATTCTTATTTTCATAAGATGTTGTCCTGAGCATTTACAGATGTTGTCACAACATCCATCCAACATCAACAATTAGATTTTTTTCTAGTATAATTTAAATTTCATTGATTGGATACGTAATCTTAATAAACTCAATTCTTGAGTCCCTTCTTGATTGATTTTTTCTCAATCTTGTGATCTAATTTTTACTTAATATTATTTCACACTACTGTAAAATAGTGGGATGAATCTATATTCTTGTCGTGTTTCATGTTTTCTTGATTCATCACATTTTAAACAATAAACTCATCTAGGAATTTTTGTCAGTCCTATAAAAGTATGTATAATATATAACTTTTATATGACGTTTTTTTTAAAAAAATATTATAACCGAACCATACAATACTGAAAAGAAATCGAGATGATGGAACAATTTCGAAAAGTCTAATTTTGGTTATATAAAATATAATAACCAAAAAATTAGTATGGAATAAATTTTGCAAATTAACCGCCCAAACCGTATTATTTACACCCCTACACTTAACCTCACGTGTCACAATTATATTATAGTATCGGACCAAAAAAATTACTCCATATTTTTCAAAATGGTTGTCTTACTTTCATTTTCAGTCCGTTTAAAAAAGAATGTCTCTTTTTCTTTTTTTGGCAACTCTTTAATTCCAACTTTTCACATGACATGTTTAAGACCACAAGATTAAAGGAAATTTTGATACACTCTACATATCTTTAGCTAACAACCACAAGATTCAAAAGTATTCTTTACTTTCTTAAACTCTGTATCCAATGTCGGCTCAACCTATACGCCACATAGGCAATTGCCCAAGACCCCCCAATTATAGGGGCCCCACGTTTTTTTTATATGTACTATTTTAAAAAAAATATTATAATAATTTTTTTTCTAAACTACTAGTACCACATACTGGATTGTTACTATAAAAAGGGGCAATTAGCAAAAAAAACGTAAAAAGGGGAAGAAAAGTGACCATTTGGGATAGGAATTGAGAGAAAATTAGAGCAAGTTGGTGAGAGAAAGATGAAAAATACCATTCATAAAGGCAATAGTTTAGGGACATGTGATTTCATGCCAAAAATTTAGATCATACACACTCGTAAGTCTAATTTTCACATATTTGTACTATTAATGACGGCCAAAATAAGATGATTCTTGAATTGACAGCCATACGCGAGTTCGGGATCTCGAAAAGGAAAAAGAATGCAAGAAGTAGCTTACCTTTTTTAGCATAGCTATTTTCGTCCAAAAGAATAGTACTAGAATCCATAATATATTAGGGCTGGCCAGTGGGCCGGGACAGCCCGACCCCGACCCAAGCCCGTCCCGAGTCCGCCCAGGTCCCGCCCCGACCCCGCCAAAAAAAAAAATTACGGGGGCGGGACTCGAACTCGGGACGGGACGATGTCTCGTCCCGTGAGACCCGAGCCCGCCCCAGGCCCCCGAGACCCGAGCCCGCCCCGAGCCCGCCCCGACCCGACCCCGACCCCGACCCCGACCCCGACCCCGACCCCGCCCCTTTGCAAAAATGGCCGTTGCACCAACGGCCATAATCTAAAATGGTCGTTGGCCAACGACCATTTTAGCCCCCCCTCCCCCAACCCCCTACCCCTTAATATTTATTTTTAACCCATAAGTTATTATATTTACACTTTAACCCAATTTTTCAACTATAAATAACTCATTTTCTCTTCATCTTTCTCACAAATCTTCCTACAATCTCTCTAATTTCTCAATATATCTCTCTACAAGTCTACATTGTTTGCTAAATATTCAATTTTATTTATTCATTTGGGAATTGGTAGTGAAGTTGGCAACTAGCTTGAGGATCTTCCATCGAGCAAAGTTTCAATTTTCAACCTCTCGATTACACGTCGACGTTACGTCGGCGTTTGGTACATTCGTTCCTTCATTAAATTATTATTGTCTGTTTATTTTATTTAGAATTTTAGATCACTTAATTTTATTGTCTTTAATTATTTATTTATTTATTATCATAATTAAAATGGAAGGATTAAAATGTATGTTTAAGGGTAAGGGTGCTTCTTCTAGTAGAGGCAACCAGGGCAAGGGTACTTCTTCTAGTCATCTTATTCCTACACAGGATGATTTTGTTGATACTCAACATTTTTCTACAATACCATTAGATTTAGACCAGGAGCTATTTTCTGGAACTCAAGAAGACTTTAATTTAGACGATGATCTAGATGATATACCCACTAATGTTGATGACAACACACTCACTAGTGCACCTTCAACTGAAATACCTCCTATTCCCCCTAGTATGAGACGAGGTCGACAAAGCGACCATTAAAATCAGATGCATGGACATTTTTGATAGGGACGTAGAGAATCAAGTAGCCATATGTAAAATTTGTAAAAATGTTTTAAAATTTAAAGCGGAAAAGGTCACGGTGGGACGGGGTTTAATTAGACACGTAGTAAGTGCTCATCCAGCTAGGTATGCCCAATACCAGGCTTCAAAACCGGTGCGCAACGCCGCTCCATCGGGACAAGGTTCACATCACGTCTTGTCAGGACCAAGTCTGTGGTCAAATTAACCCTATGGCGGGGGAATTGTAGGCTCTAAATACAATAAACATAGAGATAGGGAAGCAATATCAAAATTAGTTCTTTGTGGAGGGTTTGCCTTTTTCATTTCCTTCATCTCGGTTTTATTCATTACATTAGAGATATATATAATCCTCGCTTTTAACGGTTTTCCTAGATCAAGCTGTTAAGAGAGATGTATTTAAATTCGCGCATGAATATCAACAATATTTACGTTTTTCATTATATCATTTTAATGGCAAAGTATCCATCACGTCTGATATAGGTCGTAGTACTAACGGCCATGATTATTTAAGTGTAACTTGACAGTGGGAAGATTATAAATAGACTATGCAAAACGTATTTTAGTGTATAGATATATAGATGATAGGCATTGGTACTTTTATTCCAGAAAATATTTATCAAGTGTGCGATTATTACGGAATTACCGATAAAATTATGACTATTACATTAGATAACGCTTCTAATAACAATTACGCAATTACAATTTTAAAAAATAGTTTAACTCCGTCTTTTTCATACCATTTTCATATAAAATGTGCGTGCCATATATATAACTTAATTGTAAAGGATGGTCTATCACTTTTTGAAGACATTCTTAGTAAAATACAATTTGCTATAAACTTTATTTTTAAAAGTAATAAAGTACAACGAAGAAAAGAATATAAAAATTTGTCATGATTGTGGACTACCTTTTAGAAAAATTCCACAAGAAGTATCCACTAGGTGAAATTCTTTATACGAGCAACTACTTGTTGCTTATGACTATAAATTACCTATAACTTTATTTTTAACTCTCATAATAAAAAGCGGTGATATGATTTTAGATAGTGATTGGGAAAAAATTTCGAACTTATTGTATTTTTAGAGAAATTTTTCAAGCAACAAAAGAATTTTCCTAAGTATATATTATCCTACTATTTCGACTATGTTATTTTATATAACTCTAATATTTTTATTACTTAGTGAATATATGGAAAACCAGCTTATAAGGCAGCTATTAAAAAAATGTTTCTCAAAATAAAAAAATATTTTATTCCTATTCCCTCTATTTATATTATTGGTTCTGTATTAAATCCTACTATTAAAATAGACAGTACTAAATCACTAATTGAAACTATTTACGATTGTATAGAAGTACTACCACCTCCAAGTCCCAAAAATCTAAATCACCCACCACCTATTGAACAAACTAAAGAAGAAGTATTGTCTAGCGTAGAACACCAATGCAAAAATATATATAGATTTTATCAACAAGAAAATGCTAGTAACTTACCAGCTTCCATACCATCTTCTTCATCTTCAATACAACCTCACAAAGACATCTTTGTTTCGCGGCTAGTATTGAAAGCCTCGGAAATAGAATGTGCGGTCGTACCTCTACTACTAACCAAATTAGCGAGTTGGATATTTTTGTTTCTGAGGGTTACATGCAGTATCAAGAAGTTATCAATGAAGATGGACATGAAGACTTCTTTGAAATCTTTGGAGGGAATGAGAAGACCTTTCCGACACTTTCATTGATGGCTCGAGATGTTTTGAACATTCAAGCGTCGTCAGCTGCGTCTGAAAGCGCTTTTATGTGACGGATATCAAATAGGAGACCACATACACTCATTAGCGGAGACAACTTGGAAATTGCGGTATTATTCAGAGATTGGATACGAGCGGAGCGGAGAAGGTGCGGTCAACCAGGAGATCAACGAAGAAGATGATGAAAACTACAACGAAATCTTAACCGAAGGTAGTGGAAGCGGCGTGGATCAATTTGACCAACAAATACCAATTCCAACCGAAGAACCACATGAAATCATCAAGCAATTAGAAACGAGTTTTTGAGAATGTAATTTTTTTTAATTGTAATTTTATTATGTAATTTGTAACTTTTGGACAACACCACAAAGTTGCAATTTAGATTTTAGACAATTGTATTTGTATTACAAAAAAATCATATGTCTATTAAATAATATAAGAGGCACAAAAACAGCCTTGGGATGTTTTTATTACACTATCTTATTTTGTTTATTGAGTTTTTTTTATACATATGTTATTTAAAAAAAAAATGAAAACCCGCCGTATCCCGCCCCGAGCCCGACCCCGACCCGAGCCCGCCCCGACCCGAGCCCGACGGGATCGGGATCGGGACGGGACTTGCTCCAGTCCCGCCAGACCCGATCCCGCCCCTTCTCCCGTCCCGCCCCGACCCCGACCCCGCCAGACCCGGCCCGCCAGACCCGAGCCCGGCCCACTGGCCACTCCTATAATATATTGATCAAAATAGTTAATTTCAGTACCAAAATTCCAAATGTTTTCAAAATAAAATTTGTCTAGTTAATTTCTTTTCTTAGTCCATTATTAACATCTTGATTCCGCGTTAAAATTAATAATTCATAGAGGGGAATTATTATTATTTCCTAAAGACTTGCATCGAGATTTTATTAAATCCATTCCAGTTCATGTGCGACTATTTATGTGACAATGTGTATTTGAAGAAGTCGGGAGGAAGAATGGATCATATCATTACGTTCAGAGTAGGAAAAGTGTGTTGTTAGTAATGGAAATAAAGATGCCAATTTCTTTGCCTCTTTGTTGGATTGTTGGTGCAAATACAGTAATCTCTATATAAGACTAGGAATTTATTTAAATTTAAATCTTGGTATGTCGATAATTTTTAACCGTAGATATTTTACCAGAAAGTTGACGGAGTTCTCATGAATTAAGTTGGGACGGCTGGTAGCCGCGTTAATATTGGTAACATCAGGACTCTTTGACGTAGTTACCAAACCTATACTATGAGTAGCGTAGTAAAATCAAACCAATTAATTGGCTCCATATGAGGAGAAAGTTCCCTTTTTAGGCATATATATTGCAGTTGTCACCTCTCAATTTCCTTAAATATTTATTTGACGTGTGAAAGAGCTTTGTAATCTTCGATGAAAGACAGCAATTGGGTCGGCCATACCCCACCAGAACCATTAATCCAAGGAAAATGACATACTATGAAATAAGAAACTTAAATTTCATTTTCAATTCAATAGTTGATTCCTTTGTTTTTAAGAGAAACAAATATTACAAAATTGGGAGCTTATGCGTTCCATTAATCACAAATTTTTATGATTAAAATATTTTATAAAGTAACTTAGAAAAAGTACGTGAAAGTCATTTTCGCATACAGTAATAGCATTCCCCTTTTTTAATTCAATGTTGATGTTAGTCATAAGGAGTAAAAAATAGGTGTATATAAGGTATATTCAGACTTTTTTGATGGTATAGGGATATTCAGTTCGGATCCGACCATTCGATTTTCGCTCTTAATTCTAACATCCTTTTAAAAAATTAACATATTTAAAGAGTATCTAAATTTACATTAGATTATAAACCTTTTGTAAGTAATTTTGCTCTCTATTTGCTAGGTTATGTGACTCAATTTCCTTGTTAGTCAATTTAAAAAGGGATAACATATTTTTATATTTAGAAACAACTAATTTCGAACCTCTCATTCTACAATACCCATAATTGTTGCTATAATATACTCACTCTTCCTTTTTACTTGTGAAAGATATAATCTCTTTATTATTTTCATTATTGAAAGGCTATATATACAAGTTACATATTTTCATAATAGGAGAATCATATTCCTATTCTATTCCTAAAACCTTATTCTATTCTAACTATACATTTATGTTAATACACTAATTATAGTAATACAATACTAATTATATTACAACATTACTTAAACTAGGATACTAAATATTTACAATAAATTACACATAATAATCAGCCAATCCGAGAGCTAATATACACAATATACACATGTATATTGTGTATATTTAACATACCCCCGCAGTCATAGCGGGCAGTCTTCGAACGCTGAGACTGTCCCTAAAATCTTCAAAAAGGACCGAGGGAAGACCCTTTGTAAAGATGTCTGCAATTTGATATCTTGACGGGACATGACTGACGCGTACCTGACCCCGAGCAACCTTTTCACGGACAAAGTGAATGTCCATCTCGATATGTTTAGTGCGTTGGTGCTGAACCGGATTACCAGAAAGGTAGATGACACTAATATTATCGCAATAAACCAAGGTTGCCTTCTGAATGGGACAATGAAGCTCTAAAAGTAAATTATGTAACCAACATGATTCCGAGACCACATTAGCTACCCCTCGATATTCAGCATCGACACTTGAGCGAGATAGAGTCGACTGGCGCTTTGCAGACCAGGAGACCAAGTTGTTTTCAAGAAATATACAATAGCCTTACGTAGACCGTCTGGTGTCGGGACAGCCACCCCAATCAGCATCTGTATACGAGACCAGTGTGGACGTCGAGGAAGGATATAAATGCAAACCATAGTCAAGTGTACCCTGAATATACCGAATGATGCATTTGAGGGCATTCATATGCTCAACTCTGGGATCATGCATAAATAAACACACCTGCTGGACAGCATATGTAATATCCGGTCGTGTAAAGGTAAGATACTGAAGGGCCCCTGCAAGACAGCGATAGCGGGTCGGATCCTCGTAAGGCAGCCGGCCGCGGCACTAAGCTTGGGCTTTGTATCAGCTGGAGTAGAAGTGGACTTACATGATGACATCCCAGCCCTTTCGATGATCTCAGCTGCATACTTCCGCTGAGACAAGAATAATCCATCGGAATGACGAGTGACAACAATCCCCAAAAAGTAACTCAAGGGCCCCAAGTCTTTCATAGCGAACTCAGAGCTGAGCATAGTCATGATAGACTAGCGCAAGGCATCGGAAGAGGCATTCAAAATGATATCATCCACATACAATAAAATGTAGGAAGGACGAACCATGACGGTAGATGAACAAGGAATTATCTGACCTGCTGTGAGTGAACCCAACAGTCGAAACATAGTCAGCAAACCTTGTATACCAGGCCCTGGGAGACTGCTTAAGCCCATATAAGGACTTCTTCAATAAACATACATGATGAGGATGGTTAGGATCCCTGAATCCCAACGGCTGATGCATATAGATTGTTTCCTTGAGATCCCTATGTAGGAAAGCATTCTTTACATCTAACTGATGAATAGGTCATGCCTTCGAAAGAGCCAAGCTAAGTACAGTGCATATGGTAATCGGCTTGACCACCGGACTAAACGTCTCCCCACAATCTATACCAACCTGCTGAGTCTTACCATCACCCACAAGACGCGCTTTATGTCTAGCAAATAAACCATCTGAATTCTCCATATGAGCAAAAATCCACATAGACCCGATAACATTAATACCAGATGGACGGGGCACCAACTCCCATATCTTATTATCAATAAGAGCATTATATTCATCAGTCATAGCAATTTTCCAATTCTGGTCATTTAAGGCAAACACATGATTAAGGGGTAAGGGGGATTTAGAGACATTAGAATGCAAATTAAAATATCTTTTAGGTGTAAAAACACACCGTTGACTACGAGTGACCGGTTTATGACTCGAGGAAGAATTGAGTGGATTTCGGGAATTTGCTGGGCTCGGGACGGACTGGTTAGCAGGCAGTGGGCCTACTGGCCCAAATCGGAAAGTAGCAACAGGGGCGGAAACAGGAACTGGACCAGTTTCAGTAATGGGCTGGACTGGCCCAATTGCTAAAACTGGCCTAGTGACAAAACTAGGCAAAGAGGACTGTGACGGGCCAGTGGGCCCGCTGGAGAATTTTGGGTGTGGGAGATATCCGAAAAATACTGAATAATATACGGAGATATTTGTTCATCCAAAAAATTATATGAACTAGGCACGGGAGTATGACTTTTAGCAAATGAAAATTGGGATTCATCAAAAATGACATGGAGATTAATGATGATTTTATTTGAGGATAAATCAAAGCATTTGTAGCCACGATGATTAGATGGAAAACCCAAAAACACACACGGAGTTGACCGGGCCTGAAGTTTGTTAATTGTGGTGAACGGGAATAACGGATAACACAAACACCCAAAAACCCGAAGATGTGAATATGTAGGAATTTTATTATATAAAATTTGAAGGGGGGAAGAATATGTCAACCCTTTGGAAGGAGTTATGTTAAGTAGATATGTAGTCATTTGAAGAGCATGATGCCAAAAATATGGGGGTACAGAAGCATGAATTAATAGAGTGCGGATAATGTTATTTATGAAATGAATTTTATGTTCGGATTTCCTATTTTGTGAAGATGTATGAGGACAAGAGAAACGAAAATTTATCCCATTAGTAGCACAGAATTCCCGAAACACCCCATTGTCATACTCTTTGTCATTATCACACTGAATATTTTTGATTTCACGATCGAATTGGGTTTTGATGAATGCTCTAAATTTTAGGAAGATGGAAAAAACTTGAGATTTCTTCGCTATTGGAAACGTCCATAGAAATTTAGAATAATCATCCAGAAATAGAACATAATACCGATGACCCATAAAACTAGGAATAGGAGACGTCCATAAGTCGCTATGAATAATATCAAATGGCATTAAAGTATGAGATTTTGAGTCTACAAACGACAACTTAACAATTTTTCCTAAAGAACAAGATTGACAAATTGGAGTACGACTCGTACCCTTACATGAAATAAAATTATTTTTATCTAAAGCTGACAAAATGAAGGACCCCGGATGACCAAGACGAGCATGCCACAAGGAAGGAGAAATGGCTGCAAAGGCTGATGGTAGGTTTTGACTCGATGGACCGGGACTAGGCGTGATAGGATAAAGATCTCCCCTACTATCACACCTCATGAGAGGACTCCCCGTCTTGAAATCCTTCAGAGAGAAACCAAATGGATCAAATTCAATAAAAACGGAATTGTCAGTAGTGAATTTACGGACAAAGACTAAGTTTTTAATCAATTTGGGGGCGTGTAGGGTATTTTTCAAGATAAGAAGTGGATGAGGGGGAGACAATGTTTTATGACCATAACCATGAATTGGAATAAAATTGTCATTACCAACAATTATACCGCGAGGGTTGCTCAAATTGGAATAAGATGAGAGAGTACATGAATCGGATGTCATGTGGGTAGTGGTACCGGTGTCCATATACCAATTCGGGTCCAGTTGAGTCAAACCTAGTGTGTGCATCGCGACTTCGATATCGATCTGAGTGGGGCCTGTTGCGTGGTGAGCTTGCGGAGGCTGGGGCCCAATAATTCCAAAACTGGGCTGTCTTGGGTCGTAACAGCTGGAACTGGAATTACTGGGCCAGTGGGCAGTGGGCCGTCGAGGCTGCTGGAAAGCCCACTGGCCAGACGCTGGAAATTGTTGTGGAGGTGGGCCGTAGGGCCACTGTCCACTGGTCCAAGCCCACGGCCCAGAGGCCCAAGGCTGAGACCAGTGGGTCGGTGGCCCACTGTAACCTGGATGGGGTCCACTGCCACTGTTTTGGCCACCGCGACTGCTGCCGGAGCCGCCGTGTTTGCCCTCACAATTTTTTCTATTATTCTTCCGGCCATTCTTGCTGCCCCCGTGAGATCAGCTTTGGTTCGAATTGTCACCAAAATTTTGAGAACTAGTGGAGGAAGTCATCATGACCACGGGACTAGTATTAGTAGTTGTCTTTTTAGCCAAACCGGCTTCTTCCAAGGTAAGCATGGATCGGGCTTGATAGAACCTTGGAAGTGGATTACTTTGACGAAGGAGAGTTCCAACGCCACTATAGGCCTCGGATAGGCCAACAACCATCTGTAAAACCAAGACGATCTTCACTAACTGGCGCACCAATGTTGCGAAGTTGGTTCGCCAATTCCTTCAACCTTTTGCAATATGCTGAAACGTTCGGGAATTTTTCCATGTTGACGTGGGAAAAATCATGTTCAAGAGTAAAAGCTCTGGAATTTTGATTATCCTGAAATATGTCACGCAGTCTATCCCATGCAGCCATCGCCATAGCGTCTGGCTCAATAATCGTCTGCAATAGGTCTGTAGAGATAGAGGAATAAATCCACTGAAGGTCGGTGGCATCAAGTGTTGTCCATAACTTAGGATCATCCTCGCGTTTAGGCACCTCCGTTTCATTAGGAGCCGCGGGGATTATGTGATGGATGACTTGATGCGAACGAGTGTGAATTTTGAACAACTCGGCCCACATCGCGTATTGGACGTTTTCTATTTCAAGAATTAGGGGGATATGATTCTTTATGTTAGAAACAACAAGGGCAGGGTGAAACGTGTTCTTTGACGTAGACATAACGAAAGAACAATAGATGATAGAGGGATTTGGAAGAGAGATTTGGAGAGCGGAAGAACAAATGGCAAACCCGATGAGGGGGGGGGGGGGGGTCGGTCTTGGCCCAGAAGAGCAACAAGAATTTCGAGATTTTTTTTGTTGGACCTAGACTTGTGATACCATGAAAGAAATAATCCCTTTTTTCATTATTGAAAGGCTATATATACAAATTACATATTTCCATAATAGGAGAATCCTATTCCTATTCTATTCCTAAAACCTTATTCTATTCTAACTATATATTTATGATAATACACTAATTATGGTAATACAATACTAATTATATTACAACATTACCTAAACTAGAATACTAAATATTTACCATAAATTACACATAATAATCAGCCAATCCGAGAGCAAAGCCGAGACCTAATATACACAATATACACATGTATATTGTGTGTATATTGTGTATATTTAACAACTTGTCCCTTACATTGAAAATAAAATTTCTTTTTACTCGTCAATTTTGGCAAATCAAGAGATATTTAGTTTTTTCTTTCAATACTACCCTTATCATTAAACAACCACCATAAAATTTCATGTTGTATAAAAAGAAAAGAAATTATATATATATCTTAAATTTGTAGTCATTGAAAAAATTACTCGGCATTTGATCATTTAATAACAGTACACTCATTACTATATAACATGTAATCCAGAGAATAAATAGTTTATTTTACGAAAATCTCTTACAATCAAATCTTTTTTATAATAAGGTCATTTGTTAGAATATTTTTTGATTGTTATGAAGAAATAATGTTATAAAGTATATATAACAAAAAAAATTATAAAAATTTAATTTCACAAAACACTTGATCGTAAAATATTATCCTAGAGTATTATTGAAGAAAATTTTGACCATTGTAGGAAGTATTGATATTTTTAATCGACCACGTTAGGTACAATATGGCTCCTTATAAATATCCATCTTTTCCCCTCAAACGATCCCATTACTCTGTATTTCCCTCTTCTTTCCCTTTCCACATCTCTTTCTCTCCAAAGAAGCAACAAGCTTTCTCTTATTTCATAAACTACACGACCAATCACTACAAAAAAAGACAAAAATTTCGCCGCTAATTTATCACTAAATCATTCATAATTAATAGGGGCGCCGAATTTTGCTATTTAGGTACATAATTTGTTTTTAGCTAATTGTTATTTTTTCGGTAGTGAATAATGAGGACTCCCTTTTTCTCATCATCAAAATCTTCATCACCTTCTTCACATAATTCTTCATCTCGTCACACTTTTTGTGAATCTTTAATGGAAGAAACAATAGAAAACGCCGAATCAATTATAAAAAAATGGGATCTTGACGCATCCTCAACCTCTACTTCTACCTCTTATAACAGAGTCGCTAATCTTTTCCGCGATAATCCTATAGACGCCAAACACCTTCTTAACGCCGTTAACGACTTACATCACGCGATGCAGTTCGTTATCAAAGACAGTTCAAGTTCTAAACTCCTCGTTCGAGCTCATAATCTCATGCAAATCGCAATGAAAAGACTCCAAAAAGAATTCTACACTATTTTATCCGGTAGTCGTTACTTTCTTGATCCCGAAACAGTGTCATCATCAAGATCCTCGAAATCATATGAAGACGAGGTTTATAAAGATAATGAAAGTCAAACTAAAGTTTCAGTATTTGTCATGGCTGATTTGAAATCTATTGCTGACTGTATGATTGGTGCTGGTTATGGAAAAGAGTGCGTAAAAATTTACAAATTTAATCGAAAATCGGTCATCGATGAAACTTTGTATTACTTGGGAATTGAAAAATTGAGCTCTTCGGAAATTCGGAAAATGGACTGGGAATTACTGGAGAAAAAAATAAAAAATTGGTTGAGTTCTGTGAAGATTACAGTAATTACTCTGTTTCGCAGCGAAAGAATTCTCTGTGATTATGTCTTTTCAGCTTCCGACAACATACGAGAATCGTGCTTCTCGGAGATTGCTAAAGATGGCGCTTTAGTTCTTTTCACGTTCCCCGAAATGGTGACGAAATATAAGAAGATGTCAATGGAGAAAATGTTCAGAGTTTTGGACCTATACGACGCCGTTTGTAATATATGGGTTGAACTCGAAATGATATTTAACTTTGAGTCGACGCCGGTAGTCAAATCTCAGGCGATGACATCACTGGTGAAGCTCGGCCATGCCGCCAGAGCCATGTTGTCGGAGTTTGAAACGGCGGTTCAGAAAGATTCGTCTAAGGCGGTGCCAGGTGGAGGAATTCATCCGTTAACTCGATACGTCATGAACTATCTTGTTTTCCTCAGCGATTATAGTGGGGCGATATCCGAAATAATAGTCGACTCGCCGATGTTATTACAAATGTTGCCCAAGTCGTGCTACTTGGACATAAACATAGACTCCCCGTCTTCCGCTGTCTTCATACGGCTCGTGTGGCTCCTACTTGTCCTTTTATGTAAACTCGATGGTAAAGCACAACTATACAATGACGTGGCATTGTCCTATTTGTTCCTAGCAAACAACTTAAACTACGTCGTTTCAAAGGTTTGGGAATCCAACTTGAAGCTCCTACTTGGATCCGATTGGATTTCAAATCACAAAAAGAAGGTGAGAGAGTACATGTCAAAGTACGAGAGGACAGGGTGGGACAAAGTAATTACATCAATGCCTGAGAATCTGACGACTGAAATTTCATCAACAGAAGTGGAGGAACGCTTCAACAAATTCAATTTGAGTTTTGAGGAGATATACCGTAAACAAAGTTCGTGGGTCGTACCCGATCGGAAACTCCAGGACCACATCAAAATATCATTGGCTAGTAAGATTGTTCCGATATATCGAGTGTTTTATGAGATGTATCGGGGAGAATTAGTAAGGAATGGCACCGGAATGGAGTCAATTGTCAGATTTGCCCCTGATGATATACAAAATTACTTATCGGATTTATTTCACGGTGCTAGTGTTTCTGATTCTAGTATCGGATGGAGCGGGTCATCTTTGCCATCCATGTCAACATCAACGTCAACGTCAATGTCAACGTCGTATCCTCAACACAAGGCCGATAAATAAGTGCATGTGAATTTTATGAGACAAGATAGGAGTAGTTTGTGTAGATAAAACACAAATGATTTATTAATTTGTATGCGTTTGTGCAGAAAAAAGTTAATACTACAAATATTGAATGGGACAGACTAATTGAACAAAATTCACTTTGTCTTACAGATTTGGGTGCTTGCGTTTGTTGTATTATAATTATTGTAGTTAGGAACGATGGTTGCTAATGGATGAGCAAAGTAGTTGACGAATTCCAATACAAATTGAGGTCACTAATTCCAAACACACAATTAAAAGCTTGAACGGCTCCTTTTAATAAAACAGAACATGTTCTAAAGATGGACAAAAAATGAACGTTGGAGTTGCTGTCTCACAAGTTTAGCATATTATCGTCCTCGTCCCAATCATAACTCAGAAGAACGTCATTATATTCTTAGGAAATATGGACGCGTTAATCTTATGCAATTAAATACTGTTTTGTTACCTATGCAATATCTATATCACCTTTGTTATTTTCAATCCTTCATTTATATATGTAATATCTTTTTATACAATATATAATATTTATTTTCTTAACCAAGGTATTTGTAGATCCTTAGTTAAGTTCGTTAACATTATAAGTCGAATACTACTTTAATGAATTTCAGAATTTGTCACAAACTCTAATGCTACTTTTTATGATTGTTATTTTTATATTATATGCATTATGTGTATATATGTATGTACATGCATGTGTATGCATAGTTAAGTGTTAATATTGGATTTTATGTTGTTATATTTGACCCAACATATTTCCTGAAGTATTGATTTGAATGTATAAGAATGTTGGGACAAATGTTGCACAATAATCGAACCAATATTTTAAGAACAGATTTTGTCTTACTTCACGTAATGATTACTATGTGGTAAATATGAATTGACAAAGTAAAAAGGAGTTGGTAAACACGTGTGAAGAATGAGTAAAGACTGCTGCTTTTCGTGAGGAACAAGTCAAAGTTGTTTCTGCTCCTTGATCGTCTCCAACAAATCCTACCAGCTGCCCACCTTTCTCTCAACCTCCACAACCAATTGATGAACTTTTCAAAGTAGACTCTCTACTATAAATAGAGAGGCTACTACAGTGAATCGATATCCAGAACCAGAAAATAAAAATACCAAGAGAACTCTCGAGATTTCATTTCAGAAATCTGGATCACCAGTGTTGCCTGAGTGTGTTGACTGAAAGTATATGTATGTCCTAAAGACAATCTGTATTAGGACAAATGTACTTTATACACATTCGTATTATTATTAATAGAGATTAATATTTTGACATTTGCAATTATTGAATTATTAGTTGATTGTTTATAATATTCTATAATATGCATCCCTAGAGGCTACGTTGTTATTAATAATGTGAGATATTAATATTATAACGTAACTCTTAAAATAGCCTCGACTAATGATCATCGAGAATGGGATATCGATGATATGTGATAAGTCGGCATGTGGTCTGCATCACATCCTTAGAGGATGTAGTATGTCTCACCTGCTATGAGTAATGGCTACTTTTGATGGACACATGGATACTTTGGAAGTATTGGTATGCCTTGCTGATATACTGTTTGTTATACTTGTCTAAAGTATGATCAGCATGTGGGAGATATAAGTCCTTAGACTTGAGGTCAATAAGCACATTGTCTACAAATTAATATACTTTGATCCTGTCATAAGCTCAAATGCCTTATAGGTTGAGATACGACTTGTATTGGGTACATTACGATATGGATTAAAGGGGGGGTAGTTGAGCTAAGATTAGGATTGATTCATCGAATGTATATTCGAGAGAACACTTAGCTTCTCAGTGATATTAGGTTGACAAAGTCGTTGACCAACGCAATAGACATATTTAGAATATAGTCTAGTTGTCAACTAGTATCGATGAGATATAATGATTAAGCCATTTGGATAGACACTTGACAAATCCTAAGTTTGATCGGGTGTGTCGTGAATGAAATGATTTTATCTTACCACATAGAGGTTAAGTTTATTGGATTCGTGTAAATGTACTTCACTTATTGAGTTCGTCTTGCGGCGCCGTCTAGGAGTTCCGTGTAGATTGTAGACCTTAATTTGATTAATGTCGATATGTGAAGGACTGTAGGGCCATACTATGTCGATTGTCTTTTCGATCTAAAGATGTTTTGAGAGAATATTAAATATTCGATTTAGCATCGAGATATTTAAATGAATATTGATTGTTTTAATTAAGTCAAAAATAGATTTTGGATTTAATTAAGAATTTGCAGAAAATAAAATGAGACAGTGTAGGGCCACATCAGCGCCGCGACGCCCACATCATAGGGCCGCGGCGCCATGACCTAATCTGTCTCGAATTGGTCTATACTGATGTATGTGGGCCATTTTCGACTCAAGCTAAAGGAGGTTTCTCATACTTCATCACTTTTACTGACGACTTCACAAGGTATGAATATGTGTATCTTATGCGACATAAATCCGAGGCTTTCGAGAAGTTCAAAGAGTACAAGTCGTGCAACAAGTATCAAGACCCTTCGATCGGATCGAGGAGGTGAATACTTGAGCAAGGATTTTCTAGATTACTTAAAGCTACATGGAGTCTAATCAGAGTAGACACCTCCTGGAACACCACAGATAAATGGTGTTGCCGAAAAGAGAAACCAAATCTTATTGGATATGGTTCGATCCATGATGAGCTTCTCAGCTCTACCGACATACCTTTGGGGATATGATATACAAACCTCAATATATGTTCTGAATAGGGTTCCTTCCAAGTCAGTAGAAAAGACACCCTATGAGATGTGGTGTGGCAAGAAGCCAACTCTTAAACATATGAGACCCTGTTCGTGCCCTACATATGTTAAGAAGATGCTCACTGACAAGTTGGAATCTAAAAGTGAGAAATGTTACTTCGTGGGGTATCTAAAGGAAATTAAGGGATACTACTTCTATTTTCCTGGAGAACGTAAGGTCATTGTTTCCAGGAACGCAACTTTCCTTGAAGAAGGATATGTCTACAAGGAACATAGTTGCACAGAGATAGAACTTGAAGAAATTCAAGAACCGCAAGATAACATAGATGTTGAATCCTTTCCGAATGACCAAGGCAGGAATTCAGTGGGAGTATTTGGCGAAGATTAGGTACTTTAAGTACGCTCTTCGGCTAGTGGGAGTGTTACGAGGAACAATGCAGAAATGAAAGATCCTCCTACACAACTTTTGGAAGTAGATGCAATGGTTGCACCTCCTCCCATTCAGGAAATACATGAAAATGACATTTATGTAAGCTCTTAAGTTAGTGAATTATCCATATCCAACACACAAGAACTCTCTCACAGTCAGAACATACCAAGCACTGAACTGCAAAACAATCAACTCTGTAGGTCCACTAGGACTCATCGTCCTCCTAAAAAACTAAATCTAGTTGTGAAAACACACAGTGATATAGATATTCCCTATAACAATGAGCCTACAACCTATAGCGAAGCAATGTTGTACATTGATTCGAAGAGATGGAAAGAAGCCATGAAATCCGAGATGGAATCTATGTACATCAATCAAGTGTGGAACTTGGTTAATTTTCTAGTTGGGGTTAAACCCATATGATACAAATGGGTCTTCAAGAAGAAGATCGATGTATTTGAAAATATACAGACTTATAAAGAAATGTTGGTGGCTAAAGGTTATAATCAACGACCTGGGGTCGATTATGATGAAACATTTTCACATGTTGCTAAGATTAAGTCCATTTGGATTTTGCTTGCAATAGCTGCATATTATGACTATGACATTTGACAGATGGACGTCAAACCCGCTTTTCTCAATGGTAATCTAGTTGAGGAGGTGTATATGAAATAACCTGAGGGTTTTTCGCTTGAGTCCAAACCAAATGATGTATGCAAGCTACAAAAGTCCATTTATGGGCTTAAGAAAGCCTCAAGGAGTTGGAACATGTGCTTTGACAAAGCTATCAAGTCATTTGATTTCGTCAGAAGCAAAGAGAATCCATGTGTTTATAGTAAACGCAGGGATCGGAGTATTGCCTTCATTATTATATATGTAGATAACATATTGATAATGGGAGACAATAAGACTCTCATGCAGTCAGTCAAGGAGTGGTTGTCCCATACCTTCATGATGAAGGATTTAGGTGAAGCCTGCTACATTATGGGAATTAGGATCTATAGAGATAGACCTAATAGATTGTTGGGGCTGTCACAATCATTCTACATAGACAAAGTGCTTAGATGTTTTTCTATGGAAAATTCCAAGAAAGGCGGTCTACCTATGGGATAAGGCATTAAGTTATTTAAGAAGGACATTCCTTCTAATGCTATAGAACTTGAACGCATGAAGATGATCCCATATGATTCGGCTATAGGATCGATCATGTATGTCATGACCTGTACTAGGCTAGATGTGGCCTTTGCACTTAGTATGACTTGCAAATTCCAGCAGAATCCTGGGGAAGAACACTGGAAAGCAGTCAAGAGTACTCTTAAGTATCTTAGACAAACTAAAGATTACTTCTTAGTCTATGGTGGGGAAGAAAAGCTAGCTGCTAATGGGTACACTGATGCTGGCTTCCAGTCGGATCTTAATGACTTCAAATCTCAGTCTGGGTACACGTTCATTTTCAATGGAGGAGCAATGAGCTGGAAAAGTTCCAAATAAGCTACAACTGCTGATTCAACAGCAGAAGCTGCGTACATTGCTGAATCGAAAGCTGGTAAAGAAGTTATCGCGATTTCTGAGTTCCTGAAAGAACTAAGGGTAGTTCCGAGTGCCAGTTGTCCAATAACTATTTATTGTGACAACACTGGTGCGATTGTACATGCTAAGGAACCAAGATCAACAAACAGAAACAAACATGTACCAAGGAAGTACTACATACTCAGGGAGATGGTGGAGACTGAAGTGATTAGATTATACTATGTTCCGCGGACGATAATCTACCTGACCCATTCACTAAATCATTAAGCTTAGTCAAGCATAATCGTCATTTTACGAATATGAGCATTAGATATGTTGGAGATTGGCTCTAGACCAAGTGGGAGATTGAAAGTATATGTATGTCCTAGAGACAATGTGTATTAGGATAAATGTACTTTATACACATTCGTATTATTATTAATGGAGATTAATATTTTGGCATTTATAATTATTAAATTATTAATTGATTGTTTATAATATTCTATAATATACATCCCTAGAGGTTACGTTGTTATTAATAATGTGAGTTATTAATATTATAACGTAACTCTTAAAATAGCCTCGACTAATGATCATCGAGAATGGGATATCGATGATATGTTATAAGTCGACATGTGGTATACATCACATCCTTAGAGGATGTAGTATGTCTCACCTGCTACGAGTAATGGCTACTTTTGATGGACACATGGATACTTTGGAAGTATTGGTATACCCTGCTGATATACTATTTGTTATACTTGTCTAAAGTATGATCAGTGTGTGGGAGATAGAAGTCCTTAGACTTGAGGTTAATGCGCACATTGTCTACAAAGTAATATACTTTGATCCTGTCCTAAGCTCAAATGCCTTATAGGTTGAGATACGACTTGTATTGGGTACATTACGATGTGGATTAAAGGTGGTAGTTGAACCAAGATTAGAATTCAATCCTCGAATGTATATTCGAGAGAACACTTAGCTTCTCAGTGATATTAGGTTGACAAAGTCGTTGGCCAACGCAATAGACATATTTAGAATATAGTCTAGTTGTCAACTATTATCGATGAGATATAATGATTAAGACATTTGGATAGACACTTGACAAATTCTAAGTTTGATCGGGTGTGTCGTGAATGAAAGAATTTTATCTTACCACAAAGAGGTTAAGTTTACTGGATTCATGTAAACGTACGTCACATATTGAGTTCGTCTTGTGGCGCCGTCTAGGAGTTCCGCGTAGACCTTAATTTGATTAATGTCGATATGTGAAGGCCTCTGGGGTCAAACTATGTCGATTGTCTTTTCGATCCAATGATATATTGAGAGAGTATTAAATATTCGATGTAAAATCGATATATTTAAATGAATAATGATTGTTTTAATTAAGTCAAATTGGATTTTGGATTTAGTTGAGAATGTGCAGAAAATAAAATGAGACAGTGTAGGGCCACGTCAGCGCCGCGACGCCCACATCATAGGGCCGCGGCGCCATGACCTAATCTGTCTCGAATTTTGGGCCAGGCCCAAGGTCAAACCCTAATCCGGTTTGACCTAATTTTTTCACCTATAAATTCAGACTGACACTTCATTATTCAATACACTTGATTTTCATATCATTATTCTAAGTCTTAGAGACTCAGAATCAAAACACTCTCTCGAACCTCTGCCAGATTTCCTAGCTTTCCAAAGGAGGAATACATTGAAGTGTGGAGCTTGCAATCGAAAGGTCGTTCGTGCGCACCCACATTTGATAAAGATTCAAAATATTGTAAACATGTAAGTACCATTCAAGTCTTATGTTTATGGTTTTAAATTACCCTATAGTCAAACAGTTCTACGTTTGTTGGGTTTGAAACAAGTTTTCAATATCCGCTGCGTACAACAACCCAACAAAAATCCTACATTGACAACA
This sequence comes from Anisodus acutangulus, assembly GCA_029783415.1. NCBI lineage: Eukaryota > Viridiplantae > Streptophyta > Magnoliopsida > Solanales > Solanaceae > Anisodus > Anisodus acutangulus. The sequence continues at coordinate 41,290,924 of CM056506.1, read as the reverse complement.
TTCTGTCCAACATTACAATTGTTGTTTAGATTCTAGATTAGTTTTGTATGGAGCGATTGTAATGAGAGGTTGTCTATATCTAGTTAGTTAGATTTTTCAGGCAGAAATCATCTGTGACTTCAACTTTTAATTCCTTTCCGTTTTATCTTGTAAATCTGTAAAGAAAGGAATTTGTATTTTTGTGTATAATAAATATACAATAAATTTGGTCATTGACCATCATAAGTTATATAATATATATAACTTATGAAAATTTAAACTTTTGTGTTCTTTAAATTCCGCTGCATTTACTCTTTAAAATTACTGTTTTGCTAAGTGTTGTTAATGGTGTCGGACGACATAATTGCCGACATTCGAAAACATAATTGACATTCGATTTATTCCATCTCTTGTTTTTATTTCCCATAGCATTTCACACCCCTTTCATTAAGTATCACTTCTATTCTTATTCTATCTTGTCTATATATGAAATATTTTTAAAATTATAATGTAAATTCATTTATAATATAAATAAATAATCTTTAAAAAAGTTGTTTCTTTTTTGTATTCCCTGCATTGAAATATAATTTTAAAGTTATTATGACCGGTTATTTTATTCACTTGTATAAATAGATGCAGTTTTAATTATTATTAATGAAATTAACTTTTTACTCTACTAATTTATTTCATTATAAAATATCATTAGCTTATATACTCAATTAGTATTTCTCACTTTTTTCTTCACCCAAAAGATAATGTTTATTTTTTTACAGGAAATTTGTTATATAAATAAGAAAATAAAAAATATCATGATTTTAAAGAAGTAGAGAAAAGAAGACAAAAACTAAAAGCGTAAGGATAAAATAAGCATTTAAAAAATTCAATCAGGATAACGTGGGGAAGAATGTCTATTGCTCAAAGTTAGGAGGGAGTTTGATTTTAGCGAAGTTGGAGGGGTGTAAATAATTTTCACCCACTTATTTATAAAATCAGGTGCAGTACCTAAAAGTGTTTTTCAGTACTTGATAATTATCAGTTACTTTTAATTTAATTAATCTAAATGAGCTCAAAGATTATTTACTTTTCTTGTCCAAAAAAGTTAGTCAAATAATCTAGAGGGAATAAAATTGTTTGTTGCGTTATTTCGATCTCTCAGTCGCAACTTACTTGATTAATAATCCAGTGGGAAATGTCTATCCAAGAAAAATACAAAAGACTCAAAAATATCAATCTTTTTCTCAATAGTTTCCCTAACAAAAACTCAAAAGATTGATAGAAACGTCATTTGAAAAAAGATGACCAAAGGTCCATTCAAAACCGTCCAACAAAAAATAAGTAAAGCAAGATCAAATTGCTTTGATAGGAAATTAATATTTTAAATTCTGTGATGAGTCTTTCGAAAATGGAAGTGTTTCGTCCCAGACTCATATTCTCTGGTTTCCAATTCACATGACGCTCTATTGAGACCCTTTTAGGATACTTGATACCAGATATATATACAAATAACGCAACCAAATTTCAAGATTGACACACAAAAGGAGGCAACTTCTTTTTGACGCCGACAAACAACCTCACCAGCCACGCCGCCGCCATCATCCTCCATCCCCAGATCTGCTCCACCTCCGTACCGGAGCTTTGAACTTTGGTGAAACCCAGTAGCCAACAGTCACCACATCGATCCATCGCCACCACCACATTAACGCCGGAGCTCGGAGATCCGGTGAACAAAAAGTTTTTATTGCTCTGTTTTTGCAGGTACCACCAGATCTGCCACGACGTACATCCGGGTTCTATCTCTCCGTTCTCCCGCCTAGCATCCGGGTACATAAGTTTCGGCAAGAAACATTGATTTTAGGCAGTGAACAATGTGTTATGGCGTGTGAACAATGATTTTCGGCGTGTGAACAGGTTCTATCAGCCTGGAGTTGGTACCTCCAATTGCACGTACTCAATATTTGTCCTTGTCCTTATCCTTGTTGTTAAATTCTTGCGTGTTGCGTTTTATTGAATCTTGACTTTACATTCTTGCCTTTATTCTTCTTGTCTTTTGCTTTATCATTTTGGTCTGTAGTAGCCTGACTTACCTCTAGGTTCTTGCTAACTTGTGCTTTAGTTTTGGTTCCCGCGTGTGTTAACGTTAACCTTTGACTATTTTTTGCTCTATTGGCTTTGGTGAATGATAGTAGACTAGGGTCATGTTCTCGGTCGGGGACGTGGAGATGTGATTAGACGGGATATCGCGCAGGTGCAACTCACTGAGGATATGACCTTCGATAGATGGTTATGGAGGACAAGGATTATGGTAGAAGGGTAGTAGGTAGTCTAGTGTAGTCCTACCTACTCTTACAAACTAATAGTTGTAGTGTTATTATTGTAGGCCCGCTTATCCTATCATACTAGTAGGCACAATATTGCTTTATAGTCCCCTGTCGTTTGATTTATGCTGCTATGTGTATTTTGTTTATCTTATTTACCTGCATTAGTTATTGCTTCTTTTTCAGAATTCACTATCATGGCTTAGTCGCTTTGTTTGTTTTACTTTACTTGTGCTTGTGCTTTGTCTTGAGTCGATGATCTCTTGGAAACAGCCGCTCAACCTACCAAGGTAGATGTAAGATCTGCGTACACTCTACCCTCCCCAAACCCCACGTTGTGAAATTTCATTGGGTATGTTATTATTGTATTCATTTGCTATAAATAATTAAATACTAAGTGAGAATTGATTTTTACCATCAAAACTATTTTTAACAACTATTTCAACATTTACTTGCCACTATCATACACACACTCAAAAATAAATCCTTTATAATTTGGTGTCCGGACTAGTTTGCTAGCATCTCAATTAATTTAATGGTATATCGAGTAATTCTGTCCGTCAAAACTTAGACATGTGATAAGAAATCACCTAGTGCACACTCAAATATAAATATAGAAAAGTCAATTGACACTCTAAACCCAAATATCTAACTAAATATTGTCATATAAAACATTGAAGTATTTAATAGACATTTTCGAATAAAATCACTCCAAGCGTGGAGTTCGTAATTTATAGGACATTGAATGTGGCATGTGAGTATAGGTCAAATGACTGCTTGATCTATCATTTGATGGTCTTCTATGGAATGTTTATAATATAATAATAGAGGGAAGTGAAAAGAATATTGAATGAGTAGGTCTGGGACTGGGGAATAGAATCAAACAAAGAGAATAAGGTGCTAAACTTTGTGATTTTCCTTTATATGTTCACTAGGGTACTTGACAGCGCTTCGCGGAGGGATACAAAATATTTCTCGGCATGCAAAACTTTCAATTGATATAGTGATAATTCTTTTGAAATCAATACATCGATTAGAGACGGATATTTTTTTAACTTAGCAATTGATGGTGGCCATGGTGAGGTGAATTCTGCAAGCTTGACTTGGGACTGGCGGAATAAATACATCGATTACCTTCGGGATGGAAAGTTACCTAGTGATCTGAAGAAATCAAGGGCTCTTCATAAGAAGGCGGCTAGATATTGCATGGTTGATGGCCAGTTGTACAGAAGGTCCTTCTATGATCCTTTAGCAAGATGCCTGGGGCCCAGTGAAACGGAGTATGTGATGTGCGAGGTTCATAAATGAACTTGTGGAAACCACTCAGGAGCGGAGCTGTTAGTTCGGGAATTAATTAGAGCTGGATATTACTGGTCACAAATAGAAGAGGACGCCAAAACTTTATTCAGAAATATTATGAATGTCAAAGGCATGCTCCTATGATTCATCAACCGGCGGAACTAATGTATCCGGTCTTGTCAATGTTTTCATTCATGAAATGGGAAATGGACATCGTAGGACCGTTACCATGGGCATTCGAAAAGGTAAGCTTTATTTTATTTATGACTGATTATTTTATTAAGTGGGTTGAAGTGAAAGCTTTCAAGAAGGTTAGAGAAAAAGAAGTCATCGATTTCATCGGGACCATATCATATGTCAGTTCGGAATTCTGAAGGAAATTATCTACGACAACAGTTGTCAGTTCATTGGAAATAAGGTAACTGATTTTCTTGATGGATTGAAGAAAGGATAGTGTCGGCTCCGTACCACCCAAGTGCGAATGGGCAAGCGGAGTCAACAAATAAAACGATCATTCAGAACTTGAGGAAAAAATTAAAGACGGCAAAAGGCAAATGAAGAGAAATAGTTTCGGAGGTATTATGGGCATACAGGACAACACTGAAAGCTAGCACTGGCAAAACGCCATTTCTTTGGTTTATGGTGCGGAGGCTTTGATACCGACGAAAGTTGGAGAGCCAATCTTAAGATTCAGCCTTTCGAATGAAAAGGAAAATATTGAGGCCATGGTGGTCAAGCTCGACTTAACGAAAAAGCATCGTGAGCTAGAATTGCTACAGCTGATAGCTCAGAAACATGAGAAGATATTACAACCGGCGGACAAATCTTAGGCACTTTCAAATAGGGGACTTGGTTTTACGAAAAATTACCCCCAATACTAAAAACTCTAACGAAGGAAAGTTGGATCTGAATTGGGAAGGACCCTATAAAGTGTCAGGAATAATCGAAAAGACTCATACCAATTGAAAGCCGAAGATGGACAAAAGTTGCCAAACAATTGAAACATTAGTCATTTCAAGTGGTATTATTACTAAGGTATGTGTTCGTTCGTTGTTTGAATTACATTTTTTCAGAATTACTAATTTTTCCAGGGAAAAGTCGGAATTACAAGGGGATATTCGGAGGATTAGAACTAGGTTTGAAATACGTGTTGCACTCTTTTTCTCTTAGCCCAGTTTTTATCCCGAAAAGAATTTTTCTGGTGAGCTTTTTAATGAGGCAACAATATAAAGTGTGTTACTAAGTAAAATGTGTGAATTTGCATCGGACTGCGACACTGGGGGACTGCCCGACAGTTGGAGATCAAAATAGTGTTTGAGTTCTCATGCATCAAACACAAACACTAGGTGAATACTTTTGAATGAGAATCGAAGCCAGTTGCTACGAAGATCTTGCTTGTTGCTATTCGAACTTTTGAACTTCTTTAGACTAAATTTTGTAAGGGCAAAAGATCGAATGAATCTTGCCCAAAGTATTAGTGTTTGCAGAAAAGTAATCTAAAGGCAAAAAGATCGAATGAAACTTGCGCAGTTGTTTGTCCGAGCAAAGCATAAATGAAAGTATACTTCTTCCAAGATTTTGTCAATAAAGTTTGTCTTCGAATTTTTCTTTACCGGTATTCCTCTGGATTATTGCTAAAGTCAATAAAGCTTACGAGCTAAAAAATTACTAAGTCCTTAACTGGGGACTGTCGTCAATAAGAAAAGTCGAAACAAAATCAATAATGTTCTAAGACATGTTTTAAAAGGCATGAGATCAAATGAATCCATTCTATTTTAAAGATATTGAATTGTCTAAAAAATTGAGAATAAGTAAAAATTCCAACATTTATGCTCGAAGTGAATAAAAGACGTCTTATTCATAAGCATAAAAGTAAGGTCCTTATATTTATCCATCAAATGACCCAAAACCGAAAAGAACTTTTGTTCGGTTTGAAACAGACTAAGTAAATGTTTATTGAAAATGATCTAAAGTTCAAAACCGAAAAACTATAGCCGGTTTGAAGAAAACCAAGTGATGGTCTATTTTGATAAAGGTTGAAGTATAAGGCCGAAAGTGATTTGCGCGGTTTAAAGTTAAACTTATCGTAAACCAAAGTCTAAAATCGGAAGTAATTTGCCTGGTTCGAATTAAGTTTGTTTAGCTAAGTTATATTATACAAGAAAGCAATAACGGATAAAAAGTTAAAGAAAATATCAATCAAGTCAAAAGGAAAGTTGATATATTTTCATTCATAGACAAGGTAGATGGAAGACTTTGAGTTCGAGGTCTCTGGCCTCAACAATATTTTTATCTAAACTCGAGAGCTCATCTCGAGCTTGCTCCAGGGTAAACCTACGGACATTCCAGGTTATATGTTCGGTCTTCAGCACCATCCGGGCTTCTTCGACCTCTAAATCGTTACAAGCTTGTTCCCGTTCAGCTACAACTTGGTCTCGTTGAGAAGAAATTTTAGCATATCTCCGGGTAATGTGCCCGAGCTCAACTCTCAGTTGTTCGATGATTTGAGTTTGTTGGCGGACTTGATCTTGAGACATCTCTATGTCTCATTCAAACTTCTACTTAACAGCAGCCTGCTCAGCAACTCGCTCCGCATCAATCACGAAGATCTCGGTGGTAAGGCGATAACTTTGATAGTAAGAAAGTTTTCCTTTTGCATTTGGTAATGCATTACTTCTTCCTGCTATTCAAGCTCTTGATAGAGGTTCTGAAGATCATTGTAAAGCTGATCAGCCTCTTTATCCAGAGACATATTTGCCTCGTTGGCAAGCTCAAGGTTGTTCATAGCCCGGATGTAATCTCCCTTCATCCGATCTAGTTTTGCCTTAACAATAAGCAGGTCACCAGACAATTGCTCATCTTTCTGCCGGAGGCTTTCTTTAAGGAATAAGATTTCTCTTTCCTAGGCATCCAGCTGCTCCTTAAGGTTCTCATTTTCCTCGAGGAAATAGAGGAAACCTTTCCCCTGCGAAAAGGAAAAATATTTAGATCGCGTTAGAGTGAATCAAAAGAAAAGAATAAGGTGCGAATGTAATTAACGTAGTTCAGAAATGTACCCGATTGGATACATGCATTCCTTCACTTATGAGGCACTTCCAGAGACCTCCTTCATTTTGTCCTTGTCGGACTCCGATATTAAAGGCCTAAGGTAGCTTGCAACCCCGAATGACCGAGATAAGAAATTAGTGTCTTTGAGTAAGGAGAGGGTTGCAGTCCTCATCTTATTTGGGTTCACTCTTGGGGCAGAAAACAAACTCACGAGCTTGGCCCGTGAAGTGGAGTGGTTTTCTAGAGGACGAGATGATGAGGAGAGCCTCTGAGGAATTGGCAAATGTCCAAATTCGGAAGTATTATTTTGAGGCACCGAATTTGCGGTGTTCTCTGTATCGGCTTCACCAAAGAGATGATCAAAATCATCTTGACCGAAGCCTAGATGAGAAAGAGTTGTTGATTCGGGCAGATGAGTTGTTGTTTCGGTCAAAGGAGCCGAAGTCCTTGGTTTCTTCAACGAAACTTCTTCGTCTGTTTCTTCATCTTTATCCTCTATAATGACTGGGAATTGGTCGGCAGGGGGTGGCCTAGAACTACCGGCATTTGTGGCCTCCTCGACACCGGAAGGGCTACCTTCTTCCAGGTTCCTTTTTCTCTTTGAAGGAACCGAATGAGACTTTGGTGGCTTGGTAGATTTTTTCTTCTTTGGTACTTGGGTGATTCGATGAGCAGAATTAGTTGGATCGAGTATCAGGACGACCAGAGCGGTCCTCGGGAGAGAGGATCCTTTTGGCAGACCTATTCATTAGATGAACAAAATATGGTGAAAATATGAGTGTGAAGAAATAAAGATGAAAGGTAAGTCCAGGGAAAACTAATCATGATTTTGTGCTTTTCATCGGTCTTTGAAAATTACTTTCCATGACCGGTATTTGTGCAAAAAGTTGCTTTTGATCCCTTGGACCCATTCGTGAATGGTCATGATAGTAGCCGGAATCCAAGGGTAGCTGAAAAAAGAAACAGGAAATATATGAACCTTCCTAGAATAATTTTGGCAGTAGGAACTGCTACGAAACGTTCCATCCAGCCTCGATTCAGATCTTCATCAGTGTTGGAGAGAATGAGAAATTTTTCTCGCTTTGATATTTGGATGATTCCACCGCGGAAAAATTTGGTACGTATAAATGGATCAAGTGATACAAAGTGAATTCAAGGTTGGCCTCTTTAGACAAAAATCGGAGGCAGGCCACGACCCTCCAGACTGATGGACTAATTTGTGCAACACATACATTATAAGTCTTGAACATTTCTAAACTTACATCGTCTATCGGTGGGTCGAAATTGAGATTAAAAGGGTACGTATTCACGTTGGAATATCCCGGCCTATGAGTGGTGATATCATCATTGGGACAGGGGATAATGATCTCGGAGAGTTTTTCCCAATCGCAATCAGCCCAGACTTTGTCTAGGACGGAAGGATTGATAGATTAATGGGAGTGGGATAGTTCTTTGCCATTTCACCCCGGACACTTTTTGAAGTGAGAGCACGAACGACACATTCGTTATCGAAGCAAAAAGTAGAAGGAATCATGTTTAAGGCTCTAGGTTCAGAGGGAGCCTGAGTTTCAGAGGGTTCGCCCGGCACCGGCGACATTGGCGGTGGCCGGCGGAGATGAAGGTGATGGTGAGGAGTTCTTCGAAGAAGAACAGGTGAAATTTTTTGCCAAAATAATGAAGTTATTTTCGACGATTCAGGTAAACGAAAAATGGAAAAGCAAGGTAAAGGTTTGTTTGGAAGATTGAACAAGGGAGAGATGATCACTTTTTGATATAAGTTCTTGAATGGACTCCATTAGTATCATAATTAGTCTTAACCTTCTAATTTTGAATACTAAGATCATTTAGTGTTCTTATCACTTCATCTTGAAATTTGAGGATTTTATTCTCGAATTTCGCATATCTTTATCGTTTGTCTTTAATCTTCGTATTTTTGCTTCCGCATTATTTTCTTGTTTTCGTTTAAGTAACATGATTCTTATCAAGTAGTATCAGAGCGGTTCTATCTAGGTTCCGTTCTTGATAATCTTGGAAGTTTCGTAGCAAAAAACAAAAACAAAAATAAAATTCTCTTTTATTTTCAGTAGCTAAAAAATGTTTTACATAGAAGTAAAAAAAATGAAAAAAAAATCTTGCAAATTAAGGAACTCCAAATTTATCGTGTTTCTTATTTTCCAACATCAAGAAGGAAAATCAAGAAGAAGGGAAACTTGGGATTTTTTTTTCATACAAATTGGACTTTTTCTTGTCTCACCAAAACCCATTTCTTCTGGGAGTTGGTAATTTTTTTCCTTCTACATCTTACTTCTAAAAGATTGTTACTAGTAGGGGTTATATATAAATCCTAAATGAATCATTCAAAGGTAGTAATTTGAGTGGAAAAAGGCAAGAGAGGGTGAGATCAATAGAGGAAAAAAGCCAAATTGAGAGATATTTGTTTCTTTAATATTTTTTTGAGATGCCTCAAACAGGCAAGGAGCATGAAGCGAGCACTCAAAACGACCACAACATAGTCAAGATGCTTAGAATGATTACCGCCCGACTTGAAGCGGTATAGGTCGCTCAAAATCCACCTAACCTGGTGAACATAAACGATTTGAGAAGAATCCAACAACACTCGATTTCTCCGATTAGGAGACAAGCTGTTCGAGCTCCTCAATTCCAACAAGGTGGGGATCAGTTTGGGGACGATGAGAACAAATTTGAGGAAGCTTACCAAAGGAGGAATGAAAGGAGGGCACCACGATCTAGGGATGAGGATAACAATCTTAGTAGCATTAATATGAAGATTCCTACTTTCAAGGGGACAAGAGACCCAGACTTGTACCTTGATTGGGAGCGAAAGGTGAATGCTATCTTCGACTGTCACAACTACTATGAATATGGCTATGATCCAAGCAAATTGTAATGAGGAAGAAGTATAGGGTTTTGTTGGGTTCAAAGCACATAAGTAAGGTACAACGGAAGTTTAAAGTTTTGTTTCTTACTTACCCCAACAACATTTCTGGTATAGTTATACAACAATTAAACTTGTAACATAAAGTATAAACTTACAAGTTAGAATATCTGGAGTCTTTATCTACTATAAGGTGCACACGCGGTTTCTCTTCCGATTGCAAGCTCCAAGCTTCAATGTATTTCTCTTTCGGAAAGCTAGAAAATCCAGCAGAGGTTCGAGAGAGTTTAATTCTAAGTCTCTAAGACTTAGAATGATAATCTGAAATTGGTGTGTGAATAATGAAAAGAATGCCTCTATTTAGTTGAAAAATAGGTTGGGCCTGTCCCAAATTTCGAGGCAGAGGCATCGCGGCCCTAGGATATGGGCGCCGCAGTGCTCGACGTGCTCCTGCACTGTCTCAATTTATTTTATGCGCATTTTTAATTAAATCTAAAATCTAATTTTGACTTAATTAATATAATCATTATTCATTTAAATATCTAGATTCTAAATCGAACATTTAATTACTCTCTCAATACAATCGACATAGTGTGACCCTACAGGCCTTCTCATAGCGACATTAATCAAATTAAGGTCTACGCGGAACTCCTAGATGGCGCCACAAGACGAACTCAATATGTGAAGTACGTTTACGCGAATCCAGTAAACTTAACCTTTATGTGGTAAGATAAAATCCTTTCATTCATGACACACCCGATCAAGCTTAGGATTTGTCAAGTGTCTATCTAAATGTCTTAATTGTTGTATCTCATCTATATTAATTGACGACTAGACCATATTCTAAATATGTCTATTGCGTTGGCCAACGACTTAGTCAACCTAATATCATTGAGAATTCGAGTGTTCTCTCGAATATACATTCGAGGAATGAATCCTAATCTTGGCTCAACTACCACATTTAATCAAATCGTAATGTACCCAATACAAGATGTATCTCAACCTATAAGGCATTTGAGCTTAGGACTGGATCAAAGTACATTACTTTGTAGACAAGGCGCGTATTGACCTCAAGTCTAAGGACTTCTATCTCCCACACGCTGATCATACTTTAGATAAGTATAACAAATAATATATCAATAGGGTATACCAATACTTCCAAAGTATCCATTTGTCCATCATGAGTAAGTCATTACTCGTAGCAGGTGAGACATACTACATTCTCTAAGGATGTGATGCAGAGCACATGTCGACTTATCACATATAATCAATATCTCATTCTTGATGATCATTAGTCGAGGCTATTTTAAGAATCACACTCTATCATCAATATCTCACTCTATTAATGACAACTTAAGCTCAAGGAATGCACATTAATGAATAATTATAAATAATTAAATAATAATTCAATAATCGCAAATGCCATAAATATTAATCTTATTAATAATACGAATGTGTTCAAGTACATTTGTCCCTAATAATGATTGTCTCTAGGACATACATACTTTCAATCTCCCACTTGGCCTAGAGCCAATCTCCGATGTATCTAATACCCATGTTTTCAAAATGACCATTATGCTTAACTAAGCTTAATGATTTAGTAAATGGGTCAGCTAGATTATCATATGTCGGAACATAGTCTAATCTAATCTCCTCAGTCTCCACTATCTCTCTGAGTATGTGGTACTTCCTTGGTACATGCTTGTTTCTATTGGTTGATCTTGGTTCCTTAGCTTGCGCAATCGCACCAGTGTTATCACAATAAACCGTTATTGGATAAGTTGCACTTGGAACAACCCCTAGTTCCTTCAGGAACTCATATATCGCGACAACTTCTTTACCAGCTTCCGATCTAGCAATGTACTCAACTTCTGTTGTCGAATCAACAGTTGTAGCTTGCTTGAAACTTTTCCAACTCACTATTCCGCCATTGAAAATGAAGGCATATCCAGACTGAGATTTGAAGTCATCAAGATCTGTCTGGAAGCTAGCATCAGTGTACCCAGTGCATACCAACTTCTCTTGTCCACCATAGACTAAGAAATATTTGTTAGTTCATCTAAGATACTTAAGAATATTCTTGAGTGCTTTCCAGTGTTCTTCCTCAGGATTCTGCTGTAATTTGCAAGTCATACTAAGTGCATGGGCCACATCTGGCCTTGTACAGGTCATGGCATACATGATAGATCCTATAGCTGAATCATATGGGATTATTTTAATGCGTTCAAGTTCTGCAACAATAGATGGACTATCCTTATTTGATAACTTGATCCCTTGACCCAATGGAAGATTTACCTTCTTAGAGTTTTCCATAGAGAATCGTCTTAGCACTTTGTCTATGTATGTGGACTGTGACAGCCCTAATAATCTATTAGGTCTATCTCTATAGATCCTAATTCCAAGAATGTAGCAGGCTTCACCCAAGTCTTTTATCATGAAGGTGCTGGATAACCATTTCTTGATTGATTGCATGAGAGTCTTATTATCCCCCTTTATCAATATGTTATCTACATATAAACAATGAAGATAATACTCCCTTCCTTGCGCTTACTATAAACGCAGGGATCTTCTTTGCTTCTAACAAAGTCAAATGATTTGACTGCTTTGTCAAAATAAATATTCCAACTCCTTGAAGCTTGCTTAAGCCTATAGATGGACTTTTGTAGCTTGTATACAACATTTGGTTTGAACTCAAGTGAAAAACCCTCAGGTTGTTTCATATACACCTCCTCAACTAGATTACCATTGAGGAAAGCAGTTTTGACATCTATCTGCGAAATGTCATAGTCATAATATGCAGCTATTGCAAGCAAAATCCGAATGGACTTAATCTTAGCAACATGTGAAAAGGTTTCATCATAATCGACCCCAGGCCGTTAATTATAACTTTTAGCCACCAATCTTGCTTTATAAGTTTGTACCTTGCCATATGCATCAATCTTCTTCTTGAAGACTCATTTGTATCCTATGGGTCTAACCCTATTGGCAAATCAACCAAGTTTCAAACTTGATTTATGTACATCGAGTCCATCTCAGATTTCATGGCTTATTGTCATCTCTGCAAACCAATGTCTAACATAACTTCATTGTAGGTTGTAGGTTCATCGTCATCAGGAATATCTATCTCATTGTGTGTTTCAACAAGGAGATTAAATCTTTCAGGCGGACGATGAGTCCTAGTGGTCCTACGAGTTGAGTATTATGCGTTTAAGTGTTTTTTGCATTCTGACTGTGAAAAGGTCTTTGTGTGTTAGACAATCCATCACCTTGAGAGCTTTCAGGAATGTCATTTTCATGTATTTCCTGAATGGAATGATGTACAACCATTGTATCATCTTCCATTGGTTGTGTATGCGAGTCTTGCATTTTTGCACTATATCTCACACCACTCCCACTGGCTAAAGGGTGTAATCTAAGTACCCAATCTTCACCAGATACTCCCACTGAATCCTTGTTTAGGTCATTCGACAAGGGTTCAACTTCTGTGTTATCTTATGGTTCTTGAATTTCTTCAAGTTCTATCTATGTGCAGCTATGTTCCTTGTAGACATATTCTTCTTCAAGAAAAGTTGCGTTCCTTGAAACAATGACCTTATGTTCTCCAGAAAGATAGAAGTAGTATCTCTTAGTTTCCTTTGGATACCCCACAAAATAATATTTCTCACTTTTAGATTCCAACTTGTCAGTAAGCATCTTCTTTACATATGCAGGGCACCCCAGGGTCGCATATGTTTAAGTGCCGTCTTCTTGCCGTTCCATATCTCATATGGAGTTTTCTCTACTGACTTTGAAGGAACCATATTCAGAATATAAATTGAGCTTTGCAATGCATAGCCCCAAAGGTATGTTGGTAGAGCTGAGAAACTCATCATTGATCTAAACATATCTAATAGGGTTCGATTTCTCCTTTCAGCAACACCATTCATCTGTGGCGTTCCAGGAGGTGTCCATTGTGATTGGACTCCATGAAGCTTCAAATAATCCAGAAATTATTTACTTAAGTATTCGCCTCCTCGATCCGATCGAAGTGTCTTGAAACTTGTTTCAAGTTGATTCTCTACTTCTGACTTGTACTCCTTGAATTTCTCAAAGGCTTCAGACTTATGTTTCATAAGATACACATGCCCAAACCTTGTGAAATAGTCTTTAAAAGTGATGAAGTAAGGGAAACCTCCCTTAGCTTGAGTTGAAAATGGCCCACATACATCAGTATGGACCAACTCAAGTACCTCTCTGGCTCGCACCCCTTTCCCAGAAAGTGGTTTGTTGGTCATCTTTCCTCTCAAGCAAGATTTACAGTTACCATAGGACTCCAAGTCAAATAGTTCCAGGTAGTCTAACTTTCTTAATCTTGTTATCCTTGATTCATTAATGTGACCAAGTCTATAGTGCCATAAGTAGGTGGGGTTTCTTATCTTAGCTCATTTATTTTGTACATTGAAAATTCACGACTACAGTTTAAAATATACAATCCATCCACAAGAGGAGCATTTCCACAAGCAAAACCATTAAAATACAATGCATAACTGTCATTGGTAATAAATGAGAAAAACCCGTCAATGTCTAACATTGGGATAGAAATGATATTCCTCATTAATGAGGGGAAACAATAATAATTATTTAGTTCTAAACAAAAGCCTGAAGGTAAATCTAGTCTATAAGTTCCCACGCGTTCAACATCTACTCGTGCTCCATTTCCAACCCGCAGGTCTACTTCCCATGGTCCAACCTTTCTACTGTTAATTAGGCCCTGCACATTACTACAAATGTGCGATCCACAAGCGGTATCCAATGCCCAGCAGTGGGAGTTACTTATAGACATATTTATTTCAATTACAAACATATCTTGTCCAGTAGAGGTAGAAGAACCTAGTGCTTTACCTCCTATTGGAGCTCTGTAGTCCTTCTTTAGAACATGCACTAGCACTTGTCCCCTTTCATTCAACTTACATTTGAAAGGGTCTCTCAACAATTCATACTCCATTGTTTGAAACTATTTTTCATAGAGACTCTTAAAGTGTTCTAGCATTTCGTTGGGGCCCATGTTTTCATGTTGCCTCTGTAACTCCATAGTCATGGAAGACAACATTATACATTTTGCTAAGGTAGCATCGTTCAAACATTTCTGATAAGCCACCTTGTCAAACAGGGCATATTCATTAGAGTTTTCAGCAAGGACTGTGGGGAATACTGTGTCTAACACATACTCAATTCTTTCTAGTCTTAACACCAATCGCAGATTTCTTAACCAGTCAGGGTAATTTGATCCAGTCAACTTGTTTTTCTCGACCAACATTTTCAGTGATAGATTTGACATTTTATACGACTGAAGAAATAAATAGACTTGAAATTAAACTCTAATATAATTTATATTGAACACATTCATTAACTAATTAACACGGTCTTTCGTTTAATTAGCTCCCACTATTTTAACATACTCTTCGACCCTATGGAATAATACAGACTCATATCAAATATGGTCATAATGGGCCATGATCCAGGTTCATGCTATCTCCGCGTTTGATGTGACTGATAACTTCAACAGCACAACCTGATAGGTCTTTAAACCAATTACAAATAATTCGTAACTCATGTTTGACCGAATGTTCTAAACAATCAATCTGTGTCCCTCGTCTTGTCCGACACTGTGGCGCCAAGACAACCTAGCAAGTCAACCCTGTTAAGCGACTGCACTTATGTATCTAAGTGAGTTTTGCCTTATAGAGCAAACATTGTGGTGTAATACTCATGAAGATTTATCACCCACTTCTACATTTAACATGCATCTATGAAAGAGTCTGAGTCCTCATAGACTTAGAGCAAATATTGTGGCATAAATACTCATCTCGCCGAAAATAATTTTGCACTACAATCAATTATAACGGACGACGCGTTCATTTTAAATGAGGCTTATATTAAAATTTTAGGGAACATTTTAATTCAGGATTTTAACCAAGATCAATACTTTTACGCCATATCCAATATGACATCTTAGTATTATGCAAAACTAATGACACATTTAGTTGGGAACCGTCAACCTAATATGCATGATATAAGATTGTTTAATCAAATACTAAGCGCCGCCTGCCCAGATAGTTTGAGCGGACGCTATTCTAGAAATGTAAATGACAAATATTTTGACATTTAGCACTTAAACAGTATATTTATCAATTATACAGTATAATAATAATCTTGGGTTAAACATTCTGAACTCTGAATTTTTTTATTTTTTTAATTTCTGGACAGGTGGGGCCGCGACTCAAATCATTAGAGTCGCGACGCCACTGAGGCAGAAGCCTTTCGGCTTATGCAAAAAATGCATTAGCGCTGCGGCGCTGCAAGGGCATAAATATTTCTGCTTCTGCAATTGCATTAGCGATGTGGCGCTCCACCATGGAGCCACGGCACTGCAGAGGCAGAAATATTTCGGCTTCTGTAAATGCATTAGCGTCGCGGTGCTCCACCATGGAGCCGCGGCGCCACCTTGAAACCCTAGCAAGCTCCGCGGCGCCCTACCATAGGGTTGCGGCGTTCATGTCCTGACAAACGTTTTTTTGTTGATTCTTAAAATCGTTCGAGCCCTAAATCCAATTTAGGGATCAAATCACAGGACTTTTATCATCACCCACCATTATCAATAATGCCCATATCGACTATCATCTGTTCTAACTCGTTCTTAGCCGTGCACCGTGCAATGAGCCGGATAACGCACTTTTGGCTTAGTTCGAGTTAGAGCGGAATGACTTCCTCGAGTTAGCGTAGGAGATAATTTAGGGTGATATCAAAAGGTCAACATTCGTTCAAGATATGTAGGATTTCAAGAAACCTCGTTTTAATCTAATTTTATGTTTAACCTATTTTATTATTCTATTCAATTGTTATATAACCATTGAACTATCATGGGCTCTGATATCACTGTAGGGTTTTGTTGGGTTCAAAGAACATAAGTAAGGCACAACGGAAGTTTAAAGTTTTGTTTCTTACTTACCCCAACAATATTTCTGGTATGGTTATACAACAATTAAACTTGTAACATAAAGCATAAACTTACAAGTTAGAATATCTGGAGTCTTTATCTACTATAAGGTGCACACATGGTTGTCCTTCCGATTGCAAGCTTCAAGCTTCAATGTATTTTTCTTTTGAAAAGCTAGGAAATCCGGCAGAGGTTCGAGAGAGTTTAATTCTAAGTCTCTAAGACTTAGAATGATAATCTGAAATTGGTGTGTGAATAATGAAAATAATGCCTCTATTTATAGTTGAAAAATAGGTCAAAACCTGATTAGGGTTTGACTTTGGGCTTGTCCCAAATTTTGAGGCAGATGCGCCGCGGTCCTTAGGGTATGGGTGTTGCGGCGCTCGACGTGCTCCTGTACTGTCTCGATTTATTTTCTGCGCATTCTTAATTAAATCCAAAATCTAATTTTGAGTTAATTAAAATAATCATTATTCATTTAAATATCTCGATTCTAAACCGAACATTTAATTACACTCTCAATACATCCTTAGATCGAACGGACAATCGACATAGTGTGACCCTACATGCCTTCTCATATCGACATTAATCAAATTAAGGTCTACGCGGAACTCCTAGACGGCGCCGCAAGACGAACTCAATATGTGAAGTACGTTTACGCGAATCCAGTAAACTTAACCTTTATGTGGTAAGATAAAATCCTTTCATTCATGACACACCCGATCAAGCTTAGGATTTGTCAAGTGTCTATCCAAATGGCTTAATCATTGTATCTCATTTATATTAGTTACTGACTAGACCATATTCTAAATATGTCTATTGCGTTGGCCAACGACTTAGTCCACCTATTATCAATGAGAATCAGAGTGTTCTCTCGAATATACATTCTAGGAATGAATCACAATCTTGGCTCAACTACCACCTTTAATCCACATCGTAATGTACCCAATACAAACTGTATCTCAACCTATAAGGCATTTGAGCTTAGGACGGGATCAAAGTACATTACTTTGTAGACAAGGCGCGTATTGACCTCAAGTCTAAGGACTTCTATCTCCCACACGCTGATCATACTTTAGACAAGTATAACAAACAGTATATCAGCAGGGTATACCAATACTTCCAAAGTATCCATATGTCCATCACGAGTAGCCATTACTCGTAGCAGGTGAAACATACTACATCCTCTAAGGATGTGATGCAGACCACATGTCGACTTATCATATATCATCAATATCCCATTCTCGTTGATCATTAGTAGAGGTTATTTTAAGAGTCACGCTCTATCATCAATATATCACTCTATTAATGACAACGTAAGCTCAAGGGATGCACATTAATGAATAATTATAAACAATTAAATAATAATTCAATAATTACAAATGCCATAAATATTAATTTTATTAATAATATGAATGTGTTCAAGTACATTTGTTTCTAATAATGATTGTCTCTAGGACATACATACTTTCAAGAAGAGGTCACTATGGCTAGGTTTCTTAATGATTTAAATAGAGAAGTAACTGATGTAGTAGAATTGCAACAACATGCTAACTTGGATGAGCTAGTAGAGTTGGATGTAAAAGTAGAAAAACAGAATAAAAGGAAGCAACAATCTAGCTCATGGAGATATCAATCTACTACAACTTTAAGGAAGCCATGGCTAACATATGAGAGAGAGAAAAGATTGAGAGAAGTAAGGGAGTGCATGTTGACATCTCAAGAGAGGAAAAATGAGAGGTTGTGTTGTGTGAAGAGAATTTGATGTCAAGTGAGAAAAAAGTGAGATTGAGAGGAAAGAAAAGAGATATGACCATGAAATAGAAAATGAGAGGGATAGTCATGAGATTGAGATTGAGAGAGAAAAAAAAAGAGTTTGAGTGAAGTTATTTCTTATTCTAACTCTAACATTCCTACTTCTCCTTCTAGTTATGACCCTCTTGTAGGTACTCGTGAGAAAGTTTACATTGAAGAATCATCATTGGATGAACTTAATCCTGACATGGTCAAAATTATATATCCTATGGACAAATGCATCTTAATGAGAAGGATAAAATTATGAATCTAACACCAATGAACAAGGGAAAATGAGGTGATATTATTCCTTTGCTACATAAGATCAAGTACGCTGTGTATGATTAGTTTATTCACATTCTTGGGATTCCTAAAACACCTAAGGTCTTTCTGGAGGTAATGCACTACACTCTTATTTCTAATGTTGGTGACTTTATTAATTTTGAGGATGATGATATTTTACTATATAATAAGTCATTAACTATAACCTCTAAGTTCAAGTATGGATTCTCACTCATTGAAAAGAGGCTTGATGTTGGTGAGAGGAGGCTTGCGAATGAGTTAGATGATTCTTCTTCTCTTACTATAGTGTTGAATTAGTTCTTATATGATAATGAGCTCGATTTTGGTAAAGATTCGATTTTGAAATTTAAAGATTCTTCTAACTTTCATGAAAACTCTAGAGCTTATGTGAATAACTTTTATGTGAAAAATTATGTGGGAGGTGTGATTGAGGATGCTTGGCTATATCATAAAGCGTTCAATTTGATGCGTGTTTTAGGGATCTTATGTCATCTTTGCCATACTCATTAGGATACTTTATTGATAGAAATAAATTGGAGAGGGACGTACCATTTCCAATGGCATCTATACGTAATTTTTGTTGTGCTTATATACATAGAAAAATCTTCTATTGGGATGATGATGTCCGCATGAATTTTAAGGGTGTATTTGTACATGCTACGGTTAATCGGGTGAAATGGACACATGGTCACTATATTATTTTGTTCCTATCCTTGTTGTTTTCGATTAATGGATGTTATCTACTAATGTGTGTCTTCTTGATTTTACGAGATTCAAATTTGAGGACGAATTATTTTCAAGAAAAGGGGATGATAGCATTCACGGTGGCATACCTTCATTAAAGACTGACGGGCTTGAATGGAAAATCAAGAAGATGCTTATTGTGGATAAAGTGCTCAAGAATGAGCCCGAGAAGATGCTTATTGTGGAAGAAGTAGTCAAAGCAACTGATTTTTACATTCCACGTGAAAGCCCAAAGAAGCAGATTTTTCATGTCACAAGAAGGCCCAGAAGAAAGCCGTAGAAGCTGCCACATGGAGGCCCAAAACAGCCCAAAGAGAGCCTGATTTGCATGGCCAAAGTGCTAGGAATTCAAGCCCAAAAGGGATGATGAAACTCACGCCCCACATAGGGGCATGCAATTAAGGGGTGAATTGCAAGCCAAAGCCCACAATATGGGCTGAATAAGTCCCACACAGATTGGGTTTCTTTAGGGAGGAATTTTGCCATTATTTTTACATGCTTTCCTTAATTTAAAGTAGGGATGTCCAACGGGGCGGGGCGGGCCGGGACCAGGTGGGACGATAGGAAGGTTCAGGACCGGGTCTTCGGCGGGAATGGCGGGCCGGGCTTATCGGGACAGGCGGATGTCCCGTCCCACATCCCGCAGAAAACGGAGTCGGTTGGGTCGGGGCGGGGCGGGGTCGGGGCGAATCGGGATTTTTTTTTAATTGGCACTTGATTAAAAAAATAATATATATAAAAACTTCAATAATTGAACAAGATAGTGTAATAAAAACATTCCAAGACTGTTTTTGTGCCTCTTATATTATTTAATAGAAATATGATTTTTTTTGTAATACAATTTTAAAAGTTGCAAATCACATAGTAAAATTGCAATTAAAAAAATGACATACTTAACCATACTTTTTCGAATTTCCTCACAATGTCTTGAGGATCTTCGGTTGGAATTGGAATTTGTTGATCAAATTGTTTGACGTCGTTTCCTGTTCCCTCGGACAAGATTTCGTTGTAGTTGTAGTCTTCTTCTTCGTTGATCTCCGATTGACGGCACCATCTACGCTCCGCTCGAATTAAATCTCTGAAAAGAACTGCAATTTTCAATGTGTCTCCCGCCAATGAATGTGACTAATCAACCCATTTTTCGTTATCGCGAAATAAAAATCATCGTTATCATGATGAACAAATCTGCAATTGTAACTTATTGTGAATGCGCTGAAATACACCTGAACTTCTCGTATCCCACTCAAAATCATAACAACAAATTTTAAAATACCATATTAACCTATAGGAAGTCTCAAGTATGAAATGAAATGAAAATACTAAAAAAAAAAAAGGGTTGGGTTGTCACACACAAACTCTACCATATTGTCAATGATTTCAGGTTTTCACTGATGCTATCTCATACAAATTTATTTAATTATTTTGTTTTCTCTCTCTCCTTTATTTATTTCACTTGGCTCATAATACTTCTCTCTTTATTTATTGCATTTCACTTACAACATACATCCATTTTATTATTTCAAAGCGAAAAAAGGAAAAAATTACTTTTAAAAATGGTGATATGCATATCTTGATAAATACGTGTGACTTCATGCTATATTCAACCAAACTATCATGTTGCACAGTTGATAAACTCTACCAGATTATCGTGATTTCAAGTTTCTCATGACACCTCATCTAAACTTATTTATTTTCTTATTTTTTGTACCTCTTCTTTAATTATTTCATTTCACTCATGATATTTCTCTTCTTTATTTATTCAATTTCACTCATGATATTTCTTTCATTTATTTATTCAATTTCACTCATGATACCTCTCGTTTTATGATTTCAAAGTTACAAAAGAAAAAAATACATCTTAGAACAATAACATGCAAATCGTGACAAAGTTGTATGATTTTGTGCTATATTTATTTTAGTTAATTTGTTAAATTGTTCAAAAATCCCTCTCAATTGACATGACTTTCTTCTTGTTCAATTGTTAACAAAATTCCATCGGATTGGCATGACTTTATGTTATCTCCATATTACATATATATATATATATATCTTTTAAATTATTCATGAATCCCACCGCACTGGTATGATTTGTCTGTATTGTTCAACAATATGTTTTTTGCATTTGCAATTTCAATGTCAAACAGACCACCTTGAATCTGCTCTAAATGATCTCAAATTTAAAATAAAGCCTCCAAACATCAATACAAATGATCCCAATTACCAATTTAGTCAAATAACGTCAAATCAAGAGATCCATTTCCGCAATAGAAAAATTGTAATTAGCTACGAATGTTGTTGCTAATCCGTTATTGAATTGCTTGTAGCTAACATAATATTTGATAATCTGTCGCTAATTCATCTCTAAAGAGAATTAACAACGAATTTTGTTGTTTAGCTACATAATATGTATGTCACTAATTTCTGTTTTTTCAATAGTGTTTGTTAACATTTTCTAAGGACCAACAATAGAGTTTTCAGATTTTTAAAGCAAGTAACTTAATCAGTGTTTGAACTAAAAATTTAAGCAGAAGTAATCAATATCCAAATAATTTTAACAATAATTAATCATTAACTTCGAATTTCCTCCCCCAAATAAGAATTTCAGAACTTCTGAAATTGAAGAACTATATATGATCTTCTTGGTGAAGAAAATGAATTGGAGAAGAAGAGAAAGAGCTTTTTTGTTTCGAGATTGACTTGGTCTTCGGTCAAAAGGGAAAAGATGTTATTTGCCCTATAAAATAAAAAATCTTATCTTTGATAACTTTGGAAAATGGGGACAAAAGATAATTATCATTTATTTTGGTTTTTCACCTGGTGTTCGGTATCTGCACTGGAGCTTAATTATATCTGAATTCGCACCACGTAGGGCCCATTTTGGGGAAGCGCTTCCTATAAAAAATCTTCTCTATCCGGGGCTTCAAATCGAGACCTCTGATTAAGTGAGGAGCCCATCCACTGCACAACTTCATTTGATGGCAAAGATAAATAGCAGCCCCCCCCCCCCGGAGACACTCCATTCAATTTGAATTTTCTAAATGGGTGGCCGGGTTATGCTTTTGTATGCGCCCATTTGGAAAGTCATTGGTCGAGTTGGGTCTTTTTAGATGGTTACTCTATTCCATTGAACCTATTAAATAATTTGAAGAGTCACATTAGATTGCTTGGTGAAAATATGTATTTTCCGGTTAAATTTATATTTTAATTATCCAGGTTTTAGTTAAGTGATTTTATGTGATAAAAAGAAAAGAATAGTAACTTTATTATTATAAGTCCTTAGTTAAATGACCATCAGTGACATTTACTTCTCAACCGAGTTTCTATGCTTTTCGTGCAAGGGAAGCGATTGATTCTTTTTTTAAGTTTGACACTTGATATTCAAAATTTTCTAATAAGATTAATTCAAATTTGGGATATAAGTCTACCAATAAGATTAAAGCACTATTTATTGAAATATTTGTTTTGCTTATGCTTATGCTTTATCTTGAGCCTAGGATCTCTCGGATATAACCGCTCTACCTACCAAGGTAGAAATAAGATCTGCGTACACTCTATCGTCTGGGAGACCCCACGTTGTGGGATTTCACTGGGTATGTTGTTGTATGTTCAAATTTGAAATCTCTAATTAGCGATGGAGTATTTGAACGACAAATGAACGGGTTAGATTGAATTGGTCGGGTCAAAATGAATTGAGTTAACAAATGTGCGATCAATATTACTTGAGCTGAAATGATTGAACTAAAATGAGCTAAAAAGCAGGTCATAACCTAACATGTCCAGTTCTTTCTAAGTTGTAATTACTTTATTTGCTTTGTTTTCATTTCTTAAGTACCTATAAAACTATGTTTATTATTTATTATGGCTATATATAATATATTTAATAAAAAATGCCTCTTTGAAAATATTTTAACAAATTTTTTATGAAACAATTTGGGCTACATATCAACCCAACTTGTAGATAGACTGAAATTAGTTGGTCTCAAATGAGCTGAGCTAATAAATGGACAGATCACCCAAACTTGAAAGGGTTGGACTAGTCATGTTTGGGTCATTCGCACACATGCCCCTGTTTCGGGATGGTCTTTAATTTTTGTCTCTCGAATCTGTGTTTAATTTTTGCCTTCACCGTTTAAAAATAAGAGGACAAAAGTACCCTTGAAACCAAAATAACAAACAACTTTTCGTGCTACATAAATTTCTTTTCACGGGATATAAATTTATATTTTCGCAAATTATGTCAGACACGGCAAAAGTTTGAAACACAAATTATACTGCATAACTTAATTTCTATAGAACTTATGCCCATCGAAACAAAACTCACATAGACCCACAAATATAATCTACCATCCCATATTACCTGTAGTTTTTTTCCTATAAGAAAGATAAAGAATATATGCCCTAAAAAGCATATCCCCACTTTCTAAACACTTCAACAAATTTTGAAAATGCTACACAACTTACGCTGCACAACTTAATTTCTACATAATTTATGTGGAGCGGAGTAAAAATTCAGTTTCAGAAGATAAAAACATACCGAACATATGTCGAGTGAAGCAGGCCTGAATAGATAAGAATACTTTCGTCCATAAATTTTTATTAAATAAGCAGCTGAGAAAAAAATAAATATCACATATAGGAAGGGCAAAAAATTTAAAAGCAATGCATTTGAAAGGAAATCCGTACAAAAACTTCAAATCATATTTTCTAGGGGTGAGCGGGTCCGGGTACCCTAACATTTTTTAACTACCCGGACCCTACCCGGTAAAAGATCGGTTCCTAAATTTACTACCCGGAACCTACCCGTAGCAATCATTACCCGGAACCTACCCGGACCCGCAGGGTCCGGGTAGGTTCCCGGGTACCCTGTAAATAAAAAACACAAATTAAGCAACAATTTTTAAGCCTATGAGAATAAAAAAGAGTTCTAAAATAATTTAATGAAGTAGTTTTTTAGCCTGCAATCGGAGTTTTTAGTACCCTTATAAGAAGTTTTAGAAAACTTATTCATTGTAGAAAAGCTAATTCTGTTACCAAAACCTAAAATTGCAAGTCAAATTTGACACTCAATTAATTGAACGTGTTGATTTCAAAATAAATTTGAAAATATCTGAATTAAACTTATTTTCGTGTTCATAAGCTCTTCGATACAAAAGAAAAGCTTTATTATACTAGTAAATCCCTAAATTTCATCTTCACAACTACAAAAATATACACAAATTTTAAAAATAGATTTACATTTCAAATAAAAAAGTAATACAAATTGAAGATGAGTATCGCCTGAAATAGAACAGAAGCATATGATATTAAAAAGAAATTGAAGAGTTAGATATGAACCCATATGCATTTTAGAAATGACGTGAACACAACCAAATGAGAGAAAGAGGCAAAGGTGAAGCTTCAATGACGACAACGATGAAAGTACCTGAGATAAAGCTTCAACAACGACGACGATGAAGCTCGGTGGTGTAGCTAAAACGCCATTGTTATTAAGAGAGTATTGGGGTGGGGAAAATCAATGTGCATGCGTGCAACAAATAATTTTGGAGAAAGTTAAAAGTGGTCCAAATGTTTCTAAAAAAAATAAAAATATTTAATATTTTATAGGTTCTGGGTATCGGTTCCGGGTCCGGGTACCCTGTCTCTATTTGCCGGAACCGGAACCGGACCCGACATTGATCGGTTCCTAATTTTACTACCCGGACCCTACCCGTTATTATAATATATCTACCCGGAACCTACCCGTTAGTGGCGGTTCCGGTCGGGTATTTGGGTACCCTGTACCCGTGCTCACCCCTAATATTTTCGTAATACCCTATCTCAACTAACACATCGCATCTCTTAGTGGTGCAATACGTTGAGTTAAATCACCATTGGTTGTCTTGGTAACTTTATCCTTAACACTTTTACCTACCACTCCTTGCCTTTCTTAAATGTAGGCGAATTTAAATGGCTGCATAAACTTAGTAGCAGGACACCGACATTAATGATAGTACTCTTATACCGAGAAGGAGACTGAAAAAATTGTTTACATGATTCTCATAAGAAAACCATCAAAAGGGATACTTCTAAGTTCTAGTGGTACTTTGATTAAAAAAAATAAAGGGATACTTGTAAAAACAAAATTGGTGATTTGTGGTTCTTTAATTAATCAAGATAATGTGGGAAGCTAATTAAGAAACTTGACAAAAATACTTCCTCTTCAATGCCTAAACTGATACTACTTAAATACATTAAATGTATACATTTTCTGGCTATTATAATTTAGGACGGTCGGGAAAAATAATTATTCCTATAGTATTAATCACATGTGAATCTTGGATACTCTTTTATATATAGAAGTATGATTTTAATTCCTCATAACAAATTCTATTAGACAACTTATAAATACTCCCACTTCTCTCTCTCACACACACACATTTGATATACTCTTTTCCCGTTCTCTTCTCTTTCTCATGGATCCTATTTCCATTTTCTTATATGGCCTCCCTATCTTTTATCTGTTCTTTATGATATGGAAGATCATAGACAAAAAAAGTCACCAAAATTGTTACATTTTGGATTACCAATGCTACAAACCAACCGATGATCGAATGCTTAGTACAAGATTTTGTGGAGAATTAATTAGGAGAAAGAAAAATCTTGGACTAAATGAGTACAAATTTCTTCTCAAAGCAATTGTGAGCTCATGCATAGGTGAACAAACATATGCACCAAGAATGATATTTTATGGTCGTGAAGAATGTCCTACTTATGATGATGGTATTTCAGAAATGGATGAATTTTTTCATGATAGTATTGACAAGCTTTTCAAGAAAACAAAAATTTCCCCTTCACAAATTGATGTACTAGTTGTGAATATCTCAATGCTTGCAACTATACCTTCATTATCTTCAAGAATTATCAATCACTACAAGCTAAGGCAAGATATCAAGGTATATAATCTTACTGGGATGGGGTGTAGTGCTAGCCCTATATCGATAAATATCGTACAAAACATTTTCAAGATTCAAAAAAATAAATTAGCCCTAGTGGTGACATCCGAGTCTCTAAGTCCAAATTGGTACTCTGGAAATGATAGATCTATGATTCTTGCAAATTGTTTGTTTAGGTCAGGGGGGTGTGCAATACTCTTGACAAATAAATTGGATTTGAAAAATAAAGCTATGTTCAAGTTAAAATGCCTAGTTAGGACACACCATGGTGCAAAAAATGAGTCATACAATTGTTGCATACAAAAGGAGGATGATCAAGGTAGGATAGGGTTCCATCTTGATAAAACTCTTCCTAAGGCTGCAACAAGGGCATTTGTTGATAATTTGAAAGAAATTGCTCCGCAAATTCTTCCTATTCGAGAGCTTCTTCGATTTGCGATTGTCACAACTACTCTGAGGATATTGAGCCGGAACTCGGCCAAATTTGGACCTCGTCCCCCGGTGATCAATTTCAAGACAGGTATGTAGGGGTGTCAAATAAGTAGGTTGAGTTGAATATGAGCGTGTCAAAATGAGCTGAGTTAATAAATGACCCACTCAAAAGTTACTTGAGTTGAAACGAGTTAGGCTGGAATGGCTAAAACTCGGGTCATAACCCAACCCTCCAACTCTTACTAAGTTTTAAATTCTTTGTTTGTATTCTTATAATTTGTTTAAGTACCTAATACAACTTTTTTTCCTTATAAAAATATTTAGAGAAAATTCTCATGGGTCAGTTTGGGTTGCATATTAACCCAATTTTTAAAAAGGTTGAATTGGACAGGTCAAAATAAGCTGAACTGATAAAAGTGCAAGTTACAGATTCGGCCGATCGATCAAAAACAATTATATTCGCTGTCAAATATATACAAAAAAATATAAACTACTATGTTTAAAATATGCATATTTTTTGTATATTATACATCAATAAACAAAATATATATATATATTGGCTATTGTTTTGGTGGGTGGTTATATATGTCAATTTCTCTTAATAAAATAAGGAAGTCACTAACCCGCCCAAATCTAAACGGTAGGTTGTCTATATCACATCTCTTGAGGTGCGGTCCTTCCTCGGACCCTGATAACATGAGATGCTTTTTGTACCGACTTCCCTTTTATGATTTTATGAGCTAATTTTATCACCCCTACAGGTGTGAATCATTTTTGCCTTCATACTGGAGGAAAAGCAGTGATTGATGGAATAGGTACAAATTTGAACCTAAGTGAGTATGATTTGGAGCCAGCAAGAATGACATTGCATAGATTTGGTAATACTTCTGCTAGTAGCCTTTGGTATGTTCTTGGTTACATGGAGGCTAAAAAGAGATTAAAGAAAGGTGATAGAGTTTTTATGATTAGTTTTGGTGCAGGGTTTAAGTGTAATAGTTGTCTATGGGAAGTGATTAGAGATTTTGGTGGTGATGGAAATGTTTGGGAAGATTGCATTGATAATTATCCACCAAAAACACTTGCGAATCCTTTCTTGGAAAAATATGGTTGGCTTCAGAATGAAGATCCAAGCACCTTTTATATTCCAGATGACTATGTTATCCCTTGATCTGTTTTTTTATATTTTAAATTCCTCCCTAAACAAAGAAATATGGAAAAGGATTTACTTCAAAGTATTTTTATTCTTGGGTTTCGGGGTTGGGATTTAATTTAATTATTATATGTTCTTATTGTGTTTAATTATTTTTCATGTATGTGAAGTGAAAAAGTTCATATATATAGTTAATCCATTGGTGGATTCTTTGCTTAATGAGGATCCATCTCTCATGAAATGTAAATGTATTGTTCTTTTGTTTGGTTGACTCATCATATTTTCACTCTTGTTACTATTCCTCTCTATTCTTTTTCGGCCAAAACGGATTCATAATTTGAATTTTATAGGTTCAAAGTCAAAATTTATCATATTTTATCTAATGTAATTGAATTTGAAATTTAATTTATATTTATCTAAAAGTGTTTTTATCAAAATTATACAAGATGTAAGTCAAAGCTACTGAGATCATATGAAAGCATGCATTTTCACTAGATATGTGTCGGGAGTATGATCATACTACTATGTTGCTTACAATATTCATAGGAAATAAACAATAACATGCCCTAGTCAAAAATTACTTTTCATTCCATGTTTACATCAAATCAAATAAAATTAATTATAATAATTACAAATTTAAGTGAGAATACATATTATTTAACGATATATATGTGATATTAAATTTAGTTTGTATAAAATAAACATCTTATATGATACATTCATTTATTTGGTATGTACATATATATCGAATGTGAATAAGTTTATGCTTCTCATCTCTTTCTCCTGCTCCAATTGCTATGTGTGAGCTTCTATTTATTTTGTATTCATGAGTTGGTACGTATGTCCAATGGAGGCAATTAATATGAAGTGATCAGGAGAACTTTTAATGTCCCACAGTGCCAGTAAGGTGCTGTGTTTGGTTATACGTACAGAACTGACTTGAGGCACTTTGTAACCAACTTTTTCTGCCCACATTTATGATCCACCCTGAACCTGAAGGATTTATACTTTCAGGTAGGAGTGGCCAGTGGGCCGAGCTCGGGTCTGGCGGACCGGTCTGACGGGTCGGGGTCGGGGCGGGACGGGAGAAGGGGCGGGGTCGGGTCTGGCGGGCTCTGGCGGGGTCGGGTCTGGCGGACCGGTCTGACGGGTCGGGGTCGGGGCGGGACGGGAGAAGGGGCGGGGTCGGGTCTGGCGGGCTCTGGCGGGGTCGGGTCTGGCGGGACAAGAGCAAGTCCCGTCCCGATCCCGATCCCGTCGGTATCGGGTCGGGCGGGCTCGGGGTGGGGCGGGTTTTCATTTTTTTTTTTTAAATAACATATGTATAAAAAAAACTCAATAAACAAAACAAGATAGTATAATGAAAACATCTCAAGGCTGTTTTTGTGCCTCTTATATTATTTAATAGACATATGATTTTTTTGTAATACAAATACAATTCTCTAAAATCTAAATTGCAACTTTGTGGTGTTGTCCAAATGTTGCAAATTACATAATAAAATTACAATTAAAAAAATTACATTCTCAAAAAAACCTGTTCTAATTGCTTGATGATTTCATGTGGTTCTTCGGTTGGAATTGGTATTTGTTGGTCAAATTGATTCACGTCGCTTCCACTACCTTCGGTTAAGATTTCGTTGTAGTTTTCATCATCTTCTTCGATGATCTCCGGTTGACCGCACCTTCTCCGCTCCGCTCGTATCCAATCTCTGAATAATACTGCAATTTCCAAGCTGTCTCCGGCTAATGAGTGTTTGTGGTCTCCTATTTGATATCACTGCGAGAAAAAGCGCTTCAGACGCTTGATTGGCGCTTGAATGTTCAAAACATCTCGAGCCATCAATGAAAGTGTCGGAAAGGTCTTCTCATTCCCCTCCAAGATTTCAAAGCAAGTCTTCATGTCCATCTTCATTGATAACTTCTTGATCTGACAGAACCACGCAAAACAAAAATATCCAACTCGCTAATTTGGTTAGTAGTAGAGGTACGACTGCACATTCTATTTCTGAGGCTTTCAATACTAGCCGCAGAAACATCATGTCTTTTGTGAGGTTGTGTTGAAGATGAAGAAGATGGTATGGAAGCTGGTAAGTTACTAGCATTTTCTTGTTGATAAAATCTATATATATTTTTTCATTGGTGTTCTACGCTAGACAATACTTCTTCTTTAGTTTGTTCAATAGGTGGTGGGTGATTTAGATTTTTGGGACTTGGAGGTGGTAGTACTTCTATACAATCGTAAATAGTTTCAATTAGTGATTTAGTACCGTCTATTTTAATAGTAGGATTTAATACAGAACCAATAATATAAATAGAGGGAGTAGGAATAAAATATTTTTTTATTTTGAGAAACATTTTTTTAATAGCTGCCTTATAAGCTGGTTTTCCATATATTCACTAAGTAATAAAAATATTAGAGTTATATAAAATAACATAGTTGAAATAGTAAGATAATATATACCGAAAAATTCTTTTGTTGCTTGAAAAAAATTCTCTAAAAATACAATAAGTTCGGAAATTTTTTCCCAATCACTATCTAAAATCATATCAGCTGGCTTTTTATTATGAGAGTTAAAAAATAAAGTTATAGGTAATTTATAGTCATAAGCAACAAGTAGTTGCTCGTATAAAGAATTCCACCTAGTGGATACTTCTTGTGGAATTTTTCTAAAAGGTAGTCCACAATCATGACAAATTTTTTTATATTCTTTTCTACGTTGTATTTTATTACTTTTAAAAATAAAGTTTATAGCAAATTGTATTTTACTAAGAATGTCTTCAAAAAGTGATAGACCATCATTTACAATTAAGTTATATATATGGCACGCACATTTTATATGAAAATGATCTGAAAAAGATGGAGTTAAACTATTTTTTAAAATTGTAATTGCGTAATTGTTATTAGAAGCGTTATCTAATGTAATAGTCATAATTTTATCGGTAATTCCGTAATAATCGCACACTTGATAAATATTTTCTGCAATAAAAGTACCAGTGTGCCTATCATCTATATATCTATACGCTAAAATACGTTTTTGCATAGACCATTTATAATTTATCCAATGACAAGTTACAGTTAAATAATCATGACCGTTAGTACTACGACCTATATCAGACGTGATAGATACTTTGCCATTAAAATGATATAATGAAAAACGTAAATATTGTTGATATTCATGCGCGAATTTAAATACATCTCTCTTAACAGTTGATCTAGGAAAACCGTTAAAAGCAGGATTATATATATCTCTAATGTAATGAATAAAATCGGAGATGAAGGAAATGAAAAAGGCAAACCCTCCACAAAGAACTAATTTTGATATTGCTTCCCTATCTCTATGTTTATTGTATTTAGAGCCTACAATTCCCCGTCATAGGGTTAATTTGACCTTGTACTTGGTCGGGACGATGTCGGTATGTGAACCTTGTCCCGATGGAGCGGACGTTGCGCACCAGTTTGAAGCCTGGTATTGGGCATACCTAGTGGATGAGCACTTACTACGTGTCTAATTAAACCCCTGTCCCACCGTGACCTTTTCAGTTTTAAATTTTAAAACATTTTTACAAATTTTACATATGGCTACTTGATTCTCTACGTCCCTATCAAAAATGTCCATGCATCCGATTTTAATGGTCGTTTCTTTGGACTTCGTCTCATACTAGGGGAATAGGAGGTATTTAGGTTGAAGGTGCACTAGTGGGTGTGTTGTCATCAACATTAGTGGGTATATCATCTAGATCATCGTCTAAATTAAAGTCTTCTTGAGTTTCAGAAAATAGCTCATGGTCTAAATCTAATGGTATTGTAGGAAAATGTTGAGTATCAACAAAATCATCATGTGTAGGAATAAGATGACTAGAAGAAGTACCCTTGCCCTGGTTGCCCCTACTAGAAGAAGCACCCTTACCCTTACCCTTAAACATACCTTTTAATCCTTCCATTTTAATTATGATAATAAATAAATAAATAATTAAAGACAATAAAATTAAGTGATCTAAATAAAATAAACAGACAATAATAATTTAATGAAGGAACGAATGTACCAAACGCCGACGTAACGTTGACGTGTAATCGAGAGGTTGAAAATTGAAACTTTGCTCGATGGAAGATCCTCACGCTAGTTGCCAACTTCACTACCAATTCCCAAATGAATAAATAAAATTGAATATTTAGCAAACAATGTAGACTTGTAGAGAGATATATTGAGAAATTAGAGAGATTGTAGGAAGATTTGTGAGAAAGATGAAGAGAAAATGAGTTATTTATAGTTGAAAAATTGGGTTAAAGTGTAAATATAATAACTTATGGGTTAAAAATAAATATTAAGGGGTAGGGGTTGGGGGAGGGGGGTGCCTAAAATGGCCGTTGGCCAACGGCCATAATCTAAAATGGTCGTTGGTGCAACGGTCATTTTTGCAAAGGAGAAAAAGGCGGGAGTCGGGCTGGGGTGGGCTCAGGCGGGAGTCGGCGGGAGTCGGATCTCGCGGGCTGGGGAGGGTCAGGCGGGAGTCGGGTCTCATGAACTGGGGCGGGCTCGGGGCGAGGTCGGGTCGGGTCAGTATCCCTTGGCCAGCCCTACTTTCAGGTAAAACCTTTATAAAATTGGATTAAAAGAATTAGAGATAATGTGAGATGACTTATAATAATTGTCTTTGAATTATTTAAAATAACTCACATTTATCCTCCATTTATTTTTTTGTATGAAAACTACATTTGCCGTCTATGTTTTGGACCACACGTACCCTTAAAATGTTAGTCTTGCCGATGGAGCTGATATGGCAGTCCAACGTGTAAGAAAATACCTGATAACTCACTTAACCATTTATTACCCCAATCTATAGTTTAATTAAAGGGATAAAAACTAAATTATCCCTCATTTTTCACTTAACCCTAATAGCTTCACAATATCAACCCCAACAATCCCCAATAAGATTTAGAATTTTAGATCAAACCAATCATAAATCATAAAACTCATTTTCAGATTTTTCAAGCTTTTAATAACTCTTCCATGGAGTTATCTTTTTCTTAGCTCAAATCTTCAAATACCAATTCTCAAATCAAGAAATCAGTTGTTAAAGTTCAATTTCTAGGTTCAATCTCAATATCCAAGCAATTTTCAGTAACATAATTTGACACCAACTTTTTGCACTTCAAGACAACAACAACTAAAAATTTCTCACCAACACGCTTTTCAAATCAGCTATTTTCGAATTTCAACACAGAAAGAATGACTTCACAGGGTTTTCAACAACAATCAACCTTGGAAATTAAATTTTTAGTCTTAGATTCGTTGACCAAAAACCCAAATAATGAACTCGATCCTTCAACACACATTACAACTTCAAACAAACTTCAGCACACTTCGAAATTGGAGTTCAAAGTACGGACAACTCAAACAAGAACAATGAAAGAACTATTTTTGGTATTTTTCATTTTCTTTTGTGATTATGGTTCAACAAAGAAGAACAAAACATGAATTTAAAGGGAGGGGATTTTTGGCATGTTGGACTGTCTAGGTGGATTGCCATGTCAGTAAATTTAACCCATTTGGATTGTCATGTCAACTTCAGTGGCAATGTTAACGTTTTAAGGGCATTTGCGGTCCAAAACATAGAAGGCAAGAATAGTTTTGGTACAAAAAATAAACAAAGGATAAATGTGAATTATTTTGAATAGTTTAAGGGTATTTTGACTCTTTTTCGTTTAAAAAAAAACTGTTCCTTATATATATCTAGGATGGGGAGGTCACAGCTGGAGGAGATGAAATTAAATAGTACTATAGTTAATATTGTTGACCAAACCCTCTTTAATGAGAAACAACCACAATGAATCCAATCAAGAAAATTAAGCTAATATAATGATTCTTTTTGTGTATGTGTGTAATGAATGTAGAGTTTTAATTTGCATGAAGAAATGCAAGATAACAAAAATCATTATCATAGTAGTAGGACAGATCAATTAATATAGTTCCTGCTGACATGATCATCAGCATGTTCAAGAATTTGAAGGAAGCTGATTATGCTCAGACACAACATTGAATGCTTCATCAGTACTATTATCTCCCTACTAATTAATTGTCCTTCTCATGCATGTGATTATAATACTTGAAAATTTATGATGTCGCATGGTACACATCAACCGATTGGTAGAGGCGAAGCTATGCATAGTTTATGGGTTCTGAATTACAATTTTTATTTATTTATTAGATTTTAAATTAAGTATTTATATATATTAAATAAAATTTTCAAATACAAATATAAAAATTAAGCCAAAATTATTAAATTATGTCGAATCAATAGCCATCATTATAGCTCCGCCTGCAGTTTGGGATCCCTTCTAGTATGTTTCCCTCTAGGTTTGTCCAATACTATATTTGATTATTGACATGTGGCAAATAGTACAATCAATGGACTGCCACTCCAAAAGAAATTCAAATTGTTGGGTTACAAGAATTTACAAAAAACGAAAATTACAAGTAACTGTTTATGTAAGAATTGAAATTACAATTCAACTAGAAAACTGAAAATTACAATATAACAACAAAACTGAAATTACAATATTTGTTGAACAAGAAGACCGAAAACTGCTTTGATTTTTGCTGAGTCGAGTGTGGCACTGTCCTTAAGACAATATTGCCTCGTATGTATCATTTATACGTCCCGGACAATTCGTCTCCCAAAGATAAAACAGCAATGGAACAATTGAGCAAAGGAAACTCAAGAGCTACCGTGAAGAATATTGAATAATGAAATGATGCTAGGAAGTTATAGGAAGAACTGATTTTCTGGTTGTATATTTTCGTGTATATCAAGTGTGTCTCAACAATGGTATAAAGGGTGTTTGTATAGGTGAGGAATGGACTGTTTGACTGCCTCCATAACAGCCATTATTGGCCAAATAATGACCATTATGGAGGGAGTAAAGCCACCAAATTAAAGGAGAGAAATACCAACGGATGCCATTATAGGAGGTGTAATTCAGCCAAAATAAATGGCTGAATTGAGTTCTCTGGATTGAGTTCTGGGATCAAACTGTACTTCTGGAAAAGTTCTTTGGCCCAAAAAGATAATATCAGAAGGCCCACAGCCCACAGCCCACGACCCGTGACCCGTGACCCGTGAACCCGAGAACCCGGAACCGGACCGGACGGGCGGGCGGCGGCGGCGCGCGTGTGGTCTTTCCTCGAACCGAACCACATCTAGGTCCTCACTCCTTTAAACACATGGGATACCCCTTGGGGTCCCAAACCCCAAACCAATTTCGAGTTTTATAAACACAACAATTCTTTCTTCCTCTACCGATGAGGGAGAATTGAACACAACACCACACTTTCCATGCTTCAAACACCTCACTTCGTGGACCAATATCTCTTTCATTTCTCAATGAAATTTGACGATTCTTGGCCCTACGGTTATCTACGTACTTAGTAGATCATGCATGTGTGAAGAACCGAATTCTCCAACATACGTAACACTAGTGTTTAAGCCATTAAAGTTGGTCGGTCGCAACTCCCGCCAAAGGCAAATTTCCAACAATCCCCTCTTGAAAGAGATTTTGGCGCACTCACATGGTGCCTTTTTCATTTCCAGCAATATTTCAACGGACCGATGTTGCATAAGGAGAGGTAGCATCAGCTTTGAACCTTCCATAGTTGAATACCATCGGACTTACTTACTGCGCGGTGAACGTGATGTCTTGAACCGTCAGTGTTTAGTGTAAGCCAAGTCAATGGTATCAACACAACAAATTCTCTTACTCTCTTCTTCGTAATGTTTTGTCCGTTTTGGCCATGGACAACGTCTTGGATTCTTAAGTGCGTTCATTTTGAGGCGGCCCGTCCTCCCACTTAAATAGGTGGTCTCCTACAAGGTATCCTGTTATACCCCACTTCACAAGTGTTAGGAACCATTAAAAGTTTCCCAATAACCTAACCTCAACTGTTGAGGTTCATTACAGGTTTTGAAAACTTAACCTTTACCCATACTGCAGATAGCACTTAACGTCTATCGCGGGAACGGCTTTGGATTTGGTGTTTCTTTTCAGAAATCACTATCCGAAGTGCTCATACTTCCACTGAAGCGGTCAACTGAACCTTTACAACTTCGTTTTCCCATTGAACCAAATTACTGGGATCTCCAGTTCATAAGGTTGGGTTACCACTGTATTGGTTCTTATATTTTGGGTTTTAAGCCCATTCCCGTAGACAGGCAAGCCATCTGATCCTTGAGTAGGCCCTTTGTCAATGGGTCTGCTATATTATCCTTTGACTTGATGTAATCAATGGATATTATACCCGTGGTGATCAGTTGCCTAACGGTCTTATGCCTCCGTCGAATATGATGAGACTTGCCATTGTACATAGTATTCCGTGCCCTTCCTAGAGCCGACTGACTGTCGCAGTGGATCATTACCGAAGGTACGGGTTTGTTCCAACACGGAACATCCTCTAAGAAGTCATGAAGTCACTCAGCTTCTTCTCCTGCTTTGTCTAAAGCGATAAACTCCAATTCCATTGTGGATCGGGCGATGCAAGTTTTCTTAGAGGATTTCCAAGACACAACCCCACCACCAATTGTAAATATATACCCACTGGTGGACTTGGTGTTCTCTATATCAGATATCCAGTTTGCATCACTGTACCTTTCCAGTACAACTGGATATCTCGAATAGTGCAGCCCATAATTTAACATGTATTTCAGGTATTGTATTACCCGATTCAACGCCTTCCAGTGATTATCACTCAGATTAAGGGTGAACCTAGCCAACTTATTGACTGCGTAAGCAATATCAGGTCGAGTGCAGTTTGTTATATACATCAAACTACCGATCACATGTGCATATCGCTCCTGGTATACAGGTGCACCAAGAGTTTTATCAAGCTTTTGATTTGTATCCATTGGTGACTTTATCGGTGAATTGTCTAACATCTCAAACTTTCTCAAAACATCCTCGATGTAGTGAGACTGAGATAAGACCAGTCCGTCAGACGTCTTAGAGATTTTAATCCCTAAGATAACATCTGCGATACCCATATTCTTCATGTCGAAGCATTGTTTCAACATGTTCTTAGTCTCTAGGATTACCCTAGGACTGCTTCCTGCGATTAACATGTCGTCTACATACATGCATATCATAACAAATGAGTCAGAGTTACCTTTCGTGTAAACACATTTATCACACTCATTAATGGCGAACCCTTTCGATAGTAGAGTACTATCAAATTTTTCGTGCCATTGTTTCGGGGCTTGTTTCAGCCCGTACAGAGATTTGACAAGTCTACAGACTTTCTTCTCTTGCCCTTAAACCACATACCCCTCGGGTTGGTCCATATAAATTTCTTCTTCCAAATCATCGTTTAGGAAGGTTGTCTTGACGTCCATTTGGTGTATCTCAAGGTCACGCAAAGCTGCGATCGCAATGAATACCCGTATGGATATTATCCGGGATACCGGGGAGTAGGTATCAAAGTAGTCAAAGCCTTCTGTTTGCCGATAGCCCTTGACTACCAACCTGACTTTGTACTTGTCTATAGACCCATCTGCTTTGTATTTCCGTTTGAGTATCCACTTACACCCACCCCAACGGTTTATTTCTCGGAGGAAGATCAACCAACTCCCACGTATGGTTATGCAGAATGGAGCCTATTTCACTCTCAATAGCTTCTTTCCAGAGCGGTGCTTCTGGAGTTGACAACGCTTGAGCAATTGTCCTAGGTTCATCATTAACCATATAAGCTACAAAGTCAGGACCAAAGGATTTATCCTTCCTGGCCCTTTTACTTCGCCTTAGATCCATCTCTGGAGTCTCCAAGTTCTGAGAATCTGGAACACTAGATTCCTGATGTTCAGCCACCTCGAGATTCGCTAGATCTGAACCATTCAGATCCGGGAAGTCAAGGACTCCCGGTTCTTGAGAGCTTTGTGCATAACTTCGTTTGCGAGAGGTTATGTCTTTCTCCCTTCTAGGAAAGGTACTTTCAAAGAATAGAGCATTCCTTGATTCCATTATTGTACCCTGGTGGACATCTAGAATATCTGACTTATGCACTAAGAAGCGATAAGCACTACTGTTATTTGCATATTCGATGAATATGCAATCTACAGTCTTAGGCCAAATCTTAACCTGTTTTGGCTTGGGTACTTCAACCTTTGCCAGACAACCCCACACCTTAAAATATTTGTAGGTGGGTTTCTTTCCCTTCTATGATTCATATGGAGTTTTGTCCTTACCCTTATGTGAGACTCTGTTAAAAATCGTATTAGCGGTAAGGACGGCTTCTCCCCACATGTTTTGTGGAAGACCGGAATTGATAAGCAAGGCATTCATCATTTCCTTTAATGTACGGTTCTTACGTTCCGCCACACCGTTTGATTGAGGTGAGTATGGAGCCGTCGTTTGATGAATAATGCCTTCTTGGGCACAGTATTCCTCAAAAGGCGCTACATATTCTCCCCCTCTATCGCTACGAATGGATTTAATCCATAGGCTAAGTTGATTCTCAACTTATGCTTTGTAACGTCGAAACGCTTCAAAGGCTTCATCCTTACTTTTCAACAAGTAAAGGTAACAATACCTTGTGCTATCATCTATAAATGTCACAAAGTACTTGTTCCCCCCTCTAGTTTGTGCAAACTTCAAATCACATATATCTGTGTGAATAAGTTCTAGAGGACCGGTATTCCTTTCGACGGATCAAAAAGGAAGCTTAGTAAGTTTTGTCTCTACGCACACCTCACACTTATATTGAGGGTTTACATCGATAGACGGCAACAACTCCATCTTTACCAGCCTTTGAATAGACTTGTAGTTAACGTGTCCTAATCTACGATGCCATAAATTAGAAGACTCAAGCAAATAAGAAGAAGGTTCAACTTTATTTTCTTGACGCAATACAGACAATGCATTCACTTTGAAGAGGCCTTCACAGACGAAGTCTCTCCCTACAAATGTGTCATTTTTAGTGAGTACAAACTTATTGGATTCAAACACTAGCCTAAAACCAGCATTAACCAATAAAGGTCCAGAAACTAAATTTCTTCTAATTTCTGGGACGTGCATCACTTCCTTCAGAGTGAGTTCCTTGCCGGAAGTCATCTTCAGGACCACCTTTCCAACCCCTAGCACGTCCGAGGAAGCGTTGTTGCCCATGAACAGCTTCTTGTCGGTGATCGGAGTGTACGTGGAGAAGGCATCTTTGTTGGAACAGATATGTCTTGTTGCACCTGTGTCCACCCACCATTGCATCGGATTCTCAACCAAGTTGGCTTCTAGCACCACGGCCGAGAGATCCTCAATCATGTCATCTAGGAGCGTGTCCTTGACGACGTTAGCTTGAGCCTTGCCTTTCGACTTGGCTTTCTGTTGTTGCTCAGTCTTGAGCTTGCGGCATTCCTTGATCCTATGACCAGATTTCCCACAGTGATGACAGTTACCTCTGAACGTCTCCGCTGCGGGGGCTTTGCCGTCTTTGTGGAACTTCCGCTTGTTGCTTGTTTTCCCTTTGGCCTCAGCCAGATTTTCCTTTGCCTCGCATGTTGTCTACCCTTTGGCAAGGTCTTCTTATTATCTTCTTGGATTTGCAGTTTGATAACAAGCTCTTCAAAGGTCATCTCCTTTGTCTTGAGTTTCAAGTAACTCATAAAGTCATTCCATGAAGGAGGTAACTTTTCAATCAGTGATGCAACCAAAAACTGCTCGTTTGGCTTCAGTCCTTCCAAATCCAGGTGATGTAAAATCATTTGGAATTCCTGGACTTGGGACATCACTGTCTTGCTGTCCACCATTTGGAATTTTAAAAATTTCCCAACGATGAACTTCTTAGTACCTGCATCTTGTGCGTTGTACTTCTTTTGCAGTTTTTTCCACAGCTCTTTGGCAGTGCCAACGGTAGAATAGACCGTGTAGAGAGGGTCTGCCAAGCAGTTCAGTATATAGTTCTTGCACATGAAATCGCTATGATTCCACGCATCACGAACCATCTTCATGCCGTTAACGACATGGATACCAAGGCCCCCTTCACCCGTTTGAGCGGGCGAAAAGTCCATTTCATCTCCAGCTTGTGGAGGATCTTCCGTAAGGAACGGGCCATGCCCATAACTGTTAAGTAGAACAGCATCTTTTGCTGCCATCTTTTAAATTCTGATCCCATGAACTTTTCAGGGCGATCATGGTGGTGTGAAGAAGAGAGGAGCTCCAGCGGTCGGGAAGCGGCG
Source organism: Anisodus acutangulus (assembly GCA_029783415.1). Lineage (NCBI taxonomy): Eukaryota > Viridiplantae > Streptophyta > Magnoliopsida > Solanales > Solanaceae > Anisodus > Anisodus acutangulus. The sequence continues at coordinate 41,250,843 of CM056506.1, read as the reverse complement.
AGTTCTTGCCTTGAGCGATGCAGCAACAGCAGCAGTGAAGGCGGCGGGGTTACTGCCTTGGCCAGTAGCGGCAGTGGGGAAGGCAGCAACGTTGCCTCGAGAGGCAGCAGCAGTAGCAGCAACATCGATCATATTTCCAGCCATGTTATTGCAGTTACCGTAAGCAAAATATTGTCTTAAGTTGTTGGGTTACAAGGATTTGCAAGAAACGGAAATTACAAGTAACTGCTTATGTAAGAATTGAAATTATAATTCAACTAGAAAACTGAAAATTACAATATAACAACAAAACTGAAATTACAATATTTGTTGAACAAGAAGACCGGAAACTGCTTTGATTTTTGCTGAGTCGAGTGTGACACTCTGTCCTTAAGACAATATTGCCTCGTATGTATCCTTTATACGTCCCGGACAATTCGTCTCCCAAGATAAAACATCAATGGAAGAATTGAGCAAAGGAAACTCAAGAGTTACCGTGAAGAATATTGAATAATGAAATGATGCTAGGAAGTTATAGGAAGAACTGATTTTCTGGTTGTATATTTTCGTGTATATCAAGTGTGTCTCAACAATGGTATAAAGGGTGTTTGTATAGGTGAGGAAGGGACTGTTTGACTGCCTCCATAACAACCATTATTGGCCAAATAATGACCATTATGGAGGTAGTAAAGCCACCAAATTAAAGGAGAGAAATACCAACGGATGCCATTATAGGAGGTGTAATTCAGCCAAAATAAATGGCTGAATTGAGTCTTGACGTTTACATTCTGTCTGCCAAAGTGCGAATTCTGGAAACCAGGGGACCAAACTGTACATCTAAAAGAATTCTGGTCCAAACTGTACATCTTAATCTTCTGGGATCAAACTGTACTTCTGGAAAAGTTCTCTGGCCCAAAAAGATAATATCAGAAGGCCCACAGCCCGTGACCCCGGAACCCGGAACCGGACCGGACGGGCGGGCGGCGTCGGCGCGCATGTCGTCTTTCCTCGAACCTAACCACATCTAAGTCCTCCCTCCTTTAAACACATGGGATACCCCTTGGGGTCCCAAACCCCAAACCAATTTCGAGTCTTATATACACAACAATTCTTTCTTCCTCTACCGATGAGGGAGAATTGAACACAACACCACACTTCCATGCTTCAAACACCTCACTTCGTGGACTAATATCTCTTTCATTTCTCAATGAAATTTGACGATTCTTGGCCCCACGGTTATCTACGTACTTAGTAGATCATGCATGTGTGAAGAACCGAATTCTCCAACATACGTAACACTAGTGTTTAAGCTGTTAAAGTTGGTCAGTCGCAACTCCCGCCAAAGACAAATTTCCAATACAAATTAGCTACGAATTTCATTGCTAATCCGTTGTTAAATTACTTGTAGCTAACAGAATTATGTGATAATCCGTCACTCTACAGAATTAGCGACATATTTTATTATTTAGTTACAAAATTTGTCTGTCGCTAATTTCTATTTTCAAATATTCAACACACAACCATCCCTTCTTTCTCTTCTCCCTCTCCCCATTCTAATAACTAATGCCACAAACTTCTAACTTCAAACAAGGGTGATGAATCCCGTCGCTTAGCACTCTGAAAATTACAAAGAAACAGTTCTTCTGAAAACGATTTCATCTTAGATCGTACTAGAAGAACCTTATACATTCTTGAAATATTATACTTAACAAAATATTAAAAAAACTATGAATTATTTCTGGAATTAATACAACAGTTTTTAAAATAACTCCAAGAACCATCACAAATACGTTTTAACACTAACAAGAGATTGAAGAAGAAAGTATTAGAAAAATGGTAATATGGTAATATGGTATTTGAAGTTAATCAAGAAGCCATGATAGTTCATAGATGAACTTCAAAAAAAGAAGAAAGCTAATCGAGTAAGGAGAAGAGTAATTCTATATTCATCTATAAGAATACTTGATCAATACAATGAAGGAATGTGTGTATTTATACACTACAATGAGTAAGTAGTTAGATTCACCAATCACTTTTACTTCATCTAATAACCGTAAATTAGCTAACTAACAATTTAACTAACTAACTAACAACTTGAAGCAGTAATTACTAAACTGCCACTGCAGTAACTAACTTTGTGAAATGTAACTAACTCGGTGTATATCGAACTGCCACTGCAGTAACTAACTTTGTGAAATGTAACTAACTCAGTGTATACTCGATATACACTGAGTTATATACAAAAATACATGCTTCAACACTCCCCCTCAAGTTAGGTGCCCTTAAAGAGACTGAGTGCACCTAAGTTGGAATTCAAGTACTGATGTTGGACTTTAGTTAGGCCTTTGATTAACAAGTCTGCAGGCTGATCAGTAGTAGCAATATACTGAGGTTGCATTTTCCCTTGTTGATTTTTTCCCCTAATGAAGTAGCAATCTATATCAATGTGCTTAGTCCTTTCATAATATATTGGATTGGCAGCTATTTCAATAGCTGATTTGTTGTCACTTAGGATATGAGTAGGTAGACTGACTTCAATTTCTAATTCACCTAGTAGTCCAAGTAGCCAAGTAAGTTTAGAAACTGTTTAGGCCATACTCTTGTACTCGGCTTCAGCTGAGCTTTTTGAGATTGTAGTCTGTTTCTTAGACATCCAAGACACCAAAGAATCTCCTAGTGTTATTAGAAAACCAGACACATGCCTCTTTATATGAGTACATGCTGCCCAATCAGCATCACAAAATGTTGTGATAGTTTTTATTGGATTGCTTGAAATCAGTATGCCCTGGCCAGGTTGTAGTTTGATATATCTAACAATACTCACGGCAGCTTTCATATGAGATTTGTTAGGTTGTTTTATGTATTGACTTAGTTTTTGCACACTAAAGGCTATGTCAGGCCTTGTAACATTAAGATACAACATGTTTCTATCAATCTTTGATAAGAACTTATGTCTGCTAGTATTGGATCCTCAGAGAGTTTGTTTCATCCTATATGATCATCATACTCCTTAGTAGTTAGTCTAATGTTTATATCAATAGGTGTATATGAAGGTTTGGCTGCTAACAAACCATGTTCTGAAATAAGCTCTAAAGAATACTTCCTTTGGTGCATTATCATGCCTTGTTTTGACCTTGCAAATTTTATCCTAAGAAAGAACTTTAGTTCCCCTAGGTCTTTCATCTTAAACACTTGTTGTAGAGACTGTTTGATTATTTCAATGAGTTCCAAGATTTCCCCAGTAACTAACATATCATTCACATACACAAGAACCATCATAATTCTTTTTTGTCTTTTGTATGAACAAAGACTGGTCATGCTAGCGTTGTCTGAACTTGAGCCTTAGTAATGCCTCAATTAATTTTGCATTTTGCCGTCTAGGAGCTTGTTTCAATTCATATAAGGATTTGATGAATATGCATACTGGTCTAGGCTTCCTCTGACTTACAAATCCTTAGGGCAGATCCATGTAAATCTCATCATGCAAATTACCTTGTAGAAATGCATTATACACATCCATTTGATAGATGTGTCAATGCTTAGAAACTGCAATAGCTAACACAATTCTAATTGTGACCATCTTAACCACATGACTAAAAGTTTCTTGATAATCAATACCCTCTTGTTGACTATATTCCTTAGCCACAAGTCTTACTTTGAATCTTTCAACTTCTCCATTTGCTTTGTATTTAATTTTGTAAATCTATTGGCAGCCTATAGGTTTCTTTCCCTCTGGTAGATTGACTTCTTGTCATGTATTGTTGCTTTGAAGAGATTCAATCTCAGCTTGCATAGCCTCCACTAATTTGGGATCCTTGACTGGTTTTGAATAATTTCTTGGTTCTGTAATAGAAGAAAAAGCTGATATGTATGCCTGATATTTAGAAAAAATGTTGTTATATGAGACAAAGTTAGAAATTGCATAAGGTGTAACTTGATGGAGTTGAATTAATGAATGAAGTCCTTCATCCAAATAAGGGCCTTTTTTGCTCTTCATGATTACCTAGTAGGCTGAACTTCCTGAGGAACACCATTTTGCACTTGCACTTATTGTATCTGATGTGATGGAGCTTGAATTGATGTATCTGATACTTGAGTTTGATCAATCTGTACAGTTTCATAGTTTGTAGTGTCATTACTTGCTTCAGTAGTTGTAGTATTCTCAGACCCTACATTAGACAACTCAGTAGTTGAATCAATAGTAATTGGATAATTGACCATAGTATCTTCATGAGCTTTATCTTCTGACTATCTAAAACAATAAGGGAGTAGAATTGTATGCTTTGTCTTTGAATGGAAATTCAAATTCTTTAAAGATTACATCACTATTAACAAAGAAAGATCCTTTACTCAGATCATATAGAATATACCCTTTCTGTACTTCAGAATAGCCCATTAGTACTGCTGGTTTAGTCTTAGATTGAAGCTTATCTGTTTGATGATTGTTCTTGGCATAACATAAACATCATATAATCCTCATATGTGTGAGAGATGATTTTCTTTTATGCAACTTTTGATAAGGAGAAATATTAATGACAGATGAAGGCAATCTATTGATAATGTACACAACAGCTAATACACAATATCCCCAAAATTTTATTAGAATGTTTGCTTGAAACCTTAATGCTCTTGTTACCTCTAGAATGTGTCTATGCTTCCTCTCAGCTACACCATTTTACTAAGGGGATAGGCACATGATTTTTGATGAATGATATCTAGATTCTTAAACAAAGTACTACATATTTCATTTACAAATTCAGTACCATTTTCAATTCTACATATTTTTACTGTTTTATCTAACTGTGTTTTGACATATGTTAGGAAATATTGAATTGTGACACATACATCTAATTTCAACCTTAATTAGTAGATCCAAGTCATTCTGATATAGTCATCAACTATGGTAAAAACGTATTTATATCCATCAATAGTAGGAATCTTATAGGGATCCCATACATCCATATGAACCATACCAAAACAACTACTGCTCTTAATACTACTTATAGGAAATGTCATTCTAACTTACTTAGAACAAGGACATACAGAACATTTATTTATGACATCTGATGTAGTGTCTACTTTGTTGGGCAACAACTTATTGAGAACAGAAGAGGACACATGTCCAAATCTTTGATGCCATAGGCTAATATCAGAAGAACTAAATGAGATTGTTGTTTGTGTAGTAGCTTTAGCAGCCAGATTTACTTTAGCTGACTGACTTGCATAGTTTTGATTCATTAGAATATAGAGACCATATTCTACTTGTTGATGTTGGATGGATGTTGTGACAACATCTGTAAATTCTCAAGACAACATCTTATGAAAATAAAAATATTGCATATGATGTTGTGACAACATTCCTGACAACATTTCTGTAACGATTTTGCCTATTCTTCCGGCCAAAACAGGTTGTGTTACTGTGAGTAAAAAATAACCTAGGAAAGCTAACAATGATGTTGTGTTTAAAACACCGTAAAAGAAACAGTCAAAGCTTGGAGAGGAAGCAGCGTGAAGACCAAGTCCAGAACGTTGAGCTTTTGAAGGAGCAATAACCGGTCCAAGCTGAAGCCTTCTTTTACTCAGCCTTCGCAACCAACCAGTGAGGATTTCAAGAAAAGTTCCACACTATAAATAGAGGGGAACTTCAGAGTATCTATATCCAGATTTAAAACGAGAAGAATTATCAAGAGAGCTCTCACATATTCACCTTAGAAACTGGATCAACACGCTTAGCCTAAAGTAGTATAACAACATCTAGTCCCACGTTACTATTGCTGCCCAGATTCTAGATCAAGTTTATATTTCAAGCAATAGTAATGAAGATATTGTATTTGTCTTTTTAGATCTTTTAACTTTGGGCTGAAGTAATCTGCGACTTCACTTTTGTTTGTAATTTCTTTTTCGCATTTATTGTTCAACCTTGTAAAAAGAAATTCATTTGTAATTGTATATAATTTATACAATTCTTTGGTCATTGACCATTAAGGGATATATTAATATATACCCTTGAAAATATAAACTTTGCGTCTCTTTACTTTTCCGCTGCATTTACTCTATAAAGGTTTATAACTGTTTTATCACAATGTTGTCTCAGATGTTGACACAATATTGAAAACAACATCCAGAAACTGTTTTAATTGTTCTAGCTGTTACGGTTTTATTCTTACATATTCTTGCTTATCCGTAGCCCCGAACCCAACAAGTGGTATCAGAACCAACACTTGATACATTAAGTGTTTGATTCTGAATATTACGGCTATAGACTAAGCTATACAAAACGTTGGTAGACTTCCAATTCTTGACGGCACTAACTATGCCTATTGGAAAATCCGACTACGTTCGCATATCAAATCCATTGACGTTCGAGCTTGGAGATCAGTTTCTGAAGGCTATGTGATTCCCAAGTACCCAGCAGACGAGGATGGTGATGTACTTACCAAACCCGAATCTGAATGGACCGTGGAAGAAATCAACAGTGCGAGCTTCAGTGAAAATGCCCTAAATGCGATATTTGAATGGGTAGATCTCTATATGTTCAAACTTATCCAGAATTGTACTACGGCCAAGGACGCTTGAGAGACCTTACAAACTCATTGTGAAGGTACCTCAAGTGTACGACGTACAAAGCTTCGCATGATTTTGAGCCAATACGAACGCTTAAGGATGGAAGAATTTGAAGACATAAAATCCTATTTTGAAAAGTTAATTGACATTGCGAATCAGTGTCAAGTGCTTGGTTCTCCTTTAACCAACACACAACTTGTGGATAAAGCTCTCAAATCTCTTCCTGAAAGGTTTAATACTAAGATTTGTGCTATTGAAGAGGCTCATAATCTTGCTAATATGGATCTACATGCCTTGATGAGCATCTTTCAAACATATGAGATGAACATGAAGAGACAAAGAGATCTGTATAAAGACAAAACTTTGGCACTCCAAGGACAAACCTCGGAAACTAAATTGGAAAACGAGGAAGAAAACTTGGAGAAACTGGGAAATGGTGCAACTGTTGCCTTACTTACTCGTCGATTCAATTCGATGGTGAGAAAGATCAACAATGATCGCAATAAAACCAAATACAAACAGCATCGAAACCCACTCTTTAATAAACAGCCGAATAGGTCACCTTCTGATCAAAGTAATCATAATCCATTGAGGAAATCTAACTCCGACAGTACCAATTTCAATCCCCAACAACTCGAGGGAGTGCAATGTCATGCATGCTCGGGTTGGGGACACTACGCTAATGAGTGTGCAAACACCCTTAGAAAAATTGGTAAGGTCATGTGGGTAACTCTTAGCGATGATGAGAACGAAGAGGAGGAAGGAGATCAAAAAGAAAAACCACAGGCAATGCTAGCATCCGTGTTTGAACACTCACTGTCCGACGATGAAGATGTTGTTGACAATGTTGCAACAACATCAGGAACAACATCAGACTCAACATCTGGAATGTCTTCAACATCAGAGAGGTATTTATACTTTGACTATTCTGATATAAATTGTTTTAGTGGATTTAATTCTTCATCTGAGGCTGTAAATTTGGATCTAGTTGACTCCAAAGACGACGTAATAAAGGAATTACAAAGTCTTTGTAAAGTCTTAATCACTGAATCTGAGCAACTAGACTCAAAAGCAAAATTAGTGCCTCTTGAGAATAACAATTTGAAAGGCACAATCAACCGATTAGAGGTGGCACTTACCAAGAAGGACCTAGAGCTTGGTAAGATTCGTGCACGATTGAACATAGCTAAGACCACCTTTCAAAGGCTCAACACGGGAACCTCCAAACTGGATAAAATATTGAACTTCAATAAACCTACAATGGCTGGGCTTGGGTACCAATCTCCTAGCAAAACAAATATTTCCAGAATCCATAGTCAAATTGAGAGGATAAAATTTGTCAAAGAAAATTCAAGTAACTCTCAGATCACTGAGATTGGATCGAAGTTTGTATGTAGCTTCTGTAAAATGTCAGGACATCTTATGCCCTACTGCTACAAACTTCAAAACTCTACACTCAGAATATTACCTAAAATGTCATCAGCAATGTTGCCCAACATCACTGACAACATTCAAAGCAACCAAGAAGAAAGCAGCAGGAAGAAAAAGGAATGGGTACCCAAACTGAATCTGAAATGTAATGTGTGCATAACTGCTTTGCATACTAACATTACAGGTTTTTGGTATTTCGATAGTGGCTGCTCACGTCATATGACATGTACCAAATATCTATTGAAAGAGTATGGAGCATTCAATAAAGGATACGTGACCTTTGGAGGAGGAAGTAAGAGTAAGATAATTGGTAAATGAACTCTTAATGTTCCAGATGTACCAGCCTTGAAAAATGTTCTTCATGTAGAAGGTTTGGTTGCTAATCTTCTTAGCATAAGCCAACTATGTGATGATGATCTCGAGGTGAAATTCAACAAGCTTGGATGCAAGGTTACAGATTCCGCGGATAAATGTGTCATGTCAGGAATCCGAACAGGAGATAATTGCTATCTAGTCGGTAGACAAGAGTTGTGCAACTCCGCAAAGGTAGGTGACTTGACACTTTTGCATCAAAAGTTTGGACATGTCAACTACGGCACCCTGGAGAAGCTGATCTCATTTGAAGCTGTTAGAGGCATTTCCAGACTGGATCCAAAAGATAAAACATTATGCGAAGATTGTTTGAAGGGAAAGCAGACCCGAGTCTCTCACAATGTTGTCCAACATGACGGACAACATTCAGGTACGTCTCATTATTTTCAATTATTGCATATGGATCTTATGGGTCCAATCGAGGTAGATAGCCTAGGAGGGATGAGATATTCTTATGTGATAGTAGATGATTTTTCCAGATTCACTTGGATCTATTTTTTAAAGAAAAAATCACAAACCTTTGATATGTTTAGAACACTTTACTCTAGGATTAAGAAGATGTTTCGTTCTTCGATTTTTAGAATTAGATTTGATCATGGAAAGGAGTTTGAAAATCAAACCTTTGCAAATTTTTGTGAAAAGAAAGGCATATTCCATGAATTTTCGGCACAAAAAACATCACAACAAAATGGGGTTGCTGAGAGAAAGAACAAAACTTTACAAGAAATGGCTAGAGTTATGTTAAGTTCTAAGCAATTGTCAAAAAGGTTTTGGGCAGAAGCCTTGAACACGGCATGTCACATAACTAATAGAATATATTTAAGGCTAGGGACCAAGATGACACCCTATGAACTGTTAAATGAAAAGATACCTACAGTGCGGTACTTTCATGTCTTTGGGTGTGTGTGCTATATTCTTAATGACAGGGATAAACTGCCAAATTTGACTCTAAGAGTGACAAGGGAATATTCGTTGGCTACTCTCAGAATAGTCATGCTTATCGAATATACAATCTTTGGACAAAGACCATACAAGAATCAGTCAATGTTATTTTTGATGACCTGCTGGATATATCTGGTAGATCTTCAGAAAATAACATTGTGGTTGCAGTTGAAGAGGAGCAACCCACTGAAGAAACAGATGTAGTCCCAGATGTTGTCCCAACATCAGAAGAAACATCTGAACCTCAAAGAGAGAACACATGAGACAAAATCGAGGAGGAGTATGCTACGGAACTGAATGATCAAGTGAGAAGAAACCTTCCATCGAGGATTAGAAGGAATCATCCACCCGATCAGGTGATAGGGGGAGTTTTTGAGGAGAGGCATACAATATGGAAAGAGCAAGTGAATTACCGAGAAATGATAAGGTATGTGTGCATGTCCACCATATACTAACAGGTAAGTCTTTCGTGTCTTACATCTACTTTGGAACCCAAAAATATTGGGGAAGCATTAAAAGATAATTTTTGGATTCAAGCCATGCAAGAGGAGCTTGAACAATATACCCGAAATAAGTTTGGGACTTGGTACCACGACCCAACAACACAAATGTTATTGGAACCAAGTTGATATTCAAAAACAAATCAGATGAGTTAGGGAAGATTGTCAGGAACAAAGCTCGACTTGTTGCTCAAGGATATACACAAGTAGAAGGTATCGACTATGACGAGACCTTCGCACCTGTGGCTAGAATTGAGTCAATAAGATTGCTTCTTGCTATTGCTTGTTATCTAAAGATTACCTTGCACCAAATGGACGTTAAAGGTGTCTTCCTAAATGGATACTTGGACAAAGAAGTATATGTTGAACAACCAAAGGGATTTGAGGATCCTCACCATCCACATCATGTGTACAAACTCAAGAAAGCTTTGTATGGGCTAAAATAAGCCCCACGTGCATGGTATGGTCGTCTAACTAACTTTCTTGTTGAGTTTGGTTTCACACGTGGAGAAGCTGACAGAACATTATTTATTAGAAGACACGGTGTAGATATAATAATAGCTCAAATCCATGTTGATGATATTGTTTTTGGTTTGACTACAGAATATTTCTTGAAGTCGTTTGTCGAAGCAATGTCGACAACATTTGAGATGAGCATGATTGGAGAACTAACATTTTTCTTAGGCTTGAGATTAAACAGAATGAAGATGGGATCTTTGTATCTCAAAGCAAGTACGCCAAGAATCTTTTTATGAGATTTGGTCTGGAAAATGCTAAACACATGAAGACTCCAATGGGCTCTACACAACAGGTATGTAAAGACGATGTTGGACAAGATGTTGACCCAATATTGTACCGATCTATGATAGGTAGCCTTCTATATTTTACTACCAGTCGCCTCGATATTAAGTTTAGCGTATATGTTTGCGCCAGGTTCAAAAGCCAGTCCCAAGGTATCTCGTTTTAATGCTGTGAAACGTATCATTCGATATGTTGCCGGTACAAGTGACTTGGAAATTTGGTACTCCAAAGACACTAATTCTAATCTAATAGAATATAGTGACTCGGATTGGGCCGGTGATATAGACGATAGAAAAAGCACTAGTGGTGGGTGTTTCTATCTTGGCAATAATCCAGTCTCATGGTACAGTCGTAAACAAAATTGTGTATCACTCTCGACTTCCGAATCTGAATATGTGGCAGCCGGAAGTTGTTGTGCTCAACTGATTTGGTTACGACATATGCTAGATGACTATGACATATCTAATAACTCCATGATTTTGTACTATGATAATCTGAGTGCTATTAATATTTCCAAAAATCCTGTTCAACATTCACATACAAAGCACATAGATATAAGACATCATTTTCTAAGAGACTTAGTGGAAAACAACTAGTTCAAATCGAACATGTTGATACTTTTTGTCAACTGGCTGACATTTTTACCAAACCTTTAGATCATGAGAGATTTTCTAGCTTGAAAAAATCTCTTGGTCTCTATTTCCTTTAAAAATAAGACAAGCTAGGTAGATGTTGTCCGAAATGTTGTTCCAACATTCTGGATAACATTTACTGTTGAGTCAATATACAGGATAAGTGTTGTAATGATGTTGTAATATTTTTTTCAAAAGATTCAAGCATGACTCTAAAAGGACAAGATATGAATGCGATACCGTTCTCTGCGAGTATCATAAGAAAGCGAAGCCTCTACTCAAAGATTTGGATGTATACAAAAAGAGCAAAGCTCTAAGATTGGTATCGTTCCTATTCTATAGGAGTACCACGTGCTTCAAAAAGGTTGAAAATTTCTCAATATTTTTTTTATCTGTATGTGTTCAACTAAGTTGATTAAGGATAATGGTAAAATGTTACATTAGTCCAGCGATTAGTCTCATAGGAAACATATACGGAAATATCCTCTACCAAATCAGAAAATCCTTGGAGTCTCATAATGCTTGTTTAACTTTGAAATGTTGCCAACATCATCAATAACATCATGTTCCAGTACATTGATCAATCTGGTTTATCTTATTTTATTCTTGATTTTGGTATTTAACACGTCTCTGTATTTAACTGGAAGTCCAAAAATTTTGGAGGACCATTTTTTTTAAATGATGATATATGCTATGACAATCCTTATTTTAGGTGTGTAAAAAGTTTTTATTCTTCTATACAATCTAAATTTAAGGAAAAGGAGTTTGAGTGTAAGTAAACTTTGCCATAATAAAACCTTCCATTTTTGTCTTGGAATTGTCACATCAGCCGACTATCAATCCATCAAACCATGGCAGCCCAAACAACACCGTTATTTCTCAAAACCCAAAGCTTCTCCAACACGCCCAATCCTTCAAAACCCTCTCCCATGTCCGTGTCCCTAAAATCCACAAACACCAAAGATTATTCTCCAATGTTGACTAGTCCAGCAAATAACAACAAGGTTTACAAGCATTATACTTCCATCAATGACTTGAGACCGGTCGAGTAGGACTGCATACAGGCTATGATCCTGCTTAGTTCAGATAAGCCATTACAGGTGAGCTACCCAGGCGATAATGAAAACCCAATCAATGTTGATACAACATCTGATTTCTCGAACCTTGCCTCAAAATCGACATTTCTGACGCGAAGGTCAAAGAGGGTTTTTGAAAGCCAATTCGGTGAATACAGTCTGCCAAAAGATCCAGGGAAGAGTCGACATTTTCTGTTGATACTACCACAAGCAGCAGCACTGACACCAATTTCAATGTGCTTAGTTCTTCCAGAACTCTATCAACTTCCACTCCACAAGTAGAAACTGAGAAGGAAAAAGAAGAAGAAGAGATGTCTGATGACACACCTCTACGAAACTTCATTCCTAAAGGGGTCCATAGAACATACTGGAATTTTGATAAAAATGTTGCCTCAACATCAAAGGCAACAGATGAGAAAATGGACCCAGACTATGTTGCCCCAACATCCGAGGCAACACCTGCAGCCACTTCATCCGAACAAGAAAACACAGATTCTGAGGTAATTCCCTACTCTTCCATGTTTCAAACTAAATCATGCTCCGGTAACTGGAATTAGTTTAAGAATAGAGTAGTTAGAGGGAAGAAGGTGATTGACCTAACTTCATTCTGCAAAAATGGTTTAGTTGATTTCTTAAGTAGTCGAAACATCTTAAGCTCTGTATCTGGTAAGAATCCTTATTGTGAGAAGGTGATTAGGGTGTTCTATGCTAATCTGACGCTTGCTGTTAAGGACACAACCTCAAAGAAATTTGGGAAAGTGTACCTATACAATAAGGTATACAATTTTACACCTAATATCATCAATTCTACTATTGGGATAATTATTAGTGAAAGAGAACCTCAACCAAACCTCACTGTGGAGGAACTCAATTCAATGATCAAGTACCTTACGGGGAATTTGATCACTGTTTGGGCTCCTCGCAACCCTGTGTCAAAACTCACTGTCTTGTTTGCCACTTTGCACAAACCTGCTATATACAACTGGCTACCCTCCCTCAACGAGACAGTAGTGACCCTTGATCAAGCATCACTGCTTTTCAAGATTGGAAGGAATCAGAAAGTTGACTTAGGAACACTTATATTCAACCATGTTGTCAACTTGGCAGAAAAACAAAGCAACTATGCCCTTCCATACCCATCCTTGATTTTTCAAATCCTGCTCAACCAAGGTTTTAAGACTCCAAAAGGAGAAAAGTTGAGTCCAACCTTAGAGGTTTACTCAGTACAACAATCAGTTGTTAACAGCAGGAATATGGTTATTGACCTGTCCTGGAAGAAAGATGAATGGGACACTGACACATCAAAGGATGTTGCCGACATTTCTGGCAACATTGCTCAAGAAAAGGTCCCAATGTCCAAAGACTAGCTTCGACAGCATATTGTTGAACTTGACAGGCAAATTCAAGAACTAGTGTGAGCCATGAACTATTATATGGGCTTACTTTCTTCACAAAAAGGGGGAGATGATGATGTTGATGTTGCTGCTGGAAGCAGACAGACAGGGGGAGCTGCTGATGCTCCTGCTAGAAGTAGACAGACAGGGGAAGCTGCTAATGATAAGGGTGCAGGCCATGATGCAGGGGGAGAGGAGCTGAGATGATTGATTGCTGACTACTTCTGATGCTGAAGATGAAGATTGAAGCCTTCTTTTACTCAGCCTCCGCAACCAACCAGTGAGGATTTCAATGGAAGTTCACACTATAAATAGAGGGGAACTTCAGAGTATTTATATCCAGATTTAAAACGAGAAGAATTATCAAGAGAGCTGTCGCATATTCACCTTAGAAACTGGATCAACACACTTAGCATAAAGTAGTATAACAACATTTAGTCCCACGTTACTATTGCTGCCCAGATTCTAGATCAAGCTTATATTTCAAGCAATAGTAATGAAGACAGTATTTGTCTTTTTAGATCTTTTAACTTTGGGCTGAAGTAATCTGCGACTTCACTTTTGTTTGTAATTTCTTTTTCGCATTTATTGTTCAACCTTGTAAAAAGAAATTCATTTGTAATTGTATATAATTTATACAATTCTTTGGTCATTGACCATCAAGGGATATATTAATATATACCCTTGAAAATATAAACCTTGTGTCTCTTTACTTTTCCGCTGCATTTACTCTATAAAGGTTTATAAATGTTTTATCACAATGTTGCCTCAGATGTTGACACAACATTGAAAGCAACATCCAGAAACTGTTTTAATTGTTCTAGTTGTTACTGTTTTATTCTTACATATTCTTGCTTATCCGTAGCCCCGGACCCAACACTACTATACCAATCTCCTTCACTTTCCCACTTGAGAGATCCTAAAATACACACTTTCCCACTTGAGAGATCCTAAAATACACAAAAGTTAGGATAGAACAAAGCAGCACATCTAAGTTCTCTTGTTAGTTTAGAGATAGGCATCAGATTGTATTTGAATTTAGGCAAAACAAACACATTATTCAAAGTGCTATTAGGTGATATAGAACTTTTTCCAATATGTGTTACCAAAGCTATGTCCCATTAGGTAAGAATACCTTTTTAGTATTAGCAATTTTTTCCATAGTAAACTTGTCAAGCAGTTTGGTATCAGAAACCATATGATTTGTAGCACCAGTGTCTATAATACATTTGTCTATTTCTCATACTAAACATGTTGCACTTATACCTGGTCTTTTACCTGTAATGTCTCCATTCCCAGTACTAGCACTAGATATATTTGCACTTGCTTGAGGATAGCCAGTTTGATTCAACATTTGTAGTATCTGCTCATACTGACTCTTGGTGAACACACAGGCTCTAGGTTGATTTATGTTGGACCTCTGAGACATTTGACATATAGCATTCAGTTGATTCATTTGAGTCATAGCATTTTGTTCTTGTCGTTGGTACAAGCCAGTAATATTTTCCAAGACTTGGCCTCCTTGGTCAGCATTAGCACAAGACTGATTCATACTTTGAATCTAAGAGTTTTCAACCTGAACATTATAGGCTGCTAGAACTTGATGATTGTATCCATTTGATGTGCCTTGATATCCTCTTTGGCCTTGGTAATTTCCACATCCAGGATCTTCTTGAAGTTTGGTGGATACCCTACAACTTTGTAGCAAGTTTCCCTAGTATGACCTTTTAGCTAGCAAACTTCACATTGCAGATTGTAGTCTTTCTTGTACTTTTGATATCCAGTTTTAGAATAGAGAGTTGTAGAATCATAGTGATTCACATTAGCAGCACCCAACATACCAGTAGAGGTAGATGCACTAGCCTTTTGCCATTCATCATTGACAATCATGGCATATGCCTGATTTACAGAAGGCAAATGAGACATAAGAAGAATCTGACTCCTAGCTTGCATGTATGATCTATTCAACCCCATAAGAAACTGATAGAGTTCTGCCTTTGAATGTAAACAACAAAATCTTTGGACATTTCACAGTTACAGCCAGGTGAAGGCACTAAAGATTCAAATTCATTCCACAAGTTGTTCAAATTTGTAAAATACACAGAAATTGATTGTGTTCCTTGGATTATTGTAGCAATTTCTTGATATAAACTAAAGGTTTTTGAACCACTTACTGCATCAAACCTTTCTTTTCACTCTTCCCAAACAGCCAAGCATTAAATGCATACACAACCCCACTAAGTAAAGTACTAGATACTGCATTCATAATCTAAGACAAGACAATTGCATTTACCCTTTCCCATTGATATCCTAATTCTGTAGAATAGATTTATTTCTTACAATATCAATCTACTAAACCAAACTTGTTTCGACCTAGTAGTGCAAGCCTCATTGATCTACTCCACAAGGAGTAGTTTTCAATACAATTAATTGCAGAGATATTAGAGAGATTTCACTTACATCATTTGAATGAAGAAAGAGGGGATGATTATAGTTATAAAGAGATTTAACCGTATTGGATTAGGCGATGAGTTGAGTAGTTTATTAATTACGTTATGTGATAAGTTTCTGGTCAATTCTCTTACTTGAAAACGGATGGATTTCAGAACCCTCACATAGTCACATGCCCTAAAGAACCTTTATAAGTTTATATTTGACAAAATTTATCTTTTAACTCTTAAACTTGCATTGAAAATTTATTTTAACAATTAAACTCAAGTGAATTTTATTCAACCCGTCATTACTAGATCACGTCAAATTTAAGTGTTGTTGAGCCACTCGCTTTCTGATTCGTCCACATCATTTAATAATTTTTTTTAATAATAATTAGTCCAAACTAAGAAAATAATTATAATATTTACTACCCGTCCCAAACAAATACCCAAAAATACAAATCCTTGAAAATGGCGAATCAGCAGCAATAATCGAGTCAGCCATGGATTCTTGAAGGAAAGAAAATTGAAAAAGCATGGTAAGAACTGGAGAGTTCTTAGTAGCCATGGCTACAACATGGATTTTATATAATTTTTCGACTGAATACGAAGGGGAATCACATGGAAAAGGAGTAGAGGGATTTGAGATTTTCAGATTCAAGCAAGAATTGTTTAAACTCGGGATCTAAATCCCGTTCAAGAGCTTCATTTCTAGGTGCGAAAATGGTGATATTGTGCACCTCTCAAACCTCTCTTACTTAGGAACAAATTCAAATGATGAAATGAGGGGCTTTGATGATGAAAACCTGAAATGGTTCAATTCAAATGGTTTGGATTGGCACCCAAAACCAGAAAAAATGGCGACTTTTTTCTCAAATTTATTCTGCCTGTGGACAAGGACAGATCCAACAAAATTCACTTGAAAAGTTATTTAAATAAATAATTATTAGTAAAATTTAATTGTAAAAATAAATTTTTGGTGCAAATTTAATAGCTAAAAAAAATGTATTTTCTCTTTATATTATAAAGATCAACTTTGGAGCCTGATTTTGTGGGGTCTCCCATTTTGCTCTCACTTAGTCCTACCAAAGGCTTCGTTACTAAGCAATACAAAAAGCATGCACCTAGATTTATATAATCCATCCTAGAAAATAATTGGATGGTTTGCTCCAAACAGTTTAAATTTTATGAATTGAAGATAATTATTTAATTTAAATAATCATATTACTGAAAAAGTAATTCCAAGCAAATGTCTACAGTAAGTATTGATAACCTATAAAAATAATGAATAATCTGTCATAATTAATTAGTATGTTATATCATTTAAATTCAGTTGAAAAACAAAAGTTGTAGCGTAAGATCACGAAAGCAACGCAATAAGAATTGAGCCAACTGCTTAATTACACGTAAGAAGAACAAAATCAATTAAAATTTAAAGAGAAATAAAAGATAAATTAATCGTCTTCTTAGTGAAGTGTGAGGTTTGCTCTTTAACCATTGTTCTCGCCCAGAATTCTGTCTTCTGCTATTTTATCGGCTGATAAAATCGGAAGACAAATTGATTCTTTATTTTAAGTGATTTGAGCAGAAAATGAAACTCTAATTTCCAGCAATGGATTCCCCAACTACTCCAGAAAGCGTTAGGACAGTGGTGTGAATAAACTAAGAGGTAAGAAACATGAATACATCCGAGTAAAGTAAAAGTAAAGGATAAAGTAAGGGATAAAAGATAAAGATAGATAAAATTTAAGTTGTTTGATTGATTGTGTCTTTATATACAAAAAAATGTGTTCTATTTATAGTACAAAAAGAGGAAAAAAATGTACAAACGTGCCCCCCCCCATGTCAGCCATTAAGTAACCCACAAGGTTTAATGGCCGACTATGGGGGAGGTGGTGCCGATTTTCTCGCCCTCTACTCTCTTACTCGGATAATGGCCTCTTTCTTTTAGCTGTCGTTGGTCATTATCGCTTATGGGGTCTGAAAAATCCTTTTGACTTGGTCGTTGTGGCATCTGTGTCTGAGTGGATCTCAATCGTACCTCTAACTGACAACTCGACTGAGATACCTTGGTAGCCGATGAAGTTCTTGTAGTCGAGGGCTAGGAGTAAATTCGGCTTCGGAATAGTTCGGCTGTCACTGAATTCGGCTAAACACTTAGGCTTTAAGGCTTTAAATATTGAAGGCCTTTAATTTGTATTCTCACCCTTTAATTTACACATAATCAGAGGCGAAATGAGTATGAAGGCTTTAAATATTGAAGGCCTTTAATTTGTATTCTCACATTTTGTCTCACATTATTTAAAAGTGGAACTTAATGGACATATTTGATCATGAAATAAGATAATTTTTCAGAATAATCAATTTTGCAATTTTATAAATAAGTGTCTTTGAGTAATAATAGAAGTTGTTTTTCAAAAACCGAAAACAAATGAGCATAAAACACTTTTGTAACCTTGACCAAGCACATATGCACTTTGTGGCCAAGCTTTTATCAAATGTGTTTACTTTTCTCTTTAAAAAAGTATTAATTTTAGAGAGTTTTGGTGTTAGGCCCGATTTTTAGGAAATAATAAGTGTTTTTAAGTAGTGACAGAAATTTTATTTCAGAAGTAGAAAAAATAGCATATCTCAATAAGCACTTTTAGAAAAACACCAAATGTTGTTCTAATGTTAGAAACACATTTTAAAAATTGATTAGCCAAATATAAATATTTATGCTCCAGTAATGCTTTTTTGAAAAAGTATTTCAAACACAAAATATGTTGTAAAATAAACAGATTTCAAAAGCTTGACTAAATAGACTAAAATGTAATCATTTAATTACTTATTAAAAAAATATAAGGATAATTTAGTAAATTATTAATTAACATTATTAAATAGTACTCCCTTCGTTCTAAAAAGATTGTTTTAGTTTGATTTGACATGAAGTATAAAAAATAAAGGAGGACTTTTGAAATGTGTGGTCCAAAATAAACTTTAGATAAATGTGTGATGTAAATTATTCCAAAAAATTAAATTATTTTTAAATATAAAAATGTATCAATTTTTTTTTTAGACAAAAGGTAACTTTTTGAGACAGTGAGAGATAGTAACTTTTTAATGTGTCAAAATCTTTGAGTGACTATTAAAAGCACTGGAGGATAATATAATTACAGTCCAATTTAGTGAAAACGTTTTTTGCTAAAAAAGAAGAAGGTTTTTATCAGTTTACCAAAACCTTTGTTCAACAAGTAGGTGTTAATCCATTAGTTACTATTACTAGTACTGGTTTTATGAACATATTCACTTTTTGTAACGTTTTTTCTGGGAGGAAATCCTCTTAATTCAGATACTTTTGATAATGTATTCTTTGGATGAGAAAAAATACTGAATAACAATTTTATCTACTTCTTCCGATCACTTTTATTTATTCATTATATTAAAAATAAATTTTATTTTTATTTATCAAATTTAATATATCAATAAAAAATCCACTTTTACTCCTAGCAAATTAATTACTCATTCAAATCATTTTTCAAGTTCATTAAAATTATACACTAATTAATATGATTATCATGATAAATTATATATTTTATTTATTATTTATTGCTCCCTCAGTTCACTTTTAGTTGTCCACTATATTAAAAAGAGATTTTTACTTTTATCTGTCCATTTTAATTTATTAAAAAAAAGACACACTTTTTTATTTTTATTTTATCCTTAACATTAATAATTGATTTCCAAATATTTTTAGTTAGTTCATTTTTTATCCCTCAGCACAAGTATTAGCGTTTTCTTCTGTTGTCTCACAAATTATTGCCAAAACATAAATAAATAAAACGGGAAAAGGAAAAAGATATCACCCACGCATATTTTACTTTTGATTCTCAATATTCTAACCATTACCTTCATCTTCATAATCACCAACTTTACAAAAAGAGCCATTTTTATGGTTCTCTTTTTGTTTGAGGATTCAAGAGCTCTGGCTGTGTGATTCTTCAAAGATATTTTTATATTTACATACATGTGTGTGTAAAGTTTTTTTGTTGTATACATGTACCTTTAATGTCCGCTTCGTTTAACTTCTAGCACTTTTCCCACCTTGTTCCCATTAATTTAAAACAACAAGAAAAGCTGTAAAGATTTCTCACATCTTTGAGAACAAATTTACAGATTGCTCATTTTGTTTTTGGGGTTCTTTGATTGTTAAGAAGAAAAAACAACAAGGGGGAAGTTTACTAGACCAGGTAATTGTAGCATGAAAGCTACGGTTCACATGAAGCTTTTGTTTATATCCTGTATATGTATTAAAAAATTCATCATATATTTATAAATATTTGCTTATAAATTCATATATTAATTTAAGTTCATTGTAGGAACCTCTAAACTTTAAATTCTGAATCTATCTCTGATTTTTTACGTGTAATAAATTTTATAGTGAAACTTAAATGCCTTTCTTTCTTCAAAGATACTAATGGTTCTGTTATTGTTGTTATCAGGGCATTCATGAATGATAAAATTTATTGCCTTTGATGAATCTAGAGATGTATGATCCTCAAATTTTCCTTCAGATAGATATAGTTTCCCTTTTGGTTTCCGAAAATGTGATTGTTCATTTGGGTATTTGAGGGAATAAAGAATAAAGGCTTTGCATAAAGATTAGCATAGAATGCAAAATGGATATTGAGGATTCATATAGAAGACCCGAATAGTTTGGGATTAAGGCTTAGTTTTTGTTGTTGCATTGGTTGAAGGGTGGTGAAAGGAGCAGAATGAATATTGAGGATTCATATAGACGATCAGACTAATTTGAAATTAAGGCGTAGTTCTTGTTTTCACATTTTGGCTGAAGGGTGGTGAAAGGAGCAAAACGAATATTGAAGATTCATATAGTTTGACCCCAAATAATTTCGGATTCAAAGTTGTGAAAGGGACATTTTTGGCAAACTGTATATGATGGAACCGGTGGCGCCCAGGAAGAAGATGACAAAACAATTAACAGGGAAAAGGGATGACAGTTCCTTGCATGCAGCAGCTAGAGCTGGAAATCTTGTCGCGATACGAGAGATTCTTGATCAGACAGGGGAGGAAGATTTGGCGGAGTTGATGATAAAGCAAAATTCAGCTGGGGAGACTGCATTGTATGTTGCAGCAGAATATGGTTATTATCAGTTGGTTAGGGAGATGATCCATTACTATGATCTTGTAGCTGCTGGAATAAAAGCTAGGAACGGTTATGATGCTTTGCACATTGCTGCCAAACAAGGAGATTTAGGTAAGTTCATGTTAGTAATAGTATGAGCTGTTGCACATAACTGTTGTTGTTGTTGTTGTAGTAGTAGTACTTGTTGTTGTCGATGATGATGTTATTAGTATGAACTGCTCCCATTTACTTTTCTATTTTCTGATATATAATTTAGGCGATTTTAGCATGAACATTTTTATTGTTTTTTTGTTTCAGATATGGTAAATATGAACTTCGTCGCTAAATTACTCATAGAAAATACTCCCTCTGTCTTTCCTTATTTGTTTATCCCAAAAAGATTGACACATTTTTATATTTAGAAACAATTTAATTTTATGATATGATTTATAGTCATACAAATATCTAAGGCTTGTTTTGAACCTTTATTTCTTAAACTTAGTGTCAAGTCAAACTAAGACAGTCTTTTTAGGAGGGAGGGAGTAGAATGTTTCGCTAAGTCGTCACTAAATAGGCTTAGCGACAGATTTTGTTGTTTAGGTACAAAATTTATCTGTTGCTAATTCCTGCTTTTAGTAGTGTTTTGGGATTAAGGCATAGTTGTTATTGTTGTTGATGATGATGATGTTAGTATGAACTGCTCCCATTTACTTCTCTATTTTTTTATTGTATAATCTGAACCCCTTCGCCAAAAATTACACTAATATACACAAGGCCAAAATTAATTTTTATATAAATATAGTGGATATTGAATCCTATTGGCTTCTTGGTGTGTTTATTTACCTTATATTTTAAATCTCCTTACTGAAAATGCTGGATCCGCCGCAGTTAAATGTTAGCCCCAACTATTTTGGGATCTAGGTATAGTTGTTATTGTTGTTGTTGCTGTTCATGATGTTACTGAGAACTGCTCCCATTTGCTTTTCTATTTTCTGATGTATAATTTAGGCGATTTTAGTATGGTAAATGTATTCATGTTAGTAACAGTACGAGTTGTTTCCGACACCAACTAGTTTGGGATTATGGAAAAGATGTTATTCTTGTCGTTTTGTTGATGAAAATGATGTTAGTATGAACTACTCCCGTTTCTTTTTCTATTTTCTGATGTATAATTTAGGCGATTTTAGTATGAACCAGAATTTAATTGTATTGTAATGTTGCAGATATGGTAAAGGTATTAATGGAAGCACATCCAGAGCTCTCAATGACGGTTGATATTTCAAATACTACAGCTTTGCATACAGCTGCAAACCAAGGGCACATAGAGGTGGTGAATTATCTATTGAAGGCAGAGAGTAGTTTGGCCACCATAGCTAAAAGTAATGGGAAAACTGCGTTGCACTCTGCCGCAAGAAACGGACATTTACAGGTTCTGAGAGCGCTTTTGAGTAAGGAGCCAGGGATTGCAACTAGGATGGATAAAAAGGGGCAAACTGCACTTCATATGGCTGTCAAAGGACAAAATCTTGAGGTTGTGGAGGAGTTGATTAGAGCTGATCCTTCATTGATAAATATGGTTGACAATAAGGGCAATACCGCCTTGCATATTGCTGCTCGGAAAGGAAGGGATCAGGTATGTTCTTCTAATACAATAATAACAAAAATTACGTCTCAATCCCGTAGCAAGTTGAAGTCAGCTATATGAATCTGCACTTTCCATATTGTATGTTCTTTTTCTAATACATTTAGATATTTGTACCCTGTCGAAGTACGGAAGCATGGCGTATATGTTTGAGATAGATTCCATTTTGAGAGAGCTGAAAAAGCACTATCTCGTTGAAAGATTCTATATATCTTCCATTTCTCAACGTATTTCTTAAATGGGGTGGGGGGGGGGATTGCTATTAGTTTGTCGAGAAAATGGAGGGAATGCGCATTTGCTTGAAATAGTTTCCAAATAACTATTTTGAGCCATTGAGCCCGCATAGAGCCTTTAATTATCTCATAGAAACTTAAGCTGCTATCGTGATGTTTCAGTCATAGACACTACTGTATTTGTTTGTCAATCTAAAACATGGATCCATTTTCTTTTGTTTAATAATCTTCAAGATTTTATTTTTTGACTTATTTGTACACCTTGTACTTTCTTCTTATTTTAGCGATTTCAGTAACTGTTGGAAGAGAAAAGTGTAAGAACAATAACTTATAGTCTTATACAGATGGTGAAAAGTAACTATGAAAAAGATAAAAAAACTAGAAATACAGATAGGTCACTGTGGATGCAAGGGTTTGCACGAAAAACATCCGTTGTGCACACCAGCAAAAGGTCAATATACAGTCAAACCTCTCTATAATAACGTTGTTTGTTCCGATATTTTTTTGGCTGCTATAGTAAAATATTGCTATAAAGAACATATAATATAACATAATATGAAATCGGTTCCACAGAGAACATGATTATTATAGTGAAATGTTATTATAGAGGATGAATGTTATAGTGAAATGTTGTGATAGAGGATGGATGTTATAGTGAAATATTGTTATAAATGATGACTATTATAGAGATGCTCTTTTAGTGTTTATTTCTAAATTTGTTGATGAAGATTTGTACATGCAGTTGGAATATATGGAGAGCTCACAATCATACTTGTTTGACAAATGCAGATTGTCAAGTTACTGCTTGGCCAGAATGAAACAGACACGAACGTCGTCAACAGGTCCAACGAAACAGTCCTCGACACTGCAGAGAAACTGTCACAGGCCAAATTAGTAACCGTCTTGCAGGAACACGGCGTTCAAAGTGCTAGATCCATCAAGCCACAGGCAACAAATCCAGCAAGAGAGTTGAAGCAAACTGTAAGTGACATAAAACACGGGGTCCACTATCAATTGGAGACAACACGCCTAACAAGAAGACGTATACAAGACATTGCCAAGCGCGTGTACAAAATGCATGCAGAGGGCCTTAACAACGCAATTAATTCTACCACGGTTGTCGCTGTGCTCATTGCCACGGTCGCCTTTGGAGGGATCTTTCAAATTAATGGACAATTTATCGACGATCCAAACGATATCCCACCTGGTCATTCCCTTGGAGAAGCAAATATTGGTCCTAATCCAGCATTTATAGTTTTCTTCATCTTCGACTCAATATCCTTATTTATCTCTCTTGCTGTCGTGGTTGTCCAAACGACGATCGTGGCAACTGAAAGCAGAGCAAAGAGGAAAGTGATGTCGATTATAAACAAGCTAATGTGGGTGGCATGTTTGTTCATTTCGGTGGCTTACTTGTCCCTATCGTACGTTGTAGTTGGCGATGATAATTTGTGGATGCCAATATTAGTGTCCGTTATAGGAGCAAGCATAATGGCTACGACATTGGGAACGTTGTGTTACTGGGTGGTTTGGAGCCGGATAAGGTCATCAAACAAGAGGAGCTTCCGAAAGAACTCTCTGGCCAACAGGTCGCGGTCCTGGTCAGCGTCCGTCCTCTCAGATTCAGATGCTCTAAACAATGAATACAAGAAAATATATGCTATATAGAAAGTGAATCCAGCCCCAAATGTAATTTTTTTTTTGTGGGGTGATGGATGTCCTTGGCTTTTAACTTCAATGTCCGCACTCAAGTTAAAGTTGCATTACCTCATGAAAGTTTTGGTTAATCCTTTTTATTATTAGGGTGTATTTGGTCCAATTTTTTCTTGTTTGGTTGGTTAAAATATTTCGAAAAATATTTTTCTCTAGAAAAATAAGTTAAAAATGAGGAAAATAAATTTCTAATGAAAGTAGGAAAAACAAGTTCCGTAGGTGGCCTTCCAAGCTTATTGTCTCCTCCCTGCCACCAGTGGCGGATCCAGAATTTTCACACATGGTGTTCGGAAAAAATAACAAATGCTAAATATAAAAATAATATTGTCCCTAAAAATCGAACTTAGGATGTTGAAGACAATTTTGAACTCTTTGGACCACTCGAGCTAACCTTTTGTATTTGTTCAAGGTGTTCAAAAGTTAATATATGTACATAAACACATAAAATCTTAGGGCTGACCAGTGGGCCGAGTTGGCCCGGTCCCGCCCCGAACCCGAGTAGTTTAAAAAAAATTGCGGTATGGGGACTCAAACCGGGACGGGACAATGTCTCATCCCGACCCGTCCCGGCCCGACCCAGTCCCGCTTGTCCCGGCCCGATCCCGCCCCGGTCCCAACCCGATCCCACCCAAAATCCCCCCCTTTTGTAAAAATAACCGTTCCCGAAATGTTCCCTTTTGCAAAAATAGTCGTTGCACCAACGACCATTTTACATTTTGGTCGTTGTGCAATGACCATTTTTGGCCTCCTCCCCTCTCCCAACCCCCCTATCCCCTTAATATTTATTTTTAACTCATAAGTTATTATATTTACACTTTAACCCAATTTTTCAACTATAAATACCTCATTTTCTCTTCATCTTTCTCACAAATCTTCCTACAATCTCTCAATCTATCTCTCTACAAGTCTACATTGTCTACTAAATATTCAATTTTATTTATTCATTTGGGAATTGGGAGTGAAGTTGGCAACTAGCTTGAGGATCTTCCATCGAGCAAAGTTTCAATTTTCAGCCTCTCGATTACACGTCGACGTTTGGTACATTCGTTCCTTCATTAAATTATTATTATCTGTTTATTTTATTTAGCGCACTTAATTTCATTTACTTTAATTATTTTGTAGTATAATTATAAATTTATAATGGAAGAATTTAAACATATGCTTACGAGTAGGGGTCAGGCTTCTTCTAATAGGGGCAACAAGGGAAATGGTACTTCTTCTAGTCATCATATTCCTACACAGGATGATTTTGTTGATACTGAACATTTTCTTACAATACCATTAGATTTAGACGAGGAGCTATTTTCTGGAACTCAAGAAGACTTTAATTTAGTCTATAATCTAGATGATACACCAACTAATGTTGATGACAACACACCCACTAGTTCACCTTCAACTGAAATGCCTACTATTCCCCTTAGTATGAGACGAGGTCCAGCAAAACGACCATTAAAATCAGATGCATGAATATTTTTTGATAGGGACGTAGAAAATCAAGTAGCTAGATGTAAAATTTGTAAAGATGTTTTAAAATTTAAAACTGGAAAAGGTCACAGTGTGACGGGGGGTTTAATGAGACACATAGTAAGGGCTCATCCAGCTAGGTATGCCCAATACGAGGCTTCAAAATCGGGTGCGCAAACGCCCGCTCCATCGAGACAAGGTTCGCATACTGATACTGTCCCGGACCAAGTACATGGTCAAATTAACCCTATGACGGGGGGAATTGTAGGCCCTAAATACAATAAACATAGAGATAGGGAAGCAATAGCAAAATTAGTTGTTGTGGAGGATTTGCCTTTTTCATTTCCTTCATCTCCCCGTTTTATTCATTACATTAGAGATTTGTATAATCCTACTTTTAACGGTTTTCCTAGATCAACTGTTAAGAGAGATGTATTTAAATTTGCACATGAATATCAACAATATTTACGTTATTCATTATATCATTTTAATGGCAAAGTGGCTATCACTTCTGATATAGGCCGTAGTACTAACGGTCATGATTATTTAACTGTAACTTGTCATTGGATAGATTATAAATGGTCTATGCAAAAACGTATCTTAGCGTATAGATATATAGATGATAGGCACACTGGTAATTTTATTGCAGAAAATATTTATCAAGTGTGCGATTATTAGGGAATAACCGATAAAATTATGACTATTACATTAGATAACGCTTCTTTTAACAATTACGTTATTACAATTTTTAAAAATAGTTTAACTCCATCTTTTCCAGATCATTTTCATATAAAATGTGTTTGCCATATATATAACTTAATTGTAAAGGATGGTCTATTACTTTTTGAAGACATTCTTAGTAAAACACAATTTGCTATAAACTTTATTTTTAAAAATAATAGAATACAACGAAGAAAAGAATATAAAAAAACTTGTCACGATTGCCAACTACCTTATAGAAAAATTCCAGAAGAAGTACCCACTAGGTGGAATTCTTTATACGAGCAACTACTTGTTGCTTATGACTATAGAAAACCTATAACTTTATTTTTTAACTCTCATAATCAAAATCCAGCTTATATGGTTGTAGATAGCGATTGGGTAATAATTTCCGAACTTATTGTATTTTTGGAGAAATTTTTTCAAGCAACAAAAGAATTTTCCGATATATATTACCTACTATTTCAACTATGTTGTTTTATGTAGCTCTAATATTAAATGTTTTTATTACTTACTGAATATATGGAAAACCAGCTTACATGGCAGCTATTAAAAAAATGTTTATCAAAATTAAAAAATATTTTATTCCTATTCCCACTATTTATATTATTGGTGTTGTATTAAATCCGACTATTAAAATAGACAGTACTAAATCACTTATTGAAACTATTTACGATTGTATAGAAGTACTACCACCTCCAAGTCCCAAAAATCCAAATCACCCACCACCTATTGAACAAACTAAAGAAGAAGTGTTGTCTAGCGTAGAAGACCAATGCAAAAAAGTATATAGGTTTTACCAACAAGAAAGTGCTAGTAACCTACAGGCTTCCATACGATCTTCTTCTTCAACACAACCTCACAAAAGACATGTTGTTTCTGCGGCTAGTATTGAAAGCCTCAGAAATAGAATGTGCGGCCGTACCGCTACTAACCAAATTAGCGAGTTTGATATTTTTGTTTTGCAGGGTTCTGCAGTACCAGCAGTTCTCAATGAAGTAGGGCGTGGAGACTTCTTTGAAATCTTGGAGGGAATGAGAAGACCTTTCCGACACTTTCAATGATGGCCCGAGATGTTATGAACATTCAAGCGTCATCAACTGCGTCTGAAAGCGCTTTTTCTGCCGGCAGATATCAAATAGGAGACCACAGACACTCATTAGCCGGAGACAGCTTGGAGATTGTAGTATTATTCAGAGATTGAATACAAGTGGAGCGGAGAAGGTGCGGTCAATCGGAGATCAACGAAGAAGAAGACGAAAACTACAACGAAATCTTATCCGAAGGTGGTGGAAGCAACGTGGATCAATTTGACCAACAAATACCAATTCCAACCGAAGAACCACATGAAGTTATCAAGAAACTAGAACATGTTTTTTTAAGAATGTAATTTTTTTAATTGCAATTTTATTATGTAATTTGCAACTTTTGGACAACACCACAAAGTTGCAATTTCGACAATAGTATTTGTATTACAAAAAGTTCATATGTCTATTAAATAATATAAGAGGCACAAAAATAGCCTTGGAATGTTTTTATTACACTATCTTGTCTTGTTTAATTATTGAGTTTTTTATACATATGTTATTTAAAAAAAAAAAGGAAAAAACGCCCGGATCCCTATCCCGCCCCGACCCGACCCGATTCCGACGGGATCGGTATCGGAACGGAACTTCGGCAAATCCCGCCAGACCCGCCAGCCCCTACCCCGTCTAACCCGACCCGCCAGTCCTGAGCCCGTCCCACTGGTCAGCTCTATAAAATCTACCCTATATAAACTGTAATTTTTTGTCGAGGAACACCCTCACCTCCATGTAAATCTGCCCCTGCCCGCCACCCCCAAACTCCTACTCCCTATCATATCACATCTCTATAGCGTTTTTCTAGATTACACATAAATACTTTTGGAACTTTGTGTGTTTGCTTACATTCCAAACAATTTTTTAGAAAAATATTTTCTATAAAAAAGAATTTTAGTCGTACCAAACAAACCCTTAGTGAATGACTTGCTCACTACTAGGGGTGGACAGTGGGCCGGGTTCGGGGCGAGGCGGGTCCCGGTGGGACAGGACCTGATGGGACTGGGGGAGGGTGGGACCGATCCTCCGGCGGGACTGGCGGGATCCGCCGTTGTCCCGTCTCGTTCCCGGTCCCGTCAAAAAAGGGTACCGGTCTTATCGAGGCGGGGCGGAGTGGGGTCGGGTAGGGATCGGGTTTTCCATTTTTTTTTTTGCACTTAATTTTAAAAAAATATATAAACACCTCAATAATTGAACAAGATAATGTAATAAAAATATCAAATGCTATTTTTGTGCCTCTTATATTATTTAATAGAAATATAATTTTTTTGTAATACAATTTCAAAATTTCAACTTTGTGGTGTTGAAAGCTGCAAATAACATAGTAAAATTGTAATTAAAAAAATCACGTATTTATAAACACATTTTCTAGTTTCTTCACAATGTCTTGTGGTTCTTCGGTTAGAATTGGAATTTGTTGGTCAAATTGCTCGACGTCGCTTCCACCTCCGTGGGATAAGATTTCGTTGTAGTTTTCGTCGTCATCTTCGTTGATCTCTGGTTGACCGTACCTTCTACGCTTAGCTCGTATCCAATCTCTGAATAAAACTGAAATCTCCAAGTTGTCTCCCGCTAATGAGTGGCTGTGCTCTCCTATTTGAACTTTTCTGGCATAAAAATGCTTTCAGACGCTGTTGATGACGTTTGAATGTTTAACACATCTCGGGCCATCTTTGATAGTGTCAGAAATGTCTTCTCATTCTCCTACCAGTATTTTAGCAAGTCTTCATGTCATTCTTCATTGAGAACTGCTTGGTACGGTACAACACCCTGCAAAACAAAAACATCAAACTCGCTAACTTGATTAGTAGTGGTACCACTAAACATTCTATGTCTAAGGCTTTCAATACTAGCCGCAGAAACATCATGTCTTTTTTGAGGTTGTATTGAAGAAGAATAAGAAGAAGAAAAAGAAGATGGTATGAAAGCCGGTTGGTTGCTAGTACTTTCTGGTTGGTAATGCGTATATACGTTTTAGCATTCATCTTGTATGCTAAACAAAACTTCTTCTTTAGTTGGTTCCTTAGGTGGTTGTTCATTTGAGTTTTTTGGAGTTGGAGGTGGAAGTACTGCTATACAATCATAAATAGTTTCAATAAGTGTTTTACAACCGTCTATTTTAATAGTCGGATTTAATACAACACCAATAATATAAATAATGGGAATAGAAAAAAATTATTTTTTTAATTTGATAAATATTTTTATAATAGATACCTTATAAGATGGTTTTTCCATATATTAACTAAGCAACAAAAATATTAGAGCTATATAAAATAACACAGTTGAAATAGTAGGATAATATATACCAGAAAATTCTTTAGTTGCTTGAAAAATTTCTCTAAAAATACAATAAGTTCTGGAATTTTTTCTCAATCGTTATCTACAACCATATTAGTTGGATTTCGATTATGGGCGTTAAAAAATAAAGTTATAGATCTTCTATAATCATAAGCAACAAGTAGTTGTTCATATAAAGAATTTCACCTAGTCGCTACATCTTTTGGAATTTTTCTATAAGGTAGTCCACAATCGTGACAAGTTTTTTATATTCTTTTTTTCTTTGTATTCTATTACTTCTAAAAATAAAGTTTATAGCAAATTGTACTTTATTAAAATGTCTTCAAAAAGTGATAGATCATAATTTACAACTAAGTTATAAATATGACACGCACATTTTATATGAAAATGATTAGAAAAAGATGGAGTTAAAATATTTTTTAAAAGTCTAATAGCATAATTATTAGAAGAAACATTATCTAACGTAACGGTCATTATTTTGTCAGTTATACCATAATAATCACAAATTTGATGAATATTTTCTGCAATAAAATTTACAGTGTGCCTATCATCAATATATCTATATGCTAAAATACGTTTTTTCATAGACGATTTATAATCTATCCAATGACATGTTATAATTAAATAATCATGGTTGTTAGTACTACGGCCTATATCAGACGTGATAGATACTTTGCCAGGAAAATGATATAATGAATAACGTAAGTATTGCTGATATTCATGTGCAAATTTAAAAACGTCTCTCCTAACAGTTGATCTAGGAAAACTGTTAAAAGCAGGATTATACATATCTATAATGTAATGAATAAAACCAGGAGAGGAAGGAAATGAAAAAGGCAAACCCTCCACCGCAACTAATTTTGCTATTGCTTCCCTATCTCTATGTTTATCGTATTTAGGACCTACAATTCTCCCCGTCGTCGGGTTAACTTGACCCTATACTTGGTCTGGGACACTATGTGAACCTTGTCCCGACTGAGAGCGCATTGATGCACCCGACTTTGTAGCCTCATATTCATCTCACCTAGCTTTGTGAAAACTTTGTACATTTCTCACTAAACCTCCCGTCCCACCCTAACCTTTTTCCATTTTAAATTTATAACATTTTTACAAATTTGGCATCTAACTACTTGATTCTCTTGGTCTCTATCAAAAAAATCTCATGCAGTAGATTTTAATTTTCATTGTGTGAGGCCTCGTCTCATACTAGGGGGAATAGGAGGTGTTCCAGTTTTAGTTTGAGGTGCACTAGTGGGTGTGTCATCTAGATTAATAGGTGTGTCATCTAGATTATCTTCTAAATTAAAGTCTGGTTGAGTTGCAGAATATATCTCATCGTCTAGTGGTATATCATTAAAAAATTTCAGTTTCATCTATATGAGTGTAATTAATCAAATCATCATGTCTAGAAATAAGATGACTAAAAGAAGTACTGCACTTGTTACCTCTACTAGAAGAAGCACCATTACCCCTACCCTTACCCTTAAACATTTCTCTCAATCCTTTCATTTTAATTATGCTAATAAATAATTAAAGATAATAAATTAAGTGCGATAATTAAAATATAGGATCCGTTTCTCAACAGATCTATTCTTGTGATTTTGGTTCATCTTCTTCCATGGATTCAAAGAAGATAATAAACACCGAAGAAATCTTGATACAAGATTTTGAAAAAGCTATTGATAATTGGAAAATACCGAGAGTAAATCGAGATCAGATTTACAAAAATTCCAAATACCAGTTTTTCAAAACCGATTTCACTATCAAAACAGAGGAAAGAGATATTCAATTATCTCGACCTTTTAAAACAATCCAATTACTTTCTCAAAATTTCTTGAAAAAACATAGAAAAATGAATTACAAATACATCCATATTGGATTAGTCCAAGTAGGGATAAAACCCCTTACTAAGAAAGGATTAAACACCTCAATCCTTGCTATCTTACGAGATGTCAGATTCACAAATTTTGAAGATTCCCTATTGAGTTCTGTTGAGTCTAGTCTCTGCACAGGACCAATATCTTTTGACTGTTACCGAAATTTCTCAATTTCTTTAAGTGACAAAAATATCCAAAAATCCCTTGTCTTTCAAATAAAGACACACAATTACCAAATGCTTGAAGGTTCAATTCCAGTAGCTATAATTTTTAGAATCCATTACAAAGCTATGACTTCAGCTTTTGCTACAAATGTCATATACCATAGTAAAAAAGGAGAAACCCTTCTTTTACAAACAGATCTTTCCAAATCTAACACTGTAATACCAAGACCTATTAGGTGGAAAGACAATACTCTACCAGACGAATGGATCCTGGAAGGTATAGTTAAACCTGAACCTGTATAGACTTCCCAACCAAATACCCGTCTTAGAGAAATAACCCAATACCAGGATGGTAGTGTTAGTCTATCATTCCATAGAAAATCTACGAGTAGTAGATACGATGATTCTAGTTCCGTAGAAACCCTAGACTTAGGAAGCTCACAGATTCCTACAGTCATAAATATTCCTTACAAAACTAAACCTAGACATTCTACGTCAGATTTACCCAATCTAAGAAACGTAGACTACTCCAACGAAATACCGAGACCCGTTTATGAAAATTCCACTGTTAGAGAAAAGATAGAGGACCAAGAACCTATTAGTCTGACTTTTTCCTCGATTACAGAGAACATAGTAAATGAAATTGGTGTTTTACAAAAAGAACTCCAAATAGATAAGAAATTCCTACAAAATGATTTTTATGAAAAATACAACCTAGAAAAAAAAATTGGTTCCTCAAAACCTTTTCAAGTACTAGGACGCAAGTACATGAAAAATTCTACGATTTTGTTAATGAACATAGGATAAAAATTCTATTCTTTGATTGGTTCGATTATTATTCCTCCGAAAATGCCATAGAATATCCCTTTTCTAAAACGGTAAATATAGTTACGACTAGGAACAAAACACCGGAGTGGGAAACCCTACCTGATTCTAGAAAAGTCCAGTTCAACCATCCAGCTCTACAAGGTATTAAGCTAAATATTCATGGCTTCCCTGTAGACGCGATTCCTCATAAAAATCCAGCAGAGGATGAAAAAATAAATACAAAGAATATCCTCGCACAAAATAATTTCACCAATATCAGTTTGAATACCCTAGGAAAACAACTCGATAGAGTGGAAAAACACATAAAAACTAACCCTTTAGTCACCATAGATTCCCCAGGAATGACTAAGAATACTAAATTGAAAAGCCCTGTCTTTAAACCCTTTCAAGTGTCCAAAGATGGTGTCAAAATCATCCAGAAAAATAAGTCTGAATTTATTCAAGCTATACAAGATCAATTGAGTAGAATTGGGACACCCAATAGTTCTAATACATAACGCGTTGTTCCAGAAACCCCACAATCATCTAATAAAATCACTACTCTAACGAATGATTCCAACGACAGTGATTCTCTAGAACAAATCAAAAACAAAAATCCTTTGTTAACCATATAGATTGGCAAAGACCAATACAACAG
Organism: Anisodus acutangulus; assembly: GCA_029783415.1. Taxonomy (NCBI): domain Eukaryota; kingdom Viridiplantae; phylum Streptophyta; class Magnoliopsida; order Solanales; family Solanaceae; genus Anisodus; species Anisodus acutangulus. Next base: position 41,216,940 of record CM056506.1, on the reverse strand, counting down.
GTACAACAACAACAGTTGCAAATAATTCATGCTCTAGATCTAGGAATAGTAAAACCCCCAGCTCAATTCCGTTTCAATGCCTTTTCCATTTATGATTGGAATATAGATGGGATGACTTAATACAATATCCTCAGTTTTCTTCAACAAATAACCATGGCCGCAAATGCCTACAAAACTCAAAATGGTACACAAGACAAGACCATTGCAGAACTGCTCATCGCAGGATTCTCTGGTCAATTGAAAGGTTTATGAGATAAATATCTCACTGATCAACCAAAGGAAGACATTATCAATTCCATCAAAACTGATGAAGAAGGAATTCCAATCCCCGATGATCAGGGTGAACCCCTACAAGATGCTGTATCAACCTTGATACTCATAATCTCTTTAAATTTCATAGGAGATTCTTCGCATCTTAAAGATAAAAATGCCGAGTTACTTTCTAACCTCAAGTGCAAAAAACTCAGTGATTTCCAATGGTACAAAAATACTTTCTTAACCAGAGTTATGCTTAGGGAAGATTTCAACCAGCCATTTTGGAAAGAGAAATTTCTGGCCGGACTACCTACCATTTTAGGAGAAAAGGTTAGGAATAAAATCAAATAGAATTGTGGAAAACAGATTATACCCTACAGTGAGTTTACATACGGACAACTAGTCAGTATAACTCAACAGGAAGGTCTAAAGATCTGTCAAGACCTGAAATTACAAAAACACCTCAAATTGGAGCTAAAGAGAACTAGGTGCGAACTTGATATTTTTTGCAAATAGTTTGATACGAATTTCACAAAACCCTCTTCTAGTTGTACAGAAAACTGTAGCAAGACTCATAAATCCCTTAAGAGTACATCGAGAGGTTACAAAAAGAGGGATTTCAGCAAGATTAACGAAGAGTATTACAAAAATCCTTATAATAATACTCATTATTCCAAAGATCAACCGAATCCCAAAAAAAATTATTCCAAATACAAAGATATTACGTGTTACAAATGTAACAAAAAAGTCATACTTCGAGATTCTGTAAAATGAATAAAAAATTACAAGAATTGAAACTAGACGATGAGGTAACTCAAAAAATCTCCAATCTTCTCATTGATTCCTCCGATTCAAATGTTGAGTCAGAACCTGACTATTTTTCTCTGTCTTATGAAGACAACAAATCCCTCCAAATAGATGAATGGCTCACAACTAGTTCATCTGAAAAATCTGATAAGGGTAAGGGAAAACATGTTTGTGCTTTAACCAAAGATAAAGAATTCATGTTAGATATGGTTAAACACATAGATGTCGAATACCAAAAGGATTATTTGAATAAACTCCTCTAATCCTTTACAGACGAGGAAAAAGATACCAAAAATACGATTTTGCCAAATACTTCCAAAAATGTCCAAAATCCTGAAAAATGATAAAAAGATGAAAGAATCCAAAGAAACCCCAGTTCTAGAACTTCAGAAAGAGATAAAACAAATCAAAGTAGAGATCAAGACTCTACGAGAAAAACAAGAACAAGTCTTTGCTACTAAAAACAATCATTTCAAAAGAAACCCGGGATAGTTCGAAATCCAGTTCTGATTCTGACAATTCTGACTCTGAAAATCTAAAAGGACCTTCTGCTAACCAACATCTTGAAGAGATCCCAAAAGAATTTCTTACTGTCTTAAGACAGATCATGTCAAAAAATACCTTGTCAAAATAACCCTTAAATTCTCAGGCAATTTTAGAATCACTACTATTGCTCTTTTTGACACAGGAGCAGATCTGAATTGCATAAAAATAGGTCTAGTACCTGATAAATTCCATGAAAATACCCAAGAAATATTAGCAACGGCTAATAACACAAAGTTAGAAATCTATTCCAAACCAGTGCATCTATTATTAACGATGGAGTTTCTATAGCAACATCATTTGTTTTAGTAAAAGACATTCAGAACTCCGTTATCTTAGGGACACCGTTTATAAATCTTATCACCCCTTATAAGGTTGATAATGATTTCATCTCTTTTGATTCCAAAAATAAGAATTTAAGATTCCCCTTTTTGACAAAATCAAAAGCTAGAGACCTCAATCAGATAAAAACTTATTCTTGTCATCTAGGAGAATTAAGGAATAGTTATTTAGAATTCTGAGTCCCGTAGAAACCATGATACCCGTTCCATCAAATTAATTGATGCCTTTACATACACAAAATTTTTGAAGCATGGTTTACAATATCAAAAACATTTCCAAAATATTGCACTAAAAATATTTTCTGCAAATTGATTCCTAATACTTTTTACTTTAAAAATCTTTTAATCAGTGATTTCCTCAAAAACAGGAGAGAAAACCCACAAAATTCTGATACTGGTTGCAATGCAAAAATGTCCTATCACTGTCTGTTGCCTCACTATTTGGGCTACAAGGACAAGATATCCAGGAAAGATATGCAAGAATCTAGGCAATACTGTGTCTACGCAATGTGTGGAGCCTTACTCCAAAATAGAAAGAAAGAGGTTTCTCCACCAATAAATACATCAGTTGTTGCACAACAACAACAAACAAATTCCATGGCCCCCAAAAAACCGCAAACTCCAAACCACTAAAAGAAGAAAAAGAAAAATTCCTACCAAACCTCCTACTGAAAAACCCCTAACATGGTATGACGCAGTGATGAAAGAAGAAAATGAAGACTGTGCAAACTTCAGAATTATGGCTTGCATTTCTTCTGGATTTTTTGCCACCGCAAGCATTGAGGCCATCTGAGATTTCTGTGAAAGGAACTGGGTGTGCTCCGGTGTTTGTAGTGGTGCCGGTGGTGTTTGTAGAGGTGCCTGTACCTGAATGGATTTTTGGACATTTAACCATTCTTGAACTTTTTGTGGTATGAGACTTACTGGTATTTTAAAGATGTCCCGCCATCTGACTTTAAACCTTCTTCGGATCGTTAGAATTTTATTTTCTGAATAATCTACAAATCATGTGAAAACCCATGGTAAATTAAATTTGGTGTGAAAAAAGTGCAGTGACACAAATCTTTTTTCTTCTTCTGTGGGTTTATATTGGGATTTTAAAAGGCTGAAGAATTTAGTGACTTGTGGTTTTTGTATTTCAAGGGAGGATCCGAATTGTTCCCACCATGAATTTCACCATGTTGGAAATTGTGATAGATTACATGAGGTATCAAAATGGAAAAGCCAAGTGTGGCGTTGGTTGGTATTTTGAATAAAAAAGAATTGAACCAAGCTTGTTGCTAATACTAGTAATTGAATGGAATATCAAAAAATGGTTATTTTTATGGGTATCTGAGAAATTTAGGAGTTGAGACAGATCATTCCCCCAATCGCTTGGAGCAATTACGTTAAGTATTTTGCAAATAGAATAAGAGGGATCTGAGTTATTTTTATAATAATTATTTTTAATTGTTGCTGATCCTGATATTTCAAGGATAGCCTGGTAAAAATATGAGATTTTTAAAATAGCCACGATTTGTAAAACCATCCCGGTCCAAAATAATTTTGCAATGCTAAAAAAGGATCTTTATTTAAAAATCATTTTTCAAGAGTCACAATAATTTGGAAAAAAGTTTTATGAAAATTCAGGGGCAGGTTTTTGGGGACTTGTGATACCACAAGTTGGGTTTTCGAAAATTATTTTTGAGAAAAGGTTTTTGAAGATTCTTCTTTCTCAAGTTGGGTTTTTGAAAATCGTTTTTGAGAAAGGATTTTTGAAGATTCTCCTTTCTCGATTTTTGTAAAATTTTGAGTGGTTTTTTCATCTCCTGAGCTTTGAGCAACTTCTTTTTTGGGATTTTGAAGTTGTATCAATGCCTGTTGTAGTTTCGGGGATTGCGCAAGGAGTTGCAGAAGATTCTCAGCAGTTATTTCCTATGCTGGTGTTTTTTGCACAGATGTTGCGTCCTAGTACTTGAAAAGGTTTTGAGGAACCAAATTCTTTTTTCTAGGTTGTATTTTTCATAAAAATCATTTTGTAGGAATTTCTTATCTATTTGGAATTTTTTTTTGTAAAACACCAATTTCGTTTACTATGTTCTTTGTAATAAAGGAAAAGGTTGGACTAGTAGGTTGTTGGTGCTCTATCTTTTCTCTAACAGTGGAATTTTCATAAACGGGTCTCAGTATTTCGTTGGAGTAGTCTACGTTTCTCAAGTTGGGCAAATCTGACATAGAATGACTAGGTTTTGTTTTGTAATTTCTTTCTTTGTGTTTCTTCAAGGAATTTTGAGAAAGTAATTGGATTGTTTCAAAAGGTTGAGATAATTGGATATCTCTTTCCTCTGTTTTGATAGTGAAATCAGTTTTGAAAAATGGGTATTTGAAATTTTTGTAAATCTGATCTCGATTTACTCTCGGCATTTTCCAATTATCAATAGATTTTTTAAAATCTTGTATCAAGATTTCTTCGGTGTTTATTATCTTTTTTGAATCCGTGGAAGAAGATTAACCAAAATCACAAGAAGTAGATATGTTGAGAAACGGATCCATGTTATAAAACTCCTATAACAGAGCACCCGGACTCTTCCTACAATCAAAGACGTTTCACGGTGTATAACTACCTACGTTCGTTGAGGACTTAATGACCCCGGACCATCCTAATAAAAAACCTCGGAAGAACTCAAACCTCTAACAAGGAATCTTATCTGATCTGGACATTATTCTCTCTATCTCTACCATTTTATGGCTCTGATACCAAACTTAGGCCGATGATCTAAAGGGGATAACAGACAGGGAAGGAATCAGGATATAAGGTATTGAATAATCAATGAATAATTGAGATATGCAGAAAACAAATAAAGATTAACTTACAATTTAAGGTTACAGTTAATGAAACCATAAATCAAAGGTTCTGCAGAAATTTACATCAAATAGGTGGTAGAACCAGCCAAGTATTTAATGCAAAAATTTAAAGAATTTAAAAGCATGAAGTATTTAAAAGATTAGGAGGTAGTACCGTCCATAATCATATTTATTTAAAATATTAAAATTTACAAAGTATTTTGTCAAGGAAATATACCTTGGGAATTTCTAAGGTATTTTGGATCATATGATATGAATCATGTGAACTGTATCATATGGGTATTTTGAGGGGTATTTTGATCTAACCTAAATGAGATTTTCTTTAGAGCTCTCTCTTATCTCTAGGATCTGAAATGTAAGAAAGAGAAATGTGAAAGAAAAAGCTTATCTAACTAAGGGAGAGGGAGTCTCCTTTTATAGTAGTTTACATGACATTTTGGTAATTAAAAGAGAATCTAACTATTCATCCGAGTGGAGAATGACTATTCATCTGAGTGGAGAATGACGTCATCCATGACATCATTGACTTCGACATTTTCTTGAATTATTGCTGATCTTTTTGCTTTTACTGTTTTCTTTTTTAAAGTAGCTTTTTCCAGCACTTTCTTTTGTCGGAATTTTGTCTGAACTCTACTCCGGGTATTTTGAATTCTTTTGGCAATTTTTTTCAGAATCCACTGTTGTCAAAAATCGGACTGTCTTCAATATCAATTTCTGGTTCTTCTTCTGATGAAGAACTTTGTTTTGATGAAGACGGTGGAAACTACAGAATTATGGCTTGCATTTCTTCTGAATTTTTGGCCGCCGCAAGCATTGAGGCCATCTGATTCAGTTATTTATTTTCTGCATATCTCAATTATCCATTGATTCTTCAATACCTTATATCCCGATTCCTTCCCTGTCTGTTATCCCCTTTAGATCCTCGGCCTAAGTTTGGTATCAGAACCATAAATAGTAGAGATAGAGAGAATAGTATCCAGATCAGATGAGATTCCTTGTTAGAGGTTTGGGTTCTTCCGAGGTTTTTTTATTAGGATGGTCCGGGATCAGTAAGTCCTAACTAACGTAGCGGTAATACTCTGCGAAAAGCATTTGATTGTAGGAAGAGTCCGGGTGCTATGTTATAGGAGTTTTATAACATGGATCCGTTTCTCAACAGATCTATTCTTGTGATTTTGGTTCATCTTCTTCCATGGATTCAAAGAAGATAATAAACACCGAAGAAATCTTGATACAAGATTTTGAAAAAGCTATTGATAATTGGAAAATACCGAGAGTAAATCGAGATCAGATTTACAAAAATTCCAAATACCAGTTTTTCAAAATCGATTTCACTATCAAAACAGAGGAAAGATATATTCAATTATCTCAACCTTTTAAAACAATCCAATTACTTTATCAAAATTCCTTGAAAAAACACAGAAAAATGAATTACAAATACATCTTTATTGGATTAGTCCAAGTAGGGATAAAACCCCTTACTAAGAAATGATTAAACACCTCAATCCTTGCTATCTTACGAGATGTCAGATTCACAAATTTTGAAGATTCCCTATTGAGTTCTGTTGAGTCTAGTCTCTGCACAGGACCAATATCTTTTGACTGTTACCGAAATTTCTCAATTTCTTTAAATGACAAAAATATCCAAAAATCCCTTGTCTTACAAATAAAGACACACAATTACCAAATGCTTGAAGGTTCAATTCCAGTAGCTATAATTTTTAGAATCCATTACAAAGCTATGACTTCAGCTTTTGCTACAAATGTCATATACCATAGTAAGAAAGGAGAAACCCTTCTTTTACAAACAGATCTTTCCAAATCTAACACTGTAATACCAAGACCTATTAGGTGGAAAGACATTACTCTACCAGACGAATGGATCCTGGAAGGTATAGTTAAACCTGAACCTGTATAGACTTCCCAACCAAATACCCGTCTTAGAGAAATAACCCAATACCAGTATGGTAGTGTTAGTCTATCATTCCATAGAAAATCTACGAGTAGTAGATACGATGATTCTAGTTCCGTAGAAACCCTAGACTTAGGAAGCTCACAGATTCCTACAGTCATAAATATTCCTTACAAAACTAAACCTAGACATTCTACGTCAGATTTACCCAATTTAAGAAACGTAGACTACTCCAACGAAATACCGAGACCCGTTTATGAAAATTCCACTGTTAGAGAAAAGATAGAGGACCAAGAACCTATTAGTCTGACTTTTTCCTCGATTACAGAGAACATAGTAAATGAAATTGGTGTTTTACAAAAAGAACTCCAAATAGATAAGAAATTCCTACAAAATGATTTTTATGAAAAATACAACCTAGAAAAAAAAAATTCGGTTCCTCAAAACCTTTTCAAGTACTAGGACGCAAGTACAGGAAAAATTCTACGATTTTGTTAATGAACATAGGATAAACATTCTATTCTTTGATTGGTTCGATTATTATTCCTCTGAAAATGCCATAGAATATCCCTTTTCTAAAACGGTAAATATCGTTACGACTAGGAACAAAACACCGGAGTGGGAAACCCTACCTGATTCTAGGAAAGTCCGGTTCAACCACCCAGCTCTACTAGGTATTAAGCTAAATATTCATGGCTTCCCTGTAGACGCGATTCCTCATAAAAATCCATAAGAGGATGAAAAAATAAATACAAAGAATATCCTCGCACAAAATAATTTCACCAATATCAGTTTGAATACCCTAGGAAAACAACTCGATAGAGTGGAAAAACACATAAAAACTAACACTTTAGTCACCATAGATTCCCCAGGAACAACTAAGAATACGAAATTGAAAAGCCCTGTCTTTAAACCCTTTTAAGTGTCCAAAGATGGTGTCAAAATCATCCAGGAAAATAATTCTGAATTTATTCAGGCTATACAAGATCAATTGAGTAGAATTGGGACACCCAATAGTTCTAATACATAACGCGTTGTTCCAGAAACCCCACAATCATCTAATAAAATCACTACTCTAACGAATGATTCCGACGACAATGATTCTCTAGAACAAATTGAAAAGAAAAAACCCTTTGTTAACCATATAGATTGACAAAGACCAATACAACAGGTACAATAACAACAGTTGCAAATAATTCATGCTCTAGATCTAGGAATAGTAAAACCCCTAGCTCAACCCCGTTTCAATGCCTCTTCCATTTATGATTGGAACATAGATGGGATGACTTAATACAATATCCTCAGTTTTCTTCAACAGATGACCATGGCCGCAAATGCCTACAAAACTCAAAATGGTACACAAGACAAGACCATTGCAGAACTGCTCATCGCAGGATTCTCTGGTCAATTGAAAGGTTTGTGGGATAAATATCTCACTGATCAACCAAAGGAAGACATTATCAATTCCATCAAAACTGATGAAGAAGGAATTTCAATCCCCGATGATCAGGGTGAACCCCTACAAGATTTTGTATCAACCTTGATACTCATAATCTCTTTAAATTTCATAGGAGATTCTTCGCATCTTAAAGATAAAACTGCCGAATTACTTTCTAACCTCTAGTGCAAAAAACTCAGTGATTTTCAATGGTACAAAAATACTTTCTTAACCAGAGTTATGCTCAGGGAAGATTCCAACCAGCCATTTTGGAAAGAGAAATTCCTGGCCGGACTACCTACCCTTTTAAGAGAAAAGGTTAGGAACAAAATCAAATAGAATTGTGGAAAACAGATTGTACCCTACAGTGAGTTTACATACGGAAAACTAGTCAGTATAACTCAACAGGAAGGTCTAAAGATCTGTCAAGACCTGAAATTACAAAAATACCTCAAATTGGAGCTAAAGAGAACTAGGTGCGAACTTGGTACTTTTTGCAAACAGTTTGATACGAATTTCACAAAACCCTCTTCTAGTTGTACATGAAACTGTAGCAAGATTCATAAATCCCTTAAGAGTACTTCAAGAGGTTACAAAAAGAGAGATTTCAGCAAGACTAACGAAGAGTATTATAAAAATCCTTACAAAAATACTCGTTATTTCAGAGATAAACGGAATCCCCAAAAAGGTAATTCCAAATACAAAGACATTACGTGTTACAAATGTCACAAAAAATCATACTTCGAGATTCTGTAAAATGAATAAAAAATTACAAGAATTGAAACTAGACGACGAGGTAACCAAAAAAATCTCCAATTTTCTCATTGATTCCTCCGATTCAAATGTCGAGTCAGAACCTGACTATTTTTCTCTGTCTTCTGAAGACAACAAAGCCCTTCAAATAGATGAATTGCTCACGACTAGTTCATCTAAAAAATCTGATTATGGTAAGGGAAAACATGTTTGTGATTTAACCAAAGATCGAGAATTTATGTTAGATATTATTAAACACATAAATGTCGAACACCAAAAAGATTATTTGAATAAACTCCTCAAATTCTTTACAAACGAGATAAAAGACATACACAACTTCGTCATCTTAGGAAAACCGTTCATAAATCTTATCACCCCTTAAAAGGTTGATAATGATTTCATCTCTTTTGATTCCAACAATAAGAATTTAAAATTCATTTTTTTGACAAAACCAAAAGCTAGAGACCTCAATCTAATAAAAACTTATTCTTGTCATCTTGGAGAATTAAGGAATAGTTTTTAGATCAGAATTATGAGTCCCCTAAATACTGTGATACTAGTTCCATCAAAATAATTGATGCCTTTACATACACAAAACTTTTGAAGCATGATTTACAACATCAAAGATATTTTCAAAATATTGCATTAAAATTTTTTTTCTGCAAATTGATTCCTAATAATTTTTCTTTAAAAATCTTTTAATCAGTGATTTCCACAAAAATAGGAGAGAAAATCCACAAATTTCTAATACTGATTGCAATGCAAAAATGTCATATCACTGTCCCTTGCCCCACTGTTTGGGCTACAAGGACAAGATATCCAGGAAAGACATGCGAGAATCCGGTCAATACTGTGTCTACGCGATGTGTGGAGCCTTACTCCAAAAGAGAAAGAAAGAGATTTATCTGCCAATAAATACACCAGTTATTGCACCACAACAACAAACAAATTCCATGGCCCCAAAAAACCCATAAACTCCAACACTTCCAAACCAACAAAAGAAGAAAAAAAAATTCTCTGCCAAAACTCCTACCGAAAAACCCCTGACATGGTATGATGCAGTGATGAAAGAAGAAAATAAAAATATCGCAACATCTGCGCAGAAAACACCAGCAACTCCCACACATGAAATAACAACTGAGAATCTTCTGCAACTCCTTGTGAAGTCCCCGGAACTACAGCAGGCATTGATACAACTTCAAAATCCCAAACAAAAGTTACTCAAAGCTCAGGAGAGGAAAAAACCTCTCAAAATTTAACAAAAATCGAGAAAGGAGAATCTTCAAAAACTCTTTCTCAAAAACCCAACTTGAGAAAGAAGAATCTTCAAAAACCCTTTCTCAAAAATAATTTTCAAAAAATCAACTTGTGGTACCACAAGTCCCCAAAAAACCTGCTCCTGAATTTTTCACAAAACCTTTTTTCCAAAATATTGTGACTTTTGAAAAATAATTTTTTAATAAAGACCATTTTTTAGTATTGCAAAATTATTTTGGATCAGGATGGTTTTACAAATCATGAGATATTTTAAAAACCTCATATTTTTACCAGGCTATCCTTGAAATATCAGGATCAGCAATAATTAACAATAATTATTATAAAAATAACCCAGATCTCTCTTATTCTATTTGAAAAATGCTTAACGTAATTGCTCCAAGCAATTGGGGGAATGATTTGTCTCTACTCCTAAATTTCTCAGATACCCATAAAAATGAACCATTTTTTTATATTCCATTCCATTACTGGGATTACCAACAAGCTTGGTTCAATTCCTATTTTATTCAAAATACCAACCAACGCCACACTTGACTTTTCCATTTTGATACCTCATGTGATCCATCACAATTTCCAACATGGTAGAATTCATGGTGGGAACAATTCGAATCCTCCATTGATATACAAAAACCTCAAGTCACTAAATCTTTTAGCCTCTTTAAATCCCAATATAAACCTTCTGATGAAGAAAAAAATTTTGTGTCACTGCACCTTTTTCACACCAAATTCCACTTACCATGGGTATTCACATGGTTTGTAGATTATTCAGAAAATAAAATTCCAACGATCCGAAGAAGGTTTAAAGTCAGATGGTGGACAACTTTAAAATACCAGTAAGTCTCACACCACAAAAAGTTCAGAAATGGTTAAATGCCCAAAAATCCATTTAGGTACAGGCGCCTCTACAAACACCACCGGCACCACTACAAACACCGGAGCACACCCAGTTCCTTTCACAGAAATCTCAGATGGCCTCAATGCTTACGGCGGCAAAAAAATCCAGAAGAAATGCAAGCCATGATTCTGAAGTCTGCACCGTCTTCATCAAAACAAGGCTCTTCATCAGAAGAAGAAGAACCAGAAATTGATATTGAAGACAGTCCAGTTTTTGGCAGCAGTGGATTCTGAAGAAAATTGCCAAAAGAATTCAAAATACCCGGAGTAGAGTTCAGACAAAATCACGACAAAAGAAAGTGCTGGAAAAAGTTACTTTCAAAAAGAAAACAGTAAAAGCAAAAAGATCAACAATAATTCAAGAAAATATCGAAGTCAATGATGTCATGGATGACGTCATTCTCCACTCGGATGAATAGTTAGATTTCTTTTTAATTACCAAAATACCATGTAAACTCCTATAAAAGGAGACTCTCTCTCCCTTAGTTAGACAAGTTTTTTCTTTCACATTTCTCTTTCTTACATTTCAGATCCTAAAGAGAAGAGAGAGCTCTAAAGAAAATCCCTTTTAGGTTAGCTCAAAATACCCATATGATTCAGTTATATATATATATATATATATATATATATATATATATATATATATGACTGCATTGTGCATGACATTTAGGCATATTATAGCCCTCTGAGTCATTCTGCACAGACATGGTACTTAGGCATATTATGGCCCTCAGAGGCATTCTCTAATGTTGGTTGTTTCTTGTCTCATGTTACTTTCAGGTCTCTATTATGCTATTTCTCATGCCTGACATATTCAATACATTATTCATACTGACGTCCCTTTTGTCGGGGGATGTTGCGTTTCATGCCCACAGGTCCAGATATATAGAGCGACGGTCCGCACCAGTAGGTTGTCAATTCAGCTGATATTGGAGCACTCCATTTGTTCCGGGGTTGCGTTCTAGTCTTGGTATAGTACTTTGCATATGAATATGCGTATGGTGGGGTCCCTGTCTCGACCTTGTGATATCACGTACTCTTTAGAGGCTTGTAGATAGTTGTCTTGTGTATAGTAGTCGTGTATGGCCTTGTCGGCCTTAGTGTGTGTATATATATATATATATATATATTAGGTCCTTCTGGTTGCAAGAATTTTATATAGCTCTTTTCCAGTCTACTATTTTAGTATATCAGAAGGATATCTCGCGGCGGCCTCGTGGGCCATGCAAAATTACGGATATATGTTAAATATATTGTCACGACCCAAACCAGAGGGCCATGACGGGCACCCGGAGCTTATCTGCCGAGCACCACTCTTCACATATTTACCAGCTAATCGAAATCAATCATGGCCACAAAGGTTGTTACCAAATATTCGGCTGACACATACATCACAGTCGACAGGGTCATACACAACTTCTATACACATGACAACTGTCTACAAGCCTCTAAATAATACATGATATCACCAGGACGAGACAGGATTGCCCCAGTAAAAGATAGCTGTTGTTTTGAAGACGTCATTGCAATGTTGTTGACGTCTTTGAGATGCGGTAAAAGATAGTTGCTGCGTTGAAGACGTCATTGTAATGTTGTTGACGTCGTTGTAAAGCTGTAAAAATGATTGTCGTGCTGCCATAACATCGATGACGTTATTGTAATGTTGTCCTGTTGTAAGAGATGTAAGTGACGTCCTTGCCGTCAGTTTGCTGTAATAGGGTTCCACGTTGTCTTGAATCTTACGCGATCCAAACTCATGTGAATTGAAATGTCGCCCTGGCACGCGGCGAAAATGTGATGCGACGTCTTTGCCGTCGGGTTTGCCTTGTTGTGGTTCTTTGTGATCCGAAATAACATCTTTGTGCGGACATAATAGTCGGGACCACAGTAGGTCAAGATGATGTCTTCGTATAAATGCGAGAACAAGAACGTAATCCTTGTAGTGAGTTGTAGTGCCGAAATTCTTTGGGGAATTGATCATAAGCGATGTGGCTTCCTGCTTTTCAACTTTGAAGAACACGTACTCAAAGAAAATTTGTGAGTTTGGGGAGGGGCGGTTGATTCGCGTTGACTTGATAGCTTTGGCTCTTGACAGCTGCATGTCCTGCTGATTCGGACCTGTAGCCCCTGTCTGGTTCCCAGTCTTGGCTAACCGTTAAATGAAAACATTTGCTGAAAATGAGTTGTTTATAAGAAAGTATGCTTATCATTAAAAAGTTCTTGTCGAACTCTAATGAAAACATTTGTTGAAAATGATTTGCTTATACGGAAGTAGGCATATATGTAAAATATCTTGTCAAACTCTAATGAAAATATTTGGTGAAAATAAACTGCTTATAAGAAAGTATGCAAAAATTTTGTCAAATTTTAATGAAAATATTTGGTGGAAATAAATCGCTTATAATAAAGTAGGCATATATGTAAAAGTTCGTCGAACTCTAATGGAGAATATTTGTTAAAAATAAATTGCTTATAAGAAAGTATGCATATATGTAAATATCATCAGCAGTGACATGCGGTGAAACAGAGCAAACGTCTTATCCAAAATCCTCTTAGGCTGAAGACTTAGTTTGCCGATGCTTTTCCATGTTTATCGGCGTCCTCTGGCAGTGATCCCTTAAAAATGCCCCAGTTTCCGATATGTGAGGATGATGATCTTTTAAACGGACAACCGAGTCTTATGCAGGTTGCTTGCATGTCCTATCAGGGTGATCAGATGGGTGCATTTTGTCTTTTGTGAGATAAAGGAGAAAATATTTCCTAATGGTGGGACCGAAGCCGATTTAGGCCGCCTACGTATCCCCATGAGGGAATCAGGTCGTGACGTAGTTCATTACAAGCAAAGAGAATTGTAAGGTTTTTTCTAAAGATGGGACCGAAGCCGATGTGGCCGCCTACGTATCCCGCCGAGGGAATCAGGTCATAACGTAGTTCAGGTTTGCCCCGGACAACTGCGTCCATCTGCTTTTCATCAATCAGTCTCTTAGTATATGATTATGTATCCACTTGACTGCAAAAGATATAGCATTGCCCCAGTAGAAGTCCTGATCGTAGTATGGTAGCCCAAGAGTACAAATGGCAAACGTCCGTGCCAATGCTTGTAACTACCAACCATCTTGATGTTTCATCCAAATCTGGCTTTGACTTATTCCAAAAATGCCTCAATTCTTCCGCTTGTGAGTCTTCCTTATATTCTTCGAAGCCTTGCTTGTTTGGGACCTTGTTTGCTTGTTTCATTATATGTCACATACTGCCGACAAATTAGTTTGCATGATGAAAAAAGAAAAGAGAATTTTTGAACAAAACATATTTTATAATAGCAAAAGCAATGCAGATTTGTCATTTTAAGCTTTCAAAAGGTAGAGGCAAAACACATTAAAATGCATAAATGCGATTCAGGCCTTAATTTAAATAGCATTTTTTCATTAAGTACTAATACAATTTGGATAGGTATGATTGGGAAATAACAGATGGGGTGCTCTGCCAGTTTTAGTCAACACGAATCAACTTTTGGGGAAATAAATAAGGCAAAATGAATCTCCTGAAAAATGAAGAAAACCAAATTAGTATAAGGTGAGTAATTATTGATTTAAATAATATACACAGAGTGGAAAGCAGTAGAAAATAGCAAGCAAATTGTATATGCGCGTCCTAATATACAAGGGGCCTCTCTTATGCCAGAGGTGGGCCTAAACGCCAGATATGCGGGATTACGACAGATTTGATCCAAGCTGCTAAACTGCAATGCTTTGTCGGAAATGAGACAAAATGAATGTACATTTTCCAATTTCAGCATGTCATGATTAGTTTTGGATTAGTCTATCCTTATCACGCTACACATAATATGATGATTGGTCGTTGGGTTGTGAGACCCGTAGACATCTTTGGCGGATTTCTTAATTGTGGAGTCGTTACCAAGGATCGACCCACCTAAGGTGTATGCATGCATGACTTAAAATAAAGGGTGGTATAGCTCTATCTTAAATTTTCTAAGATTTGGCTGACTAGACACAAGGTTCCCGAGCGGACTACTCGAGTGAGAAGGCTACGCGGCCACGGATGGTCCGGTCACTCCGCGCATACGCCAACTCTCCTAAATTTTGGTAGATTGAAAGAAATTTGCGGGTGCGTAAAACACACCTCGCGTGTAGTGTGTGATAGTGTCAATTTTCCAGAGTGGAAGAAATATGAACGAAATGCCAATTTATGATAAGCAATAAAAATATAGAAATTAAAGCAGTTATGCATGCAAAAAATTTCATAAAGGAAACAAATCAAAGCATTACATCAAACAAAGAGTGAAAGTAAAGCACAATTATAATTAACCTGAATTTGCTGTGGTTAGGAACCTGAAAATTCCCCAGTGGAGTCGCCATGCTGTCGCGCCCTATTTTGACCTCGCTCGGGTCAAAGCGGAGCTCGGACGTATGGGGTGATTCCTGGGTAAAGGATTGAGGAGTCGCCACCTAATTATTTTTACGGTGAATTAGGACACCTAAATATTTAAACTAAATGCTGCCATGTAACTCCAATTTTAAGGTCTGCGAAACTAGTGAGATTCTAGGTAAGGGTTCTTTATTATCCTAAAGGGAAGGGGTTAGGCATCCTTTAAGATCCGCTAACTTGCGGTTATCCGATAAAACTCAGGTTAATTATTGCTAGAAAATACATGTTTTACAAATATGATAGATAAAAAGATGTTTGCAAAATATGATGCATTTTATACAAGTAAATATGATGCATTTTATACAAGTACGTATTCGGATGACATAAAGAAAGATACATGTAAAGTTTTTAGAAAACATGCATTTGTGACAATAAATTCTTTATAATGCCAAAGAAGCGAATCTTTCGAAAATCAACAAGTTGCAAAAATAATAAATAAAAGATGGACTTATTTGTACAATTTAATTGAAGCAAATAAAGATGACAAGAGTTGTTTTTTTTTTTTTAAAATCTTGAATAAGCGTGACGAGCCTAAAATAAATAAACTAGCGAAGGATTTCTAAGTTTGCGAGCCTACAAATAAAATAAGCTAGCGACGGGTTTCAAATCCTATACTAACCTATGAATAAATCCTAAGTTTGCCTATTCTAAGCATTTCACTAATTACATAAGTGCGATAAATAATATTACAATACAAAGCGAGATAAAAGCTGAATTAAAGAAAGAAATAACAATAAATAAACTCCGAGGAATATTTGTCGTTATTTTGCTTTTAATCCCTGCAAGCTGTCAAGAACAAACGGTTAGAAACATATAAATACAAATAACTTCATATCCGTATTCAAAACAGTGAATGTTTTGATCGCGGAGGGCTCAGACTTAAATTTTGAAAAGAACATTCCAATCACGTCGTGGCTGCAAACATATGACTAATGTAGTTTATTTTTGATTGCCTCGCCTACTAAACGTGTCGGTCTCTCGGGTGAAATAGAAAAGATCACTATAATCACGTCGTGGCTGCGAATATATAACTTGTTGGTTATTTTAGTCACCTCGCCTACTAAACATGTTGATCTCGGATAAAAGGTTTAAGTCTTCATCCTTGCCCGAAGTTATATTTCGTCTTTGCAACTGTGTAGGCCTCAAAATCGACGGTATTTTTCATCGGCGATGTAGTATCGTGTTCAAATCGGTAAAATTTTAAATCGAGCGAAGCGACAACGATAGCGATAGCGATAGCGAGGAAAAAAGCAGTTTCGAAAAAAGACGCGGTGTTTAATTTAAAACAAGAAAGCGAAGAATCGGATATTTTAATCTTTGAAACAGTGGATCAAACAGAAAGCAATATCACGAAAGGTGCGGTGTTTATTTTAAAACAAGAAAAACGTAAAAACAAGAAAACAATAATCCGAATCAAGCGATGGCGAAAGCGAAGCGGCGCCCGAACAGACGCGGTATTTATTGAAAGCGATAAAAGCGATTAAAGCGATAAAGCGAAGAAAGATATCCGTCGCACGGATGTTTAAAGCGATGAAACAGAGAAGCGAAAGCGCGACCTTGAATTCAATTTCATCACCTAAATCACGGTATTTAGAAACGATAAAATAATACGAAATGTAAATCAAGAAACTATCAAAGCAAAGAAATCAAACAGGGCAAACTGAACAGAGAAATGATGCTGAAACAGAAATCGAAAAAGTGCGGCCTCGATTTCAATTTCATCGGCCTAGATGCGATATTAATAAAACAATAAAACAGTGCCAAAGGAACGAGCAGTGAGCAATTAAATTATCCGAACCAAATTCTGAAATGTTGGAACCGGAACAGGATTAAGAGATATTTATGGAAAAATCCGACCCGGATCATGAACAGCGACCCGAATGAAAAATCAGAAATTCAGATTTTTTAGATAACTAGCAAACAGGTATGAAAAATGCCATAATCTGGAAATACGCCAAAAATCGGGTCGACCCGATCCGGTCGATGATCTGACCGAATCGATGTCGACCGAATCAGACTTTTTCAAATTTTCAGATAACCAATAATAACCACAGCAACAATGCAAGAGATTTGGAAATTCAAACCGGGTCGACCCGACCCGGGTCAGTAACCCGACCCGAATAGGAGATTCAACCCGTCATCAAATAATTCTATCAATTCCAGATAACCAACATACAAAAATATGAAATGCAAGAATTCTGAAAATATCCAAATCGGATCGACCCGTCGGTCGATGTTAGACCGAATCGATGATCAGAATCAGAAATCAAATAATCCAAACCCAAATCGATTTTAACACCAAATTGAGATAACCAATAACAAGAATATGTAATGCAAGAATTACGAAAATATTACCCAACCGGTCGATCGACCGACCGGATCGATGTTGACCGACCGGATCAATGTTTCAACCGAAATCAAATAAATTCAACAATTTCAGATAACCAATGATAACAACAAAGAATAATGCAAGAAATTTGGAAATTCAAATCGGTCGACCGACCGGTCAAGAACGAATTCAAAATCGGTGATCCAAATCAAATCTTAACACCAAATTCAGATAACCAACATACATAAATATGAAATGCAAGAATTACGAAAATGTTACGAACCGGTCGACTGGTCGGGTCGACCGATTCAATAGTGAAAAAAAATCAGAGAAATCAAAGGAGATGACAAACCTTTTCGGACTTGATTCTTGGAACAACAACGAAGCCAAATGCTTTAAACTCAAGAACACAACAAAATATCTATGTATATATTGAATAATCTTCCGAAAATCCTTTTTTTCTTCTCCGAAAATCCTCTCCTCTCGTCCCCCTAAAATGAAGAACAACATGGGGTATTTATAGGTGTATTTGCACCCCTCAACGTTCAAGGATGAGTTTGAATTTCAAAAATAAAGGGGCCCAAAAGCAAATGATTTGAAGGAGTATGGGTTGCGGATTATGGGGGTGTCGGCGTAACAGAGGGGGGTTGGTGGTGTCAGGGGTCGGTGGTGGCAGGGGTGAGGTGACCGGCGACGTGGGGTCGCCGGTATGGGGTGTGGGGTCGGCGGCGATTTGGGAGAAGAGTGTAGGGTTTGATTTTTTGGTTTTTGGTTTTTGGGTTTGTTTGGTTTGGGTGTTGGGTTTAAAGAAAGGGGCGTGGAGTCGGTTCGGGTCGGGTGAGTGGTAGCGGGAGTTGGGTGAGGCGATGAAAATGGCGGATTTAAAAGAAGTTGGGGTGATGGGCTTGGTGGGCCGGATCGGGTTCGGTGAAGAACCCAACCGGGTTAGAGCGGTTCGGTTGGGCTTGGGAATTGGGGATTTAATTGGGGAGTGGGCTTGTGGTGTTGGCGATTTGGGGTTTGTGGATTGAGGGTTGTGGGAATTTAATTTGGGGATTGGGCTTGTGGGAATTTAATTTGGGGATTGGGCTTTGGACGAAAAATGGGTTTTAATTTAGGTTGGGTAGAAATTGTATTGGGTTAGGAATTGAAAAATATAAAAGGGGTTTAATATTTAAAAGATATTATATATATATATTTTTTTGTAAAAGATGTGAATTATTTAAAATAACATAACGACGTGATAATAAAATATAATATTTGCGAAATGTTTAATGCTTAATAAAAGGGAAATGCGATGCAATTTTGCGAGAATAAAATAACATAGAAATTTTTGGATAAAACTTATGATTGTGAAAAAAAATGCAAATGACAGTAAAAAATGCGAATAATAATAATAATAAGAGAATAATATGCATATATATATATTTTTTAAAATTGTTTTAAAAATGTCAAAAAATGTTAAAAATTACGAATAAAATCATAAAAGATGGGACAAAATTGGGTGTCAACAAGATGTATTTAAATTCGCGCATGAATATCAACAATATTTACGTTTTTCATTATATCATTTTAATGGCAAAGTATCTATCACGTCTGATATAGGTCGTAGTACTAACGACCATGATTATTTAACTGTAACTTGTCATTGGATAGATTATAAATGGTCTATGCAAAACGTATTTTAGCGTATAGATATATAGATGATAGGCACACTGGTACTTTTATTGCAGAAAATATTTATCAAGTGTGCGATTATTACGGAATTACCAATAAAATTATGACTATTATATTAGATAACGCTTCTAATAACAATTACACAATTACAATTTTAAAAAATAGTTTAACTCCATCTTTTCCAGACCATTTTCATATAAAATGCGCGTGCCATATATATAACTTAATTGTAAAGGATGGTCTATCACTTTTTGAAGACATTCTTAGTAAAATACAATTTGCTATAAACTTTATTTTTAAAAGTAATAAAGTACAACGTAGAAAAGAATATAAAAAAATTTGTCACGATTGTGGACTACCTTATAGAAAAATTCCACAAGAAGTATCCACTAGGTGGAATTCTTTATATGAGCAACTACTTGTTGCTTATGACTATAAATTACCTATAACTTTATTTTTTAACTCTCATAATAAAAAGCCAGCTGATATGATTTTAGATAGTGATTGGGAAAAAAATTTCGAACTTATTGTATTTTTAGAGAAATTTTTTCAAGCAACAAAAGAATTTTT
Source organism: Anisodus acutangulus (assembly GCA_029783415.1). Lineage (NCBI taxonomy): Eukaryota > Viridiplantae > Streptophyta > Magnoliopsida > Solanales > Solanaceae > Anisodus > Anisodus acutangulus. The sequence continues at coordinate 41,196,856 of CM056506.1, read as the reverse complement.
CGGTATATATTATCCTACTATTTCAACTATGTTATTTTATATAACTCTAATATTTTTATTACTTAGTGAATATATGGAAAAACCAGCTTATAAGACAGCTATTAAAAAAATGTTTCTCAAAATAAAAAAATATTTTATTCCTATTCCCTCTATTTATATTATTGGTTCTGTATTAAATCCTACTATTAAAATAGACGGTACTAAATCACTAATTGAAACTATTTACGATTGTATAGAAGTACTACCACCTCCAAGTCCCAAAAATCTAAATCACCCACCACCTATTGAACAAACTAAAGAAGAAGTGTTGTCTAGCGTAGAACACCAATGCAAAAATATATATAGATTTTATCAACAAGAAAATACTAGTAACTTACCGGCTTCCATACCATCTTCTTCATCTTCAACACAACCTCACAAAAGACATGATGTTTCTGCGCCTAGTATTGAAAGCCTCAGAAATAGAATGTGCGGTCGTACCTCTACTACTAACCAAATTAGCGAGTTGGATATTTTTGTTTTGCAGGGTTCTGTACCGTATCAAGAAGTTATCAATGAAGATGGACATGAAGACTTGCTGAAATCTTTGGAGGGAATGAGAAGACCTTTCCGACACTTTCATTGAGGGCTCGAGATGTTTTGAACATTCAAGCGTCGTCAACTGCGTCTGAAAGCGCTTTTTCTACAGGCAGATATCAAATAGGAGACCACAGACACTCATTAGCCGGAGACAGCTTGAAAATTGTAGTATTATTCAGAGATTGGATACGAGCAGAGCGGAGAAGGTGCGGTCAACCGGAGATCAACGAAGAAGATGATAAAAACTACAACGAAATCTTAATCGAAGGTAGTGGAAGCGACGTGGATCAATTTGACCAACAAATACCAATTCCAACCGAAGAACCACATGAAATCATCAACCAATTAGAACAGGTTTTTTTGAGAACGTAATTTTTTTAATTGTAATTTTATTATGTAATTTGCAACTTTTGGACAACACCACAAAGTTGCAATTTAGATTTTAGACAATTGTATTTGTATTACAAAAAAATCATATGTCTATTAAATAATATAAGAGGCACAAAAATAGATATTTTTATTACACTATCTTGTTTTGTTTATTGACTTTTTTTTATACATATGTTATTTAAAAAAAAAAAAAAAGGAAAACCCGCCGTACCCGCCCAGGCCCGACCAGGCAGAGCCCGGCCCGACTGCAAGCGGGATCGGGATCGGACGGGACTTGCTCGATCCGCGGACCCAGGCCAGGCCACCCGGACCGACCCGCCATACCCCAGCCCGGCCCACTGGCCACTCTTACTTAAATCTTGATGACTTATAAAACCTTCATATACTCAATGTCATAATCGTGCGATATATCACTAGTCCATAGCCTCTTTATGCACATACCAAATATTATTTTCGATCCCCGTCATCACACTTGTTACGTCCAAAATTTATTTGCGTACGTGAATATGACCCAAAAATCCTCCAACGCTCGAGTCTATTTACACACGTCTAGCGATTCAAACCATGACCCGAAAGTACAGGATGTTACATATATGATTACTGGTACTCGGCAAGTAAGGTCCGGATGCCCGTCATGACCATCCAGTTTGGATCGTGACAGTTTGGTTCCGTTGCAGAATATATCTCATTATCTAATGGTATATCATTAAAAAATTCAATTTCATATGTATGAGTGTAATCAATCAAATCATCCTGTCCAGGAATAAGATGACTAGAAGAAGTACCCCTTCCCTTATTACCCTTACTAGAAGAAGTACTCTTACCCTTACCCTTACACATATCTCTTAATCCTTCCATTTTAATTATGCAAATAAATCTAGTTTTTACATTTTTAATACCTACATAGGACTCTAGCCACCAACCAAACAACCCTATAAATGTTCAACCATTGGAGTAAGTCTCACTCCTGGCCGTGGGATTCGTCTCTTATTAAAGGTAAAATTATTGACACATAATTAAAGATAATCTAACACATAAGTTATTAAAAATTAGTAGGGAGAGGGTCAAATAAGTACTTGTACTACTCAAATTTAAGTAATTTTTCCCGTCGTTATATTTGGGTTCAATGTTACTTTATAGAAAAAAGTTCTATAAATTGCCCATAGAAGCTTAATTTGAGGGATATTATAAATCATATCCGCATGATGGGGTACATCTGATAGTGAAACGAGACCCAGAGAAAGTGGCCTTGGTGGACATGTGATAGTGAAATAAACCTAATTAAAGATAAAGTGATTTATGTAAAGTCGGAATTAGAATTTAAAGTTTATGTATTGTGAATTTGTCACGAATTTGTAATTCGTCATAATTATTGGGTTCTCAACTAAATATTTATATATATAATAAAATTTTTAATGTAATATAGACTTTAAGTAAAAGTTATTGAGTTCGTTTGAACTCGTAGTTAATAATGATCTAGTTCTGCCTGTGGAGTGAGTTTCCTTTGTTGGAAATGATATTGATAAGAAAGAAATAATGGCTTGAAAATCTTGAATCAATGTGAACAACCACGAAATGACATGTTATTACCAATAATTAAAATTCAAAAGTGGTTGGTCTAACTTTATTTGAATTGCCAAATTGATTTCACATGATGTAGGCACTCAAGTGGCCATGTTACATTATAGGAGATGAAAAGACTTTAGCCAACCACTCAGAAATTGAGCAAAAAGTAGTATATAAAAATAATTCATATTGCTATTTTATACAGTAGAAATTAGATGTTTGGTGCAACTGCACAAATCTTAAAATGGGAAAACTTTGGTTGGGTGAAGCTAAATTGTCAAGTTTCTAGATGAAGAGAAAATCTAAGATTTTTGTTTCAACTGAATTTGGATTTAGTTGGGTGAAAATGACAGTCTTTTATAGTTACCAAATAAAAGAGATTGCCGTTTTTAATGTAAAAGTACTGCTAAATTTCTTTAAAGACAAAAGATAAAACATTGTATGACTGAAAATCTATAGGATAGTAGACAAAAGGCCAAATACATAGCTAGTCTTCTAAAGTTGTCATAATTTTTCATTGAGACATTTCAAAGGCGTGACCTATTAAGCACTTCGAGCTTGTTTGGCCTAGCTGTTTTAAGGTTAAAATGTTTTTTTTGGAGGAAAATCTCTTTTTTGAATTTTTAAAGTGTTTAGCCAATTAATAAAATTATTTTTAAGTAGAATCATAAGCAGTTTTTCTATGGTTGAGGAATCAGAAAATTATTTTTTCCATAACAAAAGTATCCCTACCATAAATATATATTTACCAAATATATTTCTCCTTAATTCATTAATTTCAATAACTCTGTTTTATTTTACATTAATTTCTCTAAAGCTGCATATTATTTCCTTCTCATTATAGTTGTAGCATAAATATTACAGTATTAATTTTAGTATATTTAGATCATTGTGATGATATTAAATTAATATTTAATATCTTTTTTATTTATCTACGTATTATATTAATTAAATTTTTTATATGTATTTTAAAATTAATTAAATAAAAGTAAATTTTTAATTAAAGTATTTACTAATAAATATTTAAAATAATTTCTCTATAAAATAATCTTGATAGTAAACGTTCATTGATACTTGTCTTTTTTCGTAATTTGACACTCAAAAATATTTTTTAAGAAGATTAGTCAAACACAATCTGCTTATTAAAAGTATTTAAAAACACTTTTTAAATGAATTAGCCAAACACAAAATATTTTTTTAAAAAAACACTACTCAAATAAGCACATTTTTACCGCCCAAACATGCTCTTAGACTACTAACAAATTGTACCAATTGAGCACACAATACTGACATGGCATCTGCTAGGTTAATGATCGGAACTGTGGCAAGAGCATCCGCTGCATCAGCTGAAACGGTTAGAAAAATAGATCTATGGGATTAATGGTGATGAGATCGAGCTGATTGTTTGAAAATAGGAAGATAAAAATTGAGACTTCATGGCTTTAACGCCATGGCTGGACCCATTAATAGATACTGTACTAATACACTTGATGATTGTTTATAGCTACAGATCTCAGGAGAAATGATTGAAGGACCAAAAAATAATGAATTTGCGTACAACAATAAGAAGCAGCATTTCAAAAAGCTTCCAAATCTAATAATAAACAAATAGTAGAATAAAATAGGAGGAAAGATAAGTTAAGATACCTGGAAAAACAGAGTTTGAAAAGATCTTTTTAAATAAGAAAGAGGGAATTTGTTTCTTCCTTTGCAAAAACCAGATCTTTCTTTAAGCTAGCAATTACATGGTCAATTCAACTTGTAACGTATTTTCGAGTTGCGCCGATTGGCGGCTCTAATAAGTGACTAATCCAGAATTTTCACGCTGGAAACAATTTTAAACATCTTAAATTATTTAAACTAACATTTTGTATTTGTTCACGATGTTAAAAAATTAATATATACACATAAACACATAAAATTTACATCTAAATTCACCCCTGGCTCTAGCGGCAAAGTCTAGAAGATGTTGGTTGGGGAAGGCGGGAGAGGTAAAGAGACGGGAGAGGCGGTGGATCTGATTGTATTCTGTGTATTTCTTTTCTGATGTGGTTGTTTTTCATTGGTTAAGTTGCCATGTAAGCTGCAAGTGAGATTCACGCACATATGTTTATTTGAGACTAAACTTTTTGTGTTCAATGGCTAAAGTTTACACTAGTCCAAGTGCTTAATAGGTCACATACGCTGTTAAGGTATCTAAATGAAAAATTTTGACAATTTCAGGGGTTATATATGTGTTTGGCCTAGACAAAAATAAAAACATGATTCAAAAGTCAAAATTCATGAGTCAATCACTCAGTAGCGGATTTAAAATTTTTAGTCAGGATATTCAAAAAAATAACAAAAGTTAAATATAAAAAATAATATTATTCTTGAGAATCAAACCTAGGATGCTAGAGATAATTTTGTACATCCTGAATTACTTGAGCTAACATTTTGCACTTGTTCAAGATGTTCAAATGTTAATATATGTACATAAACACAAAAAAATTATTCTATATATATTGTAGTTTTTTGGCAAGGATGTTCGGGTGAACACCCTGGCCCCAACTAAATCCGCTCCTGCAGTCACTCCATAATTGGCTCCGCTTTAATCTTAAATAAATTGGAAATCAGCCATATGATTCTTTTAAAATTTTAGAAACTTCTCAAAAAAGTTATCTTAAATAAATTGCTAAAGCAATTCTAGCCTCACGTACATTTTTTAACTCTATATTTATTAATTTGATACAAGCATTGCGTGTCGTAAATATTTCATTATTTTGCATGAAATACACATCCATTATTTATTTTCTTTCATCTTGGAAATTGTAGTGAATTGCTCCACAGTCCGTTGACCTCTTTTTTAATTAAAAAAAAATTAATAGCTTTCTCCTCTCATCTCTTGACAACACAATTAGGGGCGAAGCTAAAATATAAGTTTTGAATTTCGGTTGAATCTTAGTTATTTTGATTTAAATTTTATATTTATATTAAAATATATTAAATATATAAATTATTAATTTAAAATTTTATAATCTAAAGAACTAAAATCTCAAACATATAAATTTTAAATTCAACCCACCTCATTACAATGCCTCTATACTGTCATGAATTGGTTTCTTTATGTCATGAATCTGCACCGTCCGTTACAGACATCTTTTGTCTATTTCAACCGTCGATGCAAGAGTTGGTCCGTGAACTGTTATTAGAGTTAATTACTATTCCCTCCGGGACACTTAACTTTTTAATCATTCCAAAAGAAATGATATAATTTTATATTTAAAATAATTTAATTTAACATTTTTCTTTTACTTTTAATAAAATAATTTATAGTCAAATAAATATCTAAAATTTATTTTAATTAACAAATTCTAAATTTTTTCTCATATTTATTAAATCTATATTTAGTTAAACACCCTTGTATGAAATGGAAAAGAAGGGAGCAGAGCACTACTTTACTACTACAGGAATAAATATAAGTGGACCTTTTTGACTTCTTAATTCTTGAATTGCTTGTTCTTTCCACTTCAATACTCTATCTGAATTTCACCTAATCATTTACACATCTCTTAAAAAAAAATAAATTAACTAAAATACATATAATTAAATAAATATTGAGATTTTAGACACTTAACACTTAATAAGACAAAATTTTAAAAACTAAAATTATGTTTTTTTTAATTTAATATTTTTAAATAAAATTAAGTGGACATTCTTTTTAATAGGGAGAAAGTAATTATTAAGCAGAGCACTACTTTACCACTACAGGATTAAGCTGTTCTGCATCTGAGGTGACCTGTGCTTTGCTAGATTTGTGCTGTTATGCAAGAAAAAAAAACATCCTTTGCTTTTCCTTGTACTCCTCAAAAACAAAAAAGAACTTCATTCTCTCATTCTTGGAGCATATTTAATCCAAAAGGTGCAATCTCACTTCTTCTGCACTTATTTTTTCTGGGTTTTAGTAGAATTAGTTGAATTTTTCCAATTTTTGGGGTTTTAAAATGTTGTCATTACATAGTTTTTTGTTTATATTAATGATGGGATTTTTATGTGTTTCTGGTTTTACTCCTACAGATAATTACTTAATAAACTGTGGATCTTCAAAAGATACTAATATTGGTAATAGGGTCTTTGTTGCTGATAAATCAGCTACAAAATTTCTTTCAACTTCACAAGATATATTAGCTGATATTATTACCCCTTCAAACTCAATTACCAAGTCTAATGATTCACCTCTTTATCAAACAGCTAGAATTTTTACTCAAAAATCTAGTTATAAATTACCTATTGCCAAATCTGGTAGGCATTGGATCCGCCTTTATTTTTATCCATTTGTTTACAAAACATATGATATGAGCTTATCAAGATTCTCAATTTCAACCCAACAGAATGTTCTCCTTGGCAATTTTAGTCCCAAAAATAATGTTACTGTTAAAGAATTTTCTGTGAATGTAACAACAAAGGATCTTGTTATCATGTTCTCTCCTTTGAGCTATTCATTTGCTTACATAAATGCCTTGGAAGTCATGTCTGTACCTGATTCCCTTATAACCGAGGACGCATCCACATTCGATCCACCCGGTGTATTCAGTAATATGCATGCACAGGCACTTGAAACAGTTGCAAGAGTAAACATGGGGGGACCTGCTATATCATTTGAAAACGATACATTATGGAGGAATTGGGTAACTGATAGAAGTTACTTGACACAGCCGGATTTTGCCAAGTCAGTGTCGAAGATCGGGTCCGTTAAGTATCCTTCAGGTGGAGCAACATCAGATATTGCACCTCAGACAGTTTACGGTACTGCCACTAAGATGAATGTGGATGCTTCTGGTAATGATGCCAGTGCTAATTTTAACGTGACGTGGGCGTTCGATGTGGAACAAGGTTTCCAGTATTTCATTCGATTACACTTGTGCGATATAGTGGCTACGGCTGCTAACCAGCTGTTGTTTAACATCTATGTTGATTCGTTGAATGTAGCTGCTGACTTTGATCTGAGTTCTAAAGTTCAGAGCAGATTAGCCAACGCATATTACATGGATTTTGTTACCCCGCTAGCTAAGAGCAACAAAATTAGCATTAGTATTGGCCCATCTTCGAAGAGTGCTTATCCGGATGCCTTTCTAAATGGACTGGAACTGCTGAAGTTGAATAATTCTCGGGGCAGCCTTGCTGATGTGTCCTCCGTACCTACTTCCTCAAGCTCGGGCTCAAAGAAGAACATCGGTGTAATCGTGGGTGTGATTATAGGTATCACACTCGTTTTGCTGATGGTTGGTGTTTTGTTTTGCATGCACAGAAGGAGAAAGCAGGAACAACTTCGCCTGTCAAAATCATGGGTTCCTTTATCTATCACTGGTGGCATGTCTCACACTATGGGAAGCAAATATTCAAACGGGACAACCATAAGTGCTGCTTCTAACATGAGTTACCGCATACCTTTTGTAGCCTTGCAAGAAGCAACCAAAAACTTCGATGAGAGTTTGGTCATTGGAATAGGTGGTTTCGGAAAGGTATTTAAGGGTGGTTTAAGTGATGGTACAAAGATAGCTGTGAAAAGGGGAAATCCCAGTTCCCAACAAGGTCTGAGGGAGTTCCAAACTGAAATAGAGATGCTCTCTCAGTTTCGCCATCGTCATCTTGTTTCGTTAATCGGATACTGTGATGAAAAGAATGAGATGATTCTTGTGTACGAGTACATGGAAAACGGGACCCTCAAGGGGCATTTGTACAACTCGGATATGCCGAGTATGAGCTGGAAACAGAGGCTCGAGATATGCATTGGGTCAGCCAGAGGTTTACACTACCTTCATACTAGCTATGCCAAAGCGGTTATACATCGTGATGTCAAGTCCGCAAACATATTGCTTGATGAGAATCTTATGGCAAAAGTTGCTGATTTTGGACTTTCTAAGGCGGGACCCGAGCTCGATCAAACACATGTTAGCACGGCGGTGAAAGGGAGCTTCGGGTACCTAGATCCTGAATATTTCAGAAGGCAGCAATTGACGGAAAAAAGTGATGTTTACTCTTTCGGTGTTGTTTTATTCGAAGTTCTTTGTGCTAGGCCTGTTATTGATCCGTCTCTTCCGAGGGAGATGGTTAATTTAGCTGAATGGGCTATGAAGTGGCAGAAGAAGGGACAACTGGAGCAAATCATAGATCCTAAACTTGCTGGAAAAATAAGACCGGATTCACTCAGGAAGTTCGGAGAAACAGCAGAGAAATGCTTGGCTGATTTTGGTGTGGACAGGCCTTCGATGGGTGATGTGCTATGGAACCTCGAGTATGCACTTCAACTTCAAGAGGCGGTTATTCAAGATGATCCTGATGAAAATAGTAGCAATCTCATCGGAGAGCTTTCTCCTCAAGTGAACGATTTCAGTCATGTTGATGCGGCCACAGCTTCAACTGTGCGGTTTGGAGCGTCGAATCTGGATGATCTATCTGGAGTTTCCATGAGTAAAGTTTTCTCACAATTGGTTAAGTCTGAGGGAAGATAATCTGGTGAAGATGGTATATATTGTACTCTTGTTTTTTCTTAGCTCCTCTATTAATTCCACTTTTTGTTCATTAATCATGTGAAGATTTTTGTATTTTTTTTGTTATAGTTTGTTGTATTGATTGGTGAATTGCTTACAGAAACGTCACTTCCATGTCTCATGGCATGTCTTCTACCTCTGGATACTCTTTACCAATCTTTTGATCTATAATTTTGCAATGTACTACATGGTTCTGAATATATTTTTGATGTGTTAAAGCACTCTTTAGTATGTGCAGACTTTTATACTACTAAAGAGTTATTTCGAAGATTTTCCTTTGAATTTGCATATAGGAGTTTTGAAGTTACTACAATTGAGGCATCTCCATTTGAACTGGAATTACTTGCTTCCTTACGAGCCTGAAGAGAGGAGGTTGAACTGGAACTGGAACTGGAATAGCTACCGAAGCTCCAACGAGCAGCAACGACCACCGTTAACAATCTGGCGTTAGTCTTTTTCCGGTGGTAGTCGTTCTCCAATCGTCGTCGATCTGGCCAGTTCAGATCTGGCCGGTCATCGTCGATGGAATAGTTGGTTGTGGTGGAACAGTTCTCCTCCGTCAGATCTGGCCGGCCGTCGTCGTTATCCTCCATCAGATTATGTTGAGTAGTTGGGCCGGTTGTCGTTGGTGGAGCAGTTGGGCCGGTCATCGTCGATGGGACATGTAGCTTGTTCTTCTTAGATCTGAACGGCGCCGGAGCTCCGGCGGTGATTTTCTCCGAGCATCGGTCCTTCACCACCCCAACGTATCTAATCTAAGTCAAGCCCAAGAGTATTTGTTTGGACATGGCATGTAGAGATTTTTCTTAATATAATTCCAAAGTGGACAGAAGAATTTTGACTTTACAAAATTAAGACATCATCACAAACGTAACGAGGAGCCAAATTGAGTTCATCGCCAATGACTCAGATATGAGTTTTTTTTTTGTATTTTTCAAATTGAAGTGAATTTTATTTTCTTGTATCTCAGATTGGGGTGTATTTTATTTTTTGTATTTAGTTTTTGAGTGTATTCGTAATTATTTAATGTAAAATTCAGCATTTGGGGATGTATTTTATTTCTTGTATTCAGTATTTAGTGTATTCGTTAAATTTTTAGTATAACATTCAGTGTTTGGAGTGTATTTTATTTCTTGTATTCAATATTTGAGTGTATTCTTGTATTTTGAAGGATATTTTTTTGTATATAAATATGAAAGAAATAATCCCCTTGATTATTTTCATTGATTGAATAGATATATATACAAGTTACATATTTTCATAATAGGAAAATTCTTTTCCTATTCTACTTCTAAATCCTTATTTTACCATAATTCTACCTATACAATTATGGTAGGTGTATAACACTAATTAAGATAACCTTTTATACTACAATATACTATAATATATATACCATATATACACTTATTTGTTTGGTAAGACTCAGCGTTTTTCGAACGCTGAGACTGTCCCTAAAATCTTCAAAGAGAACCGCTGGTAGACCCTTTGTAAAGATGTCTGCAATTTGATAACGAGACGGGAGATGACATACGCGAACTTGACCTTTTGCAACCTTTTCACGGACAAAGTGAATGTCCATTTCGATATGCTTGGTGTATTTGGTGTTGGCGGAGTTACGAAAGGTAGATGACACTAATGTTATCGCAATATACCAAGGTTGCCTTACGAATGGGACAATGAAGCTCCAAAAGCAAATTACGTAGCCAACATGACTCGGAGACCACATTCGCTACCCCTCGATATTCTGCACCACCTGGAGCGTTGAGTTGCTTGACGTTTTGCCGACCATGAGACCAAGTTGTTGCCAAGGAACATCTGATGAGCAAGTCGGCCGTCTGCGGTGTCGGGACAACCACCCCAATCGACATCCGTGTAAGAGACAAGTGTGGATGTAGATGAAGGATACAAGTGCAAACCATAATCCAGGTGTCCCTGAATATACCGTATGATGCGTTTGATTGCATTCATGTGCTCAACTGCGGGGTCATGCATGAGTAAACACACTGTTTGTCTTGCATATGTAATATCAGTGCAGTAAAGGTAAGATCTTTGGAGGGCCCTGCAAGGCTGCGATAGCGGGTCGTCCTCGTATGGTGCACTCTTTGTGGCACTTAGCTTTGGGTTTGCATCAGCGGCGTGGAAGTGGACTTACAGGGATGACATCCCACTCTTTCGATGATCTCGGCTGACATACTTCCGTTGAGGCGAAACAAGCCATCCGAATGACGTTTGACGGCAATCCCAAAAAATAACTCAACGGCCCTAAGTCCTTCATAGCAAATTGAATCGAGCATGGCCATGATAGACCGACGCAAAGCATCGGAGGAGGCGATCAAGATGATATCATCCACATATAACGAATATAGGCCAATGACGAACCACGGCGGTAGATGAACAAAGAATTGTCGACTGCGTGTGTGAACCCAATAGTCGAAACAAAATCAGCAAATCGCGTATACCAGGCGCGTGGAGGCGCTTAAGCCCATATAATGACTTCTTCAACAAACAGACATGATGAGGTCGGTTGGGATCCCTGAAACCCAACGGCTGATGCATATAGACTGCTTTCCTTGAGATCTCCATGTAGAAAAGCATTCTTGACATCTAAGCGATGAATCGGCCAAGTCTTTGAAAGAGCCAAGCTAAATGCGGTCACGAATGGTAGCCGGTTTGACCACCGGACTAAACGTCTCACCACAATCAATACCAACTGCGAGTCTTACCATCACCAACAAGTCGCGCCTTATGCCGAGCAAAGGACCCATCCGAATTCTCCTTATGAGCAAAAATCCACATAGACACGATAATATTAATATCATATGGGCGGGCACCAACTCCCACGTCTTATTATCAATAAGAGCATTATATTCATCACCATAGCAATTTTCCAATTAGGGTCATTTAATGCGGACACGAGATTGCGGGGCAAGGGGATTTAGAGACATCGAGAATGTAAATTAAAATGTCTTTTAGGTGTAAAAATACCCCCGACTACGAGTGACGGTCTATGACTCGAGGAAGAATTAATGGAATTTTGGGAATTTTACGGGTTCGGACGGATGGCGAAGAAGCGATGGGCTCTTGGCCCAAATCGAAAATGGCTGGACTCGGCTTCTGGACCAGTTCAGGCCGGGCCGACCCGATTCTTTGGAACTGCATTCGATGGTGGAAGAGCTGGGTGTGGCGGTACTGTTGGGCCAGCGGACAGTGGGCCCGCTGGAGGATTTTGGGTACGGGAGATGTCCGAAAAATTCTGAATAATATAAACGGGGATATTTGGTCATCCAAAAAATTATACGACTTAGGTTCGGAAGTATGAACTTTCGTAAATGGAAATTGAGTTTCATCGAAAATGACATGGCGATTGATTATGATTTTCTTGGAGGATAAATCAAAACACTTATAACCACGATGATTTGACGGATAACCCAAAAATACACACGGAGTAGACCGAGCCTGAAGTTTGTTAATTGTGGTGGATGGGAATAACGGATAACACAAGCACCCAAAAATCCGAAGATGAGAATAAAATGGGTTCTTATTATATAGTATTTTTAGGGGGGAAGAATATGTCAGACCCTTAGAAGGAATTATGTTAAGAAGATATGTGGCCATTTGTAGAGCATGATGCCAAAAATATGGAGGTATGGAGGCATGTATAAGGAGAGTTCGGACAATGTTATTTATGGAACGAATTTTGCGTTCGGCTTTCCCATTTTGTGAAGATGTATGAGGACATGAAAAACGAAAATTTATCCCATGAGTAGCACAAAACTCTCGAAACTCCCTATTGTCATATTCTTTCCCATTATCACATTGAATATTTTTATTTCTCTTTCGAATTAGTCACGAATGAACGTAAATTTTATGAAGACGGAAAACACTTGTGATTTATTCGCAATTGGAAACGTCCACAAAAATCTAGAATAATCATCTAAAAAGAGAACATAATAACGATGACCCATTGAACTAAGAACAGGAGATGTCCATAAGTCGCTATGAATAATGTCAAATGGCATAGAAGTATGAGAATTGGAGTCTACAAATGACAACTTAACAATTTTTCCTAATGAACAAGACTGACAAATTGGAGTACGATTTGTACCCTTACAAGAAATAAAGCTATTTTTATCTAAAGCTGATAAAATAGAAGATCCCGGGTGACCTGCATTTATCATGCCACATGGAAGGAGAGATGACTGCAAAAGCTGATGGCAAGGCTGGACTCGATGGACTGAAATCGGGCATGATAGGATACAGATCTCCCCTACTATCGCACCTCATGAGATGACTCCCCGTCTTGAAATCCTTCACAGAGAAACCGAAAGGATCAAATTCAACAGAAACAGAATTGTCATTTGTGAATTTTCGGACAGACACTAAATTTTTAATCAATTTAGGAGCATGTAAAGTATTTTTCAAGAGGAGTGGTGGATTAGGAGGTGACAATGTTTTCTGACCATACCCTAGAATTGGAATAGAACTTCCATTACCAACAATTATCCCCCGAGGGGTGCTCAAATTGGAATAAGATGAGAGAGTACCTGATTCGGAAGTCATGTGAGTAGTGGCCCCGGTGTTCATGTACCAATTTGGGTCCGGTTGGGATAATCCCAATGTGTGCATCGCGGCCTCGATATCGGTCTGAGTGGGACCCGCTGCATGATGGGCTTGCGGAGGCCGGGGCCCAAGCACTCCTGGCCGTCTTTGGCCGAGCATTACATTTGTGGGGGCGTTCTTTGGGCCACGCTGGCGATGGGCGCCAATCTTTGGGTATTGGGCACAGTGCATTGGCGACCCTGCGGCGTTGGCGGCTTCTTTGGAGGGTGCGGGTGCCATCGCCATCGGCCCATGCTTTGGGCCACGGTGGTGGTGGGCCACTGTACCCCGAATGGGACCCACCGCCTGCTTGTTGCTCACCGGAACCGCCACTAGAACCACCTCGTTTGCCCCCGCGGTTTTTGTTATTTTTGCGATTATTCTTGCCACCACCATTATTATGGTTTTGGCCCGAATGATTAACAAAACCCGAAGAACTAGGAGAGGATGCCACCATGACAACTGGGCTTGCTCCGGTAGCCGCCTTTTTAGCCAAACCGGCTTCTTCCAACGTCAGCATGGAGCGGGCTTGATGAAAGTCGGGAAGAGGGTTGCTTTGGCGAAGGAGAGTTCCAACACCATTATAGGCCTCCGAAAGTCCGGCAACCAATTGTAGAACTAGACGATTATTTGTCACTGGTGCGCCAACATTACGGAGTTGATCCGCCAATTTCTTTAGTTTCTTGCAATATGCAGAAACGTTCGGAAATACGTCCATTCGAACGAGAGAGAAATCCTGCTCGAGTGTGACGATACAGAAATGTTGGTTGTCTTGGAATATGTCACACAATCTATTCCATGCAGCCATAGCCGTGGTATCGGGCTCCATAATCGTCTGTAGAAGGTCCACTGAAATAGTGGCGTATATCCACCGAAGAACGGTAGCATCAAGTGTAATCCATACCTCAGGATCCTCCGCAGGAAGGGGTCTAGCGGGAGGAATTATGTGGTGAAGAACTTGATAAGAGATAGCGTGAATTTTAAACAACTCCGCCCACGTTGCATATTGAACGTTTTCCAACTCAAGGACAATAGGGACACTGAGCTTGATATTGGAAACCGTGAGGGCAGAGTGAAAATTGTTCTTAGACATATTTGAAAGAACAAAGAAGGAGGATAAATTTAAGAGAGGTTTTTGAGAGAGGAAGATGAGATATTTGGAGAGAAAAAACCCGAGGGAGGGGGGGGGGGGTTCTCGGCCAAAGAAGAGGCAAAAGTTTGAGAAAAGAAAACTTTTGTTTAGACCTAGTCTCTTGATACCATGAAAGAAATAATCCCCTTGATTATTTTCATTGATTGAATAGATATATATACAAGTTACATATTTCCATAATAGGAAAATCCTTTTCCTATTCTACTTCTAAATCCTTATTTTACCATAATTCTACCTATACAATTATGGTAGGTGTATAACACTAATTAAGGTAACCTTTTATACTACAATATACTATAATATATATACCATACATACACTTATTTGTTTGGTAAGACTCAGCCGAGAATGGGCTGCCAGGCTTGCAGAATGGGCTGCTTTGTTTAACAAAATAAATAAAGTGAATATAAATACAACTTTAAATATAATAAACTAAATACATTGTAAAAGTAGCTACAAATGAATACAATTGAGTTGAATACAACTTAGTTGAATATATTTGACTTGAATACATCGAAATCTGACTTGAATGCAGCGAAAATTAGAATACAACCGAATTTTGAATTCACCTTACTATAGCTACGAAATATAATTATAAAAATATAGCTATGCCTGGAAAAAAACCCCAAAGTATAGTAATTTGTGTAAGTTCCACATAAGAGAATCACTGATGCACAAAACACATTATTTGGAGTTTTAGGAGAAATTGGACTATGAGTATTGAATAAGTGGATTCAATACGAAGAAACAAAAAAATGAATCTGAAATTAGCGCAATCGGCATTGGATAAGGTTAGTTTGTGACGGAAATGCTTATAATTGACTCAGAACAAGCAAGGATTCTTTTCAGGCGAGAGGGATCATGATTTGGACTTGCGGCGAGTGACAACATGTTTTCTAAGGATTTTTGGTACTGATGATGGCTTTGAAATGTGTGAAAGAAACATAAGTAAAGTTAGGGTATTTTACCGATACAGGGTTGGCAATGGGATACAATTACATCTGAGAGATTGTGGTGGTTATATGGTTTGTGGAATCAATCAGGCACATTCAAAAGTATGACCATGATAAGAATCAAATATTTCGTACGGAGACAGTTCTAATAAATGAGGAATAGTCGTTGAGAATGTTCCTGATATGAATAATAGAGAAGAAAAGAAAAGAAGACCTTGAGGTTAAAGTTACAAAGGAAATTGAAAGTTGGTGGACAAGAGGTGATATCGGTGTAATCCTTGCCTGAGGATGCTCATATGAGGTTTATAACGGATATTTATAGTTGCTTGACAGTTTTAGTACTTTTCTTTACCCGTTCAAGGACGAACGTTTATTTAAGTGGTGGATGATGTAACGACCCTCTTTGTCGTTTTGAACATTAAGTCTCTTTTTCCTGAAAGGACCTTTCATGTAGCTTTAAAAGGGTGTTTTTGACGTGAGAGAATGGATGACACGATTCTCGATGCAATCAGGTGAGTATCAATAAAGAAAATCTAAATTTGAAAGTTCTTAAGTTAAAGTTATGAAAAGGTTTGACCAAAGTCAACATTTGGGGTTAACGAACTCGGATCTAAAGTTTGACAGTTCCATGAGGTTCGAAATATGATTTATAACTTTGTTTGATAGGTTGGACGGGTTTCGTGGGGCTCGGGAGTTATTCAGAC
The DNA here is from genome assembly GCA_029783415.1 of Anisodus acutangulus. NCBI lineage: Eukaryota > Viridiplantae > Streptophyta > Magnoliopsida > Solanales > Solanaceae > Anisodus > Anisodus acutangulus. The sequence continues at coordinate 41,180,382 of CM056506.1, read as the reverse complement.
ACTTAAGTTAGAAATTAGTGATTTCAAAGAATAAGAGTTGACCACGGTTAAATAGTTGACTAAGCGTATATGAATTCATGATTAGAAAGTTCGAACATGTTTGTTTGATGATTTTGGACTTGTCTGCAAATTTTGATTTAATTCTTTTGAGTTTCGGACGAGTTTTCAATGTGTTGGGTGCTTTGACATTGTTGTAAACATGAAAGTGTAAACGACTCAAAGGACTGTTTTTAGTTCTAGAGATCGGAATTATATTTCAAGACTTTTTAAAGGTTGAGAATGATTTATAGGATTGATCTGAAATGTTTGGTGTAATTTCGATAAGCCGCGCTCGGGTTTTTATTGCGAAACATGAAATAAATCTTTGACGAGTGAAAATGGTATATGATTGATCAAGCAAGCTTGGAATTGAGTTTTGATTGAACGAATAGATTTGTATCGTTAATTCGGACTCATCGGAACTGCATTCGTCGAATATTGAGGTGGCTAGGGGTGTTTCGGACAATCTAAAATGAAATTAAAGTTGCTGATATTTTAGTTAGGACTCTTGATGCCTAGCCAAATGTGTTGAGTTTTTTTATAAGCATCATTTCGGGATTGGACTTTTTAACTTTATGTTTTGAGTTCTAAAGCTCAGTTTGAGGTGATTTTGGTGGCTATCAACTCGTTTTGACTTGGATGTAAGATTATAACTTCTATTTTGATGATTCTTCATTAACACTTTCGTTGTTTAGCGATTTAATCCATGGATTTTGTGGGGGAATCGGGGGTTTTGAGTCCTAAAGTTAAAGAAATATTATTTTTTGAATTTGGGTTTCTATTCATGATTGGAATTGACTAATTTTGTAGATTTAGGACCTATGGGTAATGGGTAAATTGATTTTTTAAAACATTTTCATTTTTTAGCTTGGGGGTTTGGGTTGAACTTTTTGGTTGACTTTTTAGTTCAAATTATTTTATATAGCAGTTTGGATATTGTTGGACTCGTTAACCTCGTCGAGTACTATTTTGACTAGATTAAAATTGTTTGATGAATTCGAACACGATAGAGCTTCCGAAAGACTTAAGCATCGCTCTGATTGAGAATTGGATCGTTCGGAGGCGTTGAGGAATGGCAAGTCTCTTCATGAGATTTAAGGCTTCGAACCTAAGGCAAGTTGAGACTTTCTAGACTCTATTTGAGGTGTTTAGTTGGTAATTAGCCAACGTTAAGGGAAATGAGTAAAAAAGAGATATCGTACTTGTGAGGTGACAAGTACTTATACAGATACTATTGCCATGTCATTGGTAGTGGTTGAAATGCATGATTGATAGTTGTAATCCAAGAATGTCAAAGCATGTGGGCATTAGCCGATAGATGAATTTCCTTATTTTATTGCTTACGTGCATATATCACTCAAAAATCCTCATTTCATAAAGTGGTGAAACTTGAAAATAGACACGTTTACTCAAAAGTCAACTTTTGGTCAACTCTTTCAATTTCAAGACTTAAGAAACTTCTAACTTTGTATTTTTTTTTCTTTCGAAACCTATGAGGTTTTACTTCGGGACACGTGCTACCCATCTCCGCAAGTCACAAACACCGAAAAGAGTATACGGAAAGGTTAGTCGGGTCAAGACAGGGTGATAAGCCTAAAATGATCGAACGGGTCGTTATATGTTCATACTTTCATATGGTATCTCATGCATATTATACTTGAGGATACATATGTGATGTTCGATAGGAAAATGATTCTGGACGAAGTGATGTGAATAGAAAAAGGTCGAATTGGTTAAAGATAGCGAATATGAGCCGAATTGGTTAAAGACATCTAATATGAGCCCAATTGGCTAAGTACAAGTAATGTGAGCCTAATTGGCTAAGTGATTGAGATTGTAAGCCTAAATGGCTAAGGTCTCGATGAAAAATGATTTCGGGTGGTGTATGGACATCGCGAATCCCCCATGGGCACGTACTTCATATTATGGAGTGTGTGTATACCGATGATGAAAGGCCTTGAATTGCATCATATTTGCATATCATATCATTCATTGATTGACTTATTAATGAAAATGTACATATCTTACTTAAGTGAATATTTGAATACTTGTTGGTTTGTAATTATTGTCTTGTTAGACTAGTCAAGGTTAAGTGTGTAAATAAGCAATCGAAGACCAACCCCCGTCACTATTTTAGTTTGGGATCGGTCAATGATGCTGCTAAGTACACTATGATTTCTCGAACTCACTCTACACTTGCTGCACCTTTTTGCATACAGATTCGATTCCTAGCACGACCGGAGCTTGGGACTTCACTGCCCGTTGAGGAGTTTGCTTGAAGGATTTGAGGTGAGCTGCTAGCTGATCCGCGGCACCGGATTCTTCTTCTTTATCTTATTTTTGTCTTTCTTACTTCTAGACAATGCATTCAGATGTTATTCCAAATTTGTATTTCTATTCTAAAAGTTCTTGTACTAGTGGAACCAGATTTTGGGATTTGTAGAACTTGTTTCGTATATTTATACTCTATTATGACTTTGAAATGACTTTATTTACTTATTTCCGCATTTTATACTTATAAGACTTGCTTAATTGGTTGTGGATGATTTGCTTACCGGATGAGAATGTGTCTTCATGGCTTTGACTTTTGGGGTCGTGACACTGTTTAGGAACCTATGAAGAGAACCAGATTTCAATTTTCATCCAAGGTGTGCCAAGGTTAAGTTGATCCAGTTGGGGTTTGCAGATGATTTATTGATGTTCTGTTGAGGAGATGTGGGGTTTGTCAAAATGTCGTTTGCATACTTCAACGAATTATTTTGGAGGGGTGCCTAGGTGCCCTCTATGTGATAGAATGTTGGAGACTGTTTCTCATATCTTTTGAGTTTGCAAAAGACAACAAGAATATGGACTAGACAACTAAGATGGCTGGGGTTAAACATGCAGTCCATGGCATGGCAGCAGGAAATGTACTGGGCAGTCCATGGCATGACAGCAGAAAGTGTACTGGACATTAATGCATTTCAAAGGAAGAAGCAGTGTTGCAGAAATCTATAGGATGACACTGGCTGGGGCAATGTACCACATATAGCAAGAAAGGAGTGCTACCATTTTTCAGTAACATCAGAGAACTGAAGATGCAATAGTAGAAATGATTATCCACGAAGTACATTTTAGAGGCAGCTTGACACATAGGCATAGAAACTACTTAGCAAAGTTAAATTTAGAAGTACTAAGGTTGTTTAGTTGAGGACTGAGTTTGTTTAAGCTCAGGCTTCTTCTTTTTTCTGCATTATAAAGCTCACATTGATAAACAAAGTAACGAGGTTATTTGCCAAAAAAAAAAAGACGAAAAATATGTAATCAGTCTATTGGAAATTGATTTCTTGCCTTTATTCATTCTCAATATTACAATATATACAATTACAATAATCAAGTCTTGCTATCTACAAAAATATACTAATTAATCTAATTGATACTAATTTACATGTGATTGATTATAGAATATTCCTAAGTGATTGTGGAGATAATTATGGGATTGACCCATAATTATTCTTACAGTCCTCCGCAGTCTTAGCGAGAGGTTCTCGTATGCTGAGACTGTCCCTGAAATCATCAAAAAGTACGCACTGAAGACCTTTTGTGAATATGTCTGCAATCTGATAACGGGACGGTACATGGAGAACACGGATTTGACCACGGGCAACATTTTCTCGGACAAATAAGATATCCATTTCAATGTGTTTCGTGCGCTAATGCTGAACAGGATTTCAGATAAGTATATCACACTCACATTGTCACAATAGACCACTGTTGCCTTTTCAATCGGACAATTTAATTCTAACAGGAGATTACGAAGCCAACATGACTCAACAACCACATTGGCTACTCCTCGATATTCTGCCTCAGCACTAGACTGATATAGTGTGGATTGTCGTTTTGATGACCATGAAATGAGATTGTCCCCCAAAAATACACAATAACCGGAAGTGGAACGACGTATGTCCAGGAAGTCACTCCAATCTGGATCTGTATAGGATGAGAGACTAGAGATAGGGGACTTCTATAGATGTAAACCGAAATGAAGAGTACCTTAAATATACCGCATAATTTTTTGAGAGCCCCCATATGTTCTTCCTTCGGATCATGCATGTATAAACAAACTTGCTGAACTGCATAGGAAATATCGGGTCTCGTAAAAGTCAGATACTGCAAGGCCCCTGCTAGGCTGCGGTAATGTGTAGGATCGTTGTATGGAGTACCTGCAGCGTTACTCAATTTCGTCTTTGTGTCAATCGGAGTATGTGATGGTTTGCAGAAAGACATCCCTGCTTTGTCAATTATTTCTTCGGCATATTTCTTTTGACTAAGAAACAAACCACCTGCATATTGAGTGACAACAATGCCATGAAAATAATTCAACGAACCCAAATCCTTCATTGCAAATTCAGTTGCAAAAAGGGACATAATAGACTGGCGAAGTGAAGTTGATGATGCCGTGAGAATAATATCATCAATATACAAAAGTATTATGTCATGTCAGCGCCCTTCCAATAAATGAACAATGACTGATCGGACTTGATGTGAGAGAAACCCAATTTGGAAACAAATCCTGCAAATCTGTTATACCATGCCCGATGAGCTTGTTTCAAACCATATAAGGATTTCTTCAACATGCAAACATGATCTGGATGGTATAATCGCGGAAACCCAATGGTTGATGCATGTACACTGTTTCATGTAAGTGGCCATGTAACAATGCATTTTTGACATCCAACTGATGAATGGACCAAGATTTGGAAAGTGTCAGGCTGAGAACAATCCTGATAGTTGCTGGCTTAACTACCGGACTGAATGTTTCACCACAATCCAGTCCAACCTGCTGAGACATGCCATCACCAACAAGACGAGATTTGTATCTCGCAAAAGAACCATCATAATTCTTTTTATGACAAAAAACCCCATAGACCGAATTATGTTCATATTAGATAGACGTGGTACTAAATCCCACGTCTTATTTGTAATAAGAGCATTAAATTCGTCTAACATGACAGCTTTCCAATTCGGGTTGGATAAGGCAGCTTTCGGATTTTTTGGTATTGGTGATGGTTGGATGCAAGTGGTTAGGTTAAAATGGTGCTTAGGTCGAAAAATTTTGTGCATTGACGGGTTTCAATGGTCCGAGTTTGGACAGTTAGGCTGTGAGGTTATTGGTTGGTTGATCGATTTTGGGCCAAAATAGTAGGCTCGATGGATTGGGCCGAGGCCGAGGTCGAGGAAAGAGTGACCTCTGCTCCTCGGACCGGCCCATTCCCATTTTGGGTTTGGGTCAGGGGGTTTTGGGAAATCCTTACAATGTTTTGAGTGTTTAGATGATACCTCAAAATTGGACGTAGTCCGTCGTCCAGAAAATCATATGAAGGTGAGGATGCCACTTGAGATGTTGCAAACGGGAATGTTGATTCATCAAAAATGAAGTGACGAGAAATAATAATTTTCTCATTTGTCATATCATAACACTTATATCCCCTATGATTTTGTGGGTATCCCAAAAACACACAAGGAGTGAAACGGGCCTGAAGTTTGTTAATTGTGGTGGATAGAAACAAAGGATAACACAAACACCCAAAAACCCATAAATGTGTAAATGATGAGAAACGATGGTACAACATTTGTGTAGGTGACACATTGGAGAGTAGTTTACTAGGAAGAATATTTAAAAGATATGTGGTCATTTGAAGTGCATGGTGTTAAAAATTTGATGGTGTAGACGAATGCACAAGCACAAGGAGAGTGCGAATCATATTGTTAGTTGTTCGAATCTTTCTTTCGGCTTTACCATTTTGTAAAGATGTATGTGGAAAAGACGTACCATTTTGGTGACAAAAATCATTAAATTAGGCATTTATGAATTCTCCCCATTGTCACATTGAAAACATTTAATGGATTTTTCAAAATGAGTTTTGATAAAAACACTAAATTATTTCAAAATGGTATAGGTTTGCGATTTATTCCCCAATGGAAATGTCCACAGAAAATTCGAATAATCATCCAAAATAAGCAAATAATATCTATGACCTACAGAACACAAAACAAGTGATGTCCATAAATCACAATGCAACAGATCAAATGGCATAAGCGTACTGGAAGTAGAAGATGCAAATGGAAGTTGAACATGTTTACCAAACACGCACGTTTGGCAAACATAAGAGTCCAAAAGTTTGTTACAAGAAATAAATTTATTCTTCCTAAGATTATCAAAAACTTGTGCTTCCGGGTGTCCCAACTGGTTGTGCCACAAAGTCGGAGAAATGGCAGCAAAAGTAGATTGGTTGGTCATGTAATTATTGGAAACAGTCGTGAGAGGATACAACTCTCCCATGCTATTGCATCTCATTAGTGGCATCTCCGTCAGAAAATCCTTCACATAAAAACCAAACGGATCAAAATTCACAGAAACATTGTTGTCAGTGGTAAAATGTCACACATATATCAATTTTTTTAATTAGTTTTGGTGCGTGTAAGATGTTTTTCAATTTTAATGGTGGGTGTGGAGGTGGTAGATTTACCTGACTAATACCACGAATTGGAATTTCCTGCCCACTACCGACAATAATATTTTTATTAGTTCTCATATTAAAATAAGATGAGAGATTACCTTGAGATTCCGTCATGTGAGACGTCGCTCCGGTGTCCATATACCACGACTCATCCGGAATATTCAGATTCATGTTGTTCATGGCCTGTTCGATATCCGTAGGAGCATAGCCAATAGAGGATGGTGCTTGGGCTGAAAATGCATGTTGTGGACGAGGTCTGAGAACTCTAGACTGGCGGTTTGAAGAAGAGGGCCTGACCCAATTTGAGGTAGGCTTCGGGAATTGTGGGCCAACCCACTGATTTTTTATGGACTGGGCAGTGGGCTGCTACTGGTTGGGCCGCCACTGCCCAATTTGGTTGCTACCGGCGGCTGGCTGCCCGCCACCCCTTCCCCGCCCCTTTCCACCATTATTTTTTCCTTTGTTATTATTACGATTTGAGCTACATTTTTTACCATTATTGTTTCGATTTCTGCTGCTACCCGAATCGGAATTTTGTTGTTGAAAATATGTGGAAAAAGAATTGATGGAAATAAGGGCGGTTCCGACGTTGACTGCTCCGAAGGATGCCTATTTCGCTTTCCATGTTTCTTCAAGAATCAACCTTGACCGAGCCTCGTAGAATGGAGGCAGTGGATTGCTCTATTGAATAAATGTAGCGACTCCATCATATTGTTCATTAAATCCGACAATTAATTGAAGGACCAACTTTTGATTTGTGACCGGTGAACCAACGTTGGATAGTTGGTCTTCAAGCACCTTCAATTCCTGACAATAGGCGGAAACTTTAGAGAAATCATTCAATTTAACATTAGTAAATTAGTGTTCAAGATATACAGCCCTAGAAAGTTTGTTATCTTGAAATATGTTTTGTAAACATTCTTATGCCTGTTGAGCCGTAGAGTTTGGCTTTAATATGGTATGTAGAAGATCATTTGATATAGTGTCATAAACCAATTGAAGGACTATAGCATCTAAACGAGACCATAGCTTTTTATCTACCTCAGTGGTGTCCGATGATGACTCGGAAGGAATGATATGGTCTACAACCTCATAAGCGCGGAAATGAATTTTGAACAATTCCGCCCAAGAGGTGTATTGCCCTTTTTCCATTTCAAGTGTTATGGAAATAAAGTTCTTGACGTTGTTTACGGCAATAGCATGACGAAATTTTTATTTTTCAGCCATAATTGTCCACCAATCAAATCAAAATAAGGGGAAGGAGTGAAAAATTGTTTTGTGTTTTGGTGGTAAACAGAACTCTAAGTGTCAGTTAGTTAGGACTTAGGTTTAGAGTATTGTTTTTAGGTGTAAGGTTTTGGGAAAAGAAAAAATCTACCGTAGCCGACAAAATAAGAGGGGGAAAAGAATGAAAGAAGGAAAAAAATATTTCGGCTAGTGAGAGGAGGCCGAATGAGAGGTAAGGTTTAGGGCAAAAAATTAATTGGCTCTTGATATCATATTGGAAATTGATTCATTGCCTTTATTCGTTCTCAAAATTATAATATATACAATTATAATAATCAAGTCTTGGTATCTATAATCTATAAGAATATACTAATTAATGTAATTGATCTAATTGATACTAATTTACATGTTATTGATTCTAAAATATTTTTGATTGATTGTGCAGATAATTATGGGATTGACCCATAATTATTCTTACGCAGTCAACCAAAAAGTTTGTAATACCACGATGACTAATGGGATACCAAAAAAATTATAATATCAAGTTAAGAAAATAACGAAAGCCTGTAATTAAGTACCAACCATTAAATTCGAATGGTCAAAAAGTATCATTAGTTTTAGCAATATAAGTCATACAAAACATAATAGTCTCCAGAAAAATGAAAGATAATAATTTTCACTTAAGAAAACAATCTTTGACACTACAAAAATTCCTTATGAGAGTTGTCTCTGATAGCCTCTAATAAAATTTGATCATCATGTTGATGATTCGTTTGAAAAATTTGCTATTCCTGAAAACTGGACATTCTGGGTTGGTGCCACCTGCATATGTATAGTTAAGATAAATTTTATAGGACATTACATGTGCGTTCAATATGAGGGTAATACACTTTGAAATACCGATCACTAGTTCAATATTGAGTTGTCAAACAATATTTTTTATGGAAAAAATTTTCACCAAAAGGAGGAATGACTTCTTTAACTTTTACACAAAAATTAGTTTCTTTCACAATTCTCTAAATTCTTAACTTCGTATGATAATCTTAAGTCTTAACCAACATTTTGACTCAATATATATATATATATATATATATATATATATATATATATATATATATATATATATATATATAATACATCAAAATTTGTTAAGGGCTTGTTTGATTCGGAAAAGGATATTAAAGATTATAATTCCAACCATACACCGAAAATGTGATTTAATCATGAGTCCTATATGAATATATACTATAAAGTTCTGATTTAAATTTATACTAATTTTATATAATAATCAAACACAAAATAAATGTAATATGAAATTTTATATCAGGATTAATATTCTAGTCATGATAACCAAACAACCCCTAAGTCTATTATTAATCAATATAATTTTTTTTCCTGTTAATATCTTTCCTCCTACAAACAAACACCGCAGAATATTAATTTGTTAGCACACTTAAATTTTTCAAAAAGTATTTGTAATTTTTGAAATTTATTTTTGGAAAAATAGCATTCATGTTATCAAACTAATATTTCAAATAAATAAAGAGTAGCCTTACGAGATAAGCAAAGCTAGATAGAAACACTAACCTGATCAGTAGAGTATATTTGATCAAATTCACTGCTATGTTCATTAGGTAGGTTATGTTAAAGCTAGTTAATGAATAAAACTAGCCAAGTTGGTGTGAATGAGAAATGGAAGGCAACCTTTCCGAACAGTCACCAACCTATTCCGAAGAGGCACCTTCAAAGCTATATAAACTAAGGCAATGCCTCATTTTAAAGATACCAAAAACCAAAAATTTCTGCATCTGAAATTCTGCATTCTTTTTCACAAATAAAACTATCGAGTCTTACTGTGTTTCGTTGCCAACTTTGAGTTCGTCGAAGTCGAAGGCGTTTGACGATCGCTACTCTGCGACAGTATATCCGCTTTTATCCTGGGAGGAAGTAATCCATAACCTCGGGTACAGTGAGGGGATTAAATTCCTTAAGGACACACAGTGAATTCTGTGGTCTCGGATATTTTCTTACTTCTGTATTATTTTTCCAGTTTCTGTTTTTTCTGGTTTTTGTCTTTCCGTTTGGTTTCTGTTTTTCCTGATTTTTGAACACAGGCACAACAACAAGCTTAAGGAATTTACACATTATTTCTGTGTTCATTTGTTCTTGTTTAACAATTACAGAACGTTGTCGGAAAAAAAAAAGTGTATGTTGTTTGGAGACTAAAATCTTCGGATTTTCTACTCCGGTTGAGATTAAAGTTTTCATAACTTTCTACTCCTTTGGGTACTTGATTTGAAGATATAAAAACTTCATCAAGTATACAACATACAATTTACTGGGAAAAAAAAGGTGTATGTTTGTTGTTTCGATGTAACGAACTTGTATGTTGTTTGGAGACTAAAATCTTCGGATTTTCTACTCCGTTTGAGATTAAAGTTTCCATAACTTTCTACTCCGTTGGGTACTTGATTTGAAGATATAAAAACTTCATCAAGTATACAACATACAATTTACTGGAAAAAAAAAAGGTGTTTGTTGTTTCGGTGTAACGAACTAATATGTTGTTTGGAGACTAAAATCTTCGAATTTTTTACTCCGGTTGAGATTAAAGTTTTTATAATTTTCTACTCATTTGGGTACTTGATTTGAAGATATAAAAACTTCATCAAGTATACAACATACAATTTACTGCATTTCGTTTCAAGGATTTTAAATCTGTTTGTGTAACCTTGATTCGGTTTGAAGAAATAAAATCTTCACCATTGTGTATTACATCTGCTGCTGTCAAAACTGATTCGGTTTGAAGTCTTCACCGTTTATTAAACTTTTTCTGTTGCTTCGCCTGCGCGAGAAAATGGGAGACATGACTCCAAATTTGAATGCTACTGCTACTGCCACACTAGCCCCCATGGTTGGTTCTACGAGCAATGTTCGTCCTCCAACAGATCGCACCAAAGACCGGCTCCAGAGAAGCCTGGAAAATTCACGGAATTGATTTCAAACGATGGCAACAAAGATGTTCTTCTATTTAACTACTTTAAACCTCCAAAAGTTTATTAAGGAGGTCGTTCGATTTTGCTTAATCAACACCGAGAATGAACGTTTTGTTGTAATCGAGGCATGGAAGCACTCAGATTTTTTGTGCAAGAATTATATTCTTAGCGGATCGGAGGATGATCTTTACAACGTCTATAGTAATGTGGAAACATCAAAAGATCTATGGGATGCGTTGGAAAAGAAATATAAAGCAGAAGATCTTTGGATTAAAGAAATTTATCACGCCAAGTTTCGGACTACAAAATGGTAGATGGCAAGTCCGTTGTTACTCAAGTTCAAGAGTTGCGTGTTATCATCCACGATCTACTCATTGAAGGTTTGGTGATTAGTGGGCGTTTCAAGTTGCGGCGATAATAGAGAAGCCTCCTTCATGGAAGGACTTCAAAAATTACTTGAAACACAAGCGAAAGGAGATGACACTGGAGGATCTCATCGTCCGCTTGAGAATCGAGGAAGATAACAAGGCAAATGGAGAAGAAGGCAAATGTGAGATCAACCATAGGGGGAGCACATATTGTTGAAACTGCCCCAACTAATCTAAAAAAGAGGAAAAATGCATCGGGACCAAAGAGCTATCCCAACAAGAAGAAATTCAAGGAAAACTGCCACAATTGTGGAAAAATCGGACACAAAGTTGCAGATCGTGGGTTCAAAAAGGTAAAGAAGAAGGGTCAGGCTAATATGGTTGAAACAAACGAGGAAGTTGATGACTTGTGCGCTATGTTGTCTGAGTGCAACTTAGTGGGAAATCCGAAAGAGTGGTGGATTGACTCTGGCGCCACTCGCCACATTTGTGATGTTAGAGAAGCCTTTGCTTCATATGCTCCCGTCGGGCCCGACGATACCATATATATGGGAAATTCTGCAACGGCCAAAATTGAAGGTTATGGAAAGATACTGCTGAAGATGACATCTGGCAAGGTGGTGACTCTTAACAACGTCTGTCATGTTCCTGAAATTAGGAAAAATCTAGTATCTACCGGACTTCTAGTAAAGAATGGTTTTAAGTGTGTTTTTGTTTCTGACAAGGTTGTAATAAGTAAGAACGAGATGTACATAGGAAAAGGTTACCTCACAGAGGGCCTTTTCAAACTGAATGAAATGGTCGTTGCCAATAATAATAAAGTTTCTGCTTCGTCTTACTTACTTGAGTCAAATAATTTATGGCATTCACGTTTAGGACATGTCAATTACAGAACCTTGCGAAAAATGATTAGTTTGGAAGTATTGCCTAAGTTTGAATGCAATCAATCAAAATGTCAAATATGTGTTGAGTCTAAGTATGTTAAACATCCTTATAAGTCAGTTGAAAGGAATTCAAGTCCTTTAGACTTAATCCATACAGATATTTGTGACATGAAGTCAATCCCATCTCGCGGTGGAAAGAAGTATTTCATAACTTTTATTGACGATAGTACGCGGTATTGCTACGTTTATTTACTTAATAGTAAAGATGAAGCAATTGAAGCATTCAGGCAATACAAAACTGAAGTTGAGACTCAACTTAACAAAAAGATTAAAATGATAAGGAGTGATAGGGGCGGTGAATATGAATCTCCTTTTGAACAAATATGTTTGGAATATGGCATTATTCATCAAACAACTGCCCCTTACTCGCCACAATCAAACGGAATTGCGGAAAGGAAAAATAGAACCCTGAAAGAAAAGATGAATGTCCTGTTAATAAGTTACGGTTTACCCCAGAACTTGTGGGGAAGCCATTCTAACAGCTAGCCGAATACTCAATCGAGTGCCCCATAGCAAAACAAAATCTATTCCATACGAAAAGTGGAAAGGAAGGAAGCCCAATTTGGGATACTTCAAAGTGTGGGGGTGTTTGGCCAAGGTGCAAATTCCTAAACCCAAAAGGGTAAAAATAGGACCTAAAACCATTGATTGTGTTTTCATAGGATATGCCACAAATAGTAAGGCATATCGATTTCTGGTTCACAAATCAGAAAATCCCGACATTCAGGTAAATACGGTAATTGAATCAGATAATGCTGACTTCTTTGAAACCATATATCCGTATAAAAAGGAATTGAGTCGTCTAGCAAAGAATCTAAACGACCTCGGGAAGAAACAAAGGAAAATATTCCTGATGAGGAAAATCCGAGACGCAGCAAACGTCAAAGGACGTCTACTTCATTTGGACCAGAATTTCTAACATTTTTGTTGGAGAATGAGCCTCGAACCTTCAACGAAGCTATGTCTTCATCGGAAGCTCAATTTTGGAAAGAGGCAATCAATAGTGAGATAGAATCCATCTTAAACAACCATACTTGGGAATTGGTTGACCTTCCTCCAGGAAATAAACCTTTAGGTTCCAAATGGATTTTCAAGCGGAAAATGAAAGCTGATGGTACTATTTATAAATATAAGGCAAGACTAGTTGTTAAAGGGTTTAGACAACGAGAAGGTCTTGATTACTTTGATACATACTCGCCGGTAACGAAGATTACATCTATTCGGGTGTTAGTAGCGTTAGCCGCCGTGTACGGTCTTGAAATCCATCAAATGGATGTGAAAACAACCTTCTTAAATGGAGAGTTAGAGGAAGAAATTTACATGGAACAACCTGAGGGGTTTGTAGTTCCAGGGAAAGAGAAGAAGGTGTGTCGACTTGTTAAGTCTCTTTACGAACTAAAACAAGCACCCAAACAGTGGCATGCAAAATTTGACCATACAATGCTGTCAAATGGATTCAAGATAAATGAGTGTGATAAATGTGTCTACATTAAGAACACTCCAAACCACGTAGTCATTGTTTGTTTGTACGTGGATGATATGTTGATAATGAGTAACGACATTGCTAACATAAATGCTACTAAGCGCATGCTTGCTAGTAAGTTTGATATGAAAGACTTAGGAGTTGCCGATTTAATTCTGGGAATTAAAATCCATAAGACTCCTCAAGGTCTAGCATTGTCTCAATCTCATTATATTGAAACGGTACTTGAAAAGTTCAAGTATTTGGACTTTAAAGTTGCAAAGACGCCAATTGATATGAACCTTGCTCTTGCAAAGAATAAAGGTGAAAGTCATTCTCAATTGGATTATGCCAGAGTGTTGGGAAGTTTGATGTATATCATGAACTGTACGCGACCTGATATTGCATGTGCTATAAGTAAACTAAGTCTCTACACTAGTAATCCCGACCAAAAACATTGGCTGGCAATGAAACGAGTTTTGGGGTATTTAAAACATACTCAAAACTTTGCTTTGCATTATAACATGTATCCTGCAGTTATTGAAGGATACAGTGATGCAAATTGGATCACCGGTTCAACTGAAACTAAATCCACAAGTGGATATATTTTTACCATAGGTGGAGGAGCAGTGTCTTGGAAGTCATCCAAACAGACATGTATCGCCCGCTCTACAATGGAATCTGAGTTCATAGCTTTAGACAAAGCCGGTGAAGAAGCTGAATGGCTCCGGAATTTCTTAGAAGATATTCCATTTTGGCCCAAACCGTTGGCTCCTATATGCATACATTGCGATAGCCAAGCGGCAATAGGAAGAGTCGGGAGCCTTATGTACAACGGAAAGTCTCGTCACATACGACGAAGACATAATACCGTTAGACAACTACTCTCTAGTGGAATTATCACAATTGACTATGTTAAGTCAAGAGATAATGTGTCGGATCCACTAACTAAAGGCCTAACTAGAGAGGTAGTTGAAAGATCATCAAGGAGAATGGGACTATGGCCGAGGACAAGTCATCGTGACGGTAACTCTACCTAGAAGACTGGAGATCCCAAGATCTAGGTTCAAAGAGATCAAACAAAGTCATTAATGACGGTTCAACATTGTCACAATAACTCTTTGGTCCATTCTCGTGATGAGACAATGGTCGATGCAGGATAAAGCATTGCGGCTTTTTAATGGTTCCTAAGTTTGGTACGGGGTATATCAAATAGTGTATCTACGGGATGACACATTTAGGAATCACCTATGTAAGTGTGAAGTGTAAGCCGCTTCAAGGAGAATTATGTAAGGCCAATTCTCTACGCACTTATGAACCAGGCAGTGTTCATGGCTGAAACGAACAAAACAATGAGAACCAAAGACGGTTAAAGGGTTAATTGTGTGACATGTGGTTGTCTAGGTATACACCAAAGCTCGCCGGTTCAAGGATATCACATCTACCTATTGACCGAGTATATCCGACATATGTTCACTACGAAAAGTTCAAAGAGAAATCTACTTATCCAGATGCGATTAATCCTTGCTTACGAATCACACAGTTTTTTGTCATGCATGTTTTTCATCATATAGCCATTCCCCATTCATGTGGGGGATTGTTAAATCTAGTTAATGAATAAAACTAGCCAAGTTGGTGTGAATGAGAAATGGAAGGCAACCTTTCCGAACAGTCACCAACCTATTCCGAAGAGGCACCTTCAAAGCTATATAAACTAAGGCAATGCCTCATTTTAAAGATACCAAAAACCAAAAATTTCTGCATCTGAAATTCTCGTGATTCTTTTCACAAATAAAACTATCGAGTCTTACTGTGTTTCGTTGCCAACTTTGAGTTCGTCGAAGTCGAAGGCGTTTGACGTACCGCTACTCCTGCGACATGTATATCCGTTTTATCCTGGGAGGAAGTAATCCATAACCTCGGGTACAGTGAGGGGATTAAATTCCTTAAGGACACACAGTGAATTCTGTGGTCTCGGATATTTTCTTACTTCTGTATTATTTTTCCAGTTTCTGTTTTTTCTGGTTTTTGTCTTTCCGTTTGGTTTCTGTTTTTCCTGATTTTTGAACACAGGCACAACAACAGGTTAGCACTTGAAGGTTCAAGATTGTGGAAGAGATAACTCGTATTATTAAAATTGAAATATGCATCACAATTTTCCGTCTCTTTTGAATCACTTTCTTCAGTATCACTTGCATGTGATGTCACGATAATATTGTTTGGATCACCAATATATTGCTGACAATTAGCATTTACTGCTCCTAATTCATTAATTGTCGCACTTTCAATATTTGTATCGGCCATTATTGCGCTACCTGAATATGCTGTTACAAGGCCCGCATTGAGATTCAAGTTGTAGTCGTTCTGATTATGATGATCTCCATTGTTAAACGCTAGCACAGGCCTATAGTTAATGTTCTCAATAGTTGTGCCTTGTAGTCCTTGTGAACTCAGCATTCCAAATAATGTTCCATGTTGTTGTTGTAGCCCACCAGCACTATTTTGAGGTGACAAGAAAGAGTTCTTGAATGGGTTACAAATGTTGAAGTAGTGGGATTGAACCTGAAGTTGTGGATGATAGAGTTGTTGTTGAGTTGAACTCTCTCCTCCAGCAAAAATATTATTGCTATTAAGTGTTGGAAATGAAAACTCTAGGCCTCTTTGGGTTTGATCTGGGTTACATTGTTGTTGTTGCAGATTTGAAATATTTGTTTGAAGACGAGGCATTATTCCAAATCTTTTAAAGTTACTTCTTTGTTGAGAACCACTTGAAAATTCTTGACCTGATGAACGATGAATAGATTTTTGTGCTTTTGGAGCATTCCAATTGTTGGTACGACATTTCTGAGAGGGGTTAGAAAAAAATTAAAAGAAGAGTTGTATCAGGGATGTATTTATCATCTAAACTCATGTTATTTAGGTGTGTTTGAAACGACACCAGTCATAAAAGCATTATTTATGTTTAGTAATTGGTGAATGCTAAAAACACTTGACATAATATGAATTGAAGACTGATAATAAAAGTGTTTCATTGAATAGTCACTACAAAAAGTAGAAATTAGCAACCAATAACTTCTACCACTAAACATGCAACTAAACTCTGTCTCTAATCCTCTTTAATAGGTGAGTGTTTTGATAAATTTTTTGAGTATTATATATTGATCATAATGTCCAAACATTTGCCGGCGGAAGTGATATAAAATCAATTTTTTTTAAAATTAAAATTAAAATTAAAATTAAGATAATTATAAAAAATGACTTCTCTCACAGGTGCTTGACGAAAAATCTTTTCACGTAAAACATATTCTAGTAACCAAATACGAGATAATAATTTTATAAAATTATTTTGCAAAATAACTTTGTTGGTACCACACACAAATGATACATAATTTATCACTTATTTTTAAAAAAAAGATGTACCTGAAGATGGCTTGCAACTTGCATCCTGGTAAGACCAGACACATTCATCACCTCAAGAATCTCTTTCGGGTAACATCTTACATATTCCATAGAATGTAACTTTAAGTTAATGACTAATATTTCTAAATCAAGCTGAGATACATATAAATACAATAATCATTACGCCTTAATATCAAACAAGTTGATCTAAATATGAATTTTCACTGTTCATATCGCTCTAAATAAATGAATTGTGGAGAAGCTTAAATAAATGTGAAAGTATACTTACGTCCTTCACCAAGTTGCTGCACAGCTTCTGCGAATTTTTTATGAAGATCCACAGTCCATTTTGTGCACACCTTTCGCCTAACCGCCTTATTGTTAGCATTGATCTGACTCTCTCCTTCATTAATTTCTTTTGTGCTTTTTCTGCCTCTTTTTCTCCTCTTCTTGTATTTTTCATTTGCTACGACATTATTTTCAGTCTTATGAATATTACTGCTTTGTTCCTCATTATTAGGAATATTCTTCTCTCCCGTTTGGTCTTCATCTCCAACAATATTATTATTATCAATAAAATCAACATCACCAACATTCATCCAATCTCCATTTTCTTCTATTCTATGTCTCGCTTTCTCTCTTTGTATTTTTTCTCTAAAGACAAATTGCCACAAATATTTCATAATTTCCTCGTTAAGTGGCTTTTTCAGGAAAAGGTAAGCCCCATCATTCAAAGCCTTCTTTGCTAAGAATTCATTATGTTCATCACATATAACTGCATAATTGTTTTGAGAAGCTAGCATTAGAATTGAAATTTATTTGGAAGCATTATGTGAAGGGTTAATTTCACGTATATTTATTGAACTTTTTCGATTATAACATGATTATTGTTACAAAATAATTATTTTTCATATCACTACAAAAAAAGAATTAGCCACAGATAACTTCTATCGCTAAACGGAAAAAAAATCGTCACTAATTATATTTAACGACACATTATCAAAAATTCATGTTAGCTACATACTATTTTGCGGTAAATTTCATAGTTAATTATTTTTGTAGTGTATTGATTAAATTAATCGACATTACCCACTATAACAATGAAGTCATAAAAGATATCCATGTCATATCATAAACTATATGTGACTAGTTAATTTCATGTATATTCATTGAATGTTATTCATTAAGATAATAATGTTATAAAACAACTATTTATCATATAGCAAAAAGAAATAAGAACATATCGACAGACACTTTCTGCCGCTAAACAATAAAAATTCATCGATAATTCTATTTAACGATGAATTAATTTAGCTATAAACTATTTAGCAATGATTAATGACGAATTTCCTAGCTAATTTTTTTGTAGTGTATTAATTTAAAATATTCACTTTACCCAATATAGCATTAGATGTAATAGGTCAAATTTTACTAGAGTAAATACTTACTGAGTGAAACAGTAGCCAAAGCTACAGCTTGAGCCAGAAGTTGAAAAGAACGCAAATCATGTGATAAGCAAAGCTAGATAGAAACACTAACCTGATCAGTAGAGTATATTTGATCAAATTCACTGCTATGTTCATTAGGTAGGTTAGCACTTGAAGGTTCAAGATTGTGGAAGAGATAACTCGTATTATTAAAATTGAAATATGCATCACAATTTTCCGTCTCTTTTGAATCACTTTCTTCAGTATCACTTGCATGTGATGTCACGATAATATTGTTTGGATCACCAATATATTGCTGACAATTAGCATTTACTGCTCCTAATTCATTAATTGTCGCACTTTCAATATTTGTATCGGCCATTATTGCGCTACCTGAATATGCTGTTACAAGGCCCGCATTGAGATTCAAATTGTAGTCGTTCTGATTATGATGATCTCCATTGTTAAACGCTAGCACAGGCCTATAGTTAATGTTCTCAATAGTTGTGCCTTGTAGTCCTTGTGAACTCAGCATTCCAAATAATGTTCCATGTTGTTGTTGTAGCTCACCAGCACTATTTTGAGGTGACAAGAAAGAGTTCTTGAATGGGTTACAAATGTTGAAGTAGTGGGATTGAACCTGAAGTTGTGGATGATAGAGTTGTTGTTGAGTTGAACTCTCTCCTCCAGCAAAAATATTATTGCTATTAAGTGTTGGAAATGAAAACTCTAGGCCTCTTTGGGTTTGATCTGGGTTACATTGTTGTTGTTGCAGATTTGAAATATTTGTTTGAAGACGAGGCATTATTCCAAATCTTTTAAAGTTACTTCTTTGTTGAGAACCACTTGAGAATTCTTGACCTGATGAACGATGAATAGATTTTTGTGCTTTTGGAGCATTTCAATTGTTGGTACGACATTTCTGAGAGGGGTTAGAAAAAAATTAAAAGAAGAGTTGTATCAGGGATGTATTTATCATCTAAACTCATGTTATTTAGGTGTGTTTGAAACGACACCTGTCATAAAAACATTATTTATGTTTAGTAATTGGTTAATGCTAAAAACTCTTGACATAATATGAATTGAAGACTGATAATAAAAGTGTTTCATTGAATAGTCACTACAAAAAGTAGAAATTAGCAACCAATAACTTCTACCACTAAACATGCAACTAAACTCTGTCTCTAATCCTCTTTAATAGGTGAGTGTTTTGATAAATTTTTTGAGTATTATATATATTCGGTATTTTTGCTCTATGGTACTTTATAAAGCAGTACAGGAAGTATAACTATTACAAGTATTCGAAAGGATAAACAAAGATTCAATAATTCAACTAGTAATCTGAAAATTACAAGAGATCCACAAAACTGAAATTACAATTTTGTTGAAGACGGAAAAATGGAAACTGTTTTTGCTGAGTCGAGTGTGACACTCTGTCCTTAAGACAATATTGCCCCGTATGTATCCTTTATACGTCGTGGACAATTTGTCTCCTAAGATAAAACAGCAATGGAACACTTGAGCAAAGGAAACTCAAGAGCTACCGTGAAGAATATTGAGTAACGAAATGTGCTTGGAAGTTGTAGGAAGAAGAAAACTTTCTGCTTGTGTAAGCTTCTGAATTCAAATTGTACATCTGAAAGAATTCAAATTGTACTTCTGACAAAGTTCTCTGGCCCAAAAAGATAATATCAGAAGGCCCACAACCCACAACCCACAACCCACAACCCACAACCCACAACCCGTGAACCCGTGAACCCGTGAACCCGTGAACCCGAGAACCCGGAACCCGGAACTCGGAACCGGAACCGGACCGGACGGGCGGCGGCGGCGCGCGTGTGGTCTTTCCTCGAACCGAAGCACATCTAGGTCCTCCCTCCTTTAAACACATGGGATACCCCTTGGGGTCCCAAACCCCAAACCAATTTCGAGTCTTATATACACAACAATTCTTTCTTCCTCTACCGATGAGGGAGAATTGAACACAACACCACACTTTCCATGCTTCAAACACCTCACTTCGTGGACCAATATCTCTTTCATTTCTCAATGAAATTTGACGATTCTTGGCCCTACGGTTATCTACGTACTTAGTAGATCATGCATGTGTGAAGAACCGGATTCTCCAACATACGTAACACTAGTGTTTAAGCCGTTAAAGTTGGTCGGTCGCAACTCCCGCCAAAGGCTAATTTCCAACAATCCCCTCTTGAAAGAGATTTTGGCGCACTCACATGGTGTCTTTTCATTTTCAGCAATATTTCAGCGGACCAATGTTGCATAAGGAGAGGTAGCCTCATCTTTGAACCTTCCATAGTTGAATACCATCGGACTTACTTACTGCGCGGTGAACGTGATGTCTTGAACCGTCAGTGTTTAGTGTAAGCCAAGACAATGATACCAACACAACAAATTCCCTTACTCTCTTCTTCGTAATGTTTTGTCCGTTTTGGCCATGGACAACGTTTTGGATTCTTAAGTGCGTTCATTTTGAGGCGGCCCGTCCTCGCACTTAAATCGGTGGTCTCCTACAAGGTATCCTGCTATACCCCACTTCACAAGTGTTAGGAACCATTAAAAGTTTCCCAAAAACCTAACCTCAACTGTTGAGGAGCATTATAGGTTTTGAAAACTTAACATTTACCCACACTGCAGATAGCACTTAAAGTCTATCACGGGAACGACTTTGGATTTGGTGTTTCTTTTCAGAAATAACTATCCGAAGTGCTCATGCTTCCACAGAAGCTATCAACTGAACCTTTACAGCTTAGTTTTCCCATTGAACCAAATTACTGGGATCTCCAGTTAGTAAGGTTGGGTTACCACTGTATTGGTCTGTATATTTTGGGTTTTAAGCCCATTCCCCTAGACATGCAGAACACTTGATCTCCGGGTAGTCCCTTAGTTAGTAAACAAGGAAGTGACACCCGTGATGATCAACTGCCATACGGTCTTATGTCTCCTGACCAATCCTGACAGATATGTCCAGACGCCGTCATCCGTGTCCTTCCTAAAGCCGATCGGCTAGCCACAGTGTATAACTGCTTGAAGGCACGGGTTTCTCCCAATAAGGGACGTCCTCTAAGGAGTCGTGAAGTTACTCAACTTCTTTCATGCTTTGTATAAAGCGATAAACTCCGATTCCATTATGAATCGGCCGATGCAAGTTTGCTTAGAGGATTTTTCAAGACCTACCATACACATTTACTTGTGGCTTTGGTGTTCTCCAGATCTGATGTCCGGTTTGTATCACTGTGTTCTCCCAGAACCGCTGGACATCCAGAATACTATAATCCGAAGATAAGCGAGTAATTAAGATATCATCATATCCGACTTAACGCCTTCTATTGATTATGTATTAAGATCATCAGTGAAACTTAGTTCAACTGATCTGTTTGTAGGACGATACCAGGTCGGTTGTAGTGTGTACAATACATTGAACTACACGTGATCTGTGCGTATCGCTCCTTGTCTATGGGTGCATCATGATTCCAATCAGTTCTATGATTCATATCCATTGATGGCTTCAACGAGACTGTCAACTATCGACCAGTCCGTTAGATGTCTTTAGAAATCCAATTCCTAAGATGTCATCTGTGATATCCATATCTTTCATATCGAGACTTTGTTTCAATATGACTTTTACTTTCAGACTATTGATTCTCCAACTGTTGGCTTTCTAACTTCAGAGTCAATGTTTCTGTGGTCAGATTCATTGTTTCTATTTATCAGAAACTTTCAGGACCAAAATGTAGACATTTCAGGGACCAAGATGAAAGTTCAGGAAAAAGCCCAACAGTCCAGAAAACCAACTCTGATTCTCTTCTTCCAACTCTCCGGTTGGGAAGGCTGTTTTAACATTCATGCCACGCAAGACTGCAATGGCCCATGATGTTAAGCTACTCTCAGGGGAGCACATGTACAAGTAGCCGAGGCTTTGAACTCACAAGAGATCCATCTACTTTGTACTCACTTTTGAGTATCATTTTTCACAACCCAAAGGTTCTTTTCCCGGAGGAAGATCAATCATTACGCAAGTATGGTTCTATATGATGGAATATATTTCTCTCTTTAGCTTCTTTCCAAAGCAGCGCTTTTGGAGATAACAATTATTTGTTAATTGTCCATGGTTCATTCTTAACCATACAAGCTAGAAGGACTGGAACAAGTCTTTGTCCCCTCTTTGCTCCGTCTTGGTTCAACATCTAGAATCCCTGAGTTCTGCAGATCTGGAATATTAAGTTTCGGATAGCCAGCAACTTTCGAGTCCTGTAGATACGGAGCGTCTAGTTCTGGGCAGTCAGGCCCTCGCGGGTTCTTGTTAACCTTGAGCAATTACTCCTTTTTCCTTTTCAAGGAAAGTTATCTTATAAGAATTCAGCATTCCTTGACGCCAAGAGGCGATAAGTACTACTGTTATTTACAGATCCAGTGGATATGCAATCTACAGTCTTAGGTCGAACTTGACCTATTTCGGTAGTCCAACTTCTACCAAGCCACTACACATCATAATTTTTGTATGTGAGATCATTTTCATGTCTCACACGGAGAGTTATCCTTATCCTTATGCGGAGTTCTGTTGAGAATCGCATTAGCGGTAAGGATCGTCTTGCCCCACATAATTTAGGCGTACGGTTTTGCACTTGGCTAACACCGTTAGACTGAGGTGAGTAATGAACGGTCGTTTAATGAACGCTTCTTCACATTCTCCCCCTCTATCGCTATGAATTTCACAATCCATAGGCTTAGTTGATTTTCAACTTCTGCTTTGTAGCGCTTGTCCGCTTCAACAACTTCATCTTTGATGTTCAACAAACAAAGAATTTCATACGTTGTACCATCATCGGTGAAGATCACAACGTACTTGTCTCCCCCCTCTATTTTGTATAAACTTCAAATCACCCAAGTAGGTATGACTAAGTTCTAGAGGAGCGGTGCTTCTTTCGCTATTCCCTTGACGGAATTTGGAAAGGTGATTTTGCCTCTTCGCCTACCTCACATTCATTTTGAGGGTTTATGTCGAAATAAGGCAACAATCTCAACTTCGCTAGCTTTTAAATGACTTGTTATTTAACGTGTCTTAATCTATGATGGCATAGATGCACGAATTACAAATATATCATTCATTCGGCTACAGACATACTGTGCCATTCTTAGTTATTACAGACCTGTTGGACTAATCTCAAACCAGCTTGACCAACATCGTCCCTTAAACCAAGTTAGGAATCTGTAACACCTCTTTTTAGAGTGATCTCATTCCTTGAAGTCCTATTGAGGACAACCTCTCCAGCCCCTTTGATTTTAGAGGTGGCGTTGCTTCACATGAACAACCTCTTGTCCGTAGTTAGGGCGTAACCGGATCATATGTGATCTCGATACTCTGGCCCACTTCAGTTGCTTTGGCAGACTGAGTGTCCAATTTCTTTACTGTCATTCTTTAGGCCTTCAGATCATTTCATACCTGGAAACTCTGACCCACCTTACTAGGTGTCCATTACTTTTCCTATGAAATGAATTCTGGCCCCACTCCAGTCGCCCGGAGGCTTTATATGACTGAGTGTCCAATATCATCATATCAAAGGAATTTTGGCCCACTCCAGTCACCCGGAGGCTTTGTATGACTGAGTGTCCAATATCATCCAATTAAAGGAATTTTGGCCCACTCCAGTCGCCCGGAGGCTTTGTATGACTGAGTGTCCAATATCATCCTATGAAGGATCTTCTGCCAAATAATATGACAGGCTCAACGTCATTAACTTTTAGACTTCTTCCGTTATGATTGGTGCCCAGATAATTCTTGGCGCTTACTTAAGAATGGTAACAGTTTTCGCACAGTTAGTGGATCTTTCTCCATCGTATGTGCGAACATACTTTACATATTTTAACAATTACACTTAAAAGAATGGATCTTTTTAAGTCGTTTACAATCCAATCTTTAAACGGGAAAGAAGATAAGATTAAACTTCTGATTTTAAAGCGTAAGGAATATAAATTATTTTCATATTCCTCCTTACTTTAATCCATTTTTAATCAGACATCATTTAATCTTTATTCTTGACAAGTAAGAAAAACTACTTATCCCAATTTCGGATTCTGGCTCACTTCAGTCACTTCATCAAACTGAGTGTCCAGTTCCTTCTTACCATTATTCAGATCTTTTTTCTGGGACAGATATAGGCCTTCTGCTGCAAGATAGAATAACATCTTCAGTCTTCTCCTCTTGTCCCAGTTGACATCCTCAGGCTCTCGAGAGCGCTTGTTCCCACCAGTCTTAGTAGTGGTGACACCATGAACACGTTCATCATCATCACTCTCTTCTACCAGAAAACCATTGCCATATCCAGATTTGGTCACACAACTTTTGACCGACATCTTTCGAACACTAATAGTAATACTATACAATTATTGTCTTAAGTTATTCGGTATTTTTGCTCTATGGTACTTTATAAAGCAGTACGGGAAGTATATAACTATTACAAGTATTCGAAAGGATAAACAAAGATTCAATAATTCAACTAGTAATCTGAAAATTACAAGAGATCCACAAAACTGAAATTATAATTTTGTTGAAGACGGAAAAATGGAAACTGTTTTTGCTGAGTCGAGTGTGGCACTCTGTCCTTAAGACAATATTGCCCCGTATGTATCCTTTATACATCCTGGACAATTTGTCTCCCAAGATAAAACAGCAATGGAAATGATGCTTGGAAGTTGTAGGAAGAAGAAAACTTTCTGCTTGTGTAAGCTTCTGAATTTTCGTGTATATTATATGTGTGTTCTTAGTGCTCAACGAAATGATGCTCCGAACTGTACATCTGGCCCAAAAAGATAATATCAGAAGGCCCGTGACCCGTGACCCGGAACTCGGAACCGGACGGGCGGGCGGCGGCGGCGCGCGTGTGGTCTTTCCTCGAACCGAAGCACATCTAGGTCCTCCCTCCTTTAAACACATGGGATACCCCTTGGGGTCCCAAACCCCAAACCAATTTCGAGTCTTATATACACAACAATTCTTTCTTCCTCTACCGATGAGGGAGAATTGAACACAACACCACACTTTCCATGCTTCAAACACCTCACTTCGTGGACCAATATCTCTTTCATTTCTCAATGAAATTTGACGATTCTTGGCCCTACGGTTATCTACGTACTTAGTAGATCATGCATGTGTGAAGAACCGGATTCTCCAACATACGTAACACTAGTGTTTAAGCCGTTAAAGTTGGTCGGTCGCAACTCCCGCCAAAGGCTAATTTCCAACAATATATTGATCATAATGTCCAAACATTTGCCGGCGGAAGTGATATAAAATCAATTTTTTTGATATAAAATTAAAATTAAAATTAAGATAGTTATAGAAAATGACTTCTCTCACAGGTGCTTGACGAAAAATCTTTTCACGCAAAACATATTCTAGTAACCAAATACGAGATAATAATTTTATAAAATTATTTTGCAAAATAACTTTGTTGGTACCACACACAAATGATACATAATTTATCACTTATTTTTTAAAAAAAGATGTACCTGAAGATGGCTTGTAACTTGCATTCTGGTAAGACCGGGCACATTCATCACCTCAAGAATCTCTTTCGGGTAACATCCTACATATTCCATAGAATGTAACTTTAAGTTAATGACTATAATATTTTTAAATCAAGTTGAAATACATATAAATACAATAATCATTACGCCTTAATACCAAACAAGTTGATCTAAGTATGAATTCTCACTGTTCATATCGCTCTAAATAAATGAATTGTGGAGAAGCTTAAATAAATGTGAAAGTATACTTACGTCCTTCACCAAGTTGCTGCACAGCTTCTGCGAATTTTTTATGAAGATCCACAGTCCATTTTGTGCACACCTTTCGCCTAACCGCCTTATTATTAGCATTGATCTGACTCTCTCCTTCATTAATTTCTTTTGTGCTTTTTCTGCCTCTTTTTCTCCTCTTCTTGTATTTTTCATTTGCTACGACATTATTTTCAGTCTTATGAATATTACTGCTTTGTTCCTCATTATTAGGAATATTCTTCTCTCCCGTTTGGTCTTCATCTCCAACAATATTATTATTATCAATAAAATCAACATCACCAACATTCATCCAATCTCCATTTTCTTCTATTCTATGTCTCGCTTTCTCTCTTTGTGTTTTTTCTCTAAAGACAAATTGCCACAAATATTTTATAATTTCCTCGTTAAGTGGCTTTTTCAGGAAAAGGTAAGCCCCATCATTCAAAGCCTTCTTTGCTAAGAATTCATTATGTTCATCACATATAACTGCATAATTGTTTTGAGAAGCTAGCATTAGAATTGAAATTTATATGGAAGTATTATGTGAAGAGTTAATTTCACGTATATTTATTGAACTTTTTCGATTAACATGATTATTGTTACAAAATAATTATTTTTCATATCACTACAAAAAATGAATTTGCCACAGATAACTTCTATCGCTAAATGGGAAAAAAAATCGTCACTAATTCTATTTAACGACACATTATCAAAAACTCATGTTAGCTACATACTATTTTGCGGTAGATTTAATAGTTAATTATTTTTGTAGTGTATTGATTAAATTAGTCGACATTACCCACTATAACAATGAAGTCATAAAAGATATCCATGTCATATCATAAACTATATGTGACTAGTTAATTTCATGTATATTCATTGAATGTTATTCATTAAGATAATAATGTTATAAAACAACTATTTATCATATAGCAAAAAGAAATAAGAACATATCGACAGACACTTTCTGCCGCTAAACAATAAAAATTCATCGATAATTCTATTTAACGATGAATTAATTTAGCTATAAACTATTTAGCAATGATTAATGATAAATTTCGTAGCTAATTTTTTTGTAGTGTATTAATTTAAAATATTCACTTTACCCAATATAGCATTAGATGTAATATGTCAAATTTTACTAGAGTAAATACTTACTGAGTGAAACAGTAGCCAAAGCTACAGCTTGAGCCAGAAGTTGAAAAGAACGCAAATCATGTGAATGGACATTGATTATCATCACATCAATTTTTTTCTTTCCTTTGGAGAGCATTGGCATAGCTGTGGAAGCTGTATCAACCGTCGTAACTGTATCAATGCACTTCAAAAATCAGTGAAGAACAAGAAGAGAAAATTATACAGGAAATTATCATGAGGATCTATTTATTTCTCATATACAATTTCAATTCTAAATATTTGGTTATAGTGCTACACTTTAGTTTATGCAATTGCATTGTATTAATCAACTTATATTTTAATTGATTTATGCAATCTTAGGCAGGTTCACATAAAAAGTTATATATTATTTAGAAAAATAATTGGATTATATAGAATACAGAAGATCATACAGGAATATATTATTAAAGATTTTTTGTAGATTTAGCAAAGAGGAAAGGATTTATGCATAAATTTTGATTATTCTCATTTGACTTATCTAATGTTCTAGCAATGATCTTTTAAGTCTTGACATCAATAATATAACTGATTCAATTGAATATGAAGATATTAATAGAAAGTTTTATGAAATCTGCGTGTCATTACATGTCTCGTGTATTATTATATCATCATTTAATAAAATTCAAGAATCCTAATTGCGACAACAAGAGTACAAACGGTTATAACATAATAAACCGATTAAAAAAATTATAAATCTTTATAAAATATTGAGCAGCAAACCGATAAAATGTACTTTCTAAAAAAGGGTTTTACCAAAACTAATAGTAGTTGAGGGATTATAATGAGCGTGTATTTTCTATCTGAAGTACCTAAAATGAAATATAACCTATTATTTTGACATTAACTTTGAGTTTCGGAAGTTTCTAAAAGCGAGAAAGGGATTAAAATAGCCATTCCTTTTGCTCTCCAAATTTTGTGATATCTATTAGCATGTACCACTAGGTCTAGAATCTCAATTCAATCCCACCTCCATAATTAGAATATATCCCATATATTTTGTATACAGAATTATGGTAAGTACAAGATTCATTATTTTACTAGGATTCTACAATGTAGATATATATTTGTATTAATGAGAAAGCCTCCCAAGGGAGATTAATACTATTCTACACGGTATCAAGAGCCAAAACCCTACTCTAAATCAAAAAAAAATATTTCTCCTCTCTCGGCCAACAGCCAGAATTTTTTGTTTTCCAACCTTCAATTTTTCTACTCTTCCATTCAATCCCAATTTAATGGATATATTGGCTACTCCCACCTCTTCTGATGCTTCCGCTTCTAACCCAGTCGTCATCCAAACTCCTCCCACAACCCTCTCACCGCCATCTTTCCATCCGGCTCTCGCCGTCACCCACATCAAGAACTTCATCCCGTTGATTCTTGATCAAGAAGATGGCCAATATTGGTCATGGGTGGAATTGTTCTGAATTCATGCATGTGTATATCATGTGCTTGACCATATTGACGACTCTGTACCTCGACCTCCTGATATGGATGACACAACATGGCGTCGCCTTGATGCCGTGGTCAAACAATGGATATATGACACTATATCCAAGGATTTACTCCTCACCATCATGAAAACGGGTGCATCCGCCCGTGACCTATGGACACGGCTGGAAGAAATATTTCAAGACAACAAGAACACTCGTGCAGTATACTTGGAAGAACAATTTAACACTACCCGTCTTAAATTTTTTTCTAATATGTCAGAATATTGCAAGCAGTTGAAACTGGTGGCAGACCAATTGTCCAACGTTGGTATGCTCGTGTCCGAAACGAAGATGGTGTTGCAACTGATTGCAGGCCTCCCAAAAGGTGAATATGACACCCTAGCCACGATAATTCAGCAGACTGACCATCTTCTTAGTTTCAACAAAGCCCGCTCGCAATTATTATTGGAGGAAACCCGTCGTGCAAAGTAAGACGAGCACAACCAGAAGGTGTTAGCGGTTGAAACGTCTGCACCGAATCACGCTGCCGCCGGCCAGCAGCCCTTGCCGGAGAACAGCCAGCCACGGCAGAACCGCGGCGGCAGGGGTAGCGGTAATGAAAAGGGCCAGCAGCCGCAACAGCCCAATCAGTTTCCTTCATGGACCGGCCCAATGCCCAGCACACAGAACCCGCAGTGGACCTCATTCCCATGTTACCCCTCAGCCCCCTATCCGCTTTAGCAGCAAGGGGTACTGGGACCAACTTCAGGCTCTCGACCAACCCAATATCCGCAAAGACTGTGCCCACGTCGACAAGCCCAGCTTCCGCAGCTGTTCATAAATCGATGCTCACCGATTTGGGCTGCATTTAGCAACATGAATTTGCAGCAGCTCGATGAAAATTGGTACATGGACTCCGGAGCCTCATCTCACCTCATCCAGTCTGCAGGTAATCTTTCCAATTTATTTCGTCTAAAGTCTCCTCAATTTATTACAGTTGGAAACGGTCATCGCATTCCAATTCAGGGTTATGGTCACGCTCATACTCTAACACCTCACCCACCCTTCTCCCTAAATAACTTCCTATATGCACCAAACATCATCAAAAATTTAATCTCCATTAGGAACTTTACTCGTCATAACTCTGTGTTTGTTGATTTTGACCCATTTGGTTTCATTGTAAATGATCTACGTACGGGGACTCCCCTTACGAGATGCAATAGCACAGGGGACCTATATTCGTTCACACTCTCATCAGCTGCCAGTTCTCATTCACACTCCGTCCTAGCTATTCTGTCTCCGTCAATTTGCCACAATAGGCTTGGACACCGAGGAGCTCCTATTTTTAATTTCCTTAGAAGCAATAATTTTATTCATTGTAATAGAAAACTTGCCCAAAACTGCGAGTCTTGTCAATTAGGCAAACATGTTCGTATTCCCTTTAATTCATCTGTTAGCATTACGTTTGCTCCGTTTGATATTGTTCATGCTGATTTGTGGACGTCCCCCATTACCAGCCCCTTGGGTCATAAATATTATCTCGTCCTATTGGATGACTACTCTCACTTTATTTGGATTTACCCACTAAAATTCAAATCTGAAGTCTCTGCCAAATTTTTAGAATTTTGCACACTTATCAAAATGCAATTTGAACGAGTCATAAAATCTTTTCAATGTGACAATGGCCGTGAATTTAACAATTCCGTATTTCAAAAATTTTGCAAAAATAATGGCATGATCTTTCATTTTTCGTGTCCTCACACGTCCCCTCAAAATGGTAAAGCGGAACGTATCATCCGTACAATAAATAACATGGTCCGCACTTTTCTATTTCATGCCTCTCTCCCTCACTCTTTTTGGGTCTATGCAGCCAAAATGGCAGAATACATCCTTAATATTTTACCTACTAGTACCCTGCATAACATGACTCCAACTGAAATCTTACACCGTCGGATTCCCTCTTATAATCACCTTCGGATATTCAGTTGCCTATGCTATCCTAATCTCACTTCCACTGCCCCTCATAAATTAGCCCCCCGCACCACTCCGTGTGTCTTCTTAGGATTCCTTCGAACCATAGAGGCTATCTTTGCTATAACTTGGCCACTCGTCAAATTCACGTATCTCGTCATGTCACATTTGATGAGACCACATTCCCATTTTCGAATATCCAAAAGTTTAAAAAACCGGATTATAATTTTTTAGACGAGTCAGACATTTCTCCCGTCATTCTTAGGGAACTGTGTCAACCAAACTCCGCCACCCAGTCACCTGTGCCAAACACCGCCAGTCAGTCCCGGTAACTCACTGCCACACACCAGAACTACCCCGCAGTGTCACTGCCCAGTGTGCAGACTCCATCTAGTTCCACCAGTCCACCGGTCGTCGTCCCTGCCCCTGTACCGTCGCTATAGTCTCCCTATTCTGCCGACATCGGCTCATCCACCGTCAACCAGTCAACCAACCCCATTACCGGAAACACTCCACCACCGACGTCGTACCCCACTATACCATCTACCACCAGTCTCGGTACACCGACACTGATCCCCAAAATGTGCCACCACCCTCGACCCAACCCATTCGATGCCTCATCTATCACCCGTCACTAGTTCCACCCTACCCAGTTCAACAGCCAAATCGACACATCCCATTGCAAACCCAGCACCCTCACACTGCATGGAAACCCGTGCCCAACACGTGATTTTCAAACTCAAAGTCCAATTTAACATGTCCGCCCACACAATTTCCCATATTCCCAAAAATCCAAAATTAGCCAAACTGGACCCAAATTGGAATGCGGACATGTGTGAGGTGTTTAATGCTTTGACGAAACATCATACTTGGGACTTGGTTCCTCGACCAGAGGGGGTGAATGTGGTCCGGTGCATGTGGCTTTTTCGTCACAAGTATAGAGATAGTGGTGACTTAGAGAGATATAAGGTCAGACTTGTGTTAATGGCACTAACCAGCAGACATATATTGATTGTGGTGAGACATTCAGTTCGGTGGTCAAACCGGCCACTATCCGCACAATTCTGAGTATTGCTATGGGTAAAAATTGGCCCATTCATCAGCTTGATGTGAAAAACGCTTTTCTTCACAAGGATCTGAAAGAAACTGTTTATATGCATCAACCACCTGGTTTTGTCCACCCCGTCGCCCCTTAATATGTCTATCGTTTTCGTAAGTCATTATATGGGTTGAAACAGGCCCCTCGAGCGTGGTATAATCGATTTGCACAGTACATTATGCGGATTTGGTTCATCTGTAGCAAGTGCGATAACTCTCTTTTTATTTTCCATCAAGGTAGTAGCATTGCTTATTTGTTGTTATATGTGGATGATATTGTGCTCACTGCCTCCTCTGATGTGTTAAAGAATGAGATTATTGCACTCCTTAAAATTGAATTTGCTATGACTGACTTGGGGAAGTTGAGCTATTTTTTGGGCATATCAGTAACTCAGTCTGCCGATTCTATGTTCCTGTGTCAGCGCAAGTATGTCGAGGAGATAGTATACAAGGCCAAAATGGCAAACTGCAAAATCATGTCCACTCCGGTTGATTCTAAATCAAAGCTTAGTGCTGATGATGGTAACCCAGTGTCCGATCCCACTCTTTACAGAAGTCTTGCAGATGCACTCAAGTATCTTACTTTCACCAGGCCTGACATCGCTTATGCTATTCAACAGGTATGTTTGTTTATGCATGCCCCCATGGAGCCTCATTACACTGCCCTGAAACGCATCATTCAATATGTTAAGGGCACCCTTAATTATGGATTACATATGTACCCCTCAGCACCGATCAGATTGTTAGCCTACACGGATGTTGATTGGGCGGGTTGTCCGGACACACGACGCTCCACCTCAGGCTACTGCGTGTTTTTAGTGGATAATCTCATTTCGTGGTCTACCAAGAGGCAAGCCACATTATCCTGTTCGAGTGCAGAAGCAGAGTATAGGGGCGTTGCAAATGTTGTTGCTGAGATCAGCTGGCTCTGAAACCTTCTTTTGGAGCTTCAATGTCCCTTGCGTAAGGTGTCTATCGTCTATTGTGATAACATATCCGCTATTTATTTATCTCATAATCCGGTTCAACATCAACGGATCAAGCATATTGAGATGGATATACACTTTGTTCGTGAGAATGTTGCTCTCGATCATGTTAAGGTGTTGTATGTGCCTTCCTCATATCAATACGCGGATATCTTCACGAAGGGTCTTCCTCGACAGCTGTTCCTCGACTTCAGATCCAGTCTCAGCGTCCGGTCTCCTCCCGCTTAGACTGAGGGGGTGTATTAACGTGTACCACTAGGTCTTGAATCTCAATTCAATCACACCTCCATAATTAGAATATATCCCATATATTTTGCATATAGAATTATGGTAAGTAGAGGATTCATTATTTTACTAGGATTCTACATTGTACACTATATATATTTGTATTAATGAGAAAGCCTCCCAAGGGAGATTAATAATATTCTACAATATCTACTTTTTATCATTCATTCAAATTAAATGTTATTTTCTACTGTTAATTAACTTTGAGTTTCGGAAGTTTCTAAAAGCGAAAAAGGGATTAAAATAGCCATTCCTTTTGCTCTCCAAATTTTGCGATATCTACTTTTTATCATTCATTCAAATTAAATGTTATTTTCTACTGTTAATTAGTTACTTTTTTTATTACAACAAAATTACTTGCTCTATGCATATGTACTACATGGTACATACAAAAATAACTAGCAACACAATTCAAATCAAAACGACTAACACACCTGGACATAAAAACTGGCCTAAATTATATTGAAATTGTCAGTTATACATTTTTTCTTTACGGGGTAAGATAACTCAAGATATTTTTTTTTTATTCTATGCTAGTTTTCGGGTAAGACAATTATAGTAACATTTACGTCTTTTTTCAATTTGTTTAAAAATTGTCCAGTGTCCTCACAAATTAAAGTAGAGGAATTGATTGAATGACCATAAAAGTTAAACCAAAATGAAAAATAATATTTGGCAAGAAGTCATTAATGTAGCCAAATTTGTTTCGTTTGGATTAAGAAAAAATTAATAAAATTGAATATTCTAAAATTTAAGGCGCTTGCGTAGTCAAAAGTGAAAGAAATAATCTCCTTGATTATTTTCATTAATTGAAAGGCTATATATACAAGTTACATATTTTCATAATATGAAAATCTTTTTCCTATTCTACTTCTAAATCCTTCTTCTACCATAATTATAACTATACAATATGGTAAGTGTATATCCTATTCTAGGTAACAAATATACTACAATATACACACAATATACTTTCCTTAATCAACAATATTTGTCTACTGATTTCCTGCTTGTTGTTCCCGTGATGGGCTGATTAAAGCAAAGGTCGCCGCTTCGCTTGGTCTGCCGCCGAGAGGCCCAACAGAGCCGGGCCGTTGTCGTGACCGCCGCTGTCGCGAGAGGCCTAACAGAGCCGGAGTCGTTGTCGCATCGCCGACCGCCGCTTGTCGCTCAACCCATCGCTTTAATCCAGTTGATATATATGTGATATACAACGATGTATATTCGATATATCACATGTATATTTCTCTGCTTAACACACCCCGCGTCATAGCGGGCGATTTTCAACGCCGAGGCGTCCCTAAAATCTTCAAAGAGAACCGCTGGTAGACCCTTTGTAAAGATGTCTGCAATTTGATAACGAGACGGGACATAGCATACGCGAACTTGACCCTTTGCAACCTTTTCACGGACAAAGTGAATGATGCTTGGTGGGTTGTTTCTGTCTCAACGGAAGTATGCTGCTGAGATCATCGAGAGGGCTGGGATGTCATCCTGTAAGTCCACTTCCACGCCAGTTGATGCAAACCCAAAGCTAAGTGCCACAGCAGGTGCACCATACGAGGACCCGACCCGCTACCGCAGTCTTGCAGGGGCCCTCCAGTATCTTACTAACAACAGTGTATATCACATGTATATTGCTCTGTTTAACAAAAAGAATGAAATAACAGCTGCATGTTAACAGGAAAATAGTAAAAACTTTTTTAAAGATGCAAGTTTATTTATTGAATTACAAAGAAGAAAAGCTCCAAATGAAATTGGAAGGGAAATTTTTAATCGAAAAAGGGCCAAAATGGCCCTGGACTATTTCAAAAGGTCTAAATACACCCTTCATCAATTTATTTTGCTAAAAATATCCTCCCACTCATGTTTTTGGCTCACTTTTATCCTTAAAATACCTTTATCTATTTATTTTTACTTAATTTTAAAACCAACATATCAACTTTTTCATAAAACATATAAATTATTTAATTTGTTCACCACAAAAATAACAAAAAATAATTTAATATTTTATTTATTCACCCAATTTTTTCATAAATATAAAAATTAGTTTATTTGTTCACCACAAAACAAGAAGAAATAAAATTAATTATTATGAACAAAAATGAAAAAAAATAATTAAGGTTGTTAATTGGTTCATTATTTTTATGAATAAAATAATAAAAATAAAAAATAAATTTTTTTTGCTATTTTTATGCTGAACAAATAAAATAATTTATATGTTTTATGAAAAAACTGAGTATGTTGAGTGAGGCCGGGTTTAATTTAAGAGAAAACATGTTAATTTTGTTCAATAGGAATACGGTAATAATTTTAAATAAATACATAAGCATAAAACATATCAGAGCCTCAATTGTCACTTTAAAAACAAGAATAAAAAAAAAAAGAGGTATGTTAGTTGTAAGGGTAAAAGTGATCCACACAGGTGAACGGAAGTATTTTAGCAAAATAAGTGAATGAAGAGTATATTTAGACCTTTTAAGATGGTTCAGGAGAATTTTTGGCGCTTTTTCAATTTTTAATTAAATCAAACACTAGAAAGGAAAATGTTTTTTTTTTTTATGAAAATCAGGTCTTCCCTCTTTTTTGTCTACATTAAGTTAAAGACAAAAAAATTATCTCAAGTTCAAACATTTTTTAGAATTCATTTTTTAGAATTCATTTTCTCCTCAAACTCTATACCACTCTAGGTCAATTTACAAAGAATAGTTTTCCACTTTTTTCTACAAAAGAACACGTGTAAAAATATATGTAAGTGGATTAAATACTTAAAATTAACATAAAACTATGTCCATTGGGGGAATTCGATAAAATTGGAACAACACAGAGATTAACATAAAACTTTCTACCCTCTTCGAAAAGATCATGTAGATCTTTATAGAGGAAGCTAATCGAATGTGTAGCAAGCTTATAGCAAGAACCAAAAATGGAGAATCTAATTTGATTTTTTATAACCACAAAAAACACATTTATTAACTAATAAAACAACATAAACATACATAAAAATAGTATTATGACAACGAGCAAAAGAAATTCAATATTTATAAGAAAAATAAAATCTAAAAATAAATTGATGTTAAATAGAAAATGAGATAACAAGCATCATATCAATTAAATCTCATATATAAAAGAAAAGAAATCACATAAAATTTAGTTTTGTATATATTTTAGAGATGTTGATATTTTACCTTTATAAGTATAAGACTCTAGCAAATCAACCATTTGAGTGACAAACTCTTTGTCATGATCAACTAGCATCACGTGAACTTCTTTCGTCATATCATAATAAGGAGTTGCCATTAAATTAATTATTTCCTTAACAGTTTGAGAATTTTCTTCTTCAGACTTAACGAGAAGGAAATACAAAAAATAAAAAAAAATATAATAAAAGGCTGAATTTATCAGTGAAATACTTGACTCTTTTGGTAGAGGTACCCGCTACCTTTAAAACCTATTTATATAGCATCCTCTACTTGTTGGTATGCATGTTTATTGTTGACCATAAATAATTTTATTTCACCTACTTACTTCTTTTTTGTTGTTGACTCGAGACAAGGTATACTTTTTTCCTTTTCCTTTTAAGTATGGAGGGCTATGTTTTCTTGATAAAATTATTTTTTCGTGTTTATTTACTTAATTATATCTTTTTAGAAAATATTTTTTAATTATAAGAAAAAATGGTTTCCGTCACTTATGGGATCTGAGTGTACTCCATTTCAATTGTTCAATCAATACTTACATACACCCCCAACTTTGCTTTATAAAGTCAAACTTCTCCTCATTCTTTTTTTTTTTAACTCAGGTCTCGAGGCGACTTGTGCCTCCCTATCGCTAGCACCTGCACAAGTACTGGTACTAGATTTCTGGGGATGATGGGACCAGTCCTTCAGCACCCCACCACCAGGTAAATCGCGGGATGTGCACCCCGTGGTCAGTGTCTGTTTGCGTCCAACGGATCAATGCTACAAGGTTGACCCTCTCTTTTGGCTTGGCGGGGATCGAACCCACACTGCAACATGCCCGCGCGACTTTTAGTGCCCAGGCTTTACCACAAGGTATATGTCCCGGAGGACGATATCCATTGAGGGGATTCGAACCTGCCACCCTAGGGTACATGCAAGAACCTTT
This sequence comes from Anisodus acutangulus, assembly GCA_029783415.1. Lineage (NCBI taxonomy): Eukaryota > Viridiplantae > Streptophyta > Magnoliopsida > Solanales > Solanaceae > Anisodus > Anisodus acutangulus. Next base: position 41,143,149 of record CM056506.1, on the reverse strand, counting down.
CACCAGCCAGCTGGAGCTCTTTGGATTTCTCCTCATTCTTAGACAATAGACATTCTTCCCCCTTTATTCATATTTAATTTTTTAAATGCCTATTTTACCCTTACATTATCAACTTTTATCTTTTCTTTTTACAATGATGATATTTTTTGTCTTTTTAATCTGCATAATTTTCTATAATTATTTCAAAACGGAGAAAAATGTACTAATTGAATATATAAGTTAATAAAGTTTTATAATGAAATAAATTAGAAGAATAAAAATTTAATTTTATTAATAATAATAATCAAAACTCTAACACTTATTTATACAAATGAAAATAATTAGTAATAATAACTTTATAAACATATTTCAATACGGGTAATAAAAATAATTAATAAAAATAGAGGTATATTTTATAAAATAAATCTAAAAGATTACCTATTTATATTGTAAATTAATTTTAAGTTATAATTTAGAAAATATTCTATTAATGATAACTAAAACTCATTTATATATATATAGATGATAGAGAATAAGAGAGAATTGAAACTTAAATACACGCTGACACACACACATACATACATACATACTTAAGCGTGTAATATTAAAATAAAAACCGCAAAATATAGCATTATATTTTGTGATAAATTCATAAGAATATTATCCGACTTATAATGTTAATGAACCTAAATAAGAATCTATAAACAGTAAAATACGGAGGTTAACAAAATAAATATTATATATAATAAAAAATATATTACATAGATGGAGGATTGAAAATGTCAAGGATAAAATAGACATTGTTTTGGATAAGGGGAAAAGAGTCTATTTTAAATAGTTGATGGAGAGTTTGATTTTTAAAGCAAAGTTGAGGGAAAACCATTATCTCCCTATCATATCCTTCACATGATATTATTACTAAACTTTGAAAATCGTCTAGAAAATATTTTATATTTTATATCATTCACAAGATAATTATTTTCTATATTTTTTTATATCGAACACAACCTTAGTGATTTTGTTGTAAGATATACCTTAAGCAATATGAGGCCTCAACATCTGAATTTGTAATAATTCTATTTGTCACCTTTATTTGTCCTCTTACCATAGATAGTACTATTAGTAAGTTATTGAAAATTTAAACTAATTTTGCCTAATTTGTTATTAGTAAGTTATTGAAAATTAAAAATAATTTTGCCTAATTTGTTTCTCTATTCTTCTTTTCTGTTCTAAAATTGTATACTTACAAATTTCATATATCACTGTTAAAATCCTATATCTAGTTAATTCCTATATATATATAACCAACATTATAGAAGTACTAGTTACTGGTGGAATTTCAATCTTTAAGATTTTAACACTAAGAATAAGCATGCATGGTAAATTACAATTTATTTGTAATTCGACAAGTCGCGTATAACTTAATTAAGATGATTAATATTTGTAATTTGAGATGCAGAAACCTTAACGATGACAATTGAAGCATATAATCGTTATTATAGTATAATTGACAAGAAAATTACAAGTTGTATGCATAGTAGTTTTCGCTGGTAATTATATTGCCATAGCCATGATTAAAGTTTTGTTGACAGAAGAACAAAATTAATCCTATTAGCATGTCCCTTTACAAGTTATATACTATGTTTAATTTTCTCAAAATTTGAAATACACTCTTAAACAAATTTAATTAGCTTACTGCTTTGGTGTTACAATTTGTAACGACTCGCCTAGTCATTTGAACTTTTCGCTTAGAATTTTTCAAAATACCCTTCCCGTTGCTTCATTTTTGTATTTATGACATGCATGGATGGGTGACGTGGTTCCCGAGGCAATCATGCGGATTTTGGATTGATTTTTGTAAGTATAGAAGTTTCAAAGTTAAAGAAATAGGGAAGTTTGATCAAAGTCAACATCGGAGGCTAATGCTTCATTTTCGATGTTTCATCGATTCTGTTAGGTTCGAAATGTCATTTATGACTTAATCGAGCCTTTGATTCGGGTTCCAAGGCATTCGGGTGCGTTTTGGGTGGTAGGTTGAGAAATAGGATTTTCTTAATTAGAGAGTTGGCTTTGGTCAACATCGAGTCAAGGAGACCTTTTTCAGTAATTTAGAGTGCACGAGCGTTTCTGAAGCGTGTTTTATGATTGAAATGCATATTTGATTTGTGTCCGGAGGGCCCCGAATGAGTTTCGAGGGTCGGATCGAGTTTTGGGAGAAAACTAGAAAATATCTGGTTCAGGCATCTGGTTTCCTTCTAGATCGCGTAGAAGGCCACGCGTTCGCGAAGCATGGGGGTGCCTGAGGGCCGCGATTGCGGCCTTGGACTCACGTTGGCGTAAGGGAGCTGAGTTGCGCCGGGTAAGGCTGGACCATCGCGGTTGTGATGGTCCCAGTAGCGGTCGTGATGTGCTGGGCCGAATTGGATCGCGGTCGCGAGGATGGGCCTCGCAATCGCGAAGGGTAACGGACAGGGGCAGATTAAAAACTCCATTTTGGCTTCATCTTCCCAAAACACATTTTGAAAGTTAGGGAGCTCAGATTTGAGTGATTTTCAAGGTTCTTCATTGGTGTAAGATCTTAACCGTAATTAGTTAATTATTCATGTTTTCTTTTATTATTTAGAGACCCCCCATGTGATTTTTGGTTGTAGAATAAGGGTTTTTTCATGAATGTGGATTTTGTGTTCTTGATCAAATTGAAAGCTCATTTAAGATTAGAATTTCATGTTATTTAAGATTATCACATATCTAGACTATGGGTAATATAATTTTAGGTTCAACTTCTGATTTTGACCTCCGGGGCTCGGGGCGGGGTTTTGGGTTGATTTTGGATCAGGAACTTATATAGTAATATGGGTATCGTTACCATTGTATTCTTATGTAGATACCATATTTGAACAGAGTGGGCTCATTCGGAGGCTCATAAAAAGGGAAGGGCCACAGAGTGACTCTTCGCTTAGGATTCAGGCACGTGAGACTTACTAGACCCTTTTATGTAAGGTTTGTGTTGGTTTAATTAAATCAGAGGCGTAATGGGGAATTGGGGATCCCATACTCGTAAGGTGACAAGAACTTGTGCACTTGATACCATATGTGTCTTGAATGAGGTAAAGATGGAATCTTTATGACTCCAATTGCTTGAAAGGATAGAAAGGTTGAATCTTAATGGTATAACATCTTAATTAGTGTAAAGGTCGAGTCTTGATGACTTTTCTTGCCTTAATGGATGAAAAGATTGAGTCTTTACGTACTTACGTGCCTTTATTAACATAAATATTGAATTTTTACATCGTTACGTGCCTATTTTGAAGTAAATGTGGAACCTTTGTAATCGTACGAGAAAAGTATTAAACTTTGTCACTTGATTGACTGTAGAATCTGTATTTAAGTGTGATTGCTTATGAATTGTAATGTTAATGCTAATAAATAAAGTAAGTGAATTGTAGTTTAGGGTCGGTCAACGATGGTGTTGGGTACACGTGCTTCCTATACTCACTCTACACTTGTTGCGCCTTAGTTCGGGGTCGAGACCTTGGTGATCAGTGAGGCATATTTCGGAGTTCAGAGTAAGCTGATCACAGTCCCACAACACTAGACTCCTTCCTATCTTTATTTTTTATCTTTTTTTTTAATTTAATATAGTCTCTTGTAGTGTGTATCGGACTTGTATTCTGATAGTAGCTCTTGTACTTATGACAACCAGATTTTGGGGTTATGTTTTGTTAACTTAGACCTATTTCTGTTATGTAATGAGACCATTTAAATACTTTTGGGTGTTTATTTTTATTTCCGCATTTACATTCCTTTGTGAATCGTGAATACGCTTAAAGTTCGCCTACGAGTTTAGGGTAGGTGCCCTCACGACACAAATAGAATTTTGGGTCGTGACACAATTCCTTTTGAAGTGCAAAAAAAAACTTAGACCAATTTGGTGAAGTTAATGCCAAGAATGCAATTAAAAGAGCTAATTTCAAAATAGCCTACAGTATTCACTTTATAAATTATCACAACCCAAACCGGAGGGCTATGACGGGCACCCGGGCCTTACTTGACGAGCACCACTAAACATACATTCACCATATAATTGTAAATAAATATGGGTCACGAGGGCTGTCACGAGGTAACCTACTGACTCATAGAAATAATAAGCTGAAAAGGTGCAAGACCGACAAGGCATATATGTACATACATAGATGTTGTACATGACCGTACGACCTGACAAGAATACCATAGATGACTATGCAACGAAACATAGGCCGAGGAGGCCACATAATGTCTGACTGCATCATAACTGTCTAAAAGCCTCTACTGGAGTACATGACATCATAAGGTTGGGACAGGGCCCCGCCATATCCATATGCATATCAAAAAAATATTGTACCAAGACTAGACTGCAACTTTGGAACAAGTAGAGTGGTCCAATATGAGCTGAATAGGCGACCTACTGGTGCGGTCTGTTGCCCTGTCTACCTGAATCTGCGGGCATGAAACACAGTGTCCCCCAGACAAAGGGGCGTCAGTACGAATAATGTACCGAGTATGTAAGGCATGAAGAATAGCATAATAGAGGCATGAAGGTAACCTAAGACAAGAAGTAACCAACATGTACAGAATACCTCTGAGGGCCATAACATGCTTAAGTATCGTACATATGCGTACATAATGACTGGTCATATATATACATATGCATATATAACGCCATCAAGCCTCTGTGGGCATCCCATCATATCATATCGGCTTATGTGGGCATAATCATCATCATATACCGGTTGATCAGGTGGTGGTGCGTATATAACGCCATAACATTTCCCATACCCTATATACATATCATATAGTGTATATAACGCATGTGAGGTCATGGTATATACATGTATATAATGCATGAATGATACTAAGACACTCTGAGTCTATCGGAGTGACGTAAGGTCGTTGCACCTCCGATTAACATTATGGAACTAACATAATCAATATAGCTTACTTTGAAGAATCAACAAGCCATAAGATAAGATCACTATCATTATATAGAAGTCAAGAACATCAACCTCTAACATATCTAAGAGCAGAGCTGTTATGGATATTGTTCGTTTACGTTCGTTTCATTATGATCATACCAAAAGAAGAAAGAGTAGTCTTAACATACCTTTGTTGCTAATGACTCCACATATTGCCTGTAGTACTTCAACCTACATCAAGGTATTAGAACTATGGTTAATGCCATGGAAGGACTCGAAACACATTTCTAAGCTAGTAGCTCTCTTACGGAAAATCGGGCAGCACTTCCCTTACATTCCCTTACTTCCCCAAATTCAAAACAGCACCAAACAATGATATTAACAATATCAATAACCAATCCCATCTATTCAGCCCCTCAACAACATAAAAAAAATTCGATAATTCAAACAATAGTATAATGAGCGACACGCTCGGCTTACAACATCATACCACACTCTTCCCTCCTACTAAGACATGGAACTCTATCAACAATACATGTATAAGTTCCCGCAGCTATAAATCAGTAAGGACATAGCAAAAAATCAGCTTCATATGTAGCCCAACATTGCACAACAACTAATAAGCTATAAGTTCGGTTCTAACTAGGAAACAACAAGTCTCCGCCTTCTCTTTTCTTCCAAATCCAGCAACACAACATCAACAACACAAGAACAATTTTAATAAAATTATACTCAAGCTACTCCATAAATTTCCAGCCAAAAACATAGCTCACAAACCCCTCAACACAGTTCATACGCCATAAGCACCTCAACACTTCCCCTACATCTCACCACCACAAGAGATGAACAAGCTTCCTCTTACACTTCTATGATCTCCAGGGGATAAACCACTTTGATTTCTTGTGGAACTTTACTTAGATTATAGGGAGATGTCTTGGGAGTATTTGGGAGATGCTTAGGATTTGAAATGGTGAGAAATGAGGTCCCAAAGACGTTCCACCATTTTAAATACAAAAGTATAAGTGTCCACCGCCTAAGTGGGTCCCTTAGAGAGATACTTACAGCGTTATCTAAAAATACACATAACTATTTGTACTGAACTCCGATTGACGAACAGTTTATTGCATTAGAAAGTAGACTCGCTGAACTTGAATATACACAGGTTATGAGCCCCATAAATCCTTATACACTAGAAGATATACACCCAGAAATTTGAGCTAAAATCCGGTCCAGAATTCTGCTTACTTTTTTTCCGAGTTTGGACGAACTTAATTTCTTCGATTCGTTTAGCCCCGAATTCTTATGAGACTTACTTAACACTTGTTTTAAAACTTTCCTTAACCTTGTAGAGGTATCTTAACACCTCATAGTCACGTTCACCTTAACTCATTTATAATTTCAAAGATGATCTCGTTTCCGAGCTTATGTCAACTTACTCATGACGCAACTTAGCATGTAAAATTACGGAATGTAACATAAATAGACACAAATAAACTGTTAATTAATGAGTAATCAAGTAGTATGCCCTCTGGTTAATCTCTATGGAAAAAACTTGAGTTAATTGTTGACTTTTTTCAATTTAGAATCTCACTTGTTACTAAGGCTGGCCAGTGGGCCGGGTCGGTCCGGTCCCGCCCCGACCCCGACATTTTAAAAAGAAAAATTGCGGTATCAGGACTCGAATTGGTACGGGACATGGTCTCGTCCCGACCCGTCCTGGCCCGCCCCATTCCCGCCAGGCCTGACCCGATCCCGCCCCTGATCCCGCCCTAAACTTCCTCTTTACACAAATAACCATTGCACCAATGACCATTTTACATTTTAGCCATTGTGCAACGGCCATTTTTGGCTTCCCCCCTACCCTCTTAATATTTATTTTTAACCCTTAAGTTAATATATTTACACTTTTACCCAATTTCCCAACTATAAATACCTCATTTTCTCTTCATCTTTCTCCCAAATGTTCCTACAATCTCTGTAATCTCTCAATCTATCTCTTTACAAGTCTACATTGTCTACTAAATATTGAATTTTATATATTCATTTGGGGGTGAAGTTGGAAACTAGCTTGAGGATCTTCCATCAAGCAAAGTTTCAATTTTCAACCTCTCGATTACACGTCGACGTTACGTCGACGTTTGGCACATTCGTTCCTTCACTAAATTATTATTGTCTGTTTATTTTATTTAGCTCACTTAATTTCATTTATTTTAATTATTTATTAGTATAATTATAATTGAAGGATTTAAACGTATGCTTACGGGTAAGGGTCAGGCTTCTTTTAGTAGGGGCAATAAGGGCAAGGGTACTTCTTCTAGTCATCCTATTTCTAGACCGAATCATATTCCAACACAAGATGATTTTGTTGATGCTGAATATTTTTCTACAATACCATTAGATTTAGACGAGGAGCTATTTTCTGGAACTCAAGAAGACTTTAATTTAGACGATGATCTAGATGACACACCCACTAATGTAGATGACAACACACCCACTAATGTAGATGACAACACACCCACTAGTGTGAGACGAGGTCCAGTAAAACGAACATTAAAATCAGATGCATGGACATTTTTTGATAGGGACATAAAGAATCAAGTAGCTAGATGTAAAATTTGTAAAGATGTTTTAAAATTTAAAACTGGAAAAGGTCACAGTGGGACGGGGGGGTTTAATGAGACATGTAGCAAGAGCTCATCCAGCTAGGTATGCCCAATATGAGGCTTCAAAACCAGGTGTGAAAACGTCCGCTCCATCGGAACAAGGTTCACATACCGTTTCGGACCAAGTACAGGGTCAAACTAACCCCACGACGGGGGGAATTGTAGGCCCTAATTACAATAAACATAGAGATAGGGAAGCAATAGCAAATTAGTTGTTGTTGGGGGTTTGCCTTTTTCATTTCCTTCATCTCCTGGTTTTATTCATTACATTAGAGAAATGTATAATCCTGCTTTTAACGGTTTTCCTAGATCAACGGTTAAGAGAGATGTATTTAAATTTGCACATGAATATCAACAATATTTATGTTATTCATTATATCATTTTAATGGCAAAGTGGCTATCACTTCTGATATAGGCCGTAGTACTAACAGCCATGATTATTTAACTGTAACTTATCATTGGATAGATTATAAATGGTCTATGCAAAAACGTATCTTAGCGTATAGATATATAGATGATAGGCACACTGGTAATTTTATTGCAGAAAATATTTATCAAGTGTGCGATTATTAGGGAATAACCGATAAAATTATGACTATTACATTAGATAACGCTTCTTTTGACAATTACGTTATTACAAATTTTAAAAATAGTTTAACTCCATCTTTTCCAGATCATTTTCATATAAAATGTGCGTGCCATATATATAACTTAATTGTAAAGGATGATCTATTACTTTTTGAAGACATTCTTAGTAAAACACAATTTGCTATAAACTTTATTTTTAAAAATAATAGAATACAACGAAAAAAAGAATATAAAAAAACTTGTCACGATTACCAACTACTTTATAGAAAAATTCCATTAGAAGTACCACTAGGTAGAATTCTTTATACGAGCAACTACTTGTTGCTTATGACTATAGAAAACCTTTAACTTTATTTTTTTAACTCTCATAATCAAAATCCAACTGATATAGTTGTAGATAGCGATTGGGGAAAAAATTACAAAGTTATTGTATTTCTAGATAAATTTTTTCCAGCAACAAAAGAATTTTTTGGGGTATATATTATCCTACTATTTCAACTATGTTGTTTTATATAGCTCTAATATTTTTAATGCTTAATGAATATATGGATAAACCAGCTTATAAGGCAGCTATTAATTTTTTTTATCAAAATAAAAAAATATTTTATTCTTATTCCCACTATTTATATTATTGGTGTTGTATTAAATCCGACTATTAAAATAGACGGTACTAAATCACTTATTGAAATTATTTATGATTGTATAGCAGTACTACCACCTCCAAGTCCCAAAAAATCCAAATCACCCACCACCTATTGAACAAACTAAAGAAGAAGTGTTGTCTAGCGTAGAAGACGAATGCAAAAAAATATATAGGTTTTATCAACAAGAAAGTGCTAGCAACATACCGGCTTCCATACCATCTTCTTCTTCTTCAACACAACCTCACAAAAAACATGATGTTTCTGCGGCTAGTATTGAAAGCCTCAGAAATAGAATGTGCGGTCGTAATGCTACTAACCAAATTAGCGAGTTTGATATTTTTGTTTTGCAAGGTTCTGTACCGTACCAAGCAGTTCTCAATGAAGAATGACGTGAAGACTTGATGAAATACTGGAAGGGGAATGAGAAGACCTTTCCGACACTTTCAATGATGGCCCGAGATGTTTTGAACATTCAAACGTCATCAACGGCGTCTGAAAGCATTTTTCTGCCGGCAGATATCAAATAGGAGAGCACAAACACTCATTAGCCGGAGATAGCTTGGAGATTGCAGTATTATTCAGAGATTGGATACAAGTGGAGCGGAGAAGGTGCGGTCATCCGGAGATCAACGAAGAAGAAGACAAAAATTACAACGAAATCTTATCCGAATGTGGTGGAAGCGACGTGGAGAAATTTGACCAACAAATACCAATTTCAATCGAAGAACCATAGAAAATTATCAAGAAACTAGAACAGGGTTTTTTCAAAATGTAATTCTTTTAATTGCAATTTTACTATGTAATTTGCAACTTTTGAACAACACCAAAAAGTTGCAATTTTGACAATTGTATTTGTATTACAAAAAAATCATATGTCTATTAAATAATATAAGAGGCACAAAAATAGTCTTGGGATGTTTTTATTACACTATCTTGTTCAATTATTGAGTTGTTTATATATGTTAATTTTTAAATTAAGTGTAAAAAAAAACCGACCCGACCCGATTCAGCCCAGATTCCGACGGGATCGGGACAGGACTTTGGTGAATCCCGCCTGTCCCGTCCCGGCCCGTTGGCCACACTTACTTGTCACTATTCTTTTATTTCAATAGGAAAATAAAATAAATTAGAACTCACATAGTAAAAATAGAACTGGACCTCGATCAAGGATACATGAACTTTTTGTTTGTTTATCATTTTATTGATTTATTTATTCAGGTAGAGCAGAAGTCGAATGAATTGATTGTAATATTTCTAATCGAGCGTGTCTATATGTGTGTGGGTGCTTGCCATATAATAGTATTCCTAGTGCTATATGATTTGAAAGAACTATTGACCCGTGAAAAGAAAAATGATAAAGAAATGGAGGATCTTGGGTGAGAAGCGAATCTTGCAGTTACCCTGATATATGGTCAAGTCGTAATCAAATTGTCGTTCTGAACTTTTATTATTATTCCAAATTAATGTTGGTTTCAGTATATTTAAATATTTTATAAAAGATATAGTGTCACGATCCTTTAGGCATTATGGTAGCATCTACACTCATCTCCGGTAGGCGAACCACTTTCCAATTAACAACATAACATAAATAAGAAAAGGAGAAATAACAAAATTGTTATAAAGATTATCTCATAATAACATAATACGAAAACAAGTCTGATAAATACGTAATTACAACCCCCAACATATCTGATCAATAGTACAAGAGCTCTAAAAAGATAAGATAAGTCTGAATGTCTGGAAATGTCTCTCGAAATCAAGTAAAGACATAAATAAAGAGAAGTGTATCCAGGGCATGCTGAATGGAGGTATGCTTACCCCGAACATAGGAAATCCTCCAACTCAAACTCAGTCACGAAGTCTTGAACTAGTAGATGGCGTTGTATCTGCATCCAAAAAGAATGCAACAAGTGTAGCATGAGTACACAACGTACCCCTGTAGGCATCATAGGCCGACAACGACGGAAGATAGGTAACAGAAATAAACATCAAGTTAACTCTCACGTAGGTCCTATACTAAGCAGTTCAAAAAATCATATAAGTCACCTCGTTTATATACAAGTCAATAACCAACGATCCAAATATTAAGGAGTTTATCAACAAGATCCATTTATCCTGAAGTCACCCAAGTTTCAATAACCAGTCCAAATCATGTTACCAATCAACAAGTAATCAATGTATAAATGAATGTATGATATGAATGCAAATGCCATGTACCTTTTCACAACCGATATACACACACTCAAATTCTATGAACTGTGAGCAATGTGGGACCCGCGCCATCCATATACCACTTCTAGCCAATCGGAATTCAACACACGTATCTGACTAGAGCCAAGACCCCTTTGGAGCCATATCAATCATTTCCATCATCTCTATGTTTCCAACCATCTCATAATATATCCTTACCTTTCTGGTCTCGTTGTACCCGTAACATTTCCATACCACTCTACTATCAGAACCATGAGTGTATGAATGGAATGGCAATAACACGGCAAGTAGTCAGGATGTATGAGATGCAATCAAGTATAAGAGATGAATATTACATGCTTTTAGAAACTCAATAACACATAATTTCACGTAGATCAGTCTATCATATCGAAAATAATGTGATGAATAAACACAAAATTATCAATAATTGAGACAAGCCCAAATAACAGCAGTCGGAATCAGCCTAAGGCTGATTCCTTAGGCTGATTGCCCAAATAACACATCAACATAGTTTAACATTGGTACCCACCCAAGCATTCATCACAACCGCTAAGGTAGCACCCCCAAATACGCCCAATACCTCTCAACATTTATAACTACTACATACTTTTATCGTAGTCTATAAAGATAAATAGTAACCTACCTCAAAGTTGAGCATGAGTCACGAACCTCAACCCTCAATGCATGCCTTACCCTTTCGAAGCATAATACTCATAGTCTAACATATAGATTCTACGTTAATAAGTAATATAATACAAATACAAGGACTTAGTCCTTAAAACAATCCAAAGATACACCCCAAAATCGACCCCGAGCCCATAGTAGAAAAATTGTATTATTACTCAAAAAACATGATGACATGCTAAATAATCATATCTTTAAGTTAATTTAAAAACTAATCGCGTTTGGACCCTCAATTTCATGATTATACAAAAAGTTCCAATTCCAAACCCTAGATTTCCCCCCAATTTCAAAAGGGTTTCTAATATTAAATTAACCATCACAAAATCATCATCTATCATTAATCAACACTAGATTACAATGCATTCATCTAATCAATAAACAATTCACAATTCACAATTCATTACCTCTTATTCTAGCATGTAGACTTAAGCTAAATTCTTCCCCAAATAGAAATTATACGAGCATTAGAAGACCCAAATGATGATCAATAAATGAAAAGACGTGAAATCTTTACCTCTAAGAAGAACAATGATTGAAGACCCAAGAAATCCCTCACCACCGAGCTCCAATCCCAAGAAAAGAGTTTTGTGAGAATAAAATCATTCTAGGATATTAAAATTTGATTATGAAATAACGATTTTGGTTCGGTGGAATTGACGTCGCCAAGGAGGAGACGCTTCGCGGAAAAATGGCCGCCGAGGCGGGATGACTTAAAATCTCGAATGGGCGTATGAGCTAGAATGACTCCGTAAAGACGGATCGCCTCTGCGAGGAAATGTCCACAAAAGCGAAAACCTCAGATTTACACTAGGCCATATCTGCGGGCCAACCTCCGCAGAGGCGGACCCACAGACGCGGCCATAAGGACGCTGATGTGACACATCAGAAACCAGCAACTTAGATGTTATATCCAATTCTCTAACAAATACCCAAAACGCTTCTGAGACCCCCTGGATATAAAATAAACATGTTATCCCAAGGTAACGATGCTACAAACTCGCTCGAGCACTCAGATTTCTCATATGACTGATCTAAGACATACTTTTCTACAAAATCACCCAAAATATTCAACTTTCATAATTTTACAAATAAAGCCATAACATACATCCAAATGCCTCGGGAAGTGAACCAATCACTTGACTAAATCATAAATGATCCAACGGAACTACCGGAAGCGGCATAACCTAGAAATAAACCCATATACTTGAAAGTCAATTTTGGGTCAAGATTATCATTTCTAAACTCTTCATTTTGGATTTTTCTTCCGAAAATCACATAAAGCTACATTCCCGCGCTTCACAAACCCCACTAGGGTCTAAGGGAAGGGTAATTTGGTCAAATAAACGTCTTTAGCTAAAAACGATCAGACGGATCATTACATATAACTGAAATTATTTTTTGTCATAATGTTGGATCTAAAAAGTTAATTCTTATTCTTTTAAGTCTAACCCCTCTCGTTAATATATATGGAAAAAGACTCGAATTTGTTTGTTATATTTTTATTTTAGTTTTTGACCTTTTTCACTTTAGAATCTCAGTTGTCACTACTCATTTGTTCCAATAGTAAAACATAATTAATTAGAACTCAGACAATAATTAAGAAGCAGAAGTGGACCTCAATCAAGAATTTATACAAAACTTTTTATTTGTTTTTTCAGGGAGAGTAAAAGTCAGGTGAAAGTGAATGTAATATTTTTAGTTACACTTTCTCCATTTATGTGTATTCTCCAGCATATGTCAGGTTTTTAGTGCTTATTAATATCTATTTAAAGAATGGTGGCCGTGAATGAAAAAACGATAAAATAGAAGGGAGGATCCTTGGGTGAGAAGTGAATATTGCATTTATGTGATGTATGATAAAGTCTTAATTAACTTGCCGTTTTAAATTTTAGTTATGTTCCAAATTAATGTTGGTTATAATATGTTAAATACTTAAGATAATTTACAACTAAATTTATATTTTGTCATTGTTACACCCCGTACTTTGGACGTCGTTATCGTTGTAAGTTAGCCGATGTAGGTTCGGAGAGAGTGAGACCCCTCCACAGGTTAGTAAAGGTTTATCGGAGTGCTAAGTAAGTTCCAGAGAATTTTGGGACTAATCGGATTGAAGAAAATAAGTTTTGACGAAACTCAATGTTGTTAGTATGCTTTGCGAAGCATTCTGCTATGCGGAATGGCTTATTCCTCGCATATAGGCTCAAAGATCAGGCCTAGAGATTACCCTAATCACTTCCTGAAGATGCGGTGGCATCTGCAGCCGCATATGGTGATCTACGATGAAGAACCAGCCGCTGATGCAAGGTGGTGGCTGACCATTTTTAGCTATTTAAGCGGTTCTTCATCATTTTTACTCATTATTCGACCAAAACAGAGCTCCTACACCCCTAAACTCTCCCAAGACACTCTCCAAGGGTTCCTAAGCTAATCCTAAGTCAAATCACTCAAGTCCTTCATTAAAAGTATGGTAGATATTGAGAAGATCTCCTAGTTTGTGTAGTTGTTAAGTTGTGGGTTGTTCCAAGCTTACGGAGAATTATTCCAGAGCTTCTACTTGTTGTATTGAGGTAAGTTCTTCCTCTCCTCCATATATTTTATTATGTCTAAGTCCTAGATAACTTATATGAGTGATATAGTGCAAGATAAACACTTGGAGAAGTTGTGTTATTGTTATAGCTTGTTGGGTTTTATGTTAAGGTAGTTCTGATGACTATAAAGATGGATATTGTTGTGTAGATATTTAGTTTTGTGTTGGATGTATTGATCTTGTTGTATGAGATATGAGGAAAGTGAAATAAATAGGGGAGGTGTTGTCTAAATGGTCATAGAACGAGCTTGTCATTCTTTTATATCAAATTCTAGCTTCTATAAGCTAAACGATGACTCCTTATTTATTGTAGATTGATGTGACATATGGATGTATCTGTTGGCTGGTAAATGAGAATGTTAAAGGTATGTAAGGCTTACCCTTTTCTTCGTTGGCATGACCCATATGAAAAACAAATGTAAATGAGACGTCCCTCCAAAATGACTTTGTTCTTAAGTTAGAAGTGCTAATATTTTTCATCCTATTAAAATGTTGATTGACTCATGTTTGTACCTTGCCGGGAGTACTTTTCGCATTTTTTATTATCTCTTCTTATGTGATATCACGTGTTGCTTATTGGTTTCACGACATCTGACAATATGTTAGTCACATAATGATAGTCGGAGGTATAACGATCTTACGTCACTCTGACCAGCTCAGAATGTTCATAATGGCCCTCATACATGTATATATATGTGTGTGTGTATGTGTGTGTGTGTGTGTGTGTGTGTGTGTGTGTGTGTGTGTGTGTGTGTGTGTGTGTGTTATATGTATGACAACGTTATATAGACATATGATATATAGCACCACTGATCAGTCTGCTATGATAGTGATGACGATGATTCCCAAAAAAGTTTGATAGCATTATATACGCATATATATGTACGATGATATTATATACACGTATTCTATATATATATGTATACCATGGCCCACAGTGGCACCTCCAGGGTTATAGGTTTATTCTACTTGTCTCTCTTTTACTTGACGTTCTTACTTACGCTCCTACTTGCCTTACATATTCAGTACTTTTTCCGTATTGACATCTATTTATTAGGGCGTTGTGTTTCAAGCCCGCAGGTTTATGTACACAGAACGACGATCTTCCCCAATAGGCCCTTTGCTCAGTGTGGTGTTTTTGCACTCCCCTTGTTCTTGAGTTATTGTGTCTAGTCGGTATGCTCTTTTGTATATATTATGGGTACGACGGGGCTCTGTCCCGACCTTATGATGATATTTCTGCTCTTAGAGGCTTGTAAATGTATGTCATGTATATAGATGTCATGTTTGGCCTTGTCGGCGTATATTTTGATGAACAAACTTTCATGGTGGTCTTTTCGGCCCATATCTATGTATATATATGCATATTAGGTTGACATCATCAACTGTTTATAGTTCTATTTCATTTAGTCTATCATGTCGACCTTGAACAACTCATTTGTTTGTTAAACTTTATGAATGAGTCAGGTATATTGGTGATCGGTAAGTAAGGCCCGCATGCCGGTCGTGCCCCTCTGATTTGGGGTGTGACAAACCTGGTATCAAAGCAAGTCAGTTCTAGGGAGTCTACAGGTCGTGTCTAGTAGAGTTTTATTTATGGGTGTGTAGTGCACCACACTTATAATTAGGAGGCTATAGGGAATTTAGAATGGTTGCTTTCCTTCTAAATCTAGATTGTGCAATAAAGTCTAGTTATAAGTATTCCATTTCTAACCCTATCATGTTCATGATTTCAGCGATGCCTACAACGAAGAAGAAGTCCTATGGTAAGAGGGCATTAGATACGGTTAGGAAAAAGGATATTAGTCAGGTGCAACCCACTAATGTAGGACAGGGTGAGTCGTAGAGTGAGACCTCATCACATGCTTCTCAAAATTTGCCACCTGTAGATGAGCATAGAAGGGCTCCAACACCTCCATTTCCTCGACCTGACACTCCTGATGAGGATCTTGATATGCGGAGTACGATACGGTTGTTGACCCAGTTAGTGGCCACTCAGGCCCAATGGCAGGGTACAGGATATTCTAACAAAGCGATTAGTGCGAGAGTTTGGGATTTAATTAATCTTGACCCTCCGATATTCACGAGATCTGATCCTAAGGAAGACCCGCAAAATTTCATAGATCAGGTTCACAGGACACTGCGAGTGATGCATATTAAATATACTGAGTCAGTGGAGTTAGCATCCTACAGATTGTAGGATGTTTCTGGTGTTTTCGTATGACGCTTGGGAGCGGTCCCGAGGAACACGCGCACCACTAGCTGTGTGGAGAGTTCTCTAAGGATTTCTTGCACTATTATTTGCTAATAAAATTACGACGGGATAGAATTGATTAGTTCCTACATCTTGAGCAGGGTAACATGAGTGTGCGTGAGTATAGTCTTTAGTTTGACTCCCTAGCTAGATATGCTCCCTTGATAGTGGCCGAGATGAGTTATCGGGTGCATCTATTTATGAGTGGGTTGGGGCCGCATCTTATTAATGAGTGCACTACGGCCTATCTAAATGAGGGGATGGATATATCTAGTATACATGCATATGCTCATACTTTTGAGGACCATAAGCGACAGCAGCGGGCCAACCGGGATCGTGATAGGTGTCAACATAAGAGGAAAAGGTCTGCAGGTCATTTAGGTGAGCCTCGGGGTAAGGTTAGGCCATAGTTTCCTAGGCGTCCAACCTATCCAGTGGCTAGTGCAGCGTCACAGTTTTTGGAGCTGAGGTTTGATTAATTTACTCGGTCTGGACCAGGTCAGAGTTCGCAGGCATCGGGGTCTTAATATAGAGGGGATTCGATTCATATGAGGTCGTATTTGCCTTAGTATGACTAGTGTGGTATGCCCCATCATGGGTCGTGTCACACCCCAATCTTGGAGGGTGTGGCCGACACCCAACACCCTAAGGCCCGAGCATACCAACTGTAATGCATGAACCGCATGACATAAGACTTGGGCCGACAAGGTCTCCCAATAACAATAATAGGACAGAATGCAACAATATCCTGCACACAGAAGAAGCCTAACAATAACATATGTATACATTACTAAGTCTGACAAGATCGTAACAAGCATATTAACAACAAGCAAAGGCCGACAATGCCACACAAGACACATATACAACAACCTCTAATCTGCAAGCCTCTAAGAGTACAAATATATATCCAGTCGGGACAGGGCCCCGACATACCCAAAATAACTATATACATATGCAATAGTGCCTACCGACTTTGTACAACAACTTTGGAGAAGTGGAGTGCGACTACCAGCAGCTGAAATAGGTACCCTACTGTGGAGGTCTGTCGATCTGTCTATCTGTACTTGCGGGCATGAAACACAGCGCCCTAGAAAGGGACGTGAGTACAAAAGAATGTACTGAATATGTAAGACATGTAAAGCATATGAATAAAGAATGTAATGTAAGATAAAGGTATAAAAGTAAATCTGAAACTCAGAAAAAGGCCGTTGAGGACATATTACTGATATAATCATGAATATATGCATGAAAGTAAGATCCGACCACTCTATGGGGCCATTTAATATAGTATCAAGCCTCTTTGTATGGCAATTGTCATCAAAACGTATCCAGCCATATAGGACTCGGTAATGTCATACCCAACTACAGTGGTCTACACGTATAAGTGTCATACCCGGCCGACTATAGCGTGACTCGATAGGAAAATAAATACATATATATAAGTGCAATGCAAGATAGACCTCAAGGGACACTATGAATAGAGTCGGAGTGACCTATGGTCGTTATCCTCCGACTCTCGTTATTGTCGCTACGTTAATCAACTTTTAACCAATCACCAAGGGACATATAGAATACGGGGAGTTCTCCCGACCATAGACAATCATGGGACATGAATTACTTCAAGAACAAAGGGGGTATGGACAACTAAATTTAAAAAGAAGGTGTTGTCCTTTGAAAAAACGATTGTATAAAAATCATGCCAAAGAAAGAAGATATCCCTACATATCTTGTCGCCTTAGTTTTACGGATTCCACAAGTCTTCGGACACCCTACGAATGATTATCTACATTATATGAATGATTTGTATCAATATTGGATTCATAGCGTATAAGGAACTTCATTTAGACATCTTATCGAACAACTTGTGTGCATAACTTTGGAAGATCATTTGTAGTCTAAATTTTAATTTTAAAATATTATATTAATTTAATCTAATTTAGCTTTGAAATTTAGTCAAATTGACTTGTAAAAAAAAATATGACAAGTATTTTGGGACGGAGGGAGTAACTATTAGTATTTCTATTTTTATGGACGGTTGTTAATATGTTTGCTATTATTGAGTTTGATTGAATCTGAGGCTATGTGAAAATTCAGAATTTGGATGAATGTGGGTAGTCTTGAATGTAACTAATTTTATGGTCACGAGAGTTTTTCAATTTTTTTTCAAAATAATTTTTTATTATATTTCAAAATCAATGTTTGATTATAAGGTTATCAAATTCAATCTGGAATTGAATTTTAAATTTGAAAAAAGTACTCCAAACCTACTTTCTAAATCTCCTTTGTAAAAAATCCAACCAAACATAACTTCATTTTAACTTCAAGCTCATAAATTCTGAATAAAATAAAAAATATTTGAAATCCATGGCCAAAC
The DNA here is from genome assembly GCA_029783415.1 of Anisodus acutangulus. Taxonomy (NCBI): domain Eukaryota; kingdom Viridiplantae; phylum Streptophyta; class Magnoliopsida; order Solanales; family Solanaceae; genus Anisodus; species Anisodus acutangulus. Next base: position 41,124,212 of record CM056506.1, on the reverse strand, counting down.
ACCTACCTTTAAGTTTTCAATTTTGTTGTCGGGCTCTTTGGTTTGATGTTGGGAGTAAATTGTTGGACTATGATTAGCTTTTGTCTATTCGAGAGCAGACACATACCTAGGAAGTTATATTGAAATTTGTTGTCTCATCAACTATAGCTCTATTTTCAGTATTGATTCAGAATTGTCTTAGTCACGTGATAAATGTGAATTTTCAGAAATAGGAGTTAGGCCACATGGGAATTACACAGATTGTATTAAGATGAGTATGAATATTAATTATAGAACTCGCTTCTGCTTTAGTCGATGCGAATTACACTTTGATTTTTTCATAATGGCGATACATAATATATTAATATTCTCTATATATTCTGTAATTACTATTCTATTTGGTTGAAAGCTTCTCATTAATGCAATATTTATAGGTTTTTTACAATTTACAAATTTAATTAGAGACGAATCTCTACTTTACATAATTACACTAGAATAATAATTACAGAATATATGAAGAATGTTAATATATTCTCTATCTGTAAATACAACAACAATAACAACACATCCAGTGAAATCCAACAGTATGAGATCTGAGTAGGATAGAGTATACGCAGAACTTATATGAGAAAGAAGAGATCACGGTGAGCAATAACATGTGAAACCTCTATGACACAAGAATGATCAGAATGCTTGAGACAAAGAATTCTCGACTATTTCACAAAAACTAATGAAAAACTAAAAAAAATGTGTCATCATTAATCAATAAAAGTTAAGCTAACCAAAAGTTTGAACGGTGTGTGAAAAAAAGACCATATTTCATCATATGCTCGTCTTTGGCACCTATATCTACAATTATATAGTCAAAGTAGCATCCCAACGAAAGAACGTGAGCACAACTTATTCATTACTCATTGGTTCACTCACAAAGGATGAAACAAAACTTAAATGAAACATGAATACAGGGAAGAAGACTTAAGAAAATGAATACATAATGTATAAATTATAAAAAACATTTAGGAGAGCATTAAAATAATTCATAACAAAACCTTAAACATAAACCCTTCTTTGGGAAGTACCATTCGACTCTGACATTATTCATAATTAAGTCATCATCTAATTATTCATACTAGCACATGTTCTTTGCCTTACCAGGACGACATTCTTTCATAGTGGTCAAGCCAACAGTTTCACTAGTTTCATATTCTGACATAGTGATTTCTGAGTTAATCACAATTCAACTAAAGCTATGAATACGCTTCTCAGATATTAAGGTGACTCTCAAAATATTTCATAACTTTTTTTTTGGCACCTTAAGCCTCAATTTTACATAACTCTAATACTTATAATTTATCATAACATTTTTTGCATGAGCACATAAACTAGTGTTTAAGTAATCATGAAAGTTCATAATAAAATGAGATAATGGTCAAAAATATATTTGAACTATCACTCTTTAGTTTCACACTCCAACAATAAATTTCTCTTTTTCTATTTTGTTAAACAGAGTCCAAAGAAGAAGAGTCTAATCGGGCCTCTCTAAGAAATTTCAAAGAAAGAGCCCAAAGACCTCAAAGACGTCCAGCTTTCGGTAGTCAAAACAGTTGCCAAATCTTTAGTATTAAGGAAAGTATATTATGTGTATATTGTAGTATATTTGTTACCTAGATTAGGTTATACACTTACCATAATTAGGATATACACTTACCATATTGTATAGTTAGAATTATGGTAGGAGAAGGTTTGTAACTTGTATATATATCTATTCAATCAATGAAAATAATCAATGGGATTATTTCTTTAATGGTATCAAGAGACTAGGTCTAACCAAAAGTTTTCTTCTCTCAAACTTTTGCCTTTTACCTCTTTGGCCGAGACCCCCCCCCCCCTCCCTCGGGTTTTTCTCTCCAAATATCTCGTCTTCCGCTCTCAAAAACCTCTCTTAAATTTATCCTCCTTCTTTGTTCTTTCAAATATGTCTAAGAACAATTTTCACCCTGCCCTCACGGTTTCCAATATCAAGCTCAGTGTCCCTATTGTCCTTGAGATGGAAAATGTTCAATATGCAACGTGGGCGGAGTTGTTTAAAATTCACGCTATCTCTTATCAAGTTCTTCATCACATAATTCCTCCCGCTAGACCCCTTCCTGCGGAGGATCCTGAGGTGTGGATTACACTTGATGCTACCGTTCTTCGGTGGATATACGCCACGATTTGATGGACCTTCTACAGACGATTATGGAGCCCGATACCACGGCTATGGTCGCATGGAATAGATTGCGTGACATATTCCAAGACAACCAACATTCTCGTATCGTCACACTCGAGCGAGAATTCTCTCTCGCTCGAATGGGCGTATTTCAACGCTTCGCATATTGCAAGAAACTAAAGGAATTGGCGGATCAACTCCGTAATGTTGGCGCACGGTGACAAATAATCGTCTAGTTCTACGATTGGTTGCCGGGCTTTGAGGCCTATAATGGTGTTGGAACTCTCCTTCGCCAAAGCAACCCTCTTCCCGACTTTCATCAAGCCCGCTCCATGTTGACGTTGGAAGAAGCGGTTTGGCTAAAAGCGACTACCGAGCAAGCCCGGTTGTCATGGTGGCATCCTCTCCTAGTTCTTCGGGTTTTGTTAATAATTCGGGCCAAAACCATAATAATGGTGGCGGCAAGAATAATCGCAAAAATAACAAAAACCGCGGGGGCAAACGAGGTAGTTCTGGTGGCGGTTTCGGTGAGCAACAAGCATGCGGTGGGTCCCATTCGGGGTACAGTGGGCCACCACCACCGTGGGCCCAGCGATGGGGCGATGGCGATGGCACCGCACCCTCGGCGATTCTGCCCGGCGATGGTGGCGATCCAGAGCCCAATACCCAGCATTGGCGGCCCATCGATGGCCCAAAGAATACTTCAGCGGTAATGCTCGGCCCAAAGACGGCCGGCCAGAGTCTCGGGCCCCGTCCTCCGCAAGCCCATCATGCAGCAGGCCCCACTCAGACTGATATCGAGGCTGCGATGCACACGTTAGGGTTGACTCAACCGGACCCAAATTGGTACATGGACACCGAGGCCACTACTCACATGACGTCCGAATCAAGTACTCTCTCATCTTATTCCAATTTGAGCACCCCTCGGGGGATAATTGTTGGTAATGGCAGTTCTATTCCAATTCTAGGGTATGGTCAGAAAATATTGTCTCCTCCTAATCCACCACTCCTCTTGAAAAATACTTTACATGCTCCTAAATTGATTAAAAATTTAGTGTCTGTCCGAAAATTCACAAATGACAATTATGTTTCTGTTGAATTTGATCCTTTCGGTTTCTCTGTGAATGATTTCAAGACGGGGAGTCATCTCATGAGGTGTGATAGTAGGGGGGATCTGTATCCTATCATGCCCGGTTTCAGTCCATCGAGTCCAAATTTTGCCATCGCCTTGCAGCCATCTCTCCTTCCATATGGCATGCTCGTCTGGGTCATCCGGGATCTTCTATTTTATCAGCTTTAGATAAAAATAGCTTTATTTCTTGTAAGGGTACAAATAGTACTCCAATTTGTCAGTCTTGTTCATTAGGAAAAATTATTAAGTTGCCCTTTGTAGACTCCAATTCTCATACTTCTATGCCATTTGACATTATTCATAGCGACTTGTGGACATCTCCTGTTCTTAGTTCAATGGGTCATCGTTATTATGTTCTCTTTTTAGATGATTATTCTAGATTTTTGTGGACGTTTCCAATTGCGAATAAATCACAAGTGTTTTCTGTCTTCATAAAATTTAGAGCGTTCATTCGTACTCAATTCGAAAGAGAAATAAAAAATATTCAATGTGATAATGGGAAAGAATATGACAATAGGGAGTTTCGGGAGTTTTGTGCTACTCATGGGATAAATTTTCGTTTTTCATGTCCTCATACATCTTCACAAAATGGGAAAGCCAAACGCAAAATTCGTTCCATAAATAACATTGTCCGAACTCTCCTAATACATGCCTCCATACCTCCATATTTTTCGCATCATGCTCTACAAATGGCCACTTACCTTCTGAACATAATTCCGTCTAAAGGTCTGACATATTCTTCCCCCCTCAAAATCCTATATAATAAGAACCCTTCTTATTCTCACCTTCGGATTTTTGGGTGCTTGTGTTATCCGTTATTTCCATCCACCACAATTAACAAACTTTAGGCTCGGTCTACCCCGTGTGTGTTTTTGGGTTATCCGTCGAATCATCGTGGTTATAAGTGTTTTGATTTATCCTCCAAGAAAATCATAATCAATCGCCATGTCATTTTTGATGAAACTCAATTCCCGTTTACGAAAGTTCATACTCCCGAACCCAAGTCGTATAATTTTTTGGATGACCAAATATCCCCGTATATTATTCGGAATTTTTCGGACAACTCCCGCATCAGAATTCCCACGGCCCATCGCTCGCCGGCCCCACAAGAACGTCACTCCCATCGCCCAGCCATCGAACAGTTCTAGCTATTGGGCTGGGCCCACCCACTCGAATCGTCCGTAAACGTAACCCACCAGAGCCGATTTGGGCCAAGAAAGCCCATCACGCCGCCACCCATCCCGAGCCCGTAAAATTCCCAAAATTCCTCAATTCTTCCTCAAGTCATAGACCGGTCACTCGTAGTCGGCGGGTATTTTTACACCTAAAAGACATTTTAATTTACATTCGGATGTCTCTAAATCCCTTGCCCCGCAATCTTGTGTCCGCATTAAATGACCCTAATTGGAAAATTGCTATGGTGATGAATATAATGCTCTTATTGATAATAAGACGTGGGAGTTGGTGCCCCGTCCCATATGGTATTAATATTATCGTGTCTATGTGGATTTTTGCTCATAAGGAGAATTCAGATGGGTCATTTGCTCGACATAAGGCGCGACTTGTTGGTGATGGTAAGACTCAGCAGGTTGGAATTGATTGTGGTGAGACGTTTAGTCCGGTGGTCAAACCGGCTACCATTCGCACTGTGCTTAGCTTGGCTCTTTCAAAGACTTGGCCAATCCATCAGTTGGATGTCAAGAATGCCTTTCTACATGGTGATCTCAAGGAAACAGTCTATATACATCAGCCGTTGGGTTTCAGGGATCCCAACCGCCCTCATCATGTCTGTTTGTTGAAGAAATCATTATATGGGCTTAAGCAGTCTCCACGTGTCTGGTAAACACGATTTGCTGATTTTGTTTCGACTATTGGGTTCACACACAGCAGGTCAGACAATTCTTTGTTCATCTATCGCCGTGGTTCGTCATTGGCCTATATTCTGTTATATGTGGATGATATCATTTTTACTGCCTCCTCCGATGCTTTGCGTCAGTCTATCATGGACATGCTCAGTTCTGAATTTGCTATGAACGACTTAGGGCCGTTGAGTTATTTTTTGGGGATTGCCGTCAAATGTCATTCAGGTGGTTTGTTTCTGTCTCAACGGAAGTATGCGGCTGAGATCATCGAAAGGGCTGGGATGTCATCCTGTAAGTCCACTTCCACGCCAGTTGATGCAAACTCAAAGCTAAGCGTCGCAGCAGGTGCACCATACGAGGACCCGACCCGCTATCGCAGTCTTGCAGGGGCCCTCCAGTATCTTACCTTTACCAGACCGGATATTACATATGCGGTTCAGCAGGTGTGTTTATTCATGCATGATCCCAGAGTTGAGCACATGAATGCAATCAAACGCATCATTCGGTATATTCAGGGGACACTAGACTATGGGTTGCACTTGTATCCTTCCTCTACATCCACATTTGTCTCTTACACGGATGCTGATTGGGGTGGTTGTCCCGACACCAGACGGTCGACTTCTGGCTATTGTATGTTCCTCGGCAACAACTTGGTCTCATGGTCGGCGAAGCGTCAGGCAACTCTATCACGCTCAAGTGCAGAGGCAGAATATCAAGGGGTAGAGAATGTGGTCTCAGAATCATGTTGGCTACGTAATTTGCTTTTGGAGCTTCATTGTCCCATTCAGAAGGCAACCTTGGTATATTGCGATAACATTAGTGCCATCTACCTTTCAGGTAACCCAGTTCAACACCAGCGCACCAAGCATATCGAAATGGACATTCACTTTGTGCGTGAAAAAGGTTGCAAAGGGTCAAATTCGCGTATGCCATGTCCCGTCTCGTTATCAAATTGCAGACATTTTTACAAAGGGTGTACCGTCGCTTCTCTTTGAAGATTTTAGGAACAGTCTCGGCTCAAGACCGCCCGCTATGATCATGGGTGTGTTAAACAGAGTCCAAAGAAGAGGCCCTAATGGGCCTCTCTACAGCCCAATGAGTAAAGGCCAGTTCAAAGACTCAAAGACGTCCGATTCTTTGGTAGTCAAAACAGTAGCCAAATCTTTAGTATTAAGGAAAGTATATTATGTGTATATTGTAGTATATTTGTTACCTAGATTAGGTTATACACTTACCATAATTAGGATATACACTTACCATATTGTATAGTTAGAATTATGGTAGGAGAAGGTTTGTAACTTGTATATATATCTATTCAATCAATGAAAATAATCAAGGGGATTATTTCTTTCATATTTGAACTATCACAGTTTATGTATTAAAACACACATAATTGATAGTTCAGGCAGGAAAAAGAAACAACGGATAGTTGGCCTAATCAACTTCGAAGTATATTTTAGCATATAAATGGTGATAGTTCAGGTAGGAAAAAGAATTTTTTGATAGTTGAAATGTGAAAGTCGCAAATATAATAGTTTAGACATATTAACACTAATAAAATTTAGTAATTTTCATGAAATCTAAATCAAGTGAAATTTTGTAAACATAGTTTAAAAATGAATCTACTCTTTCCAGGGTGAGATTATACTGAATATATTATTAATATTGTATAACTTTGTTACCGCCCGAAGTGTTTGCCGTTTTATCGGCTGACGAAATCGGATGACAAATTGATTCCTTAACTAAGAGATTTGGGCCGGAAACAGAACTCTAACTTCCAGCAATGGGTTCTCCAACTACTCCAGAAAGCGTTAGGATGGTGAGTGGGTAAACTAGGTGGTAAGAAGCATAAATACAACTAGAGTGCAATAAAAGCGGTAAAGGTAGAATGAAGATAAATAAGAATCAGTTTTTTGATTAATTGTGTTGTGTATTCTGTACAATTGATTCCTATATTTATAGTACAAAAAGAATAAACGTGACCCCCTATGTTAGCCATCAAACTACCCACGAAATCCACTAGCCAACTATGAGGAGGTGGTGCCGAATTTTTCGCTTGGACCCCTAGCACGATCGACGACACTCCCTTCAGGCTGTTGCTGGTTGCTACCTTTTCTAGAAGGTCCTTTGACTTAGTCTTCGAGGCGTCCTATTATGTGTGAGTTTCAGCTGTTCCTCGGAATTATGACTCGGTCAGACTACTGTAATAGCCATGATGATTTTCTAGCCGAGGGTAGGGACTAACGGATTCGGCCATAATTTCGCTCAGTTACCGATTTAGAATCTTTTTCCTCCTTCGGTTGTCACTTGATTCGGCTAAACATTTTTGAGTGTTAACAAACTTATAATGAATTAATAAAATAGTTATGTCATGTCATTTAAATACTTTAAACATTTATGTACTATAATACATCCTCACCCTCTTCAATCAAGTATACACTACTCCCTCTCTCCATATTTATATGACACGTTTTTTTCTTTTTAATCGGTCTAAAAATGACATATTTTCTTATTTATCAATAATTTAACTTTTGTCAAATTAGGCATTGGGCCTAACTTAGGCCCCAAAAGCTAGCTCAAATGGAGGAGAATTTCTCAAGCATGGACCCAAGCTATTTTCCACCCTTTCAAATTTCACCCCCTAATCCGAGGGCCCACATCAGATGGGTCTGACTCTAATATCATGTTAAATTAGACATTAGGCCTAACCCACACTCCAAAAGCTAGCTCAAAGGGAGGAGAATTTCCCAAGCCTTATAAGGAGTCCAGAAATTTCATCCCTCACTTATGTCGTATATTTCTCTTCAACAATTTTAAGCTTTACATTTTACGCGTAACAAGATAATTTATAACCATATAAATATTTTTATCTTGTTTTAGACTATAAAATTTCAAAATCTTCCTTTATTTTTTAAATTTTATTTCCTATCAAATTAAATCACATAAATTGAAATTGAGGGAAATTATTTCGTCCAACATATTGAAGACATAAATTTAATGAGACAAGACTGTTAAGAGAAAGTACATCTTTAACTCATTTCAATTAAACAGATGCTCCATTAATATATACCAAGATGATAGCCACAAATGAAAATTGAAAAGAAAATATATGACAAGGACACATGGCAGTTGTAGATCATATACATGATAACTGGACACTGGTCCACTGCACCATTTCTTATTTCCCAAGCAATGCAAGCAATTCGCGTTCACACACCAGTCTAATGCTTATCCATTGGTCATTCAAACTCAAAAGTCTTGGGAATCAAGTAAATTGGAGGACAGAACTGCACTAGTGCATCTAGAATTTTAAATTAGTGAGTAAAGACTAAAGAATATTAGGTAAGTCATATTTTATAATTATACTATTAATCAATAAAAACATAGTACTCCCTTTATTTTAATTTATTTATCTTACTTTTTGTTCATGTTTTATATTAGTATCTCTTGACACGTAATATTCTATTTGATATATTTAAGACCACAAAATTTTATAGACATTTTAGTAAATTATACATATTTTTATTTTAAGACTACATAATTTAAAATTTTACTTTATTTTTTTAAACTTTGTATCGAATCAAACTAAAACAAATAAATTAAAATGGAAGAATTATTGTTTTCACATATACTTTACTGCTAACTATAGCTAATTAGTATATAGTCTTGTCTCAATTATTATTTAAACTATCATTAATCAATGTGTAAATACTAGATGTGAGTAAAAAAAAGTTCACACAACTATATTCAATATGATTTTATGGCAATAAGTACAATCTTATTGTAAGTATTTCCTCTACTCATTTTACGTAATACACTTAATTTTGTAATGTGTCATATAACAAATGATATATTTCTCTTTTTAAAAATAGTTTTTACTTTAAATTCTAATTTTTTTCTTTAGTGACATAATTTATAGATAAATAATGATGACTTATTTCTTTTTTCTTTGCTCAATCAAATACCGTTATATAAATAGGTCACTTGAAAGTAATTTTTTAATTTAATTTGCATATAGACATATAAATATGTGAAAATAGGTCACTCTCCCCTCTCATAATATTATATTTTACTTATATATCGAACACAAAAAAATAAATAAAAAAATTTAATATTTTTTTAGAAAATATTTTCCTTCGTATGAACACACCCTGGAAATTGCGCATTAGCTGTCAAGAGTATATTTGTCCCTTAGCTCGAATCAAATCAAACTAGTATTAATATATAAAGGTGGCTTCCTTCAAAATTACATCAATCTCCCACTTTCTTCAAATATCAAATACTCTCCTCTGTCCTCTGTTCTTCAACTCCTAAACTCTGTTCTTCACTAAAACAGTGTCTCTTCTTCTGTCTTTCCTTTTAGAGAGAGCTTATCACAGTACCAATAAACTTAGAAATTGAATTGCAAATGGAAAATCCTATTTCCAAATCAAGCAAGAACCAAAATTTACCTCCAAGAAGGGGACAAATCAAGATCAAAATTTTGAAATCTTTGAAGAATTCAGCTACTAAATTACTAAGGAAAAATGGAAATGAAGGTTCATTTACACCATCAACGACAACGCCCAAAGAAACCCCAAGCCGCTACGATTCTGGTGCTGATTCTGATGGATTACATAGATGATACTGCCAAAAAACGCTACAAACTTCGTCGCTAATTTTTTGATAATCCGTTGCTATAGGATTAGCAACGGATTTTGTTGTTTAGCTACTAAAATGATGAATTTGTTCAAAGTTATAACTGTTGCTTTGGGGAGTCTCTTGCAAATATTCTAGCAGGGGGAATTTTGTTTCCCCTTGTTTTTCTTTCCAAGCTTCAGCATATTTTGAAGATATTTTTCTGATACAGTGTGATATCTTAATCTCTTTAATATTTTTTCTTTTTTCTGCTATATTGTCTTTGATCATTATTTCTGAATTCAGAGGCAAAGGCAGATATGTAATTTTTTTTTTAATTTTCAGTTTTGGATTGTAAGATATATAAATGAATGACTTTTATTTGCTATCTTTTAAGTGTAAATGGCGATTTTCTTCTCTTGTTCACTCTATTTTAGTTGGCTTTGGTAAATCCATACGGTATCATCTTTTACTTGATGCTTATAGTATGGTGAGCCCCAAGCGAAGGAAAAAAATACATGAAAAACATAGAGAAAGATTCAAAGACAAGATACGACTTGGACATGGTAACTTGAGTTTCGTCAATTGTCTTATTTAATTTAATTGTCACTATTATTAAGTGTGTTCGAATATGAAGTTAGGAACAACATGATAGGAGCAGAATGACTATGACTGAGATTCCAAAAAATGCTAATACTTATCCAGTTCCATTTACATCCCTATCTTAAAGCAGGGATAATCGATAATACAAGTATGATTCTACATAATTTAATAATTTTGTTTCATATCCTATATTTTGAGTTACTCACTCAAAATCTATAAATTTAAAATCTTTTATCCGCCTCTAATATTAGGTAGTATTAAGTTCGGTAGAATGGGGAACATATCTTTGGTGTAGCCAATTCAAAATTTTTCTTTATCTCTTGGTTCTCTTTAATTTGATGTTGGGAGTATATCCTTGGACTATTATGACCCATTTGTTTGTTCAAAAGAAGAGATAAGGAAAACATCTTAGAATTTGCTGTCTGATTGACTGACCTTTGTTCAAATTTTGACTAGAAATTCTCTTAGCCACCACGTGATAAATGTGATTTCAAAGTTTGGAGGATGAATTAAGTCATGTGCGAATTACATGTATATAGTTTTAGTAGGTATTTGGACGATATTTGAGTATAAGCTAGAAAAAAGAAACGTATTGAAGTTAAAGTTGAAACAGAATATCTACAGATAATTCAAAAGATTTGTGAATGGAGATCAATATTTAACTTGGGATACACTTTCCAATTATTACTCCATTTTAATGTTTATATGAGAATTTAGTACTTACAATGTTATCTCTAAACTAGTGCTTATATAATGAAGTCTAATATTTAAAATGCTGATATAGGAGTAATATTTCATGACGAGATGAACCCTAAGATAGATATTAATAGTATCAATTTTCTATTTGAATAAATTCAAGACTTACACTAGCTATTCAAGTGACGTGACGTCCACGACACTAATCATATTTCATTGAAAATTTAAACAATGATATTCAAAAAATAATTTGATTTGTACATTTGTTTTCCAATCTGGAGTTAATATATAAAAATAGAGTTTAGCTTAAACTAGAAAAACATAACCAAGAAGAAAATAAAATTAAAAAAAACTACGCATAGAATCAACTAGGAAAACTAAATATTCTATACACAGAAGAAAACTAAATATAAGATCATAATTCATGTGGCACAAGAAAAGGACATAAACCAATATAAATCAAGTTACTATATATAGCTAATCTCTCTTTTTGAGTTTTTATGTATTGTTGTATGATTTGGGACTTCCTATAGGTTAATAATATTTTTTTTATATTGTGGGTGTGTTTGGTTTGGTACCGAAGGGGTTCGGTGGTGCCCAACGCATTTGAAGCAACTTAGAAGTTAATAAATTTTCTGGTACTGATTTCCCTATTCGCGGGTGTGAAGAGGAGGGTCGCGAAGGTGAAGGCTAGGGGAGTTAGTCATCACAACTGTGTGAAGGGTCCGCATATGGGACTCAACGACAGGTCAGCCTGGTCAAGCCTTGTGCAATGTGCACAACCATATGGGCTTAAGCCACTCAGATAAATGGCGATCGCGATAGCTGTGCATTAATCTCCTTGTGGATGCCTTTTGAAATTTATGCATGTTTTCTCTCCAATTCAAAAATGATCCAAAAGTTATGTAACAGCCTTTTATAGTAATACAAGGTACGTTGTGCAAGTGCAAATAAACTCTCGTGTATGGTACTGATTGATTCATGCGAATTATCAAGCCTATCACAGAAATTATGTGATAAAGTTGCATTATTTGACCTTATTCTCCTTCTCTTACACTTCAAAATATTTCTGCTTCTATATATTTTTCGTATTTCTTTTTTTGGTAATCAACTTTTTCATTAACCACCAAAGTGAAAAATTACAAATCCATAGCTAGCTACAACACATCATAGCTATCTCAGGAGATACAAGCAGAAACTTAGAAACAAACATTACAGAGGAACATGAATCACTTAACAACTAAGAAAATGAATCTAAGAAGGTATTGTTGTAGGCTTGGCGTAGCTCTCACACAGCATGTATAGGTGATATCTTTGGCAATGGCCTCAACAGTTGTTGCTCTTCCTTCAAAAATTCTGGAATTTCTTTCAATCCAAATAGCATGGACACATTCTGCAAAGATGATTTTGAATACACTAGCAAGTAATGTTTTTCCTTTAGCATTTGCAACAGCCCATCTCTCATACTGGTCCCAAATAACAACATTCATCCGAGGTCTGTGAATCCAACCCAATACTCTGTCCCATACTTCCCTGGCAAAAGTACATTGCACAAATAAGTGTTCCAGGTTCTCATCCTGACTGTGGCACAAGGAACATTTTGGTTCAGCTGGAATACCTCATTTGAGCAGTCTGTCGACAGTTAGGAGTCTCCTATGTAAATGCATCCACATGGTAAATCTGGCTTTTGGTTTAGCATAATTGGTGAAGATTTGAGACTTCCAGTAAACCCTTGGCAAGACAAGTAACAACTGGTGATATATGGTTCTTATCATGCTATGTGTGCTGGTATGTTGGTGTTGAACCATCTAGAGAGTATGATGAGCTTGTAAAATCTGTCTAACCATACAAGAAGCCTGTCGAGGTATCACAAGGTCATTGAGCTATTTTCTTTTTATGTAGAAGGCATAAATCTTCCTTATCCATAGTTTGTCCTGCTTGTGAGCCAGGTCCTAACAAGATTTTGCCAAAGCAACCTTATTCCACAACCTGATTTTGATCAAATTCAGACCACCAACAGACTTGGGTAAGCACATTTTATCCTATGCAACAAGAGCTTTCCTAATGATAATATTTTTTCCAGTTCAGACATAGCTTCGACAGTAAGCATCAATATCGTTTAGCACATGTACTGGGATGGGGAAAAGTTGAGCCCAATAATTTGGACTCCAAACACCACTGATTGGACTAATTGAATTCTACCAGCATAAGATAATTTTTTTGCTGTCCAAGAAGCAATTCTACTAGTAATTTTGGTGATTAGAGGTTGCCATTGCAGGATAGAAAGTCTTTTAGTACAGAGTAGGATGCCCCCTGTCCATAACCTAGATGCAGTAAAATGTTATCTCTGTCTACTTATTTTACACCACCAAAGTAGATAGAGCTCTTGCTGGGTTAGGTTACAAGCCTGAAGCTTTCGAGAATGTAAGAAAAAAATTATGCAAGGCTGTAGCAAATCACCTCTACTGAATAGAAGAAGGTCATCTGCAAAACTCAAGTGAGTAATGCTAATTTTAGCACATCTAAGGTGATATTTGAACTCTTTAATATTTTTTAACTCATTCAGGCATCTGGTGAGGTATTCCATGGAAATGGCAAAAAGGAAAGGGGAGATTGGGTCACCTTGTCTCAGGCCTTTTGCAACAATGAAAGGTTCAGATGTTGATCCATTGATTAGGATAGTATAATTGAAAACTTTAACACAAGCCATTATCCATTTGGTAAATCTATCAGGGAAGCCTAATTCTAGCATAACTTGTTCTAAATAGGGCCATTCCACTGAATCATAGGCCTTTTGAAGGTCAATTTTGATCATGACTCTAGGAGATATGTGTTTTCTAGAATAGGCTTTAACTAGTTCATGGAGAAAAATTATATTGTCAGCAATTTTCCTCCCAGGAATAAATCCTGCTTGGGCTTCACAAATGATATATGCATTACTACTTGGAGTCTAGCAGCTAGAACTTTAGCAATCAGTTTGTACATAATAGTGCACCAAGCTATAGGTCAAAAATCCTTAACAGTATTAGGGTTTGGAACTATACGTAAGAGTGTTAAGGTAGTGCAATTGATACCTTAAACATTCTCCCAGTAACAAAAAAACTTTCTAACAGCTGCAATCACCTCATCTTTCACAACAGCCCATAAAGCTTTTAAAAAAAGAGTTATAACCATAAATACCTGGAGCCTTCTCATCTCCAATGGATATCAATCCATTATAGATTTCATCATATGTTACTGGAGCACACAGGTCAAGCTATTGTTGATGAGTAAGAACTGGTCCTTTCTGCAGACTTTGTTGGCAGCATGTAGTGTAGTTGTTTCTGTTCCCATTAAGCCTTTGAAAAATTGTAGGATTTCATCAGAAATAGTTTTTGGATCACTCAATCGTGTTCCTATCAGAGAAGAAAGTTCATTGATTTGCTTATGATGTGCCCTTTCTTTGACTACAACAGCAAATTAGTTAGTACTTGAGTCCCCAAGCTTAATCCAGTTAGCTTTGAATTTTTGCTTGAGAGCATATTCTTCAATCATATACCATCTTTTCAAATTTTGCAAGAGTTCCTTCTCTTTGGTAATAAGAGTGTTAAAGAGTATTATCTGTTAAGTGATTGTTGTGTGTCTTGAAGATCCTTTCTGGCCTGTTCAATATGTTGAGTAGTTCCGTTAAAGTGATCATTATTCAATTTCCTTAGTGCTGGTTTAAGAGCTTTCAGCTTTGCCCAAATATCTTCCATGTTATCCTTTTGAAGTTGTTTCCCCCAAACTGCCTTTACCAATTCTGAAAACTTTTCATGTGTTGTCTAGATGTTGAGAAACCTGAAAGGTATTTGAGTTGATTGCTGGCCAGACTGTAATCTCAGCAACATAGGGGCATGATCAGAAATGAATGGTAAATCATATTCTGTTGGAACTTGCCTCCATTGCATCATCCATTCCCTATTATCAAATATTCTGTCCAACCTATATTAAATCTTATACTCACCATGCTGCTTATTAGTCCACATGAAATATTACCCTCTCCAAGATAGTTCATTCAACATCAAGTTAGTGATACACTCAGAGAAGTCCTGTGTTTCAGCCATAGTGACTGCATTGCCTCCTTTTCTATCCATACTCTGCAAAACTGCATTAAAGTCATTACAAATGATCCATGGACCAGTAATACCATGTTCCCATTCAGCTAACCCATCCCATAGAGTCCTCCTTTGATCTATTGCATTGTGGCCATAGTTAACAGTACTGGCTGTTCCTATAACCTGACAATGGATGAATTGTGCTCCTTGTTTAAAAACTTTGATGTTGTACCATTTAGGATCCCATATAACCCATACCCCTCCATTAATGGCATCATTGTAGTTGTGCAACATCACCCATCTAAGTGCAACGTTATTCAGAATTTTCTAGGCCTTGTGAGCTTTGACTCTTGTTTCAACAATGCCAACTAAAGTAATCTTTTTATTCTTCAGGTATTGTCTGCTTGTACCTCTTATATTCCAAAATAGTTAAATTCATTGAGAACTAGTCTCACCTCTATCAAGAGGTAATGAAGTGACACTAGTACTCAATGCTGAACTCTGAACACCATTCTTCTTTAATGGGGAGATCAATGCTGGAAAATTCTGAGGGTTAAGTGCAGGTGCAACACTTTTAACCACTGGTGAAATGATTTGAACAACCCCTCTGCTATTGATAATAGTTTTAGCACTACCCTGAGTTTGAGGAGTAGTAGTTGGTGTCCTACTACGTCCAGCTAACTCGGTATTATGAGGAATAGAAATAGGTTGCTGCACTACTTGATCAGTTGTCACATGAGTCGTAATAATCCCTTTAGATTTCCAGGTCAACTGGAACATTTCTATTCACTCTTCTTCTGTTATGAATAACTGCTGGAGGAGCTTGAGGTGACCAATAACCAAGCATTTATCACATTATTCCGGTTTCCAGTCGTAAATTACCTCTTGTTGAAATTTTCTACCCTTGGAATCAATCACCAGAAATTCACTAGGTAAAGGTTTGGCGACATTAATCTCGATAAGCATCCTAGTGTATGACACTCTAGTTTGGTTTGTGGTGCATTCATCTGCAAAAAGAGGTTTACCAAGTCAACTCGCTAATCTACTTAGAGACTTTGTACCCCAACTGTACCACCATCTATTCATCTATGATGTACTCCAAAGCTATGTCATTCGCCGGTAGTCGGTTTTGTTGGAACAAATTTTTCCAAAGATGTGAAGGTTCTGTACCAGTAGCCTCCACTTCAGCTGATTTTGGTTCAGCTCTACCATCCCATCTTTGCTTTGTTGTATAGCTGTCACTCCTTCAGATACTCCATTTACCACCAATCGACGAGAACAGGTGGCGTAAGGATCAATCTCTTCGATACACTTGTGCTCGTCGATGCAGCACTCACCACCTACTCCGAATGACTCTACTGTTGTGTTATGGTTTTTGAATTCGGGCCATTTGTGACCCCATTACCGCCTTAGGGTTAGCTTGTGCCGGAGTAGTCACCGTACTACCACCCTTTCTCAACCAATTCCTCCGATGCTTATTCTTGCCCCCCGAATTCATCGCTTCTTTCCTAGGGTGGCCGCGCCTCCATTTGTCTGTTTGCTTACCTCCTTTTGCCATGTTTACCACCACCGGTGCAGGTTTACTTACCGGGGCATTTGTTTTGTCTAATCACATCTCCTCAATACTTATTCGATCTACCTCTAACTCTTTTGTACCCGTTCATAGCCAATTTCTCACACCTCCGCACTGGGACATTTGTGTCTCTTCTTTGCACGTGCACGAACCATCTCAACCTGGCTTCCCGCATCTTATCCTCCACCGAAGCCACTCCTACTCTGGCTCGAATATCATCATTTTTAATTATATCTCTTCTTGTATGCCCACACATCCATCTTAACATCCTCATATCCGCAACTTTCATAATTTGGGTAAGTCTTGACCGACCAGCACTTCGCAAAAAAAAAATTCTTTCGTATAGCAAAGAATATAAAAAAAATTACATACTTTTAACAGATAAATTCAATAAACATTTCATAGTAGTTTAATTAAGAGTTCTTTCGTAAAGCAATGTTCTATGGATAAGAAAACCCTTCGTACGTGAAGTAGCAATATTAATCCCACCACATTATCTACTTATTATTTCGTGGAACTCTATATCCATGTAACTGCTAGGGCTGTTGATTTCGGATTATCCGATCCGATTCAAAATTTCGGATATCTGAAATTTTCATATTGTCATATTGAATATAATATATGCAATAAAGTTCTTAAACTTTTGATATATTATTGTAGTTAATTTGCGTCAATGCCGTATTTTTTTCTTCCACCAAACATCTTCACTTTGTAACATCACCGAACAATAACTCTAAACACGGAATGAAAGTTCAATCCTCCGATCATATTATTATTTGTAAATATTTACAAAATTACATAGCTTATTAATTGATTGTATATGAGCTCTTGATAAGCTTAAACTGGTAAAAAATAACAATTAACCTGATATCACATGTTAAAATTTATTAATAGTATAAAAAAATCTTTGCAATGCCGGTATATTTTATTTAAATCCTATTTTAATTTATCTTAAAATCCACACAAAGATTGGAGTAGCAAGAAAATATAATTATAGTCAGCATAATGTTATCGTTAATCGTCCACCCGCATCAATAATTTCTACCAAGTTATGCGATATGAAAAGGATTTATGCATTGTCTTAAAATATCATTATTTACATTGACATGACATAAAATCAAGCTCCTTCACTTACTACTTTTTTTTTAAGAAAAATGGATAATGAAGACGGGGAGGAAATGAAGTTTTGTTTCCTTTTGAATCGATTGACTTCTATAATTTCTTTATCTACTGTAATACTTAGTTGAAAGACTGCATCATTTACTTCGGATCCACTCCAATCTCCTTATCTATTGTAATACTTAAAATAATTGTATAATTAATAACAGTATTAAAGTTTGTCAGAAGAAGAACTTGATTCTTTCCCTTTGTTTTTTGACAAAGGTATGAAAGAAACATAAGAATCAAAACAAATGAAAATCGAAAAGCACAAACGCAGCCTAACTATTAGGGAAAATCAAAACAACAACAACAACAACAACAACAACAACATACCCAAGGGAAAATCAAGAGAAAATTTTAAAAAAAAATCGGATATCCGAAAGTAAAAAAATTGTGATCCGTATCCGATCCGATTTTTTCGGATATCCGATCAGAAATATCCGAAACTCAAAAAAGTGGATCGGATATCTAATTTTTCGGATCGGATCAAATTATTATGAACAACCCTAGTAACTGTTGTGTTACAATATTTTTCATTTTATACTTCCTCCGCAATCTGAAAATCGTACATTTTTTATTTTATAAACCAATTATATGCTATTTATTACTTTTATAATTTGGTATATATAGTATAATAAAGTTGTTATATGTTGAATATTATTGGTAATAGTATTTTTATGCCATTTATAATAAATTACATATACCTTTCATAAATTGATTATGTGTTGTATAATAAATATTATATACGTGTTATAATTTTATTATAAGGTTTATAATAAATTTTATTATGTATATTACATGTATTATTGATAGAAAATAGCATGGTACCGTGCTCAAATAGGATTTTGATTTTAATTAAACTAGTGTACAAACTTACCATAGTTGTAGAATTCTTGTACAAATATGATTAGGATTTACACTAGTTTAATTACAATCATAATCATATTTGAGCATGGTACCGTGCTATATTCTATCAATAATAAATGTAATACACAGAATAAAATTTATTATAAACCTTATAATAAAATTATATCACGTATATAATATTTATTATACAACACATTCCACATATATAATATTTATCACGTTAGAAGAGGCCGATTTGGCTAAAAAGGCAGTTACCACAGCACATTCCATCGTAATGATGACCATGTCAGACGACCTTCACTCATTCTCCAAAAATTTGGGCCAAAACCGTAACCACGGTGGCGGCAAAAAGGATCAAAATCGTAAAAATAATGGCAAAAACAACAGTGACAATCGCGGTGGTAACGGCGGCGGAGGACGGAACAGTGGCAGCTACAGCAGTGGGCCGCAGACCAACTGGCCCCAGCTGTAGGCCCCCTGGCAGTGGGGCTGGGCCAGTAGCCATTGGCCCAACAACCCTTATTTTCCGCCTGCTCCTTATCTGGGAAACTAGGTTCAGTTCCAGCAAAATTCCAAGCATAGTTTCTCAATCCCAAATAGTGGAATACGGTACAGTAATGGGTTGGGACAGCAGGCAGGCCTGCTTGGGCCTCGGGCCCCGCATGCCTTCCATGCTGCAGGCCCAAATCTGATCCCGACACCTACAGATATTGAAGCTGCAATGCATACACTTGGCTTAAACCCCCCGGACGCGAATTGGTATATGGACACCGGAGCCACTTCTCATATGACGTCCGATCAAGGTACTCTCTCATCTTATTTAAATTTGAGCAAAAATCGTGGTATAATTATTGGTAATGTCAACTCAATTTCAATTCGCGGTTATGGACATACAACTTTGTCTCCCCCACATCCACCTCTAGTTTTGAAAAATACCCTTCATGCTTCTAACTTAATTAAAAATTTGGTGTATGTCCGAAAATTCACCACTGATAATTGGATTTCTGTTAATTTTGATCGATTTTGGTTTTCTGTGAAGGATTTTAAAACGGGGATACCTCTAATGAGATGCAATAGTAGGGGAGAGCTTTATCCAATCACAACTACCACCACTTCCACGAGTCAAGCCATGACGTCTACTTTTGCCGTCCTTGCTCCTTCCTTGTGGCATGCACGTTTGGGTCATCCGGGATCGTCTATTATTTTTAAAAAAATTATTTCTTGTATGAGTATGCGTAGTAGTCCACTTTGTTTTTCTTGTCCGTTAGGGAAACATGTTTGATTACCATTTATAGCCTTTACTTCTTGTACTTTGATGCCTTTTGACGTTATTCATAGTGATTTATAGACATCTCCCGTTTTAAGTTCTTTGGGCCATCGTTATTATGTCTTATTTTTTGATGATTATTCTAATTTTTTGTAGACCTTTCCGTTATCCAAAAAGTCTCAAATTTTTTGCACTTTCTTAAAATTTAGAGCATTCATCCGTACCCAATTCGAACGGAAAATTAAAAATATTCAATGTGATAATGGCAAGGAATACGATAATGGGTTGTAGGAAATTTTGTGATGCTAATGGCATAGTTTTTCATTTTTCTTGTCCTTATACATCCTCACAAAATGGGAAAGCAGAACGGAAAATTCGTACCATTAATAATATTGTCCGAACTTTATTAGTTCATGCTTCTGTATCCCCTTCCTTTTTGCATCATGCACTACAAATAGCTACTTACTTCCTTAACGTACTTCCTACCAAAGGGTTAACATATGAATCTCCCCTTAAAATTCCCTATAATAAGACTCTTTTGTATTCATATCTTAGGATCTTTGGGTGTTTATGCTATCCATTTTTTCCATCAACTAAAATTAACAAACTTCAATCCCATTCTACCGCTTGTGTGTTTTTGGGTTATCCATCTAATCATCGTGGTTACAAATATTTTACTTTTTTATCGTCTAATAAAATCATAATTAATCTTCATGTTCTTTTTTATGAAACCCAATTTCCGTTTGCTAAAGTAAGTAGTCCCGAGTCTAGTTCGTATAATTTTTTAGATAACGAGGTATCACCATATATTATCCACCATTTATCAAACTTGTCCCGTGACCAAAATACGCCTGCACGCCTACTACATCGCCCACAATCCTGCTTACCTGTTTGCCGATTCTCGGTGGGCGAAACATGACCTCAAGATCCGATCTCGGTACCTCGAGTCAAGGGCCCGTTACTCGTAGTCAAATGGGTATCTTTAAACCAAAACAACATTTTAATCTCAATTCTAATGTCTCTAAATCCCCACTACCACGTAACCATGTGTCTGTACTACATGACCCGAATTGGAAATTGGCTATGACTGACGAATATAATGATCTTATTGAAAATAATACGTGGGAATTAGTACCCCGTCCATCTGGTGTTAATATTATTCGGTCTATGTGGATTTTTACTCATAAAGAAAATTCTGACGGTTCTTTTGAGAGGCATAAGGCTCGTCTTGTCGGTGATGGTAAAACTCAACAGGTTGGCATGGATTGTAGTGAGACATTTAGTCTGGTGGTCAAACCGACTACCATTCGCACTGCTCTTAGTTTGTCTCTCTCAAAAGCATGGCCTATTCATCAGTTGGATGTAAAGAATGATTTCTTACATGGTGATCTTAAGGAGACAGTCTATATGCATCAACCCTTGGGTTTTCGAGATCTCAATCATGCTCATCATATCTGTTTGCTGAAGAGTCCTTGTATGGGCTTACGCAGGCCCCGCGGGCTTGGTATAAGAGGTTTGTAGATTATGTATTTACTATTGGGTTTTCTCACAGCCGATCTGATCATTCTCTATTTATATGTCGTCGTGGTACTTATCTGGCATACATTTTATTGTATGTAGCTGATATTCTATATACTGCTTCATCTGATAATCTGTGCAAGTCTATCATGTCACTTCTCATTCTGTATTTGCAATGAAAGACTTGGGACCCTTGAGTTATTTCTTGGGCATTGCTGTCACGCGTCATTCAGGTGGTCTATTTTTATCTCAAAAGAAGTATGCTGCAGAGATTATTCAGAGAGCTAGTATGTCATCATGTAAGTCTACTTCCACTCCGATTGATACCAAACCGAAGCTGAGTACTACGTCAGGCATACCATACGAGGATCTCACCCATTATCGCAGTCTTGCAGGGGCACTTCAGTATCTTACTTCCACGAGACCTGATATTACTTATGCAGTTCAGCATGTGTGTTTATTCATGCATGATCCATGGATTGAGCACATGCATGCGCTCAAACGCATTATACGGTATATCGAGGGCACACTTGATTATGGTTTGCATTTATATCCTTCTTCCGTCTCTACTCTTGTGTCATATATAAATATTGATTGGGGTGGCTGTCCTGATACCAGATGCTCGATATCTGGTTATTGTATATTTCTTGGGGATAACTTGGTCTCGTAGTTTGCGAAATGTCAGGCTACATTATCGTGATCCAGTGTAGAGGCTAAGTTCGAGGCATGGCTAATGTGGTATCTAAATTATGTTGGATGCGTAATCTTTTATTAGAATTGCACTTTTCTATTCAGAAAGCTACCTTGGTCTATTGTGATAATGTTAGCGCAGTCTATCTTTCTGGCAATCCGGTCCAACATCAGCGCACTAAACATATCGAGATGGATATTCACTTTGTTCGTAAAAAGGTAGTTCGTGGACAAGTACGCATTTTACATGTGCCCTCTAGACACCAAATTGCTGACATCTTTACGAAGGGTCTTCCCTCAGTTCTATTTGACGATTTTAGGGATAGTCTCAGTGTACAACAACCGCCCGCTATGACTGCGAGGGTGTGATAGAATATAGCATGGTACCGTGCTCAAATAGGATTATGATTGTAATTAAACTAGTGTACAAACTTACCATAGTTGTAGAATTCTTGTACAAGTCTGATTAGGATTTAGAAGTATAGTATGAATAGGATTTTCCATATTTGGAGATCGTAACTTGTATATATACCTCATTTATTAATGAAAATAATCAAGGGATTATTTCTTTCAATTATCTTGTATGTGTGGATGATCAATGTGATTGCAGTTTAAAATCATCAAGCCTTCATACTCAAATATATTAAAGGTGAGAGAGTTTAATGTTATATATTATTGATACAATTTTTTTCTAACCTTAAACCTTGCATAAATTCTCCGTTACTTGAATCAGCCAAGAAGAAAAATGAAAAAATGGAGGGATGAATAATAGCAGACGGAGGATATATTGGTTGAAGAAGAGATATTAAAAATTATTGAATTTTATAGTGGTTTATCCGTTGTAACGACTCGTCCGATCGTTATGTGCCTTTCGTCTTACTTTCTAAAAATATCCCTCGCTTACTACTCACCGGTATGTTTACGCGTGGAATTTATGGGTAAGAGTGACCCTTGACCACGGTGGGGGATAGAATAATTAACTCAAATTATTTTCAAAAATGTCTATCTCCGCCTCAGTGAAGACCGCACCGCCCGAGTCCGCCCCCACAATAGTATGTCCGCTTCGGTGAAAATCCGATATTTAATGACCTCGCTGCTGCGGAGAACTCTTCAGCAAGACCGGTAACGCGCCAACGAGAATAACTCCGTGATAGCAGAAGTCAATGGGCAGACCTAGAACTTTATTTTCCACAACCTCCAAGCTCGAGCCTCACTTTCTCAAATTCATTTCCTCACGTTGGAGGCTCGGGAGCAACAGAATCTGGAGGATTCCGACATTAAATGCCTTGAGGTAAGACTTATCAACTCTATTTTTTAGTTCCTAAGCTTTAACCAGTCTATCTGCTCCCGCGAGGTACTGACCTCCATAGTCAATCCGCCTTAGCGACAGATATCACGCAGGCACGTGAGCGCCACAGTGAAGTTATGTTCCGCCTCTACGCATGCTCTTTCTTTGTGAAGTTTGGCCGAGTGCGCATGTATTTCCTCATGCCCGCATATGAACATCGGTGCTAAGTCTTTGATTGAGCAATGTCTACCTAAAATCATTTTTATCATGTGTAACAATCGTTCCACCTAGTTTGGAAACCCCCTTTCTGACTTGTATATGCATTACTCATAAGGTGTCAGGCCACTTTGATTCTATTATACAGTATGCTCTACCAGACAGATTTTACTTATACATACCACATGGACGAACGATCTTATGATTTTAGTGGTACCAATATTCAAACAATGTGACGTGAATGGCGACAGTACGGTTGATGGGAAGACGCCTTACTATAATTATTTCAAGCTTAAGCTTTTTGATGATTCTACTTTTATTTCCAATGAAGGTGTAATTACAGCAGTTGGGTTCTAGTAACTAGTCTGGTTTACTCACAACAAGAAATACATTGTAAGTTAGAGTTGGTACTGTATAGCTTTGATCATAGAATCCATCACCGTACTAGTTATCTTCATACATGATTGAGAAGAATCCCCGCGAGGCTATGCCCTTGGTTTCTGTGAAGTTTCTTTCTGTTACCTTCTGTTCGAAGACAAATGTTTGTTTAATTGGTATCTGTTGTAACGACTCATCCGGTCGTTATGAGCCTTCCGTCTTACTTCCTAAAAATATCCCTCGCTTAGTACTCACCGGTATGTTTACGCGTGGAATTTGCGGGTAAGAGTGACCTTTGGCCACGGTGAGAGATACAATAATTAACTCAAATTATTTCCAGAAATGCCTATCTCTACCTCAACGAAGACTGTACGCTTCGGCGGGTCCGCCCCTCCCCCCAATAGTCCATCCGCTTCAGCAAAAAAATCCAGTTATTTAATGACCTCACTGTTGCGGAGAACTCTTCTGCAAAAGTGGTAGTGCGCCATCGGGAATAACTTTGCGATAGAGAAAGTCTCTGGGCAGACCTAGAACTTTATTTCCCATAACCTCCAAGCTCGAGTCTCACTTTCCCAGATTTATTTCCTCACCTTAGAGGCTCATGAGCAACAAAATCTGGAGTATTCTGACATTAAATGCCTTGGGGTGATATGATTCAACTTGGAATAAATTTTAAATTAAAGAACCCAAAGTAAGATAGATTTGATAGAAGAATTAGAGGTGGGAATAGAAGAAAGAAAGGATTGAAATCAAGTCATTGATCACAAATCAAGAGATAAGAAACTTGAACTCATGCTTGAACTTGAATACATTCAATAGAGGTTTAATTGAAGATATTAAAGGACTAATCATTTCACTAGCCCTAAACTACAATCTAGAGACTAGAGAATCACTCTCAATCAATATTTATCAAAGCTACATAATGAAATAATAAAAGTAGTATTTAAACTAGAAAGGCTAAGAAGACTAATGACTATTACAAAAATATCCTTAATGAAGTAAAGGCCTTGTTTGGTAGCCTTCTTAGGAATGATGGAAACATATTGTGAAAAACGTCCTCTTTGCATAAATCATCTATTTCACCAAACTATCTTTCATATCCTGATTGTGGTTATCTTGGAGTCTACTTCCCAAACGATCATACAAATGTCGTATGCCCTCTTATGTGGATCTTCAATGGCCTCCAAATGCTATCTCCATCATCAAGGGACACGTGGCATGACAATACCCGCTTAAAGCTCCATCACCAATCTTAGTCCTCGTAATTGCCCATGAGCTTCCTAGGATCATATCATGGGGTAAGACCTATCAACTCTATTTCTTAGTTCCTAACCTTTAACTCATGCTTTAATGATGAATCTTGGGTGGCAAAGATGTTCTTTTGATTGAAATGCTTTAAAAACTTGGTTATATAAATTGTTAGCCTAAAACCCAGGTCCTAGAGTAAGTTTTTGAATTTTATAAGTATGTATTGGTAAAAGGAATCACTACCTTAGGAATTCGTAAATTTGAAATTAGTTGTTAAATGTGAATCAAGAGGAAGGTTTTCTTATAAATAATGGAGATTTTGACTAATTAATAGAACTAAGGTAGATGGGTTAGTTAATGGTCAAAATGGATTCTTGAAGGGTTCTTTTTTGGACTAGATAGTCTAATATGTTGATTCTATATGTGTACACCTAGGACATCTACGCGTTTGGTTGTGTATTGGCCATCCGATGCCCTTCCGGAATCAAGTCGTGGATTAAGAGTTCGTGGTGCCTGCTCGAAAATGAGGTAGGCTACGGTTTTATTTATAGTAGACTCCGATAGAAGTACGTAGTAGTTATAAGTATCAAGGGGTATTGGGCGTGTTCAGGGGTCCCATCTTAGCAATTGTGATAAATGCTTAGATGGATATCGGTGAAAAACTGTTAATATGGGTGATTGGGGAATCGACCTTAAGCCAATTCCGACTGCTGCTATTTGGGCTTGTAACCACTACTTGAGATTGTTGTGCTTATTTATCACACGGTTTCCCCCTCTAGGGACACACAATGTATATTAAGAAATGTACGTTGTGTAGGCTAGTAGCCATGTTGTTATATTATTGAAACATGTGTTATGTAGGCTTATGGCCATGTTGATATGAGATTATAATTTGATTTATCATGCATTCATCACTCCACACCATGTCTAATCACACAGAAGGAAACTGAGAAATACTGTGTGTGTTGTTATGTTGATGCACGGTGTACTCATAGCCATATCATTCATATATTTTATGTTTGGCACTGAACTGTTAATGTATTGCTGAGATCGGCTTGGGAAGTTAGTTATGAGATATGGTGCATTGGTATGAGAGTGATGACAGAGGATGTCACTTCAGCCACTAAGTTGGTATCCGATGGGATTGGATAGGTATATAGACCTCATGAGTCCCTTATGGGTCACGTGATAGCTACTGTAGTAGCGTGTAAATACAGGTACATGTAGCACTTGCATTCATACATATATCATTTTCATTGCATTTCATTCATTTCTTATTGGTTATTCAGTGTTGTATGTGTATTCGGTCCACAATCTCAGCATCATCACCGGTCCCCATCCCCACATCTGAAATGTCACCCCAACCCCAACACCACCCCGTAACCACGCTAGCCACCGATAATCCACCTCGTCTAACCAGATCCCCCCACCAAACCAGAACATCGTTCCCTTACCACCACCGACACCGTACCCCACATCGTCGAACTCAGCCAATCTCAATCTAGCAAGATCGGTGACACCACACAACCCAGTCACTGTTCCCGGCCTCGACCCACCCATATTGGCAACAACAAACACACCCGCCACTGTACCTAGTCACCAGTCTGATACCCTACCCCAACACCCGATTTTGAACCCAAACAGTGAACCCGACCTGAAACACATCAACCATACCCAGTCAGCACCCTCGTACCATATGGAAACCCATGCTCAATACGGGATTTTCAAACCCAAAGTCCAATTTAACTTGTTTACACAAACCATATCACCAATTCCCAAAAGCCCAAAATTAGTCAAACTAGACCCCAATTGGAATGCGGCCATGTGTGAGGAGTTTAATGCCTTAACGAAAGAACATACTTGGGATTTGGTTCCCCGGCCGGTGGGGGTGAATGTGATCCGATGCATGTGGCTTTTTCATCACGAGTACAGAGACAATGGTGACTTAGAGAGATATAAGGCCAGACTTGTGGCTAATGGTACTAATCAGCAGGAAGGCATTGATTGTGGTGAGACATTCAGTCTGATTGTTAAACCGGCTACCATTCGTACAGTCATGAACATTGCTATAGGTAAGCATTGACCGATTCATCAGCTGGATGTAAAAAATGCATTTCTACATGGAGATTTTAAAAAAACTGTTTACATGCACCAACCGCCTGGTTTTGTCCATTCAACAGCCCCTCAGTATGTATGTCGTCTCCGTAAGTCACTTTATGGTTTGAAACAGGCCCCTAGAGCATTGTATGATCGTTTGCACATTATTTTATACGGATTGGGTTTGTATGTAGCAAGTGTGATAATTCTCTCTTCATTTTTCATCGAGGTAACATCATCGCTTATTTATTGTTATATGTTGATGACATTGTGCTTACTGCCTCATTTGATTTGTTAAAAATGAGATAATTGCATTGCTTAAAATCGAATTTGCCATGACCGACTTAGGAAAGCTAAGTTATTTGTTGGGATATCAGTGACTAGATCTGCAGACTCTATGTTTCTATATCAGTGTAACTATGCAAATGAGATAGTACACAGGGTTAAAATGACAAACTGCAAGATTATGTCCACTCTAATTGACAATAAATCAAAGCTTAGTGTTGTTGATAGTAATCCGGTGTCCGATCCCACACTTTACAGGAGTCTTGCAGGTGCACTACAATATCTCACCTTCACCAGACCTGATATTGCTTATGTTGTTCAGCAGGTGTGTTTGTTTATGCATGCCCCAAAGGAGCCTCATTTTATTGCCCTTAAGCGTATCATCCGATACATTAAGGGCACATTTGATTATGAATTACATCTATACCCCTCTGCACCTACTAGGTTACTATCATATACGGATGCAGATTTGGCAGGTTGTTCGGACACGCGACGCTCCACCTCAGGCCATTGTGTATTCTTAGGGGATAATCTAGTTTCCTGGTCTGCCAAGAGACATGTCACAATATCCCGTTCGAGTGCAGAAGCAGAGTACAGAGGCGTTGCCAATGTTGTTGTTGAGATCTGTTGGCTCCGAAATCTACTTTTGGAGCTTCAGTATCCTTTGCATAAGGCGTCTATAGTCTATTGTGATAACATATCTGCTGTTTATTTATCTCACAATCCAGTTCAGCATCAGCGAACCAAACACATTGAGATGGATATACACTTTGTTCGTGAGAAGGTTGCTATCGGACATGTCAATGTATTGCATGTGCCCTCTTCATATCAGTATGTGGATATATTCACTAAATGACTAACTAGACAGCTATTCCTCGACTTCAGATTCAGTCTAAGCGTCCGGCCTCCTTCCGCTCCGACTGAAGGGGTGTATTAGTGAATATTAGTAGAATATTCACCATATATTTTGTAATTATTAGTGTTGTATAATTATGGTAATTATAGGATCCCTTTTGTATTAGAATTCCACATTGTATACACTATATTTATTGTATTAATAAGAAAAGGCTCCCAAGGGAGATTAATACAATTCTACACAACTAAAGGTTAACAGAGTGCAACATAAGATGTTTGTGCTAAGTTGAAGCTCTTTACCATATTATTGAACAATTATAAGGAAGTCAATATCCAACTTCAAGTCAGTACTTTTCAAAAGTTTGTGAAATTAAGCTAGAATTGGAAGTTTGAGTTAAAAGTTCTGATCTTTTGATTAGGCATATGACATTGATATTGATGTTGAAATCTAAGAAATATTGGGATAATTGTGTATATTCTGGTGGGTGTGGCTGCTATGTTTGATCCGATGTATAAGACGAGGTTGGTGGAGTTCTATCTTCCACATATTTATGGTGAAACACTTGCTTTGGATAAGATTCAAGAAGTTCGAACCCACTGTTTCGATCTCTTTCAAGAGTATAAAAGTAGAGTACCTACTTCACATGGCACATCTAGTTCTAATGAAATTGCTGGTCTTGTTGAGGGTGATCTATTATTTAGAATTGATAGATTTGTCGCTTCGAGTAGGGCTAATGTGAACACAAGATCAGAGCTATTTAGAAGAAAATTTGCTACCCCGAACTCCATCATTCAACAGTTTAAGTTGGTAGAAGACAAACAGATTAAAATTTTCTACTTTGAAGAAGATGGCTCCTGAGTTGATCAGTCCGCATTGTAGTAGACTTCATTCTACTACTTTGGGGTTTTGATGTGTGCTCGAACTTAGTTATGAAACAAAATAAGTGGTAAGTAATTTTCTCAATGACCTGTTATGTTAATAAAATTTTCAATTTTTAATACTATATTAATTAATTGAATCACTTACTCTTTTTTTCAGGTTTGACTTCGACAGTAAAAAAAATTTCATGTCCAACGTTACTTGACAAAGAGGAAGAGCCAGATTCAAGTGGACTTATTGGGCTATAGATACTTTGTAGAGGAAGAGAAATTAATTTGTTGATACAATATGTTGGGTTGTGTAATTTAAGTTCAGTCGTAGATTGTGATAGATTTTGCATTTTGGCTGAGTATAAACCTACTGGCTAGTGACTAGGGGAGGATTGATTGACAACTAGATTGCTTAACTTGTTACAAGTTTAGTGACATTTGATGCTTGAATTAGAAACGTAGCACTTTATAGTAAACTTTTTGGTACTCATATGAACAAAATGCTGTGATTTCGTTTTGACAAATTGCAACGAGCTTGTAATAAACATTAAAAAACTTATTTACAAATCTTGCAAAGGCATTTTAGTGTGATATGTGTCCAGAGGTGCAGTGAAACTAAGGCTGGCCAGTGGGCCGGATCGGTCCGGTCCTGACCCGACTCCCCCCGATTCCTCTAAAAAAATGGTGTCGGGACTCGAAACCGGGATGGGACCTGGGCTTGTCCCGCCCAGGCTCGTCCCGCCCAGTCCCTGACCCCGCCCCCGCCCCCAACCCCCCTTTGCAAAAATGACTGTTGCACAATAGCCAATTTATATTTTGGTCGTTGTGCAACAACCATTTTTTGCCTCCCCACTCCATAAACCCCCCTACCCCCTTAATATTTATTTTTAACTCCTAAGTTACTATATTTACACTTTAATCCAATTTTCAACTATAAATACCTCATTTTAGAAGATAATCTAGATGATACACCCACTAATCTAGCTGACACCCACTAGTGCACCTCAAACTGAAACCGAAACGCTTTTTATTCCCCCTAGTATGAAACGAGGCCCTACAGAACAAAAATTAAAATCAGCCGCGTGAGATTTTTTTATAGGGACCAAGAGAATCAAGTAGTTAGATGTAAATTTTGTAAAATTGTTTATAAATTTAAAATGGGAAAACCTCTATTTGCACCGAGAAGAAATCAATAGAATCGTCTAACGAATCGTCTGATACTAGATGAAGAGGTAGGTCAGGGTGGGACGAGAGGTTTATTGAGACATGTACAAAGCTTTCACAAAGCTAGGTGGTATGAATACAAGGCTACAAAGTCGGGTGTGCCAATGCGCTCTCAGTCGGGACAAGGTTCACATAGTGTCCCGGATCAAGTACATTGGCAAATTAACCCTACGACGGGGGGAATTATAGGTCCTAAATACGATAAACATAGAGATAGGGAAGTAATAGCAAAATTAGTTGTGGTGGAGGGTTTGCCTTTTTCATTTCCTTCTTCTCCTGGTTTTATTCATTACATAAGAGATATGTATAATCCTGCTTTTAACGGTTTTCCTAGATCAACTGTTAGGAGAGACGT
The DNA here is from genome assembly GCA_029783415.1 of Anisodus acutangulus. Lineage (NCBI taxonomy): Eukaryota > Viridiplantae > Streptophyta > Magnoliopsida > Solanales > Solanaceae > Anisodus > Anisodus acutangulus. The sequence goes on along the minus strand of CM056506.1, from coordinate 41,093,146 downwards.
TTTTAAATTTGCACATGATTATCAATAATATTTACGTTATGCATTATATCATTTTCCTGGCAAAGTATCTATCACTTCTCATATGCTGTGAGACTTTTAAAAGATCTATTAACTCCATCTTTTCCTAATCATTTTCATATAAAATGTGTGTGTCATATTTATAACTTAGTTGTAAGTGATGGTCTATCACTTTTTGAAGACATTCTTAATAAAATATTGTTGACACCCAATTTTGTCCCATCTTTTTCGATTTATTTGCAATTTTAAAAATTTTTGATACCTCAAAAAATATTTTTTTATATATATATATATACATATAGGCATATATATACATATATTATTATTATTATTATTATTATTATTATTATTCGTATTTCTACAACCATTTGCCTTTTTAAATCATGATCATAGTTTCTATTCTAATATTCTATATTATTTTATTTTAGCAAAACAACATCGTATTTTTTTTAATTAAGCATTAAGCATTTCACAAATATTATGTTTTATTATTATCACATCTTATATTATATTCTAAATAATTTATATTTTTTTATTCAAAGCATTTTTAATATTAAACCCCTTTTATATTTTTAGATCCATAACCCATTTTATTTTCCAACCCAAAATAATTTCTACCCAAGACATTCTATCAACCCCAAAAATCCATCTACAAATTAACTCCTATTTTCGGCCCAACTTACCAAGCCTAAATCAAACCCATTTCACCCCAAACCGTGACCCAAAAAATATAAAAACCAAACCCACCTTTTTCGCCCACCAACCCGCACACCCCCATACCCTCATCCCCAATCGGCCGCGACCCCACACCTCGCCGGTCACCTCACCCCTGCCACCACCAACCCCCCCTTTACGCCGACACCACCAACCCTGCGACCCATACCCCTAAAATCCGCAACTCATGCCCCTTCAAATCCGCAATTTTGGCTCCTTTTATTTGAAAATTCGAACTCGTTCTTGAACGTTGAAGGGTACGAATCCATCTATAAATACCCCCTTTTTGTTCACTGTGAAGAGGGGGATTTCGGGAGGATTTTGGGGAGGTCCGATTCCATCTATAAGAAATATATGTTGTGTTCTTGATTTTTAGCATTCGCCTTCCTAGTTATTCAAATAAATAAGTCCGAAAACAAGTCCAAAATCGAAAGGAAAAGGGGTGAGTTTTGTTTCTTAAAGTTTGGGGTTAAAATACCTCTATTTGCTTCGTGAACCCTACCTCAAAAATCTGCTTTTGTTTGTTGTTCTTCACTGTTTTTGGGTTCCGGTTGGATCACTGTTCCGGTCGGGTCGGGTCAACCATGTTCAAGTAAAGTAAATTTCCAAATTTATATGTTTTATATCTTGTTGTGGTTGGTTGTCTGAAATTGGTGAAAATTTTTATTCGGGTCGGGTCGACTCATTTCGAGTAAGATTTCCAGGTTTATATGCATATTTTGTTGTTGGTTATCTGACATTTGGAAAGAAGTTGATTCGGGTTTAGACCTCTGATTCGGGTCGGGTCGACCCGATTTGGGTATATTTCCAGATTTTGTGTTTTACATCTTTTTTGTTGGTTATCTGAAAAATCAAAATTTTGATTCCGATTTCGGTCACTGCTTCGGGTTGCATTTCTCGGATCGGGTCGACCCGAAAACCGGGTCGCCCATTCGGGTCACTGTTCAGAATCCGGGTATGGTTTTCATAAACATTCTGAATCCTGTTTCGGTTCGGAAATTTGAGAATTCGGGTCGGATATTTTAATTGCTTACTGTTGGTTTACTTTGGCACTTGAACACCATATGCGGCTATGTTGTTATTTTGTTGATTTGAACTAATACTGCATTCTCTTCGAAAAATCGTTTCTCTATTTCAGTTTATTGCTATGTTGTTTATTTCACTGTTTGGAATAGATACTGCATTTAGGCCAATGAAATTGAATTCGAGGCCACGTCTCTTCGGAAGTCGCTTCTCTGTTTTCAGTTTATTGATGTGTTGTCTATTCTATTGATTTGAACTAATACTACATTTAGACCAATGAAATTGAATTCGAGGCCACGTCTCTTCGGAAGTCGCTTCTCTGTTTTCAGTTTATTGTTGTGTTGTCTATTCTACTGATTTGAACAAATACCGCATTTAGGCCAATGAAATTGAATTCGAGGCCACGTCCCTTTGGGGAAAAAAACTGTTTCTCTATTTCAGTTTATTACTATGTTGTTTATTTTACTAGTTTGAAGTAATAGTGTAATACTGCATTCTCTTCAGAAATCGTTTCTCTGTTTCAGTTTACTATTTTTAGCATTTAAACATCCGTATACGGATATCTTACTGTTTTGAATAAATACTGCATTTAGGCCAATGAAATTAAATTTGAGACCGCGCCCTTTCGGAAATTGCCTCTCGATTTCGGCTTTGCTGTTTTGGTATTATTTTACTGATTTGAACAAATACTGTACTTAGGCCAATGAAATTGAATTTGAGGCCGCGCCCCTTCGGAAATTGCCTCTCGGTTTCAGTTTACTGTTTTTGGCATTTAAACATCCGTATACAGATATCTTATTGTTTTACTGATTTGAATAAATACTGCATTTAGGCCAATGAAATTGAATTTGAGGCCGCGCCCCTTCGGAAATTGCCTTTCGGTTTCAGTTTACTATTTTTGGCATTTAAACATCCGTATATGGATATCTTACTGTTTTACTGATTTGAATAAATACTGCATTTAGGCCAATAAAATTGAATTCGAGGCCGCGTCTTTTTGGAAATTGCTTCTCGGTTTCAGTTTGCTATTTTTGGTTTGTTTTACTGATTTGAACAAATACTACACTTAGGCCAATGAAATTGAATTTGAGGCCGCGTCCCTTCAGAAATTGCCTCTCTATTTCGGCTTGCTGCTTTGGTATAATTTACTGATTTGAACATGATACTACACTGGCCGATGAAAATATCCATCTATTTTTTAGGCCTCCACAGTTGTAAAGACGGAAAATAAAACTTCTGGGCAAGGATGAGACTTAAATCTTTTTCTTATTTCATCCGAGAGACCAACATGTTTAGTAGGCGAGACAATTAAAATGACCACCGAGTTATATGTTTGCAGCCACGACGTGATTGGAATGACTTTTTTTCAAAATTTAAGTCTAAGCCCTCCGTAATCAAGACATTTACTGTTTCGGATACGGATTCGAAGTTATTTATATTTAATTTATTTCTAACCGTTTGTTCTTGACATCTTGCAAGGAACAAAGTCAACGAAGGCAAAATACTCCTCGGAGATTACTTATTTTGTTGTTGTTTTATTTTACTTTCTTTAATTCAGCTTTATCTCGCTCTGTATTGTAATATTATTTATTGCACTTGTAATTATTGAAATGCTTAGAATAGGTAGACTTAGAATTAATTCATAGGGTAGTCTAAGACTGAAAACCCGTCGCTAGCTTATTTACTTGTAGGCTCGGTTAATTCAAACATAGAAATCATTCGCTAGTTTATTTATTTTTAGGCTCGTCATGCATATTTAAAATTTTCAAAACAATCTTTGATCATCTTCTGTTCACTTTATTAATTGTACAACTCAAAATGATTTGCAAAAATTACTTCTTTGGCATTATAAGTAATTCGTTTTTCTCCCTGTTATTAATTGTCCCAAATGCATACTTTTTTCAAACTTTACATGTATTTTTCTTTAATACCATACAAATGCATACTTGTACAAAATGCATCCCTTTCATTAATTATTTGCAAATATCTTTTTAACTTTATACTTTAAACATGCATTTTCTTAGTACAATAATTAACCTGAGTTTGACCGGATAACCGCAAGTTAGCGGATCTTAAAGGATGCCTAACCTCTTCCCTTTAGGATAATAAAGAACCCTTGCCCAGAACCTCATTAATTTCGCAGACCATTAAAATCAGAGTTTACATTGCAGAATTAGTTAATATTCAGGTGTCCAAATTCACCATAAAATAATTAAGTGGCGATTCCTTAATCCAATACCCAGGAATCACCGATACGTTGCACACCGCTTTGACCCCCGCATGGTTAAAAACGGGCGCGACAAATATAATTTGCTATAAACTTTATTTTTAGAAGTAATAGAATACAAAGAAAAAAAGAATATAAAAAAACTTGTCACGATTGTAGATTACCTTTTAGAAAAATTTTCGAAGAAGTAGCGACTATGTGGAATTCTCTATATGAACAACTACTTGTTGCTTACGATTATAGAAGACCTATAACTTTATTTTTTAACGCCCATAATCAAAATTCAACTGATATGCTTATAGATAATGATTGTGAAAAAAATTTAGAACTTATTGGATTTTTAGAGATTTTTTTCAAGCAAGTAAAGAATTTTCTGGTATATATTATGCTACTATTTCAACTATGTTATTTTATATAGCTCTAATATTTTTGTTACTTAATAAATATATGAAAAAACCATCTTATAAGACACCTATTAAAAAAATGTTTATCAAATTAAAAAATATATTTTTTCTATTCCCACTATTTATATTATTGGTACTGTATTAAATCTGACTATTAAAATAGACGGTTGTAAAACACTTATTGAAACTATTTATGATTGTATAACAATACTTCCACCTCCAACTCCAAGAAATCCAAATGAACAATCACCTAAGGAACCAACTAAAGAAGAACTTTTGTCTAGCATACACGATGAATGCAAAAAATATATACGCATTACCAACAAGAAAGTGCTAGCAACCAACCGACTTCTATACCATATTCTTCTTCTTCTTCTTCAATACAACCTTATAAAAGACATGCTATTTCTGCGGCTAGTATTAAAAGCCTTAGAAATAGAATGTTTAGTAGTTCCACTACTAATCAAGTTAGCGAATTTGATGTTTTTATTTTGCAGGGTGTTGTACCGTACCAAACAGTTCTTAATGAAGAAGGACGTGAAGACTTGCTTAAATATTGGAGGGAAAATGAGAAGATATTTCTGACACTAGCAAAGATGACCCGAGATGTGTTGAACATTCAAACGTCATCAACATCGTCTGAAAGCGCTTTTTCTGTCGGAAGATTTCAAATAGGAGAGCACAAACACTCATTAGCGGAAGACAACTTGGAGATTGCAATTTTATTCAGAGATTGGATACGAGCGGAGCGTAGAAGGTGCGGTCAACAGGAGATCAACGAAGAAGACGACGAAAACTACAACAAAATCTTATCCTACGGAACTGGAAGCGACGTCGACCAATTTGACCAACAAATTCTAATTCCAACCGAAGAACCACAAGACATTGTGAAGAAATTAGAAAAGATATTTATAAATATGTAATTTTTTTAATTACAATTTTACTATGTGATTTGCAACTTTCAACACCATAAATAAAGATATGTTAGCGAATCTTCTTTATTAGGCTTTGTCATTGATTTTGTGAAAATGGATTTTTTATATAAATAAAACTCCTAAAAAATTAAAATATTATATTGTCGTAATTTTTTTTACTTGACCAACCAAATTTAAACATAAAAACAAAAACAATAAATAAAAGATAACAAGTAAGAAAGAATGTTTTTTGCGGAAAATTTTAAGTTAAAAAAAATAAAACGCGGGGCAAGGCAGGTTCATGCAGGTGCAACACAAGGCGGGGTTGTTGCGTATTTACTATTTAGGCAGGGCAGAGTGGTACATTGTGATTTTGCGGGTCTAGATAGAACTTGCACCTGTTGAAAAATTGCCTTTGGTGGGGAGGTGCGTCCACCCATATTTAATGAATTAAACACTAGGGTTCCGCATGTTGGAGGCCTTGTCTCTTCACACGTGCATAATCTACTAAGTGAGTAGATGACTGTAGGGCCAAGAATCGTCAAATTTCGTTGAGAAATGAAAGAGATATTGATTCACGAAGTAAGGTGTTTGAGACATGAAAATATGGTGTATGACAAATCTACCACATCGGCGGAAAAATGAAGAATTGCTCTCTTTATAAGTCTCAAAATTGGCTAAGGGTTTGGACCCCAAGGGGTAACCCATGTGTTTGAAGGAGGGAGGACCTAGATGTGTTTGGGTTCAAGGCTAAGACCACACGCGCGCCGCCGCCGCCGCCAGGCCGTCCCGTCTGGTCTCGGGCTCGGGTCACGGGTCTTGGGCTTCTTCCGATAGACCCCCAAATTGTTTAATATTTACAGTTTGGTCCCTGGAGTTTCTGGAAAGGTGAATTTGGCCATTACTTGACTGAATTACTCCCTCATTCAATGGCCATAAACAACCATTACTTGGCCGATTACTCCTTCCTTCAATGGCCATTAACAACCATATCTTGGCAGTTGAGATTTCTCCCTTTATGCTATATATTGATGTCTTTTGGCTCAATTCTGTGAGACAGATATATACACAAAACAGACAGAAAAAAATGAGACAACAACATATACACATAAAGACAAATAGAAGAGTAAAACACAGTCCAAAACGTGAGCAGTAATGTTGGAACGAAAACAGAAAATTCTTCCTTCCTTTTTCATTTTTCAGCAAGTCGTTTCGTGTTTGTTTTCTTCGTCAGAATCAACCTATTTGTTTTGTAGTGTTGATTAGTTGCTGTTTTATCTTGGGAGACTATTGCCCGTTAACGTAAAAACATATATACGGGGCAATCTTGTCTTAAAGACAGAGAGCCATCTCTCGACTCAACCACAGTTGTAACAATCCAGATTTAGTGTTTCTTGATTTCAGGTTATCAAGATTCAAGACTCAACAAGCTTGCGACAGTTCTGAACATTGCCTATTTGTTTATCCTTTCGAATACTTGTAATATTTATTTACTTCCCGTATTGCTTTACATATCCAACAGCACCCACTGCACAATAAGGGGTTGTTTGGTACACAAACTAGGTTATTTCAAAATTATAGTTCTAAGATCATAATTGATGGACTAATTATCCCACACATGAGAAGTAGGATAAAATAATAACAAGGTTGATGAAATTAGTTGGAATATTCAAAACTTTTTTGATAAGCATAAGTTAATCGCGGATATTCATATTCCACCTTATACCGCAGTGACAAACATAAGGGGCTTCTTTTAATCATTTAAGCCCAAAACCCCTTCTTCTGACCACCATTACCAGCTTCTGCCCTTTCTTGTCCATCGTCTCTACCAATTTCAGACACAAATTGATCATGGGTTTTTTCGACCTTAACATACCATACTACGAATCCGACAGAAACATCATCACAGACAAAAAAACCCTAAAAGCCACACGTCTGAAGCTCATAATCAAAGCAATGGGATTAGGTTACACAGGAATCGCATACAACCGTACCTTCAAAGGCGTAATGTCCGAATCAGACCGTTGTTGTATCCCTTTATTCCCTCTTTCCTCTGTTCTCAAACTTTATCCTTCACTTTCCTCAACCGTAGAGTTCCATAGGAAACTCTTAAACGTCCCCGTTTCGTCACCTTTTCGTCAGTACACGCGCTTGACTGTTGTGGTTGATAGTTCGTCTCAGGCCTCCGCACTTAATTCTGGAAATCCGATACTGAAAAGCTATGATATTGTTGCGGTGAGACCACTCAATCAGAACGCGTTTGAACAGGCTTGCGAGGTTTCCAAGGTTTGTTGAATTATAAGAAATTTCCCCTATTTGTGCTGAGGTGAAGCATTCAATATTCACCATGTTAATTTAATTCAATGAAATTAGTAGCCTAAAGCCAAATCATAATAAGAGGCCTTGAATATAATGCAATGAAACTAATATTACTAATGACTAATTAGACACAAAAAAAGTTGCTCAATAAAATTAGTAGCCTAAAACCAAATGACCCTAAATATAATGCACAAAAAAAAATTCATATTACTAATGACTAATGAGACGCACAAAAAAAAAACACAAAAAAACTAGCTACGCCCTAAACAACAGATGCTCTGAAGATAGGATTAGTTCCAGTAAGTAGTTAATATGAACTGTATTTACAATTTATATTTATGGTGTAAAGAGTCTTTTGTAGAGGATGCTGAATCCATTTTTGCAATTTTTGGAAGCCTTGTAAAGCACACAGGGGTCATTTTTGTAAAGATTGCTGGCAGCATAGTCTTTATGCTGATGAATACATGTTACCATTTTCAAACATAACAACAACAACAACAACATAGCCAGTGTAATCACACAAGTGGGGGGTCTGGAGAGGGTAGAATGTATGCAGACCTTACCTCTACTATATTCAAATATATAATGCTTAAAATAAAATTCATATTACTAATGACTAATAAGACAAAAAACTTGCTTTATGATCTATGGACCAATCAAATGATACGAATAAAAATAAAATGAGTGACATGCATCCATTGCCCACATGGTAGATGGGAGAAAAGAGGCAATAATGGCGATTTTTTTTCCTATCATGATGGGTTGGAACTGCATAAATGCATTGCACACTGCACATTCGAGCAGCTTGCCATGAATAATAGGGACACTACTTTTTACTCCTGAGATTGAATATTTATGGAGTATATGGTGGTTCAATAAAGTGTGAGTTAGAGATGGAACCATGATTTTTAATCGGTGGTAGATTTCACTACCAGTTTGTGATAATAGGTAGGGAATAGCATAACTAGATAGTTTTGAAAAAAATTTCAACTATTCATATTTAGTTTGAGTCGGAAACATTGTGCAGAACATGGTTAATCTTGCAGAGGTATGACCAGCTATTTCGAGAAAAGGACAATGCTGGTGAATTCTTTTCATGATGGGTTAAACCGGCATAATTGCATTATACACCATGAACTGGAGGCTGTAGATTGTCTGTAATAATGGATCACTCCTTTTTATTACAGTATTTAAATGTTTTGGGTTGGAGATGAGTGCAATGTTGATTTTATTGAATTATTTATTGTTAACATATCATTTTTGTCTGTCTATATTTCCTTGGAGACTTTAGATGTTGTGTTTATGCCTGTAATGCATGTCTCATACACTATTTTTTGTGTGTGCTTACCTTCTTCGTTTCAACTTTTAGGTGGACATAATTGCTATTGATTTCTCGGATAAGTTGCCATTTAGGTTGAAGCAATCTATGGTTAAAGCTGCAATTCAGGTGAGCCCTTTATGAATGTAATACCCATATTCATGATGCAAATCGAAGTGCATGTGCACTTCATGAAGTATTGGGATTAGAAATTATTGATAAAATAGAAATCTGAATGAGTCTTAAGACTATTGAGTTATGGTGGGTCACTTTCAAGGGCGTGAGGCTTTTTAAGAAAGATTGTTCAAATAACATATGTTTGAATCTTTGGAGCTCTGATTAGAATGAAGCAGTCATCTTTAATATAAACATATAATGGACAAAGGTATTGCTGAACTACTTTTTTATTTTTTATTTTGGATAGAATGGTAAGAGGACTGAAGGGGAGCCCTGAAGTAACTGGTAAAGTTGTTGCCATGTGACCGGGAGGTCATGGGTTCAAGCCGTGGAAATAGTCTCTTGCAGAAATGTGAGGTAAGGCTGCGTATAATAGACCCTTGTGGTCCGGCTCATCCCCGGACCCCACACATAGCAGGAGCTTAGTGCACTGGGCTGCCCTTTTTTAATGGTAGAAGAGGATTGGGCATGTGGGAGTAATAATTGGGTTTCTCAGTATATTTTTGATTTCTGCTAAATTTTAGTTATAAAGAATATTTGTGTGCTCTTCTAAAAGAGAATACATAAATGATTATGTATGTATGGATATTATACGCAAGGGATGTAGAACAGATGATTTAAGCTCCTTAATCTTGTAGTATAATCCGAAGATAGTTATCAATCACCACATTGAAAACTTCTCATGCACATATCATCAAAAGGGTGCCCCTTAATACTAATAATTGTCTACATGCCCCTTTGTGATTTTTGTTTTCATGTTATTTCCTCTTTTTGTTAGTACATTGCATGAGGTGGTTCCTTATCAAGAAAAAAGTACATATGCATGAGGTGGTTAATTTTACTGAGGTAAACCAATTGCAGAGGATTTCTTAATTTACCATGCAATATTTGATTATTAAGTCTCGCAACAAGGTTAGGAATAAACGCCATGCAAGCAATTGAATCTCCATACTTAACATCTGAATGTAAATCATGTTCATATATTTACTTTGTCAAAGGGACAGGGAAGGAGCTATATGCTGATGAATTGTCATTATTGCAAGTAACACTTCCTGGAAAGAGATCTCTATGTTCATTTGGCTGTGCAATTTGATTTCTTAAAGATAGACGGGTTTCATTTCTGTTGAGGGCTTTTGTATGCATAAATCTTAATCACTAAGATGGGTAAATCATAACTTTCTAACTGAAACTAGTACGTTGAGGAAACTTCTTAATGTGGAGGAAGAAATGAGTGGCATCCAAAGATGATGCATGCTCGAAGTTAGCTGAACCACGTTTAAGTTTATCTGTTTCCGGTTTTCTGGATGATTGACAGCTTTGATTTTCTTTTACTGCAGCGTGGAGTGTATTTTGAGATCACTTACTCAAGTCTTATTTCAGATGCCCAAATGAGGAGGCAAATTATATCTAATGCTAAGGTGAGTCCGGGAAATTCTGGGTTTGTCTTTTTCTATTTGGTTTTTAGTAGTTGGTATAAGTATGGATTTAGAAGACATTTCATGTCTTCACTTAAATCCATAATTATACCAAAAAAGGGCAGCCCGATGCACTAAGCTCCCGCTATGCGCGGGGTACGGGGAAGGGCCGGGCCACAAGGGTCTGTTGTACCCCGCGCATAGCGGGATCTTAGTGCACCGGGCTGCCCTTTTTTGGTATAAGTATGGATTTAAGTGAAGACATGAAATCCTCTCAACAATAAGTAAAACAGTCTTCTAAAATAGCAACGTCTAACTATAGGGTTTTTACCTTGTAAAAAAAAAATAAAGCTTCATATTGAATTCATAGGAAGTATTGCATGTTCTCTAATATGCATTAGAGTTATCAAGCCTAGTTTGTCTACGTATTTCCCTTTCTTTTTTCATCTACGCCTACAATAAGTATACCTCAATTGAAGCTACTTGTGGTTGGATGTGAATCCTATCCGTTTTGCTCCATTTGGACTCGCCTTTCTTTTTTCAACAATGAAAATAAATTAGTATCCACAGGTCCTTTCTTTTATGTTAAGTGCCTATACCAAATTAAAACAATGGCTTTTGAACATTGCCCGAGTTTTGGTAGTTCCCATCATAGCTTCTATTTCGCCTTACCCGAATTTATACTCTTTCTCACCTTCTATGTACCTTATCACATAAGCAATTATACCTTTATTAGCTAGACAATTCGCTTAATAAAAAATGGAAGTCTTGTACGTTGGAGTATAAGCGACTTCCTTTTTGTTTGGCCGTGCCTTCTCTGGAAATCTTGGTTTGAATTTGGTTGGATCTAAAGGCAGTTGGATTCTTAGATGTTTATGAGGCTTTCTTTTTTCTTAGATCTAGATACTAAATAGGATACACATTGTGACTTTATTCTATGTCGTTCATGGATTTGAACATAATACCAGGGAAATAGAATTCTGCTAACCCGGCTAGGATCCAAAATAGCGAAAATGTAGGAAGCACATTGCATATTCTACAAGTTAAGCATAGAGCAACGACATCAACCATCATAAATCATAGAAAGCACAATGTAGGAATATACTGTTAAATGAAATGACATCATACATTTATGAGATAAAAATTCGTACTTGCATGTTATGTTTTTAACAAGAACCATGACTCCTCGCGACATACTATTTTCTAGGATAAGGTGACACTAGCTTTGACCTTCTGGAAGGGATTTTCTCAATTCAAAATATAACATATTCCACCTAATTTAAGAGTTATGATAGATGTTACTTACCATCTTTGTTGGCTAGAATGTGTCAATCTAATCTGATCTAATTGCTAAATATCCAGTTGCTGGTGGATTGGACTCGAGGAAAGAATCTTCTTTTCTCCAGTGCTGCTCCTTCTGTAACTGAACTTAGAGGGCCATACGATATAGCGAATTTGGCATCTTTGCTCGGTCTCCAACTGGAACGTGCTAAAGCAGCGCTTTCCAAAAATTGTAGGTAACTTACAGAAATTACTTCATTTTTGGGGTTACTTACACTCTTGCGTGATGGATTTTGAAGTATTCTATCCCTTTGGCAGAACTGTTATAACTAATGCGTTAAGGAAAAAGTGTTACCACAAGGACGCAATTAAGGTTGAACCAATAACATCAGGCATCAAAGAACCTGAATTTGATGATTGGCTCAAATGGGATCCTATCTCTAGTGGCGAGGGTGATTTGCTGTTAGACGACATCAAGAAATCTTTTTCCATCTCCAAAAATGTATCAAAACCTGTGAAACGCATCGAGTTTGGTTCCATTGTGAATAACCTGCCTGCACATGGACTCCAGATTAAAGATTTGATATGTTCAACAGCGGTGGGGCAGGTGCCTGTGGATACTATTGCTCGTCCAAGGTCTGGGATATCACGACAACCAGGTGGTGCCAGTTTTCCACCTGAAGAACGTTCAACTGTAGAAGATGATCCGCATAAAAGCCAACAAGGTTCTGGTTCTGAAGAAGTTAGGGTGCCATGTTTGTCCATTGCTCCTCTAAATGATGGTGCTAATTTGGAAAAAGAAAAAGGAAACGATACTATTGAGGATTCACAATTTACAATGGAGTTAGATATAAAAGATACATCTGGGACCAAAATGCATGATTTGCAAACAGAAAACAATATGATTGACAACGATGAAATGGAAATTACAAATAAGTCAGACGTGCAAGATACTTCTTTTGAGAACAAAATACGTGATTTTCTACCTGGAACTTGTTCAGCTAGTGGTGATGGATATGCTGTCTTGGCAGAGAGTGCAGCAGATTACACTTGCAGAACAGATTCTGAAGTCACTCTCTCTGCTCATTCTTCCTTGGCGGATGTTTTTACACTTTCAAAAGATGTGCCAAATTTCCATGATCAAAATGGGGCAGATGGTGTAGTTTTGATTGAGGAACGGGTTAATAACAACCCAACGGAGAAAGAACAATTTAGGGAGATGAGATATGATTCTACTACCTTAAGATCATCCAACAGTGAGCATAGCAATCCAATGGAAGTGGAAAATGAGTATTTAGTTGTTGAGAAGGTGCCAAGAAAAGATGTTACAGAGGGAGAGCTGAAACACACTGGCGATAATGCTGGACTAAGTTATCAGATCCGAGGTGGATCTTTGTCAGGTATACGTCTAGTACTTTTGTGAGTGATTTTCCAACTTTTCTTCCTGAGGGTAAATTCACTTATTTTTCATTTGGTTTTGAACACCAATAACTATTCTCAAACATGTTTTACATGATGTTAAATTAAATTGTTTTTATGTATGTCCTGAAAAACACCAACCAGGTCAATGAAATGGAACACAAGATTTGAAGTGGCCAGAATAGTCTTCATCTTCGTGGAAGATTTGTTCACTGATGTAACATTCAGATAACCATTCATTTCTCCTTTTCCCTCTTCACGGTCTCAGTTGCAATTTTTTTTCTTGCTAGTATCATATCATATGTTGAGTCCAATAGCTTTTGACTAGACCCTGTATTTATATTAGGAAATTCGTTACATATGTACAAATATTTAATTGCGAAACCAATTACTAAAACGAGCTATCGGTTCAGTGGCAAGTTCAGAATCCATAAACTTCAAATCCAGGCTCTGCCTCTGGTCTTTGGGTCGCCTGGTAGTGTTTATTGGTTACCATTGCCATAGTCCAACGTTGGTTCTCCAAATTTATTATTACCTCCTTATGATTGGATGACCTTTTGATAGGGATGGTTGGAAACTTTCAAGATCAATAGCTCCGCGTAGTGTCTTTTCCTTCAGATAATTAGTCAGATCAATATCTTGTTCTGTTCTGTTCTTGTGATGAATTTTCCTTTTAGCTTCTGCCTCAGGTGAAAAGCATATGTTTAACGCTTCCATCCATGTTTTGCAGGGAATATGAAACGTAGGAAATCTTACCGCCCTTCTTTGTTTCCTTTCAAGCGCTTGTTGAAGCATAAGTCTTCCACTTTCAGAGGTTGAATCAGTTTACGACTTTGTGAGGTTTGTCTGATTGTTTATTTATGTCAATTGAAAAGTGTGAGATCATTAAAGACGCAATTATACATTCAATTCTTTCTGCCGTTGATTTCATGCATAATGCCCTCTTGGATACTTTCTGGCTCATGATTCCAACTTTACTGTTGTATGATTAGGTCCAATCTGTATGTTGTGCATCTTATTCGGTACAACATATGCACTCAAAATATATGGGAATTATCAGTGATTTGTGCATGTTGCCACCTATCATCATTTTCTTATGAGGTTCGTTTGCGAACAAGCGCAGTGCTGTAAATTCATTATTTCTTGAATAACAATTCTTACATTACATCGCAAACAACAAACCGTGCACATCCCCCAGCGGACCACTCCCCTTTATTTCCACCAAAAAAAGGAAGAATAGGAAAAAAATCCTTGTTCAAGTGGTGGTCACTTTAGGTACTTTCTGTCTCTTGTATGCTGCTCCCTGTACTTGGGGTGTGTTCGGTATGATGTTTTCCAATTTTCTCATGTTCCGTTGGTCAAAACTTTTGGATAACATTTTCTTAGGAAAACGAATTTCTTGAAAATGAGGAAAATGGCTTCATTAGTGGAAATAGGGAAAATAAGTTCCATTACATTCCAAATCAATTGTGTTCACCGAACACAGCCTTGGTAGTTCTTTCTTTTCCTGCACTGAGCTTCGAGGTTCAAACCTCTATCAGAGAAACCAATTGCCGCGCTAGCTTTGAAAGCTAACATTTTCCTGCTAGCTGTTGTGTTAGTTGTAGTGCCCCTTCCCCCATTCTCTCGTTCTGGAAAGATAGCTTTGGCTGGTTTAGGCAGATAGGATGAAACATTACGGACAGAGAAGTAATTTTCAGCACATGTAAATAATGTGGACCAAGTATATACTGGTTCTTAAGAAAATGAAAGTTGCAGAAGGATGTGTTGTATCCTTGAAATTGAAACCAAATTTGTAATTATTTCGAAGCTCAAAATGTATTCGCTAGTGGCTCCTGCTGCATGTGCTTGTAGTATTATATGCCATGTGATTCAATTTTGAGTAAATGAGATCTCTTGTCCGCTTACAAATTGAATAGACATTTTCATATCTCTTATATATAAAAATGAAGATCTCTTATGTATAAAAATAAAAATCTTTTGCAAAAAAACCACAAAACTAATAAGTTTCTAAAAACAAGTTTGCTGCATGGGTATTGTAGCGGACATTATTTTTATGGGGATCTCAATTGAGATACTTGAACAGGATTAGTTTATTCTTGAGTATTTGAGTAGTGTAATGGAATGATGAATATATTCTTCGCCTTTTTGACAATAAATCAGAACTCTCGTAAAAAAATAGGTGAATGTACGAGATTGTGTTTACTAGTACATATGATTTGATTAGAGTCTGAATAATCAGAACCTTGTCTTCTTTTTTTACTAGAAAAATTAAATTAAATAATTTCTGCCTCATATGTTACTGAGAGGTCCATGACCCCTAGATACTGAAGGCATTCTAGGGGTAATCTTGTAGTTCCTACGAGGTGCAAATAATGGGGTTGGTCCATAGATTTTCCTTTTCTTTTGTTGCATTCAAAAGATATGAAAGATCTTCCTCTAAGCCGTACATATGTTTTTCATGAAATACCGACTTTCTGTACAATTTTAAATGAATCCATGAGATTGAGTATGTAATTTTGTTTACTCACTTTATATTGAATATGTAGCAGGGCCGTTAGATACCTGCTGATAGCCATTATAGTCTCTATAACTGTGCTTTTTTGCTTTTCAGTGCACAATACCAATTTATAATGCAACTGGGTTCCCTGTTTGCAGGGACTGTTGAGTTTTGGATATCTAAAAATTGGCTTTGTGCTGAGCTATTATCAGCTCATAGTTTTCCACTTATTTTTTCTTACTCTTAAGACGGCATGCAAAAAAGGACCTATATAGCGTATGCCAATTAGTGGTGAATATGTTTTTCTTTAGGGTCTGTTTGGAAATTATTGTATAATTATTAGGTTGTGTAATTACTATCCTAGTAAATAGTAATTACACAATCAAGTATTCATCCAGTATAGTAATTATAATGACTTGTTTGTCACAACATAGTTATAGTATAATTTCCTATGTCATGTTTGGTTACACATATAATTACATAGTTTGATCCTTTTTTTTTTAAATAAAAGCTAATTATAAAAATTAAATAAACTTTTTCAGATGAACATGTGAATAAGATTTAATATGTGACAATTATGTGTATACGAAATATTAAAAATGAAAAATGAAAGAATTTGAAAGTCAACCCGCAATTACACCATGTAATTAACATCCTTTTCCCTCTGAATTGGAGAGCATAATTACACTAAGGCTGGCAATTTCAGCCTGACTCGATGGATATTCGATCCATCCGATCCGAATATATGAACGAAAATTCGACAAAACACGGATTTTAATCGGGTGGCGGATCGGGTCTGATTCGGGTGGACATACATCCAACCCACCATCCGACCCATCCATCCACCTGTTTATAAATAGTTAGATAATACTTTTTATCATTAAATTGTATATATTTTATTAAATAAAAATTATAATGCAACTTGGCAAATCAAGAATAACATAATTTTGGCCCAGAATTCACTTCCATAACAGTAAAGTTTTATAATGTTCTTAGCTAGTGATCATTTATGAAAATATAAAAAATTATTCATTGTTAGGTATGATTAGTTTTATTATTTATTTTGCAACGTAAAATATGATTTGTTTGAGCTAACATAAAAATGGAATATGAATAAAAATATTTAAGGTGCTAATCAGATGAGACACTGCTACGTTGGAACTAAGAGTATTTATATTAGTTTTGGTCACTCCATTTTTGTTGTGAATTTAAAAAAAAAAAGATTTAAGAACACTAATTACTAACATTATCACTGATTTTAAACTAGAACAAATGGTTAAACTTATAACAAATTTCATCCGCGAAGCACTCGATCCACCCGATTCACTCGTGGATCGGATGTGGATGAAGAAAAAATAGGGTGATGGATGGGTCAGGTGGTGGATGGATGGTTGGCGGGTGGAGGCGGATTGAGCTCTACCCGATCCACCTTCGATCCATTGCCAACCCTAAATCACACCCTCTTTAATTACACTCTATTTCATGAATTACTTGGCTAGACAAACATGTCAAATTGTATAATTACATTCGATTGCACCCAAATCCAATTACAAGGTGACTTTTCAAACAAATCCTTACTTAATATATTTATTTTACTATGCTTTCTAGAAGTATTTTAATCGAGATTCACATATCATGGGTTCAAGCCATGAAAACAACATTTGGCAGAAATCCAAGGTAAGACTGCGTACAACAGACCGTTGTGGTCCAACCCTTATCCGGACCCCGAGCATAGAGGGAGTTTAGTGCACCGGGCTGCCCTTATTCACATATCAGTAGAAAATCTAAATATGGTCAAAGAGAATTCTTATAACCGAGTCAAACTTATTTGGGATTGAGGCATAAGTAGTTTCTCTTAATTTTAGCACCAAATCTTTGTAATAGTTTTGCCAGATTAGATCTTGCTCCTCATAATAACATGCACTGAGGTTTTTTATATAGATTTCCAGCATTAAGATTCATGACCTGTGCACATCAGAAGGGAAAGAAGTTAGGTTATGATGAAGATTGAAGCTTATAAAAGTCTACAACTAGTAAGGCCTCCAGGGGCACAGGCGAGTTGGTAAGTGGCAAGGTGATTGGGGTACAACCACTCCGACGTCGCGGGTTCGAATTCGTGTGGTGACAGTCTTTGCTGAAATATTGCAAATGCTGTTACTGGTAGGGCTGGCCAGTGGGCCGGGATAGCCCGACCCCGACCCGACCCCGTCCCGAGCCCGCCCCGGTCCCGCCCCGACCCCACAAAAAAATAAAAATAAATAAATAACGGGGGCGGGACTCGAACTCGGGACAGGACGATGTCTCGTCCCGCGAGACCCGAGCCCGCCCCAGGCCCGCGAGACCCGAGCCCGAGCCCGAGCCCGACCCCGCCCTTTCCCCCCTTTGCAAAAATGGCCGTTGCACCAACGACCATTTTAGATTATGGCCGTTGGCCAACGACCATTTTAGGCCCCCTCCCCCAACCCCCTACCCCTTAATATTTATTTTTTAACCCATAAGTTATTATATTTACACTTTAACCCAATTTTTCAACTATAAATAACTCATTTTCTCTTCATCTTTCTCACAAATCTTCCTACAATCTCTCTAATTTCTCAATATATCTCTCTACAAGTCTACATTGTTTGCTAAATATTCAATTTTATTTATTCATTTGGGAATTGGTAGTGAAGTTGGCAACTAGCTTGAGGATCTTCCATCGAGTAAAGTTTCAATTTTCAACCTCTCGATTACACGTCGACGTTACGTCGACGTTTGGTACATTCGTTCCTTCATTAAATTATTATTGTCTGTTTATTTTATTTAGATCACTTAATTTTATTGTCTTTAATTATTTATTTATTTATTATCATAATTAAAATGGAAGGATTAAAATGTATGTTTAAGGGTAAGGGTAAGGGTGCTTCTTCTAGTAGGGGCAACCAGGGCAAGGGTACTTCTTCTAGTCATCTTATTCCTACACAGGATGATTTTGTTGATACTCAACATTTTCCTACAATACCATTAGATTTAGACCAGGAGCTATTTTCTGGAACTCAAGAAGACTTTAATTTAGACGATGATCTAGATGATATACCCACTAATGTTGATGACAACACACCCACTAGTGCACCTTCAACTGAAATACCTCTTATTCCCCCTAGTATGAGACGAGGTCCAGCAAAACGACTATTAAAATCAGATGCATGGACATTTTTTGATAGGGACGTAGAGAATCAAGTAGCCATATGTAAAATTTGTAAAAATGTTTTAAAATTTAAAACTGGAAAATGTCACGGTGGGACGGGGGGTTTAATTAGACACGTAGTAAGTGCTCATCCAGCTAGGTATGCCCAATACCAGGCTTCAAAACCGGGTGCATAGCGCGCTCCATCGGGACAAGATTCACATCACGTCTTGTGGGACCAAGTACAGCGTCAAATTACCCTATGACGGGGGGAATTGTAGGCTCTAAATACAATAAACATAGAGAAAGGGGAGCAAAATCAAAATTAGTTCTTTGTGGAGGGTTTGCCTTTTTCATTTCCTTCATCTCCCGGTTTTATTCATTACATTAGAGATATATATAATCCTGCTTTTAACGATTTTCCTAGATCAACTGTTAAGAGAGATGTATTTAAATTCGCGCATGAATATCAATAATATTTACGTTTTTCATTATATCATTTTAATGGCAAAGTATCTATCACGTCTGATATAGGTCGTAGTACTAACGACCATGATTATTTAACTGTAACTTGTCATTGGATAGATTATAAATGGTCTATGCAAAAACGTATTTTAGCGTATAGATTTATAGATGATAGGCACACTGATACTTTTATTGCAGAAAATATTTATCAAGTGTGCGATTATTACGGAATTACCGATAAAATTATGACTATTACATTAGATAACGCTTCTAATAACAATTACGCAATTACAATTTTAAAAAATGGTTTCACCCCATCTTCTACAGACCATTTTCATATAAAATGTGCGTGCCATATATATAACTTAATTGTAAATGATGGTCTATCACTTTTTGAAGACATTCTTAGTAAAATACAATTTGCTATAAACTTTATTTTTAAAAGTAATAAAGTACAACGTAGAAAAGAATATAAAAAAATTTGTCATGATTGTGGACTACCTTTTAGAAAAATTCCACAAGAAGTATCCACTAGGTGGAATTCTTTATCTGAGCAACTACTTATTGCTTATGACTATAAATTACCTATAACTTTATTTTTTAACTCTCATAATAAAAAGCGGTGATATGATTTTAGATAGTGATTGGGAAAAAATTTCGAACTTATTGTATTTTTAGAGAATTTTTTCAAGCAACAAAAGAATTTTCCGGTATATATTATCCTACTATTTCAACTATGTTATTTTATATAACTCTAATATTTTTATTACTTAGTGAATATATGAAAAACCGACTTATAAAGTGACTATTAAAAATATTTCTCAAAATAAAAAAATATTTTATTCATATTCCCTCTATTTATATTATTGGTTCTGTATTAAATCCTACTATTAAAATAGGCAGTACTAAATCACTAATTGAAACTATTTACGATTGTATAGAAGTACTACCACCTCCAAGTCCCAAAAATCTAAATCACCCACCACCTATTGAATAAACTAAAGAAGAAGTATTGTCTAGCGTAGAACACCAATGCAAAAATATATATAGATTTTATCAACAAGAAAATGCTAGTAACTTACCAGCTTCCATACCATCTTCTTCATTTTCAATACAACCTCACAAAGACATCTTTGTTTCTGCTAGTATTGAAAGCCTCGAAATAGAATGTGCCGTCGATACCTCTACTACTAACCAAATTAGCGAGTTGGATATTTTTTGTTTTGAGGGTTACCATGCAGTATCAAGAAGTTATCAATGAAGATGGACATGAAGACTTGCTTGAAATCTTTGGAGGGAATGAGAAGACCTTTCCGACACTTTCATTGATGGCTCGAGATGTTTTGAACATTCAAGCGTCGTCAAGCTGCGTCTGAAAGCGCTTTTCTGTGACGGATATCAAATAGGAGACCACAGACATTCATTAGCGGGAGCGGCTTGGAAATTGCGGTATTATTAGAGATTGGATCTGAGCGGAGGCGAGAAAGGTGCCGTCAACCGGAGATCAACGAAGAAGATGATGAAAACTACAACGAAATCTTAACCGAAGGTAGTGGAAGCGACGTGGATCAATTTGACCAACAAATACCAATTCCAACCGAAGAACCACATGAAATCATCAAGCAATTAGAACAGGGTTTTTTGAGAATGTAATTTTTTAAATTGTAATTTTATTATGTAATTTGCAACTTTTGGACAACACCACAAAGTTGCAATTTAGATTTTAGACAATTGTATTTGTATTACAAAAAAATCATATGTCTATTAAATAATATAAGAGGCACAAAAACAGCGTTGAGATATTTTTATTACACTATCTTGTTTTGTTTATTGAGTTTTTTTTATACATATGTTATTTAAAAAAAATAAAATGAAAACCCGCCGTATCCCGACCCGAGCCCGACCACCGAGCCCGCCCGGGCCGAATCCGACGGGATCGGGATCGGAGCAGGACTTGCTCGATCTGCCAGACCCGACCCCGCCAGAGCCCGCCAGACCCGACCCCGCCCCTTCTCCCGTCCTGCCTCGACCCCGACCCCGCAAGACCCGGCCCGCCAGACCCGAGCCCGGCCCACTGGCCACTCCTAGTTACTGGGTTCGTGTCCCGTTGGTCCTCTCCCTTGCAGGGTTGCCACTCGCGCATATCCCTCGATTTACATCCCATCTGGCCAAGGGCCTCTGGTATAGGTGGGGGATTTCGCTTTCGGGACTTTCCCTTCACAAAGTAAGTGCACATTGTTCTAGGCTTCTAGGTATTCTTTTTATTAAATTATTGGGTTAATAGTACTTTTAGGCCTTAGTTCACTTTTGATCTATTGCTTATAAATATTAACATTTTTTCCAGAATTATTAACTGCTTCACATTTTAATTATTCACGTGTTATGTTAAATTTGTATTATTATTTCATATCTAAAATACTTTAAATATAATATATTTTCTATATAAAAGAATAAAATAAATATGTTGAGAAATTTATTGCCAGAACCAAAATGATAATACAATAACCAAAGGACCAAAAGCGTTGTTCTCCCAAAATTAAAAGAAAGTCCAGATTCAGATTCTAGGTCTGATACACAGCCAGTTTTCTGATGGTCATATTAATGATTCAAGTCAGAATTCAGTAACTTAAAAGGGACATCATTAATGTTTATTTTACAACGAAAAGGTACACAGGCTCTTCAGCCAACTATTCTTTTTCAAGTTTAAAAGACACCTCAGAATAGTATGGAATTCTTATTCCAAAAAGGTGGAATCTCCCACCCCAGGAGTCCCCACACCCCGGTCCGACAAGTATGTGAAGGAGGTAAATCATGGTGACTCAATTGATTTCAAAGGTTAGACCAGTACCACGCTGCGCACAAGGGGCCCTCCTTTATTTCAAGAAGAAACCCCCACACTGCCGCTGACGGGATTCGATCCTTGGTCTCTTATTCCAAATATCCCCTTGAAACCAATTGAGCTGCCCAAGCGGACTAATAGTATGGAATTCTAAAGCAGCTTAAGCTATTAATTATAATTTTACTATTGGTTCATATATATATATATATATATATCGAAAGGCTTAGTTGATGGACAACAAATTAATATTCATGTACTACCTCTTATTAGTCCTAAGAGACGGTATAAGTTAGCTTAACCAAAAAATGGTTAGCGGTTCAAGAGTGTAAAGTGGGATGGGATGGGGTGGGGGTGGGGGTGGGTTGTGTATGTTAGTGTAGTTCAAGAATCCATTTACCCATAAAAGTTATTCACTTTTTTTCGGAATAATTTTTCATTTTATTTGAAAATCAATGCTTGATCATGAAAATTATAAATCCAACTTAAAGATGTATTTCGATTTTGAAAAACAACTTATAACCTCTTTTTCAACTCACTATTCACTTTTTGAGTTTGTATTTAAGTACAATCAAGCATGAACATAATTTCAAATATTCTTTTCAAAAGGTATAACCACATACAACTCCAATTTCATAAGTTTTAAATTATGGCCAAACATCTACTAAGAGACATAGATAAGACCATATATATTGCTGATTCTGTAATTTACACTTGTTTTTAACCTTTTGATTGAGTGGTTAAGTGTACAGACCTTCAAAGAATGAATTTGATAGAACATGATTAGATTTTTTTTAGTCTCTTCAACCTCAATTGCATTTGATGTTTTTCTAATATTTTTCCATTAAAATTGTTAGTTAAGTATGGATTTCATGGGGTTTTCCGTGATGGTCTTTCAAACATGACAAAACAGTTGATAGAAGGAAGAATTGAACTCAGACAAGAGATAGAACAATTTGGCTTAGATATCTATGACATGCAAGCTCTAATGAATAAAAAGGTTGAGGCATCTGATGCCAACCATCATTATTGTGGATACTGACCAACTTGTGGAGCAGAAAGAGGAGTTCCAACCATTCGACAAAAATATTGTTGATGATGTCAAGATTGAAGAAGTGTATAATTAATGCTGAGGATGCAAATAGTAATGCAATTTCGGGTTTGGAGCGAATTGGATCTCACTCCAGTTATTTTTGACATTGTGTTTGGTTGGCAACATGGAATCAAACCTTTCAAGTCTGTGGGGGAAGTGTTTAGATGAGGAACAAGGTCCTTATATCCAAAAAAAATTTCATTCCGAAAAGATAAAACGACATTTCTCACTTAAGGGGAAAGAAGTGCAAAATGTGACATTTATTACTTGGTTCTTTCATGTTTTTACCACGCAACCGCAAAAATGGAATAAAAACTAGGGTCACAATTCATATCCTTAAAGCGAAAGGAAAAGTGGTGAAGGTGATAACGTCGTGCCGCGACGTTAAATTAGGTGTTTGTTGCGAGGCAACCCGATCTGATTATCAGGGAGTTTTTCTTTTTCTCTACTTTATATTGCTATTGTTCTTCATTATGTTTATGCATCGAGGACAAAATATTATTTAATGTGGGGTGGGAAAATACCTTATGTCTAGTTGTAATAGTAGTAATAACTAATAATAGTTGTTAATAATCCCTCTTGATTTTTCTTTGTGCATCAGTTCTTTTCTGAGGGATGTAACTTGAATCGGGTAATTTTTTTTATTTAGAATAGTTTTTTAAGCATAGTAAAAGAGAGTTAAGAAAATTCCGTTGACTTGTTTGATACTAGCATATTTATGCCTGAGCTTCAATAGTACTTTTTATGAATGCCTGAGTGTTAATATGAAATAGCAAACTTTTTGACACCTAGGTTTAGGGTAGTGACTATGTATTTAGAAGTTTCTTATTTTTTAGTTCGCCATGACCCTGTTTGTCTTAGAGTAGAATTGATCCTTCTTGATTGAGATCGTGCCATGTGAGGTGAGATTTTCTTGCATATATTTCATATTTTGCATCTTGGTCTAGAATTTACCACGTATGTTAGTGAAGTGAAATAATATGTGTTGCTATGTTTAGAAGATGATAACATGCTTTCTTTGATATGTCTTGTGAATTTTAGCATGTTCTGATATTGTTACCACTAGTTTACCCATTGAGCATGTAGCCTTTCGTTTGGTAGCAGTATTTTTTCCTTGACCCATTTATTGAATTCCTAATTTTTTTTCACTCTACTTCTTGGAGCAATGTAGCATAGACTGACACGAAATTAATAAATCTGGAAAAAAAGAGATGGTCGAGTGTAATGGTGACCAATGATAGCTGCAAATTGATGAAAAGACCCACTTAAAAAGAATGAGAAAAAAGAAAGAAAATTTGCTTGAAAAAATAGAAATGATTAAAACGTTTTTGATATGATGAAAATAGTAGTGAAAATAATTAATGAAAAGAGGGCTAAAAAATAAAGAGAAGAACATAATGGTTGATGAGGTCTAAATGTGCAAAGTGCTTAGGGAAGTGTAAGTCACTATCATATAGTTGTCCTATCCATCCCCTAGCCAACAGTACAACCTGTTAAAGTCCTATTTGATTATGTTCGAGCACACTTAATTAGTAGAGATGTACATAATGATGCATGTGAATTCTTTTGTGAGTGCGCGGGTTGTTCTTTAATGCCAAGTCCTTAATTTTTCTTCGATTCATTGATTCGAGTGTGTGGGCTCTTCTTGTGAGGGCACTTGTTTCATGATTGATAGACATGTAAACAAATGAATAATGAAGAATTAAAGTACGTAACTAAGAAGCACCAAAAGAGATTTGATCGCGGTAGGATGAGCGACGTGCACCATACCACAATGAATTTGGTCGCTAAAGCAGGCACGATGCGCTCAACAATAATTCGGAGCCCACTTTTCTCCTAATTCATTTTGGGCGGGGTTAATTTCATCTAGGACTTTTTCTACTCCTATAAATAGTCTATAAACACATATCTTTAAGGGAGGAGAGCTAGGAGGCGCTGTGGAGTCCGGAGTTAATGAGTTTTACCTTTTCTTCTCTTTGCTACCCATTTTTATATTTCTTTGGATATTTGTTATTTTTTCTCCATGTCTATATGGAGCTAAATTTCTCATTTTAGTGTTATGGTTCTTTTAAGATTGCTGTTTTTTTAATGTTAAATTCAATTTATTAGTTTATTATATTGGTTTATTTATTTGATGCTGATCTTAATTATTTGATTGTCTGATCAACTATCGAATACTATCTATGAATCTTGAATTGAATTCGGCAGAGGGAATTTAATATCACAATAGGATTAAATAGAGAAAGATCTCAACCCTGGACATCGAGGAGCGGATTTGCATCTAGGTTAGACATATATCTAAGTTGCCTTGCTTGATAAATTTATAGGAGTTGTAAATGCGTTCTTATTAAGGTTCATGACCATAGAGATATAGGCGTGAAAGTAACTCAAATAAGAGATTAAGGACTCAAAAGATTCTTATTCATAATATTAACCCTGTTAATTAGTAAACTAGATAAATTAAGTAGTTGAATAATTGAAGAATACCATGTGATTGTTAGATAGCCCATAGCCCTAGATCAATTTCATCTCATTGATAACATAAAATTCCACTCTTTCTTTATTGTAGTTCATTATTTTTATTTTATTTTAATTAGTTTAGAATCACTACCTGTGGGTTTTATTTCTTGTTCTGATAATTAACATTAGTTTAATTTAGTTGACGATTGATCATAAGTCCTTGTGAGTTCCATATCTGATTTCTCAAATCACTATATTACTTGTACGACCACGTATGGTTGCATGTATTTTTGGGAGCAATACCCATGCCATGAAATTTGAACTTTGGAGCAAGGTACCATGAGCATGTCGAAGTACAGTTTGAAATTTCTCCAATTCTCTAGGTACGCTCCCCACACGGTGTCCACCATGAAAGTTAGAGTCCATCGATTTGTGCAAGGTCTTAGGGCCATGTTATCAATGAGTCAGACGTTGTGAACTTCGATATGACCTTTTCCAGGATTGTGGCTTTTGCACAACATATTAGAGAGCACAATCAAAGGAACAAGATAGAGCGGGATCAAAGCAATAAAGCCCGATCTACATGTAAATTTAAAGGTTCTTATTATGGTGGTTATGGAAGAGGCTTGTTTAGTAAGGGACCATCTAGACCTACCTATTCAATTTCTTAGTCTTTAGTCAATTCACAATCACTGAGACCCAACCTGATTTAGTGGGGTCAGCCTAGTTTGAGTCAGAGAAACAATGCACCTACTCCATAGATTCAAAGTAGTGTGGGTTTAAGATATAACAACAAACCCCTTGTAGTCTGTGTGGGGAGGGGCATACGAGAGTTTTCCGTCTTCGAAGTCATATCCAGAGGATTTCCCTTCATCCCGCTAGAGTTTTAGCGGAGGCACGACTGAACATACTAGTTCAATAGAGACTACTTTGTGCAATTAGAGGTGGTGCACCAGGCTTAGGAGGGATAATGTCCCTTTTCCGTGCTATGATGGGTCGTTAGGATTTAGAGGAATCCTCAAATTTTGTTACATGCATATTTGACAGTCCACTTTAATGATGTATATGCTCTTATAGATCCCGGTTCTATGTTATTTTATGTGAACCTTTAATTGCTATGAAATTAGGGATAGAGCTAGAATCGCTACATGAGCTATTCCTTGTATCTACCCTAGTTTCTGACTCTATTGTGGCCAAATAGGTTTACAAGGGTTGTATCGTGGCAGTATGTTGAGTAGCTGCTGGCTCAATGATAGATTCTGAGCTTACATTGAAGTGTTGATAATTTGACAAATTATGTACCCAATGACAATCAAAGGATACATAAGAAAAGATTCATTGAAGGACCAAATGTCCAAGAAGATCTCCAAAGGATTCAGTGAAGCAGTTATATCAACAACAAAATTGCTCAAAGGAACTGATCTCTACTATCATTGAAGGACCAAATGTCCAAGAAGATTCACTTTTCACCCAAGGATCCTCCCTTCTATTTTATCTTCTTTTTTTCATTCACGGCCACCATTCTCTCAAATAGATATTAATGAGCATTAAAAACCTGACATATGCACGAGAATACACATAAATCGATTTCACTTGATTTTTACTCTCTTCCTGAAAATAATAAACAAATAAAAAGTTTTGTATTAGTTCTTGATTGAGGTCCACTTCTGCTTCTTAATTATTCGCTGAGTTCTAATTAATTATGTTTTACTATTAGAACAAAAGAGTAGTGACAACTGAGATTCAAAAGTGAAAAAG
The DNA here is from genome assembly GCA_029783415.1 of Anisodus acutangulus. Classification (NCBI taxonomy): domain Eukaryota; kingdom Viridiplantae; phylum Streptophyta; class Magnoliopsida; order Solanales; family Solanaceae; genus Anisodus; species Anisodus acutangulus. The sequence continues at coordinate 41,065,639 of CM056506.1, read as the reverse complement.
GTCAATAACTAAAATAAAATTATAACAAATAAATTCGAGTCTTTTTCCATATAGATTAACGAGCGGGGTTAGACTAAAAAGAACAAGAATTAACCTTTTGGACCCAACATTATGACAAAATATCATTTCAGTTATATTTTTTATAAAATATTTTAATATACTGAAACCAACATTAATTTGGAACAATAGTAAAGGTTTAGAACGACAATTTGATTATGACTTTACCAAATATCAGGGTAACTGCAAGATTCGCTTCTCACCCAAGGATCCTTTTTTTCTTTATCATTTTTTCTTTCACGGGTCGATCGTTCTTTCAAATCGTATAGCACTAGGAATACTATTATATGGCAATCACCCGCACACATATAAACGAGGTCGATTAAATATTACAATCACTTCATTTGACTTCTGCTCTTCCTGAATAAATAAAACAATAAAATGATAAACAAACAAAATGTTTGTGTATCCTTGATCGAGGTCCACTTCTTGATAGAATAGGATAACATATTTATTCATAATTGTGTATATGATAAATGTATATTTAGTCATTAATTACTGTATATTTAGTCATTAGTTACCATTATTCTAGCCTAAGATTATGCTTGTATTTTGGGTATATTTACTACCCATTGGGAATGAAATAATCAAGCAAGAATATTTCTTACATGGTATCAGATTCTGGAGAAAGTTCCTAAAACCCTAAAAATCCTTCCCTATGTCGTCGCCACCCCCTCTGTGCTGCCGACTTCCTTACTCTCCCGTCAGCCATGTCTGAATCAAAATCATCTTTTCATCCAGCCCTCACAGTTTCAAACATTAAAACTCATGTCTCCATCACTCTTGAGATGGAAAACGTTCATTATGCGACGTGGGTGGAGCTCTTTAAAATTCATTGCCGATCACACCGGGTTATTCATCACATAATTCCGCCGGAAAAGGGCAAGGGGAAGGTGCCATGAACCGACGGTGAAAAAGAATTATGGCTAACCCTCGATGCGACTGTTCTTCAGTGGATTTATGTCACTATTTCAAGTGATTTGTTGCATACGATTATTGAACACGACTCTACGACAATGGAGGCTTGGGATCGCTTTGGGGATATATTCCAAGACAATAAAAATTCCCGGACCGTCACTCTTGAGAAAGAATTCTCCACCACTGACATAGCGGATTTTCCCAATACATCCGTATATTGTCAACGCCTCAAGGTTTTGTCGGACCAACTCAAGAATGTTGGGGCGCCGGTAACTAACAATCAGCTGGTTTTACAATTGGTTACCTGCCTCACCGACACATATAGTGGAGTGGGTACGCTTATCCGCCAAAGCAATCCTCTTCCGCCATTTTACCAAGGCCGCTCTATGCTCATCCTAGAAGAAGCGGGCTTTGCCAAAAAGACAGCCACCATATCAAATTCTGCCATGGTTGCTGCTCCGTCTGATGATAATTCTTCCCAATTTGAAAATTTATCGTCAAACCGTGACCAAAAGGGATGAAATAGTGGTAATGTAAGTAAAAACCATGGTAGTGACCGCAATGGTGGCAAGGGTGGTGACCACCGACGTAGCGGCGACGGCGACCAGCAATAACAGTCAGCCCAGTGGCAGTCGAGGGCCCAATGGGACAGTGGACCAACACCATAGACCTGGCAGTGGCCGTGGGTCGTGCCTTCCTACCCATTCCCTGCTGGAAATTGGGCCATGCCTAACTCTCGGCCAGCAGCCTAACCAGTCCAGTCCAGTCCAGCCAGCCTGGTATTTTTGGGCCACTGTCGAACCAATGGAAGTAGGCCCACTCGGTAGTGGCGACTCCGACATACATCGAGGCCGTAATGCACAATCTTAGACTTAATCCGCCAAATGCAAATTGGTAAATGGACACCGGTGCAATGTCTCATATGACGTCCTTACAAGGTAATCTCTCGTCCTATTTTAATTTGAGTAATAATCGTGATATAATTGTCAAAAATAGTTATTCAATTCCAATTCATGGTTATGGTACTACAAACTTGTCTCTCCCGAACCCACCGTTAACTTTAAAATATATCCTTCACGCTCCTCAATTAATTAAAAACTTGATTTCAGTTAGAAAATTTACTCGTAACAATTGGGTTTCTGTTGAATTTGATCCTTTTGAGTTTTACGTGAAAGATTTTCATACAGGGATGTGTCTAATGAGATGTGATAGTCGGGGCGAACTTTATCCAATCACCACAACCACACATCAAGCCACACCATCCACTTTTGCTGCTTTAGCTCCATCTTTATGACATGAACGTTTGAGTCATGCAGGAGCACATGTTTTGCCTCTCTTAAACAAAATAAATTTATTTCATGTACTAGACATCATAATTCTCATGTTTGTCATTTATGTCCGCTTGGAAAACATGTTAAATTGCCTTTTGTTGCTTCTAATTCTTGCACTGTTATGCATTTTGATATTATCCATAGTGATATTGGACATCTCCCATTTTGAGCTCTTCGAGCCATATATATTATCTTTTTTTATTGGATGATTACTCTAATTTTTTGTGGTCGTTTTCTTTGTCTAAAAGTCACAAGTTTTTCCACATTGCTCTCGTTTAAAGCGTTCATCCACACTCAATTTGAATGTGACATTAAAAATATTCAATGTGATAATGCTAAAGAATTTGATAATGAGCCATTTTGGGATTTTTTATAAAACTAATGGTTTATCTTTTCGTCTCTCTTGTCCGCACACCTCATCTCAAAATGGAAAAGCAGAAAGAAAAATCTGAACCATTAATAACATCGTTAAAACATTACTTGCCCATGCGTCTCTATAATCATCATTTTTGCATCATGCATTATAAATGGCAACTTATATCCTTAAGATACTTCCGAGCAAACAATTAGCCTATACATCCCCTCTCAAAACTTTATATCTAAGGGACCCATCTTATTCTCATCTACTGGTATTCTGGTGCTTATGCTATCCTCTTTTTTCCTCTACTACCATCAACAAACTCCAACGTCGTTCTACTCCATGTGTTTTCTTAGGATATCCATCAAACCATCGTGGATACAAATATTATGACTTATCTTCTAACAAAATAATTGTAAGTCGCCACATGGTCTTTGATGAATTAAATTTTTCCTTTGCCAAATTGCATGGTTTCGTGGCTCCTACCTACGAATTTCTTGATGATACCATGCCCTCATATTTGGTCCATAAATTGGCCTCCCAACAGTCCTAATTTTTCTCGGCATCTCGGCCCAATTACCAGCCTAGTGGCTGCCAGCCCAGCCCAACCTTTCGCTGGCAGTCCACTGCCGAAAGGCCCAACGATTGGCAGTTCGCTGGGTGATGACACATCTTTACTACCGGGCAGTCCATCTACTAGCAGCCTACTGTCGGACAGTCTGTCATCATCATCCCTCGGTCCAACTCTAATTTCGGCTCAACGGCCATTCACTCGTAGTCAACACGAAATTTTTAAGCCAAACAAAAAATACGGTCTTCACATTCATATTACCAAATCCCCATTGTCCCACAATCATGTGTCTGACTTAATGACCCAAATTGGAAAATGACTATGGATGATGAATATAATGCTCTTATTAATAATAGGACGTGGAATTTGGTGCACCGTCCTCCTAATGTTAATGTGATTCGGTCTATGTTGATTTTTAGTCATAAAGAAAAATCTGATGGTATATTTGAGAGGCATAAAGATCATCTTGTAGGTGATTGGAAGATGCAACAGGTTGGTGTGGACTTCAGTGAGGCTTTCAGTTCGGTGGTCAAACCAAAAACTATCCGCACGGTACTAAGACTGGTTCTTTCAAAGGCATAGTCGCTTCATATGCTTGATTTAAAAAATGCATTCTTGTATGGAGAACTCAATGAAATGGTGCACATGTATCAACCCATTGGGTACAGGGACCCCACCTATCCTAATTATGTGTGCTTGCTGAAAAAGTCATTGTATGGGCTCAAACAAGCCCCTCGGGCCTGGTACAAGAGGTTTGCAGATTATGTTTCTAATATTGGGTTTTCTAACAATAGGTTTGATTATTCTCTATTCATATACCGTCAGGGTAATGATATTGCTTAAATTATTTTATATGTGGATGATATTATCTTAACTGCTTCATCTGATGCCCTTCGCAAGTCTATCATGTCACTGCTTGGCTCTGAGTTTGCAATGAAAGATCTAGGTCCACTGAGTTACTTCTTAGGGATAAATGTGACACGTCATTCAGGTGGTTTATTATTATCTCAAAAGAAGTATGCAACAAAGATTGTTGAACGAGCTGGCATGTCATCGTGTAGGTCATCTACCACTCTGGTTGACACTAAACCGAAGTTGAGTGCTTTTTCCAGCAAGCCATATGCCGATCCATCACATTATCGCAACCTTGCAGGTAAGGCTGGCCAGTGGGCCGGGTCGGCCCATTTCCGGCCCGATCCCGCCCCGACATCGCCCCGAACCCGAATAGTTGAAAAATAAATAAATTGCGGTATCGGGACTTGAACCGGGATGGGACAATGTCTCGTCCCGACCCATCCCATCCCGTCCTGACCCAGTCACCCTTATCCCGGCCCGATCCCGATCCCGCCCCGGTCCTGACCCGATCCCTCCTGAAATCCCCCATTTTATAAAAATAGTTGTTGCACCCACGACCATTTTACATTTTGGCCGTTGTGCAATGGCCATTTTTGGCCTCCCCCCTCCACGAACCCCCTACCCCCTTAATATTTATTTTTAACCCATAAGTTATTATATTTACACTTTAACCCAATTTTCCAACTATAAATACCTCATTTTCTCTTCATCTTTCTCACAAATCTTCCTACAATCTCTTTAATCTCTCAATCTATCTCTCTACAAGTCTACATTGTCTACTAAATATTAAATTTTATTTATTCATTTGGAAATTGGGAGTGAAGTTGGCAACTAGCTTCAGGATCTTTCATCGAGCAAAGTTTCAATTTTCAACCTCTCGATTACACGTCGACGTTACGTCGGCGTTTGGTACATTCGTTCCTTCATTAAATTATTATTGTTTGTTTATTTTATGTAGCTCACTTAATTTTATTTACTTTAATTATTTATTAGTATAATTATATATTTATAATAGAAGAATTTAAACGTATGCTTATGGGTAGGGGTCAAACTTCTTCTAGTAGGGGCAACAAGGGCAAGAGTACTTCTTCTAGTCATCCTATTCCTACACATGATGATTTTGTTGATACTGGACATTTTCCTACAATATCATTAGATTTAGACGAGGAGCTATTTTCTGGAACTCAAGAAAACTTTAATTTAGATGATACACCCACTAATGTTGATGACAACACACCCACTAGTGCACCTTCAACTGAAATACCTCATATTCTCCCTAGTATGAGACGAGGTCTAGCAAAACGACCATTAAAATCAAATGCATGGATATTTTTTGATAGGGACGTAGAGAATCAAGTAGCTAGATGTAAAATTTGTAAAGATGTTTTAAAATTTAAAACTGGAAAAGGTCACGGTAGGACGGGGGGGGGGGGGGTTTAATGAGACACATAGTAAGGGTCATCCAGCTAGGTATGCCCAATACGAGGCTTCAAAACCGAGTGCGCAAACGCCCGCTCCATCGGGACAAGGTTCACATACTGATACTGTCCCGAACCAAGTACAGGGTCAAATTAACCCTATGACGGGGGGAATTGTAGGCTCTAAATACAATAAACATAGAGATAGGGAAGCAATATCAAAATTAGTTGCTGTGGAGGGTTTGCCTTTTTCATTTCCTTCATCTCCCGGTTTTATTCATTACATTAGAGATATATATAATCCTGCTTTTAACGGTTTTTCTAGATCAACTGTTAAGAGAGATGTATTTAAATTCGCGCATGAATATCAATAATATTTACGTTTTTCATTATATCATTTTAATGGCAAAGTATCTATCACGTCTGATGTAGGTCGTAGTACTAACGGCCATGATTATTTAACGGTAACTTGTCATTGGATAGATTATAAATGGTCTATGAAAAAACGTATCTTAGCGTATAGATATACAGATGATAGGCACACTGGTAATTTTATTGCAGAAAATATTTATCAAGTGTGCGATTATTACGGAATAACCGATAAAATTATGACTATTACATTAGATAACGCTTCTTCTAACAATTACGCTATTACAATTTTAAAAAATAGTTTAACTCCATCTTTTTCAGATCATTTTCATATAAAATGTGCGTGCCGTATATATAACTTAATTGTAAAGGATGATCTATCACTTTTTGAAGACATTCTTAGTAAAATACAATTTGCTATAAACTTTATTTTTAAAAATAATAGAATACAACGAAGAAAAGAATATAAAAAAACTTGTCACGATTTTCAACTACCTTATAGAAAAATTTCAGAAGAAGTACTCACTAGGTGGACTTCTGTATACGAGTAACTACTTATTGCTTATGACTATAGAAAACCTATAACTTTATTTTTTAACTCTCATAATCAAAATCCAGCTTATATGGTTGTAGATAGCGATTGAGTAAATTTTTTTGAACTTATTGTATTCTTAGAGAATTTTTTTCAAGCAACAAAAGAATTTTCCGGTATATATTATGCTACTATTTCAACTATGTTGTTTTATATAACTCTAATATTTTTATTACTTAGTGAATATATGGAAAAACCAGCTTATATGACAGCTATTAAAAAAATGTTTATCAAAATAAAAAAATATTTTATTCCTATTCCCACTATTTATATTATTGGTGTTGTATTAAATCCGACTATTAAAATAGACGGTACTAAATCACTTATTGAAACTATTTACGAGTGTATAGAAGTACTGCCACCTCCAAGTCCCAAAAATCCAAATCACCCGCCACCAATTGAACAAACTAAAGAAGAAGTGTTGTCTTGCGTAGAAGACCAATGCAAAAAAGTATATAGGTTTTACCAACAAGAAAGTGATAGTAACCTACCGACTTCCATACTATCTTCTTCTTCTTCAACACAACCTCACAAAAGACATGTTTCTGCGGCTAGTATTGAAAGCCTCAGAAATAGAATGTGCGGCCGTACCGCTACTAACCAAATTAATGAGTTTGATATTTTTGTTTTGCAGGGTTCTGTACCGTACCAAACAGTTCTCAATGAAGAAGGACGTAAAGACTTCCTGAAATACTAGAGGGGGAATGAGAAGACCTTTCCAACGATGGCCCGAGATGTTTTGAGCATTAAAGCGTCATCAGCTGCGTCTGAAAGCGCTTTTTCTGCCGGCATATATCAAATAGGAGACCACATACACTCATTAGCCGGAGACAGCTTGCAGATTGTAGTATTATTAAGAGATTGGATAATAGCGGAGCGGAGAAGGTGCGGTCAACCGGAGATCAACGAAGAAGAAGACAAAAACTACAACATAATCTTATCCGAAGGTGGTTGAAGCGACGTGGATCAATTTGACCAACAAATACCAAATCCAACCGAAGAACTACAGGAAGTTATCAAGAAACTAGAACAAGTTTTTTTAAGAATGTAATTTTTTAAATTGCATTTTTATTATATAATTTGTAACTTTTGGACAACACCACAAAGTTGCAATTTCGACAATTGTATTTCTATTACAAAAAAATCATATGTCTATTAAATAATATAAGAGGCACAAAAACAGCCGTGGGATGTTTTTATTATACTATCTTGTCTTGTTTAATTTTTGAGTTTTTTATACATATGTTATTAATAAATAAAAAAAGGAAAAAAACTGGGATCCCGATCCCGCCTCCGACCCGATTCCGACGGGATTGGGATCTGGACGGGACTTCGGCAAATCCCGCCAAACCCGATCCCGCCCCTTCACCCGTCCCACCCCGACCCAACCCTGCCAAACCTGGCCCGCTAGTCTCGAACCCCACCCTTTGGCCAGCCCTACTTGCAGGGGCCCTACAATATCTCACATTCATGGGACCCGACATCTCTTATGTTGTGCAACAGGTTTGTCTATTCATGCATAACCCGATGGAGGATCACATGCATGCTCTCAAACGCATTGTGCGTTATATTCAGGGTACTATCGATCATGGCTTGCATTTATATCCGTCTTCGATAACCACTCTTGTTTTATACACAAATGCCAATTGGGGTGGTTGTCTGGATACCAGACGCTCCATGTCTGGTTATTGTGTATTTCTTGGTGATAATTTGGTATCTTGGTCCTCCAAAAGGCAAGCTACTTTGTCCAGATCCAGTGCCGAAGCAGAATACCGAGGAGTTGCCAATGCGGTGTCTGAATCATGTTGGCTACGGAACCTTCTTTTGGAGCTCCATTGTCCGGTTTTGAAGGCGACATTAGTTTATTGTGATAATGTTAGTGCAATTTATCTTGCAGGGAATCCGGTTCAACATCAATGCACTAAGCATATTGAGCTGGATATTCACTTTGTTCGCAAAAAGGTTGCTCGAAGATATGTACGTGTCTTACATGTCTCGTTAGGATATCAGATCGCATATATTTTTACCAAAGGTCTTCCGCTGATTCTATTTGAAGATTTTCACGACAGTCTCAGCATACGCCGACCTCCCGCTTCGACTGCGGGGGTATGATAGAATAGGATAGAATATTTATTCATAATTATGTATATTTAGTCATTAATTACCATATATTTAGTCATTAATTACCATTATTCTAGTCTAGAATTATGCTTGTATTTTGGGTATATTTACTACCCTTTGGGAATAAAATAATCAAGGAAGAATATTTCTTACACTTCTATTTTTCTACATGAGTTCTAATTAATTTTATTTTACTATTGAAATAAAAGCATTGTGACAAGTGAGATTCTAAAGTGAAAAAAGTCAACAATTAGCTCAATTTTTTTCCGTAGAGATTAATTAGAGGGCGTACAACTTGATTACTCATTAACTAATAGTTTATTTGTGTCTATTTATAAAGTTAATACTGTAGGCTATTTTGAAATTAGCTATTTTAATTGCATTCTCGACATTAACTTCACCTAATTGGTCTTCGTTTTTTTTTTTTGCACTTCAAAAACAATTGTCACGATCCAAAATTCTATTTGTACCGTGAGGGCAGCTACCCTAAATTCATAGGTGAATCCTAAGCTTATTCATGATTCACAGAGGAATGTAAATACGGAAATAGAAATAAACACCCGAAAGTACTTAAATGGTCTCAATACATACAGAAATAGGTCTAAGTTAACAAAATATAGCCCCAAAAATCTGGTTGTCATAAGTACAAGAGCTACTATCAGAATACAAGTCTGATATGCACTACAAGATACTGTCTGAAATAAAGAGAGACAAAAAAATAAAGATAGGAAGGAGTTTGGCGATGTGGGACTATCATCAGCTCACCCTGAACTCCGTAATATGCCTCATTGATCACCAAGGTCTCGACCCTGAACTAAGGTATATCAAGTGTAAAGTGAGTACAGAAAGTACGTATACCAAGCATCATCATTGACTGACCCTAAAATATAGCTCACTTACTTGCTTTATTAGCATTAACATTACAGTTCATAAGTAATTCACACTTAAATACGGATTCTACAGTCAATCCAGTGACAAAGTTCTATACTTTCCTCGTACGATTACAAAGGTTCCACCTTTACTTCAAATTAGGCACGTTACGCTGTAAAGCTTCAATTTTTATGTTAATAAAGGCGCATAAGTACGTAAAGACTCGATCTTTTCATTCATTAAGGAAATTAAAGTCTTCAAGACTTAACCTTTACACTAATTAGGATGTTATACCATTAAAGATTCGACCTTTCTATCCTTTCAAGCAATTGGAGTCATGAAGATTCCATCTTTACCTCATTAAGGACACATATGGCATCAAATCAACCAATAGATATAAATGGCATGAAATGCAAATGAGATGTATGTTATGTATGCAATGGTCATATGTACTTGGTATACACACACTATTGCAGTAAGTTTCACATGATCCATGAGGGACTCATGAGGTCCATATACCCACCCGGAATACCATATATCCAAGATCACATCGGGTACCATCCCATATGCTATAATATCATCATCATCATCACTCATATCCATGTACCATATCCAAATATAGTCATTTCAAGCCCCTTTCCTCATATCCCATTAATTAGATGCCAATAATATCATGAATGAATATAATGGATATGCTACCCTTACAAATACATATTATCAATGATTGTGTTTGAGGTTGTTTCCATGTTAGTGAAGTTATTTGGACAAGAAAACTATAAGCTAGAACTTGAGGTGTAGTGAGATGTTGTTACTTTGTTGTTTCTAACATTTGTTGGGATGTTTGGTTGAGTTAAGCTTGGTATGAGTTGTTGAATAGTGTTAGTTGTGGATAAATGAGAAAAGGAAGCTAGAAAGAGCTTAAGTTGTTATTTTGATGTTGAGTAACCATTGATAAAGAACATGAATGTCTATGCTCATTAGGTGTTCGATGAAATGACTAAATGAAATGATTTGTAGTTGATTTATCCAATTATGACTCGATTTATTCGTATAATGTAGATAATCACTCGTAGAGCGAACGAAACCCTTGGGAGCTATTGTTAGTCAAGAGACGAAGGTATGTAGGGCTTACTTCCTCTTTTGGCATGATCCTTGTTTAAAATAGAAATGAAACGAAATGTCATTAAACGATTCTATCCTTGGTAACTTGGTTGCCTGTGTTCCAATTTCATTAGAGCATATAACTCTTGTTTGTCCCTTGTTGGGAGTACTTTCCACACCCTATGATATTCTTGTTATGTGATTTATTTTCAGTTTCTTATTGGATTGTAAAAATTGATGTACATAGTCCCATAACGATAGGCGGGGGTTAATGGCCTTAGGTCACTCTGCCCTGTTCGTGTTGATACTCTGAGGTCTTTCATATATTATATATATAAATACAACAACAACAATAACATGCCCAATGAAATCCCACAATATGGAGTTTAGGGATGGTAGAGTGTACACAGACCTTACCTCTACCTTGGTATGTAGAGCGGCTATTTTCGAGAGACCCTCGGCTCAAGACAAAGCACAATCCCAAGCAAAGCAAGACACACAAAGTGCGTAAGTCATGACAGCGCATTCTGAAAAAGCAAAAAGCAAAAAGAAGCAATAACTAATGCAAGTATATATATATATATATGTGTGTGTGTGTGTGTGTGTGTGTGTGTGTGTGTGTATGGGTGTATGTGTGTGTATGTGTCTATTTTTAATCAAGTTGCGCTATAGTTGGCCAGGTACGACACTTATATATGCATACCACTGCAGTTGCGTACGATAATACCAAGTTCTATTATGATTGGGTACGATATAATGAGATTCTCCCTACAGAAAGGCTTGATATGATATTATACGGCATAGAGTGGCTCGATTTTACTACTATGCACATGATCATGATTATGTCAGTTGTACGCCCTCAGTGGCAGTTACGAGTTTCAGGTTGACTTTTGTATCATTCTATCGTATTACATTCTTATATACATGCTTTACATGCCTTACATATTCAGTACATTCTTTCGTACTGACGTCCCTTTGTTGGAGCGTTGTGTTTCATGCCCGTAGGTGTAGGTAGACAGACAAACACACCTCCATAGTAGGCTATCTGATTCTGTTGTTCATCGCACTCCGCTTTGCCTGAGTTACTATACATAGTCTGTAGGCTATATTATTTATATTTATAGACATTTTGAGTATGGTGGGGCCCTGTCCCGACCTGATGATATGTTGTAGTACTCTTAGAGGTTTGCATATTAGTGGTCATTGTATATTTGTTTTATATGGCCTTGTCAGCTGGTGGTACCTTTATTATGGCCTTGTCGGCCCCGTTATATATATATGTTGGTTAGTTATCCATTATTATAGGTAATCTTACTTATACTTCTATTATGTTTGTCATTCTAAGGCCTTGTCGGCCTAGATGGTCATATGTTCAAGTTATGATATACATGTGGTACGCTCGGGTCGTTCAGGCACCGGGTGCTGGCCACGCCCCTCCGAAGTTGATGTGTGACAAACTTGTTATCAGAGCGGGTATGTTCTAGATAGTCTGCAAGCCATGTCTAGCAGAGTCTTTTTTATGGGTGTGTTGTGCACCACACATATAGAAAGGAGGCTACATGACAGTTATGATAGTTACCTTCTTTCTTGATCTAGATCATGCCATAGAGATGAGGCATTCTTACATCATTATCTGCCGATCGAGCTGAGACGTGCTAGATAAGATAGGGTTTTATATCTTGAGTAGGATAATATGAGTGTACGGGAATACAATTTGAAGTTTAACACTTTGGCCGGATATGCTCCTATAATCGTAGCTTAGATGAGTGATCGGGCGCATTGGTTTGTTAATGCCTTAGGGTCGCACTTGGTTAATGAGTGTACTACAACTTCTCTGAATTCAAGTATGGATATCTCTCTCATCAAGGCTTATGCACTGAATCTGAAGGATCGTAAGAGGCAGGAGTGGGTTGATTAAGAGCATGATAGGGGCCAGCATAAGATGGCCTCGTCTGTAGGTGATACATGAGAGTTTAGAGGTGGATTTAGGCCATAGTTTCTCATGCACCTATCCTATCCGGCAGATGTGCACCACCTCAATTTCAAGGCCAGCGTCGAGATCGATCTACTTATTCTGGTAAGGGTCAGAGTTCACAAGCGTCATGCCCTCAATATAAAGAAGGTTCTAGTTAGATGAGTTCTCTGTTACCTTATTGTGATTGATGTGGTAAAGCCCATTTTTGGAAATGTAGTCAGGGTATGGACTTGTGTTATTCTTGTGTGCAGCCTCACCATATTAGAAGAAATTGTTCTATAAGAGGCGGTGGTAGTATGGCGCAGCCTACAGGATCTGTATCTACTTCTTCATATGTATGCCCTTCTGGGCAGGGTACTCATATATCAGTTGGTAGAGGTAGATATTGAGCGTCTAGCTCAAGCGGTCATCAGAACTGTATCTATGCGTTGGCTGGTCGACAGGACGTAGATTCGTATCTGAATGTTGTTATAGGTATGTTATATGTTTCTTTTCTTGACATGTATGCATTGATATGGTAGAAAATCCTGCTATAAACCTCATGTAATATCCGTCTAAGCTCAAGAAGCTACAAACCTTTGAAATAGTCGTGGGCTTCAGCCAATTCTTAACCGTTTCTATATTCTGCGTGTCGAAATTTATTCCTTCATCTGACACAATATGTCACGACCTGACCTGACGGGCCGCGACTAACCTCCCTAATGACGTCATTATCCTGACCTGTCACACATAATCCAACTAACACCTAATGAGTCTGAAATCCGGTAGCATAACGCTGCAATAACAACATATGCCAGGGTAGACAAGCCGACAAGGCTGCCTTTACCCCCGAATGTACCTGTCTCCTGAGGAGTCACAACTAGCCAACATAATACAACAGGCAAGCCGACAAGGCTGCCTCTAGATGATATCATATATACACGGGGACACCCCAACAGAAAGTACAATAGCATGACTGACCAAAACAGAGTTATAACCCTTACATAAGTACAACCCACAACTGTCTACAGACCTCTATAAGAAGGACAACGACATATGACGGGACAGGGCCCCGTCGTGCCCCTAAATATACATAAATCAAAATGATGGGGTTCTGTACCAAAATGGTAAAGCTCTGGATCAAAGGAGCTTTCCAAACAGCTGCGCAGGAACCTAAACCGGAGGGTCACCAAACTGAGCACCTGTACCTGCGGGCATGAACGCAGCCCCCCGAGGAAAGGGGGTCAGTACGAAATAATGTACTGAGTATGTAAACATGAAATACTGCAAATGAGATCATAAGTAGCCAATGGATAACAAAAGGTCAGTATAAAAATCAGGATTCAAATCCAACTGTGCCATAAACAATAAAAGTCAGTTGTGCCTTATAAAAAAATGAGAGTCAAGTCAAGAAAACATGAATGCATGTCCATATACATATATATACCTGTAACGTAACCCGACCCACTAATGCTAGACTCGGTGGAATCATATCATAACCTGGCCCATATTGGGACTCGGTGAAGTCATATCATAACCCGGCCCATACTGGGACTCGGTAAAGTCATATCTCATCTATGGATCCATCCTACGCAACCCGGCCCTCTAGTGAGGGACTCGGTGAACAATGCAAGGCTGTGCACGAACATAACCCGGCCCATATTGGGACTCGGTGAAGTGAAGTAATAACACTTAGCACGAGTAGATTTAATGAGTAACCATATGCAATCGAAATTTTCATTTGACTCTCAATAAAATCATTATAATAATGTCATAATAAACTCTTTACTGAAAAATCATAGGCACTTCTCATAACTAACATCTTTAGGAATTAAACTGTATAAGAATCATGTACGTCCGCCGTACCTTCATTAAATAAAAATTATGCCAAAGAAAGAAGGAATAGTTCACATACCTCTTAGACGAACTAATCAACTCAATATTAGAGTACGTCTCATTTTAGAACTTCAACCTATAATAATGGTAATACGTTCGTCAATTATATGATCACTTGCATACTTTATATCGAATAACGACTTCCTATTCTATAACAATTCGGGTAGCACTTCCCTTGTTTATACATGTTTCCACAACTTCCAAACGAGGCTAATAACATCAATAGCCAAGCACAAATTAAGGGCACAACCAAAACAGCAACAAAGGGGATTTACACACTCACTTCTCATATAAATTTAGCCTCTTAATCCACATTAAAACATCCCACAAAAATAGTCTATGTTCCAACAACAACGAGGGTAGAATGTGAAGCCTTTCTACACCTTTATTCTTTTAGAACTTACATTAGCAATTACCACACTTAAACATGCATAATGGTAACTAAATTTTCAGCATTATAACACCACAAAACAGTCCCTAAAATAGTCCATATCCATCTCAACATGTCCAACGATTTCATGCAAGTTCTTGGCCACAACATGTCATAATTCCATATTTCAATACTTCCATATAACTAATTTTAAACTTTAATATCAATGTTTCCTTTCAATTTCATCATGCAATTAGTGATAATAATAACAACAATAACCAACGAATCCAACAATCACCAAAATATGTCCCAAATTGGCAACTAGCCCAAAATTGTCACATGCATAATTTAAATTCCAAATTTTCCTTAACACAAATTCATATCCTTAATTCTAACAACATGCATTCCAATTAGATTATAGAAAGAAGAATTTTATACCTCAAATTTCGTCCAAAACAGTCCGCACAGTTTGCTCACTGCCCGGGTCTGAAAATCCCCACTGTTTTCGTATTTCTTTCCCTTTGTTGTTCACTTCTTCAACTCCAATTGACATGCAAGTGTTCTAAAATGTTAACCCATCATCCCTACACATTTTTCTTCCAAAATTTCATTCCAAAATTCTCAAAATTTCTGGGCAATTCTCGGCAAGCAGTGGTTGTTTTTGCCACTGTTTTTGGTGTTATTTTGGCTTCTAATTTTTGGTGAAAAATATAGTCTAAGAAGAGGAGATAAAAACCTTAAATTTGGTTATGGGTGGGGGGGTTTCTCGGCTGGATTGGAGGAGAGAAGAGAGGATAGTTTTTGATTAAGTTAGAATGAAGATGAAGAGGTGAGTGTAGGTTATAAAAAAGTATGAATTTTCTTGTTACACTTTGGCCCCCCAAGTTCTTCAATAAAAAAAATCTCAAACCCACTTCTTTTAATTTCTGAGAATTTCATAAGCCTCGTATCATCTTGTATACTAATTTCCGGTATTTGAATCATATTTTCTTAATCTTACGAGGTGTAACACAATATGACCAAGAAAAACCATTGAATTCAACCTAAACTTACACTTGGAGAATTTGGCATACAACTTCTGATCTTGAAGCGTCTGTAGTACTATCCACAAATGATTTGCATGATCCCCTTATGAATGAGAGTACACCAGAATATCATCAATAAACACAATCAAGAACACATCCAAGAAAGGACGAAACACACTATTAATCAAGTCCATAAATATTGTTGGTGCATTTGTCAGCCCGAACGACATCACTAAGAACTCGAAGTGCCTATATCTCATTCTAAAGGTTGTCTTTGGAATATCCTTCTTCTTGACCATCAACTAGTGATAAACCGACCTTAAATCAATCTTTGAGAAATACTCAGCACCCTGCAACTGATCGAATAAATAATTAATTCTGGAAATGGGGTACTTGTTATTGATAGTGACTTTATTCAGCTGACGGTAGTCAATACACATTCCCAACGAGCCATTTTCTTTCGTATGAACAATACTGGTGCACCCTAAGGCGAAGTACTAGCCTAATAAATCCCTTATCGAGCAAATGCCTTAATTTCTCCTTTAGCTCTTTCAACTCAGCTGGAGCCATTTTGTAAGGAGGATTAGATATTGGCTGAGTGTGGGGCAACACATCTATACTGAAATTAATCTCCATTTCATAAGGAAGACCTGGAAGTTTATATGGGAATACATCGAGAAACTCATTAACCACCAAAACTGATAGAAGAGTGGGTGGTTCGACATCGGCATTTCTGACTCGAAAAAGATGACATATCATCCTCTGGAAATAAACTTCCTCGCCTTAAGGTAGGAAATAAACCTACCCTTTAGCGTTGCAGTATTTCCCTTTCATTCAATGACGGGCTCACCTTGAAACTAAAATTTAATAATCTTTTTTTGACAATCAACATTAGCATAACATGATGCTAGCTAATCCATGCCCATAATAAAATTAAAATCAACTATTTCTAACTCTACTAGGTTCGCTCGAGTTTGATGGCTGAAAACTAACACTACACAGTTCCAATAGACTTTTCTAGTGATTACCGACTCACCAACTAGCATAGATACCGAAAATGGATCTCTTACTGATTCAGGTTCCATACCAAACGTACCAGAAATAAAAAGAGTAATATATGATAGAGTGGAGCCTGGATCTATCAATGCATATACAATATGTGGGAAGACTAATAATATACCTTTAATGACGTTAGGTGAAGACTATTGATCTTTTCGACCCATCAATGCATAAATGCGATTTTTATTACTGCTAGAACCAGACGCTCCACTCCTACCTCTGCCTCGATCAGCTGATGTCTGAGAACCCTGCCCTGGAGGGCGTACTGATGATGATGAAGTTGCAATGGATCCGATCAGCTGTGCCATACCACCCTTGCCTCTTGATAGAAAATATCACATAACACGACCATGATAACTACACTAATAGTACACATTTGATCCACGTCAACACGACCTTTACATCATGTGTTTTTATGCGCTGTCATTGTCGTAACGTAGCTGGATTTTGCTCGGTGATGGTAGACCCTTCCAAGAAGTTTATAAAGGTTCATGGATATGTTGAGTATGTTTTGGGAAGGTTTAAGACTTAGCAAATCAACAGAATTAAGTTGTCGCGCCCTATTTTGACCTGCTCGGGTCAAAGCGGAACACGGACGTGTTCGGGGTGATTCCTGGGTAAAAAGGGTTGAGGAGTCGCCACCTAATTATTTTTACGGTGAATTAGGACACCTAAATATTAAACTAAGTGTTGCTATGTAAACTCCAATTTTAAGGTCTGCGAAACTAGCGATATTCTAGGTAAGGGTTCTTTATTATCCTAAAGGGAAGGGGTTAGGCATCCTTTAATATCCGTTAACTTGCGGTTATCCGGTCAAACTCAGGTTAATTATTGGTAGAAAAAATGCATGTTTTACAAGTATAATAGATTAAAAGACGTTTGCAAATAATTAGTAAATGATGCATTTTATACAAGTACGTATTCAGATGATATAAAAAGAAAGATACATGTAAAGTTTTGAAAAATATGCATTTGTGACAATAAATTATTTATACTATCAAAGAAGTAAAATTTTGGGAATCATTGAATTGTAAATTGACAAAAGATAAACTCATCCGGAATGATTAATAAAGAAAATAAAGATGACAAAGTTGTTTTTGAAAATTTTGAATACGCGTGACGAGCCTAAAATAAATAAACTCTCGAAGAATTTCTAAGTTTGAATTCAACCGAGCCTACAAATAAATAAGCTAGCGACGGGTTTCAAATCTTAAACTACCTTATGAATTAATCCTAAGTTTGCCTATTCTAAGCATTTCAATAGTTACATACGTGCGATAAATAATATTACAATACAAAGCGGGATAAAAGCTGAATTAAAGAAAGAGATAAAATAAATAAACTCCGAGGAATAATTCGCCGTTATTTACTTTAATCCCTGCAAGCTGTCAAGAACAAACGGTTAGAAACAGTTAAATACAAATAACTCCATATCCGCATTCAAAACAGTGAATGTTTTGATCACGAAGGGCTCAGACTTAAATTTTGAAAAGAACATTCCAATCACGTCGTGGCTGCAAACATATGACTAATGTGATTTATTTTGATTGTCTCGCCTACTAAACGTGTTGGTCTCTCGGGTGAAATAGAAAAGATCACTATAATCACGTCGTGGCTGCGAATATATAACTTGTTGGTTATTTTAGTCACCTTGCCTACTAAACATGTTGATCTTGGATGAAATAAAGGTTTAAGTCTTCATCATTGCCCAGAAGTTATATTTCCGTCTTTGCAACTGTGGAAGCCTCAAAATCGACGGATATTTTTCATCGGCCAGTGTAGTATCGTGTTCAAATCAGCAAAATTAAATCAAAGCAGTAAGCAGCAGCAGTAGCGATGCTTGAGTGAAAAACAGAGGCAGAGAAAAAAGCGGTTTCGAAAATGACGCGGTGTCTAGTTTAAAGCGATAAAACAATAGAACGATAATTTGAATCTTTGAAGCGATTGGGTGGAACAGGAAAGCAATGTTTGAAAGGTGCGGTGTTCAGTTTAAAACAGTAAAAATGATAAAAACAGTAAAACAGTAATCTGAAACGGGGAGCAAACAGAAAAAAAACAAACGCCCGAACAGACGCGGTATTTATTCAAAACAGTAAAACAATGATATCCGTCGCAAGAAATCTAAAACAGTAAACTTAATAAAACAATAATATATCCGTTGCACGGATATCTAAAACAGTTATACTAAAAAAACAGAGAAGCGAAACGAAAGAAAAGCGCGGCCTCGAATTCAATTTCGTCGGCCTTAATGCGATATTAATAAAACAGTAAAACAGTGCCAAAGAAACGAGCAGTGAGCAGTTTAAAATATCCGACCCGAGTTCTGAAATTCTGGAAATATTCAAATCGGGTCGACCCGACCCGGGTCAGTAACCCGACCCAAAATCAGTGATCCAAACTCGAATCGGATTTCAGCACCAAATTCAGATAACCAATAACAAGAATATGGAATGCAAGAATTCTGGAAATATCCCAAATCGGGTCGACCCGACCCGGATCAGTGTTTCAACCCGGAATCAAATAATTTCATCAATTTCAGATAACCAATAATAATAACAGCAACAATGCAAGAAATTTGGAAATTCAAATTGAGGCGACCCGACCCGGGTCAGTGACCCGACCCGAATTGGAGTTTCAACCCGGAATCAAATAATTTCATCAATTTCAGATAACCAATGATAACAACAGCAACAATGCAAGAAATTTGGAAATTCAAATCGGGTCGACCCGACCCGGGTCAGTAACCCGACCCGAAATCAGTGATCCAAATCAAATTTTAACACCAAATTCAGATAACCAACATACATAAATATGAAATGCAAGAATTCTGAAAATGTTACCCAAACCGGGTCGACCCGACCCGGGTCAGTGACCCGACCCGAATCAGAAATTCAACCCGAAATCAGATATTCACCAATTCAGATAACCAACATACAGGAATATAAAGATGCAAGAATTCTGAAAATAATACCCAAACCCGGGTCAGTGACCCGGGTCGGGTCGACCCGACCCGAATCATATGTCGAAATCAGAGAATCAAAAGTGGAGAACAAACCTTTTCGGACTTGATTCTTGAATAACAAGGAAGACAAATGTTTGAAATCAAGAACACAACAAAGATTTATATATTGAATCGTTTTTTCCAAAAATCCTCCGAAAAAATCCCCCCTAAAATGAAGAACAACATGGGGTATTTATAGGTACTCAACCCAACGTTCCAACCCCTCATACCCCCCCTCAAAACGAATTCAAATTTCAAAATAAAGGGGGAACAAAATCTGATTTTTGGGGCGTGTTCTTGGGGCAAGCGTTCGGCGGTGTCAGGGTAGGGTGGTGGCAGTGGTGAAGTGACGGGGGTAGGGGTGCGGCGACGTAAGGGGCAGGGGTGTAGGGTGCGGCGCCGGTTCAGGGGGGGAAATGCGATGCAATTTTGCGAGAATAAAATAATATAGAATTTCGGATAACTTATGATTATTATAAAATATGCAAATGATATAATAAAATGTGAATAATAATAATAATGAGATATATACACATATATATATATATATATGTATATATACGCATATATGTATATAGATTAAAATTGTTTTGAGGTGCTAAAAATAATTAAAACTGCAAAATAAATTGGAAAAGACGGGACAAAATTGGGTGTTAACAGATGCCCCTCTTTGGACGGAGACGATGAAAGAGTTTTCGGCCAAAGAAAGTTGACTGAGTAGCCAATTTTGTCCTGATCAACGGGACTTGAAGGAAGATCATGGGTAGAAATAAGATCCCAGGGGGAGAGAAATTATGGAAAAGTTGGTGTAGATTCAAGAAATGTTGCCCCAGTGTCGAGTTATGATGACACTGGTCGCAGATACAACAAAACTATTGGGAAAGAGCGGATCGAAGTTCGAAGTAGGTCGTTGACCAAATTGCCTTGGTTTGCCGTGAGATATAGTCCCACGTTATGCTGAAAGCTCCCGCCGATTCGAATTCCTCTGGACCAGAGCTAAGATAAAAGTTAGTGTACAACAGTTGCATAAGATATGTATGTGAGAATATGACTTTGTAAGTTGAAATGATGTCGTTGCTTAATGTTGTGCGGATGATGTCGTTGGCGGGCGCCTGTTTATACTTTAAAATAAAGTACCCGCGTTAGAAGGTGGGCGCCTGACTTAAATTGAAATACCCGCATTAGAAGGTGGGCGCCTGACTGAAATTTAAATACCCGCATTAGGAGGTGGGCGCCTGACTGAAATTTAAATACCCGCATTAGGAGGTGGGCGCCTGATTTAAAACATACCCGCATTAGAAGGTGGGCGCCTGATTTAAAACATACCCGCATTTGAAGGTGGGCGCCTGATTTAAAACATACCCGCATTAGAAGGTGGGCACCTGATTTAAACATACCCGCATTAGAAGGTGGGCGCCTGATTTAAAACATACTCGCATTAGAAGGTGGGGGCCTGATTTAAAACATACCCGCATTAGAAGGTGGGCGCCTGATTTAAAACATACCCGCATTAGAAGGTGGGCGCCTGATTTAAAATATACCCGCATTAGAAGGTGGGCGCCTGATTTAAAACATACCCGCATTAGAAGGTGGGCGCCTGATTTAAAACATACCCGCATTAGAAGGTGGGCGCCTGATTTAAAACATACCCGCATTAGAAGGTGGGCGCCTGATTTAAAACATACCCGCATTAGAAGGTGGACGCCTGATTTAAAACATACCCGCATTAGAAGGTGGACGCCTAATTTAAAACATACCCGCATTTGAAGGTGGGCGCCTGATTTAAAACAAACCCGCATTAGAAGGTGGGCGCCTGATTTAAAACATACCCGCATTAGAAGGTGGGCACCTGATTTAAACATACCCGCATTAGAAGGTGGGAGCCTGATTTAAAATATACCCGCATTAGAAGGTGGGCGCCTGATTTAAAACATACCCACATTAGAAGGTGGGCGCCTGATTTAAAATATACCCGCATTAGAAGGTGGGCGCCTGATTTAAAACATACCCGCATTAGAAGGTGGGCGCCTGATTTAAAATATACCCGCATTAGAAGGTGGGCGCCTGATTTAAAACATACCCGCATTAGAAGGTGGGCGCCTGATTTAAAATATACCCGCATTAGAAGGTGGGCGCCTGATTTAAAACATACCCGCATTAGAAGGTGGGCGCCTGATTTAAAACATACCCGCATTAGAAGGTGGGCGCCTGATTTAAAACATACCCGCATTAGAAGGTGGGCGCCTGATTTAAAATATACCCGCATTAGAAGGTGGGCGCCTGATTTAAAATATACCCGCATTAGAAGGTGGGCGCCTGATTTAAAACATACCCGCATTAGAAGGTGGGCGCCTGATTTAAAACATACCCGCATTAGAAGGTGGGCGCCTGATTTAAAATATACCCGCATTAGAAGGTGGGCGCCTGATTTAAAACATACCCGCATTAGAAGGTGGGCGCCTGATTTGTGTCGTCGTGTTGACGTAATGTAAAGTGGGGCCCTATTGCCATGCCATGATAGTTAATGTGTGGACATAAGCGATGCAAAAGTTGAGTAGATGAGAATGCGACCCTGTAAGTCGAAATACCGTTCTTCGCGTGGACACAACACGGTTGGGGACATGTAGTTTAGCATGACGTCTTTGTACAATCTCCAAACATGAAAGTGATTCTTGTAGTGAGTTGCGATGCGGAGGCCCTTGCGAATCTGCTCATAAATGTTGCAGCTTCCCTGCTGTTTTCGACCTGAAGAACCTGTACTCAAATAAATTTATGAGTTTTGGGAGGGGGAGTTGATTCGCGTTGACTTTGTAGCTTCGGCCCTGGTATTCGCATGTCCTGCTAACTCGGACCCGTAGCCCCTCTCTGCTTCCCAGTCTTGGCCAGCCGTTAATGAAAACATTCGAAAACAATTTGTAGAAATGCATCTTAAAAAATAGAAACATAAAAATTCTATCGAATTTTGATGAAAAATGTTTGTTGAAAAATAATTTGCTTATAAGAAATACTGCATATATATATATATATATATAAATGTCTGTCGAGCAGTGACATGCGGTGAAACAAAGCAAACGTCATATCCAAAATTCTTCTGGCTGAAGACTTAGTTTGCCGATGCTTTTCCATGTTTATCGGCGTCCTTTGGCAGTGATCCCTAAAAAAAAATGCCCCAGTTTCTGATATGTGAGAATGACGATCTTTTGAACGGACAAACGAGTCTTGTGTAGATTGCTTGTCTGCCCTATCAGGGTGATCAGATGGGTGCATTTTGTCATTTGTGAGATAGAGGAGAAAATATTTCCTAATGGTGGGACCGAAGCCGATTTAGGCCGCTTACGTATCCCTATGAGGGAATCAGGTCGTGACGTAGTTCATTACAAGCAAAAGGGGATTATAAGGATTTTCTAAAATGGGACCGAAGCCGATGTGGCCGCCTACGTATCCCGCCGAGGGAATCAGGTCATAACGTAGTTCATGTCTGCTGGGGAAATTTGCAATCTAGGAAACGGAACCCGACATGGGTTCTTTGCGTATCCCGCCAGGGAGCGCAACTTTTACAACATAAGAAAATGCATTACATAGAAAAATCCTAAATGTAGTATCTTTTCACTGCATCCGCGTTGATAGCTTTTGGCCATACTTCACCGTCCATTTCAGCTAGAATTAATGCCCCTCCGGTCAACACCCGGTGAACCATATAAGGCCCTTGCCAGTTAGGCGCGAATTTTCCTTTAGCTTCATTTTGGTGCGGGAATATGCGTTTTAGCACCAATTGCCCCGGTTCGAAAGTCCTTGGTTTTACTTTCCTGTTGAAAGCTTTGGCCATTCTGTTTTGATAAAGTTGTCCGTGGCAGACTGCGTTCAATCGCTTTTCATCAATCAGCATCAATTGTTCGTACCGATTCTGTATCCATTTCGCTTCGTTCAGCTCGGCTTCTTGGATAACTCTCAAAGATGGTATTTCCACTTCTGCTGGTAACACAGCTTCTGTTCCATAGACCAATAGATACGGCGTTGCCCCAGTAGAAGTCCTGATTGTAGTGCGATATCCCAAAAGTGCCAAGGACAAATGCTCATGCCAGTGCTTGTAATTATCAATCATCTTTCGTAGTATTCTTTTGATGTTTTTGTTGGCTGCTTCGACTGCTCCGTTCATCTGAGGTCGGTATGGAGTGGAATTGCGGTGAGTGATCTTAAACTTTTCGCATATCTCATTCATCAGATTACTGTTGAGATTAGCTCCATTGTCTGTTATAATCGACTCAGGGATTCCAAATCGATAAATGATGTTATTGCGGACAAAATCAACTACCACTTTCTTTGTTACTGACTTGTGGGACGATGCTTCTACCCACTTTGTGAAATAGTCAATTGCCATTAGAATAAATCTGTGTCCATTTGATGCTGCAAGTTCGATAGGGCCAATGACATCCATGCCCCAAGCTGCGAATGGCCAAGGAGAGCTCGTCACATTGAGTTCGTTAGGAGGCACCTTGATTAGATCGCCATGAATCTGACATCGATGGCATCTTTGCCAAAGTGAATCCTGCTCTCAAAATCTTCTTTGCCAAAGTGAAGCCATTCATATGAGGCCCGCACGTGCCTCCGTGTATCTCTTCAACTAAACTGCTTGCCTCTCGAGCATCAACACATCTTAACAAACCGAGATCTGGAGTCCTCCGATAAAGGATTTCTCCGTTTAGGAAGAAATGGTTTGCTAACCTCCTAAGTGTCCTCTTTTGTATACTGGTTATGCCTTCTGGATATTCACCTATCTTGAGATATCTCTTAATGTCGTGGTACCAAGGCTTTCCATCCAACTCTCCATCTATATTGAAACAATATGCCGGCTGATTCGATAAGCTCACCTTGATGGGATCAATGTAGTTCTTATCCGGATGTTGAATCATGGAGGACAGTGTTGCCAGAGCGTCAGCGAACTCGTTTTGAGTTCGTGGGATATGCTTGAATTCTATCTTGCTGAATTTTTTGCATAATTCTTTCACGCAATGCAGGTAAGGAAGTATCTTCCCGTTCTTGGTCGCCCATTCGCCTTGCACCTGATGAATCAATAAGTCCGAATCACCTATAACCAATAGTTCTTGAATATTCATATCAACGGCCATTCTAAGTCCGAGTATAAAAGCTTCATATTCCGCCATATTGTTGGTGCAGGGAAATCGGAGTTTTGCCGAAATTGGGTAGTGTTGACCTGATTCTGAAATCAAAACTGCTCCAATACCAACCCCTTTGAAGTTTGCAGCTCCGTCGAAGAACATTCTCCAACCCGGGTACTCTTCTGAGATGTCTTCTCCAACAAACAGTACCTCCTCGTCCGGAAAATAAGTCCGGAGAGGCATGTATTTTTCATCCACGGGGTTTTCCGCAAGATGGTCGGCTAGTGCCTGTCCTTTGATAGCCTTTTGGGTGACATATATGATGTCGAATTCACTTAATAAGATTTGCCACTTCGCTAGCTTCCCGGTGGGCATGGGCTTCTGAAAAATATATTTGAGCGGGTCCATCCTTGAGATGAGATAAGTGGTATATGCAGACAGATAATGCCTAAACTTTTGCGCAATCCATGTTAAGGCGCAACAAGTGCGTTCCAGCAAAGTATACCGAGCTTCATACGGCGTGAACTTCTTGCTTAAGTAGTATATGGCTTGCTCCTTCTTTCCTGTTTCATCGTGTTGTCCCAGCACGCATCCAAACGCGTTCTCTAACACAGACAGATATAATAACAAAGGCCTTCCGGGCTCTGGAGGTACCAAAACAGGTGGGTTAGACAGATATTCTTTGATTCTATCAAAAGCTTGTTGGCAATCCGTCGTCCATTTGGTAGCAGCGTCTTTCTTCAGTAACTTGAATATCGGCTCACATATCACTGTTGATTGTGCTATGAATCTGCTGATGTAATTGAGGCGACCAAGGAAACTCATCACGTCCTTTCGACTCTTTGGAGGAGGCAAGTCTTGAATAGCTTTTACCTTCGAGGGGTCTAATTCAATACCTCTTCTACTCACGATGAAACCTAGCAGCTTCCCAGCAGGGACACCAAACGCACACTTTGCAGGATTTAACTTTAGGTTATACCGCCTCAGCCGATCAAAGAACTTCTCTAAATCTGTCAAGTGATCCGAAGTCTTTCGCGACTTAATAATAACGTCATCCACGTAGACCTCTATTTCTTTGTGGATCATATCGTGAAAAATGGTAGTCATGGCCCTCATGTAGGTGGCACCTGCATTCTTGAGTCCGAACGGCATTACCCGATAATGATACTCCCAAGGTGTAGTGAATCGTGTCTTCTCTGCATCTTCCTCATCCATCAAGATTTGGTGGTAACCAGCAAAGCAATCAACAAATGATTGTAATTCATGCTTTGCACAGTTGTCAATGAGTATGTGAATATTTGGAAGAGGGAAGTCATCCTTCGGACTGGCCTTGTTGAGATCCCGATAATCCACGCACACTCGTATCTTTCCATCTTTCTTTGGCACCGGTACAATGTTGGCCAACCAAGTGGGGTATCTTGTGACTCGAATGACCTTTGCATCGAATTGCTTGGACACCTCTTCCTTGACCCTTAAACTCAAATCAGGCTTGATTTTCCTTGGTTTTTGTTTCACCGGAGGGTAGGATGGATCGATAGGCAATCTATGCGAAATAATATCCGTGCTCAACCCTGGCATCTCGTCATAAGACCAAGCAAATACGTCGATATATTGTCTCAAAAGATCCGTCAGTTCTTTTCTTTGCGGGGCGTTCAGGTGGACGCTGATTCTTGTTTCTTTCACATTTTCTGCATCCCCCAAATTTATTGCCTCAGTTTCTTCTAAATTTGGCTTTGGTTTATTCTCAAAATGTTCTAATTCCTCTGTCAATTCTTCTGGCTGCGAGTCTTCCTCATACTCTTCGAAGTCCTGTTCATTGTTTGGATTTTGTTTGTTTGTTTCATTACATGTCACATTCACATTATCGACAGATTTATTAGTTTGCATGCTGAAAGAGAAAAGAAAATTAGTAAACAAAACAAATTTTGAAATAGCAAAAACAATGTGGATTTGTCATTTAAGCTTTCAAAAGATGGAGGCAAAACATATTAAAATGCATAGATGCGATTCAAGCCTCAATTAGAATCGCATTGTTTCAAAAAGTACTAAGGTAATTTCTACCAAGCTTCAGGAGAAAGCAGTAGGGCACAGGTCCAATTTTTCAAAATATCTCCACGTTCTGCATCCCAAATAGTTGGGCCTTCATCAAAATCATCCAGAATTACATTGCATTCCATTTTTTCTTCTGCAATGAAAAGGTTTTTGAGTACTTCCGCGAGGTCGTCTGCATCATCTTCATTCGACTCCTGAGCGGCATATGCTTTGACGAATGATTGATTCAAGGGTGGAACAGGCTTTGGCAAGGGAGTGTCCCTTTTCTTCCGGAGGTTGACTGATAAGACTTCTTTAGAAGTGGGTTTGTATCCGAGACCGAAAGTATCCTTCTTACTGAGCAAGTGAACAGGCTCCACCATACCTTCTAAATTCAATTCGAGGCCTCGACCGGGCTTAAAGCCATTCTTCAACATTTCCTGGGCCACCATTGTGAGAACCCGGGGTAACTTCAATATTTCAGCTTTGGAGGCACATGTAATTTCTCTGACATGGAAGACAGACCCATCCAGTGTATCTACGCTTTCAACAGCAGGGATCTGCCCTTTGGGACATATTGAATTGCTCCCTTCTCCGTGTACCACGACCTCGTGATGATCCCAAACAAACTTCAAACTCTGATGTAGGGTAGAAGGAACTGCACCAGCCACATGGATCCAAGGTCTTCCCATTAGTAGGTTATAGCCGGTAGATATGTCTAGCACTTGGAATTCCACGACGAACTCTACGGGCCCCACTTGTAATGTTAAATCCATTTCTCCCATAACGCTCCTTTGGGCTCCATCAAAACCTTTAACTCTCACATGACTTTCGCGAATCTTTCCAATGCTAATTCCCAAGGCTCGGAGAGTCACCGCAGGACAAATATTGACGGCTGAGCCTCCATCAATCAATACCTTAGAAATGAACTTGTTCATGCACTTTACTGTTATGTTCAAAGCTTTGTTGTGGCCCAAACCCTCAGGTGGCAATTCTTTGTCATGAAAAGAGACTTTATGGGCCTCTAAAATCTGTCCGACCAAGGCCGAGAGTTTCTCGCCCGTGGTCTCTCTCGGAACATAAGCTTCTTTGAGTACTTCCAATAAAGCGCGTCCGTGGTCCGGAGAATTCATCAACAATGATAGCAAAGAAATCTGAGCCGGTGTTTTCTTCAATTGCTCTACGACGGAATACTCCTTGGTTGGCATTTTCCTCCAGAACTCTTCCACTTCAGTCTCTGTTACAACCTTTTTTGGATTGTCTGCAGGGGCATAACATCGTCCGGATCTTGTCATACCAGCGACGACAACTTCTACAATTTGTTTCTCCTTTCCCTTGCTCCTTTCCCCAATCGAATAGCTCCAAGGGGCGGTTTTGGTATCAACAGACGACGTCACCATCCGCGATTTCGGAGGAAGTACTTCCACTTCAAACGGTGCTTTTACTTGAACTGTAATTATAGGGGTGATCAAAGCCGATGATTCGACCCTTTCCTCTGTTCGGATCGGCACAATGGTCCCTTCCAAACTATTTTCTTCATCAACGGTAATCATGTTTATATTGGCATTGTCATGATTTGGCAAAGGGTTATTATTTACATTAGGGGGAGGTCCTTTCAGTTGGATAATTCCCTCTTTGATCAAAGCCTCGATCTTGTCTTTAAGGGCAAAACAAACTCCAGTGTCATGTCCGGTGATCCCCGAGTGGTACGCACAATGCTTAGTTTCATCATACGACCTGGGAATAGGATTGGGGATATGCCCTGGGATGGGTTGGAGTATTCCTGCGGTCCTTAATCTTTCGTATAGTTGGGCTAGAGGTTCGGCTAAAGGTGTATATGTTTTGACTGGCCTTCTTTCGTAATTTGCCCGGTGCAGGGAGTATTTGGTGGATGGGTTTCTTGGTGAGGCGGATGTGTGGCTTGATACTGTGCGGAATTTCTATAGGTAGGTGCTCGTGGTGGGCTATATATTGGTTGGGTATGATAGACAGGGTAGGGAGTAGGCGAGTGTTGATAATAAGGCTGAGGGCTTTGTGTGCTTTGGCTATAGTAGGAGGGCTGATGATTTTGGGTGTTTTGATTATAGTAGGGAGGCTGGGATGACTGGCTTTGGTAGGTTGGCATTTGGTTGGACCTATGTTCCTGGACTGCCATGACAGGGGACGCTCCATCCCTCCTCTTCTTAATTGCTCCCTCGAATGAGTCTGACTGAATGGCCTTACTTGTCGCCTGCAATGTTGCTAAGTTCGTAATTCTCCCTGTTTTGATACCTTCTTCTATGAAATCTCCCATCCTAACCACTTCAGAGAAATTCCGTCCAATGACGCTTATCATTTTTTCGTAATAAGTTGCATCCTTCATAGATTGCACAAAGAGTGTGGTCATTTCACTTTCTGTCATCGGAGGTTGAACCTTTGCTGCTTCCGCCCTCCACCTCATGGCATATTCCCTAAAAGTTTCTGTGGATTTTTTTTCCAATTTCATTAAATAAAATCTATCCAAGACTGTGTCGGTGTTAAACCTGAACCTGTCCACAAAATCCTGTGCCATTGTGCCCCAGTTATGCCATTTTCGCGGTCCTGGCTTGTGTACGGTCGAGCGCTTCCCTGTCAAACTTCTTATGAACAACTTCATTATTATGGCCTGGTCCTTACCCACTCCAACCGCTTTGTCACAATACGATCTCAAATGAGCGCGAGGATTTCCCTTTCCATCGAATAAGTCAAATTTTGGCACCTTATACCCGATGTGCAATCGAACGTCGGGATGCATGCAGAGATCTTCATACTCGAGTCCTTCATGCCCCCTGCTGGTTTGAATGTTTTTAAATGCTTCTTTTAGGCTATGAATTTCCCTTGCTATACTTTCATCATTTCTAATCCTTGCTTGCCTTTCCATCTCTTCATATTGGTCTATCTCCTGATGATGTATGTTTGGTATGGTAGAAGTGGAAGGTTGGGCTTCCGTTGCATATACCGATGGCACATACTGCTTGTTAGTGATGTGTGCCATTGGTATTTGTTGGGTTGCCTGGTAATTTAGTGTGGGAGGGATATTTTGGACAAGTGGGGTAGTTTGGGTAAGTGGAGCTGGATGTATATATGGAGCTGTGAAGGATCTTTGGGTCATTTTGTAGCGGGCTTTGTTGTGGGTGGCTCGCGGGTTGATAGGATGCGGATTGGTACGTTGTGGGTCGGCGAGTTGAGGATTGGTTTCGCTTGATAAGGGATTTCGGGGAAGGTTCTGGGGGAATGATGGTTCGTGAGATGGAAAGGTGTGTGGTGCAGTTGCGCTCGTCTCTTGTTCAGGCAGTGGAGTGTTGATGCTGATGGAAAGATTGGTAAGATTCCGGAGCCGTTCGATCTCAGTTTGCATAGTTGCCATTTGCTGCAGTAGTTGGGCGAGGTATTCATCCGGGACGGAAGTATTTCTCCTTTCCGATGTCTCTGGTTCACCTCCCGGAAGAGCGACAAGTCCCAAACCGGTTTGTTCGGCTGCCCCTGAATCAGTCATTTTGTCGGATGATTGTGCCTTGGATCTCGTGAAGTAATGGTGTTTCGCCAGTTTCAATCAACGCGAATCAACTTTTGGAAAATAAAGCGAGCAAAATAAACCTTCTCTAAAAATGAAACAAACCAAGTTAGTATGAGACGAATAATTATTGCTTTGAATAACATGTATAGAGTGGAAAACAAGAAACCAAGTGAGCATATTATATGGAAATTAAATGCGCGTCCTAATGTGCATGGGGCCTCCTTTATGCCGGAGGTGGGCTTAAACGCAAAAATATGCAAGATACTGATAAATTGATCCAAGCCAAAGATTGTGATGCCTTTTGTCGGAAATAAAGGTTGACTTTACTGAAATAATAATGCGTACAATAATAAAGCTGATAACATAAGATATTTATGCTCAGGTTCTAAATCTTGCTTTTGATCACCGAGATGAAGATGGAACCCTAACATTGCTGGGTCCGACTCCTGCGTCCTCTAGATATTGCACTATATTTTGCATTTGCTGCCACATTTCGGGGGTAACGACTGTGTCTCTGAGCCGGAAATTCCTTACCCAAATTGTCGTGCCGATATCTTCAAAACCTTGCTCGTCATCAGGACTATGGTCTGTACTACTGCAATCCTCTCGTAGCCACGCTTGATATTCGGGGGTACCTCCTGCCTGACTACCTCCAATGTCTATTGTGTCAATATTATTCCATTCATCGAAGACTTGCCTAGCTCTGGGGACAATGAAATTCGGCCTGAATGGAATTTCAGAAATTCTCATATTTGCCCGGAGGGGAATTATCTGCTCTTGTCCCAACTGTCGGAGTACGCGGAGTGGAGCATAAGGTTGGAGGCCTTTCAACCCGATAAGCTCAATATAATAAAGCCTTTTGCATCTTATGTAGGCTTTTTTGGCATTCGGGAGCAGAGGGTATTTCCATTGGATCTGTTCACAAAGTGGACGCCAAAAACCCATACCAATCATTCATGCCGACGAGCGATACGAATCGCTTCGTTTACGTCGTAAAGTCGACGATTTTGTTCGACTCATTGAAGCATATGTCGACCATATTCGGCTGATAGAAGTGTTCCATTGCCCACATCTGCAAAATAAGGTTGCACGCCTTGAAGAAACCTTGTTTCACCTCTTTTACATTTCCTAAAGCTGAAACATTTACGCTAAGATCATAGGGGCCAAAGTGAGTTGTGCTCCGTTTGCTCCTTCGAAAAGTGTCCGTGCTACGGAACATATGCAGTCTTGATCTTTCCATACTCAAGCGGGAATATCAGAGACCCTAGAAAAGCGACGATAAATGCAATGGGTCGTTTGGTCCGCCAATGATCGGGGTGCAAGAAAATTCATTTTTGAATGTCTTGTAACCGTCTCGACAACCGCATTCTCTCATAAAGATAATCCATTGAGACCCAGTTGTTTTCAAAGCATAGGAGTTTCTTAGTGTTCTTTAGCCCTAAGTAGCGGAGAAATTTCTTCCGGATTGACAGTGCGGGATAATTTGTCCTCTACCCTGGTAGATCAAATTGGTGAAATAGTTGATTTCTTCCAAAGTAGGAGTCATCTCAAAATCTCCGAATCTGAAGACAACCCGATCCGGATCCCAAAAATGGATCAGTGCTCTGACCAAATGTTGATCGGGGAAGATGTCAAACAACGAAACGAGGCAACCTAATCTTCTCCTAATTGCCATTTGGCTGCCAAGGTCAAAGTTTGTCCACCATATTTTCAGTTTGCTCGGAATCCCACTCACCATCCTGACTTGCGGCACAGACTCCATCTATAACAAAATAAATAAAATAAATAAAAATGAATATATTTTCCGATTTTGGCATACTGTTTAGGCTTGGATCCGTCCATCAATATCCTGCTACACATAATATGCTGATTGGTCGTTGGGTTGTGAGACCCGTCGACAATTTGGTGGTTTTCTTATTTGTGAAGTTGATGCCAAGGATCAACCCACCTAAGATGTATGCATGCATGACTTAAAATAAAGGGTGGTATAGCTCTATCTTAAATTTTCTAAGATTTGGTTGACTAGACACAAGGTTCCCGAGTGGACTACTCGAGTGAGAAGGCTACGCGGCCACCGGATGGTCCGGTCACTCCGCGCATACACCAACTCTCCTAAAATTTGGTAGTTTGAAAGAAATTTGCGGGTGCGCGAAACACACCTCGCGTGTAGTGTGTGATAGTGTCAATTTTCCAGAGTGGAAGAAATATGAGCGGAATGCCAATTTAAGGAAAGCAGTAAGACAATATAGCAATTAAAGCAGTTTATGCAAAAAAATCTCATAAATGAAACACATCAAAGCACTAAATCAAATAAGGAATGAAAAGTAAAGCAATAATTAATCCGAACTTGTTATGGTTTAAGAACCTGATGGTCCCCAGCGGAGTCGCCATGCTGTCGCGCCCTATTTTGACCTGCTCGGGTCAAAGCGGAACACGGACATGTTCGGGGTGATTCCTGGGTAAAAAGGGTTGAGGAGTCGCCACCTAATTATTTTTACGGTGAATTAGGACACCTAAATATTAAACTAAGTGCTGCTATGTAAACTCCAATTTTAAGGTCTGTGAAACTAGCGAGATTCTAGGTAAGGGTTCTTTATTATCCTAAAGGGAAGGGGTTAGGCATCCTTTAAGATCCGCTAACTTGCGGTTATCCGGTCAAACTCAGGTTAATTATTGGTAGAAAAAATGCATGTTTTACAAGTATAATAGATTAAAAGACGTTTGCAAATAATTAGTAAATGATGCATTTTATACAAGTACGTATTCAGATGACATAAAAAGAAAGATACATGTAAAGTTTTGAAAAATATGCATTTGTGACAATAAATTATTTATACTATCAAAGAAGTAAAATTTTGGGAATCATTGAATTGTAAATTGACAAAAGATAAACTCATCCGGAATGATTAATAAAGCAAATAAAGATGACAAAGTTGTTTTTGAAAATTTTGAATACGCGTGACGAGCCTAAAATAAATAAACTAGCGAAGGATTTCTAAGTTTGAATTCAACCGAGCCTACAAATAAATAAGCTAGCGACGGGTTTCAAATCTTAAACTACCTTATGAATTAATCCTAAGTTTGCCTATTCTAAGCATTTCAATAGTTACATACGTGCGATAAATAATATTACAATACAAAGCGGGATAAAAGCTGAATTAAAGAAAGAGATAAAATAAATAAACTCCGAGGAATAATTCGCCGTTATTTACTTTAATCCCTGCAAGCTGTCAAGAACAAACGGTTAGAAACAGTTAAATACAAATAACTCCATATCCGCATTCAAAACAGTGAATGTTTTGATCACGGAGGGCTCAGACTTAAATTTTGAAAAGAACATTCCAATCACGTCGTGGCTGCAAACATATGACTAATGTGACTTATTTTGATTGCCTCGCCTACTAAACGTGTTGGTCTCTCGGGTGAAATAGAAAAGATCACTATAATCACGTCGTGGCTGCGAATATATAACTTGTTGGTTATTTTAGTCACCTTGCCTACTAAACATGTTGATCTTGGATGAAATAAAGGTTTAAGTCTTCATCATTGCCCAGAAGTTATATTTCCGTCTTTGCAACTGTGGAGGCCTCAAAATCGACGGATATTTTTCATCGGCCAGTGTAGTATCGTGTTCAAATCAGCAAAATTAAATCAAAGCGATGAGCGATAGCGATAGCGTAGCAATAGCGAGAAAAAGCGAGGCAGAGAAAAAGCAGTTTCCGAAAATGACGCGGTGTCTAGTTTAAAACAAGAAACAAGAGAACGGTAATTTGAATCTTGAAAGCATGGACTGGAACAGAAAGCAATGTTTGAAAGGTGCGGTGTTCGATTTAAAACAGTAAAAATGATAAAAACAAGAAAAGCGATGTCAAAGCGGGAGTAAACAGAAAAACAAACGCCCGAACAGACGCGGTATTTATTCAAAACAAGAAACAATGATATCCGTCGCAAGAAATCTAAAACGATAAACTTAATAAAACAATAATATATCCGTTGCACGGATATCTAAAACGATTATACTAAAAAAATAGAGAAGCGAAAGCGAAAGAAAAGCGCGGCCTCAATTCAATTTAAATCGGCCTTAATGCGATATTAATAAAACAAGAAAAGCGAGTGCCAAAGAAACGAGCAAAGGAGCGGTTTAAAATATCCGACCCGAGTTACGAAATTCGAAATATTCAAATCGGTCGACCGACCAGTCGATAATGACCGAAATCAGTGATCCAAACTCGAATCGGATTTCAGCACCAAATTCAGATAACCAATAACAAGAATATGGAATGCAAGAATTCTGGAAATACCCCAAATCGGGTCGACCCGACCCGGATAAGTGACCCGACCCGGATCAGTGTTTCAACCCGGAATCAAATAATTTCATCAATTTCAGATAACCAATAATAATAACAGCAACAATGCAAGAAATTTGGAAATTCAAATTGAGGCGACCCGACCCGGGTCAGTGACCCGACCCGAATTGGAGTTTCAACCCGGAATCAAATAATTTCATCAATTTCAGATAACCAATGATAACAACATCAACAATGCAAGAAATTTGGAAATTCAAATCGGGTCGACCCGACCCGGGTCAGTAACCCGACCCGAAATCAGTGATCCAAATCAAATTTTAACACCAAATTCAGATAACCAACATACATAAATATGAAATGCAAGAATTCTAAAAATGTTGCCCAAACCGGGTCGACCCGATCAGGGTCAGTGACCCGATCCGAATCAGAAATTCAACCCGAAATCAGTTATTCACCAATTCAGATAACCAACATACAGGAATATAAAGATGCAAGAATTCTGAAAATAATACCCAAACCCGGGTCATGACGAGTCAGATCGACCGACCCGAATCATATGTCGAAATCAGAGAATCAAAAGTGGAGAACAAACCTTTTCGGACTTGATTCTTGAATAACAAGGAAGGCAAATGTTTGAAATCAAGAACACAACAAAGATTTATATATTGAATCATTTTTTCCAAAAATCCTCCGAAAAAATCCCCCCTAAAATGAAGAACAACATGGGGTATTTATAGGTACTCAACCCAACGTTCCAACCCCTCATACCCCCCCCCCTTAAAACGAATTCAAATTTCAAAATAAAGGGGGAACAAAATCTGATTTTTGGGGCGTGTTCTTGGGGCAAGCGTTCGGCGGTGTCAGGGTAGGGTGGTGGCAGTGGTGAAGTGACGGGGGTAGGGGTGCGGCGACGTAAGGGGCAGGGGTGTAGGGTGCGGCGCCGGTTCAGGGGGGGTAGGGTTTAGGTTTTCTGATTTTTCTTTTTTTTCGTTTTGTTTTGGTTCAAAAGGGGTAAGGGGAAGGGGTCGGGGTGGGTGGGGCGGTTGGTGTGGGGGGCGGGGGGGTGGTGGGGTGAGTGCGGTTGGGCCGACGGGTTAGGGGGTTGGGGAATTTATTTTGGGATTGGGCTTGTGGGAATTTAACTTGGGGATTGGGCTTGGGCGAAAAAATGGGTTTTAGTTTAGGTTGGGTAGAAATTGTTTTGGGTTAGGAAATAAAAAATATTATGGGTTGGGCTTGGACGAAAATGGGTTTTAGTTTGGGTTGGGTAGGAATTGTTTTGGGTTAGGAAATAAAATGTTATGGGTTGGGCTTGGACGAAAATGGGTTTTAGTTTGGGTTGGGTAGGAATTGTTTTGGGTTAGGAAATAAAAAATGGGTTAGGGATTTAAAAATATAAAAGAGGGGTTTAATATTAAAATATATTATATATATATATATATATATATATATATATTTTGTAAAAGATGTGAATTATTTAAAATAACATAACGACGTGATAATAATAAAAATATAATATTTGCGAAATGCTTAATGCTTAATAAAAGGGAAATGCGATGCAATTTTGCGAGAATAAAATAATATAAAATTTCAGATAACTTATGATTATTATAAAATATGCAAATGATATAATAAAATGTGAATAATAATAATAATGAGATATATACACATATATATATGTATATATACGCATGTATGTATATAGATTAAAATTGTTTTGAGGTGCTAAAAATAATTAAAACTGCAAAATAAATTGGAAAAGACGGGACAAAATTGGGTGTCAACATAAGTTTTGATGAAAAACTCGATGGCGCGTCGCTTCTCAGAGCTCTTTGCGAATCGCAGAGCACAACCCACGACTCACAGGAAGTGCATGAGAGACACATGAGGGCCGCAGGAATGGATAGAGGGTTTTGGGGCACAGGACATGAGACATGTCATGTGAGATACAGGAAGGTTCTGCAATTCACAGGACCTATCCCGGGACAGGTCGGTGCCAACCTTTTATTTTACTATAAATAGGATCCCCTTGGACCAAGACTTCATTTTCACTTATTTTTACAACCCTAACCAGCTCAAATACTCTTTCTAAGGAATTTCAAGTGAAATAAAAGACAAATCACGCAAATCCGATGTGGAGAATCTCGTGAACATCGCTAGATCGTCTCCTTCCTTGTTGTAATAATTTTGGAGGAAGCTTATTTCTTGGGGTTTTAGGTAAGTTTCACATCCTCCATCATATTCTTAAGATTATGTAAGTTTATAAGATAAGGTTATTGGAGAATTCTTGAAGAACAAATGTTTATGGGCCTTGAGGCTAAGTTGTGTTATTGTGGTCTATTTTGTATGATTTGAAGTTGCTATATGAAGTTGTGAAGTTATGAATGGAGTTTTGGTGATGAGTAGGAGTAGTAAGGAAAATTGTTGTGATGATATGTATGGAATACGAAAAGTACTATAAGTTGCAATTCTTCTCATATTAATATGATGAAAAAATATAGCTTAAATTATTGATCAAAGTTCATGTAGTTTGACTATTAAAAAGCGTAATGCGATAAGTATTTTGGGACAGAGAGGGTACTAAAAGTATAATTATGTCCTAGAGATAATTTGTATTAAGACAAATGTACTTTATACACATTCGTATTATTATTAATGGAGATTAATATTTTGGCATTTGCAATTATTGAATTATTAATTGATTTTTTGTAATATTCTATAATATGCATCCCTAGAGGTTACGCTGTTATTAATAGTGTGAGATACTAATAATATAACGTAACTCTTAAAAGAGCCTCGACTAATAATCATCGAGAATGGGATATCGATGATATGTGATAACTCGACATGTGGTCTGCATCACATCCTTATAGGATGTAGTATGTCTCACCTGCTATGAGTAATGACTACTCGTGATGGACACATGTATACTTTGGAAGTATTGGTATACCCTGCTGATATATTGTTTGTTATACTTGTCTAAAATATGATTAGCGTGTGGGAGATAGAAGTCCTTAGACTTGAGGTCAATGCACGCCTTGTCTACAAAGTAATGTACTTTGATCCCGTCCTAAGCTCAAATGCCTTATACGTTGAGATATGGCTTGTATTGGGTACATTACGATGTGAATTAAAGGTGGTAGTTGAGCCAAGATTAGGATTCATTCCTCGAATATATATTCGAGAGAACACTCAGATTCTCAGTGATATTAGGTTGACTAAGTCGTTGGCCAACGCAATAGACGTATTTAGAATATGGTCTAGTTGTCAACTAATATAGATGAGATACAATGATTAAGCCATTTGGATAGACGCTTGACAAATCCTAAGCTTGATCGGGTGTGTTGTGAATGAAAGGATTTTATCCTACCACATAAAGATTAGGTTTACTGGCTTCGCATAAACGCACTTCACATATTGACTTCGTCTTCCGACGCCGTCTAGGAGTTCCACGTAGACCTTAATTTGATTAATGTCGATATGAGAAGGCATGTAGGCTCACACTATGTCGATTGCCCCTTCTATCTAAGGATGTATTGATAGAGTAATTAAATGTTCGATTTAGAATCGAGATATTTAAATGAATAATAATTATTTTAATTAAGTCAAAATTGGATTTAGGATTTAAATAAGAATGCGCAGAAAATAAATCGAGACAGTGCAGGAGCACGTTCAGCGCCGCGGCGCGTCTGCCTCAAATTTTGGGCTAAGCCCAAGGTCAAACCCTAATCTGATTTTGACCTATTTTTCAACTATAAATAGAGGCATTCTCTTCATTATTTACCACACTAATTTTCAGAATAATCATTCTAAACCTTAGAGACTTAGAATCAAATACTCTCTCGAACCTCTGCCAGATTTCCTTGCTTTCTGAAAGAGAAATACATTGAAGCTTGGAGCTTGCAATCGGAAGGGCAACCGCGTGTCCACCTTATAGTAGATAAAGACTCTAGATATTTTAACATGTAAGTATTATGCTTTATGTTACAGGTTTGATTGTTGTATAACCATACCAGAAATGTTGTTAGTGTAAGTAAGAAACAAAATTTTAAACTATCGATGTGCTTTACTTATATGCTTTGAACCCAACAAAAACCCTACAATGATATCAGAGTCTAGGCTGGTTCAATGGTTATATAACAATTGAATAATATAATAATATGGGTTAAATATAAAATTGGATTAAAATGAGGTTTCTTGAAATCCAACATGTCTTGAATGAATGCTGACCTTTTAATATCACCCTAAATTATCTCCTACGCTAACTCGAGGAAGTCATTTCACTCTAACTCGAACTAAGCCAATAATGTGTTGTTTGTCTCATTGCATGGTGCACGGCTAAGAACGGATGATGGTCGATATGTGCGTTATTGATAATTGTGGGTGATAGTAAAGGACCTGTGATTTGATCCCTAAATTGGATTTAGGGGTCGAAGGATTTGAAAAATCAACACAGAAACATTTGTCAGGACATCGGCGTCGCGACCCTATGGTAGGGCGTCACGGTGCTTGCTGGGGTGTCAAGACGGAGCCGCAACTCCATGGTGGATCACCGCGACGCTAATGCTTCGTTTCAAAACTTGGACTCACTAGACAATAGGCATCGCGGCTCCATGGTGGAGCGCCCCGACGCTAATGCATTTAGAGAAGCAAAAATGTTTCTGCCTCTGCAACACCGCGGCGCTAATGCATTTTGCAGAAGCCGAAAGGATTCTACCTCAGTGGCGTCGTGGTCCTAATGATTAGCATCGCGGCCCCACCTGTCTAGAAATAAAAAAAAGAAATCCAGAGTTCATAATGTTTAACCCAGGATCATTAATATCTAGTATATTATTTGATAAGTATGTTGTTTATGTGCTAAAGGTCAAAATGTTTGTCATTTACATTTCTAGAATAGTGTCCGCTATAACTCTCTGGGCATGCGGCGCCCACTGTTTGATTAAAGCATCTTATATCATGCATATTAGGTTGACTGTTCCCCAACTATATTTGTCATTAGTTTTGCATGATAAGATGTCATATTGGATATGGCGTAAAAGAGTTGATCTTGGTTAGAACCCTGAATTAAAATGTTCCCCAAAATTTTAAATACAAGTCTAAATTAAAACGCGTCGTCCATTATAATTGTTAGAGTGCAAAATCCTTTTCGGTGATATGAGTATTTATGCCAAAGCATTTGCTCTAAGTGTACGAGGACCCTGACTCTTTCATAGATGTGTTTTAATGTAAAGGTAA
The DNA here is from genome assembly GCA_029783415.1 of Anisodus acutangulus. Classification (NCBI taxonomy): domain Eukaryota; kingdom Viridiplantae; phylum Streptophyta; class Magnoliopsida; order Solanales; family Solanaceae; genus Anisodus; species Anisodus acutangulus. The sequence goes on along the minus strand of CM056506.1, from coordinate 41,025,548 downwards.
ACAATAAACTTTTGTGGGTATTTACACCAAAGTGTTTGCTCACAAAGGCCAAATTTACTTAGATACATAAACGCAGTCGTGTAATGGAGTTGACTTGCTTAGAAAAATCTTGGCGCCAAAGTGTCGGACTAATCTAAGGACGCAAGATTAAATGTAATATTTGATCAACCAAGAGTTGCAAATAAGTTTTGCAATTGGTTTAGAACCTACCAAGATGTGTTATTGAAGTTATCAGCCAAAGCAAATGCGGAGATAGCATAGGCTTGGATCTTGGCCCATTATGACCTCAATTAATATAGATCCGTATTCTATCATGGGGTCGTAGAAATATGTTAAAATAGTGGGAGCTAATTAAACAAAAGACAATATTAATTAGCCTAAACGAATGTGTAATAGGAAATAGATTTGAGTTTGATTTCCTGTCTATCTAATTCTTCAAATTATTAAAGATGTCGAGCTTATCATTGAAAATGTTGATTGAGATGAACAAACTTACTGGACCGAACTACCTTGACTGGCTAAGGAATTTGCGTATAGTACTGAGACAAGAGAAAATAGAATACGTGTTGGACACGGTGTTCCCAACAGTCCCTGCGACAGACTCCGCTGAATATGCTTCTTTTGATAAGGATGCTTATTAAAAACACCTAGATGATACCACTTCAGCACAGTGCGTGATGTTGTCTTCCATGTCTATGGAACTACTGAGACAACATGAGAACATGGGCCCAATGAGATGCTCGATCACTTGAAGAATCTCTATGACTCACAATCCCAGACTATAGAATATGAGTTACTAATAGAACTCTTTAAGTGTAAGCTCAATGAAGGGGGCCAGGTCTCACAGCACGTGTTGAAGATGATAGGGCTGATAGAGAGGCTTGCTTCAATTGGAATGAAGCTTGAAAAGAATGTCGCTACCACCCTTATCCTGAACTCTCTCCCTCATTCCTTTGAGAACTTCATAGTGAATTTAAATATGAATGAAACGAATGTGACTCTGTCGAAGCTGCACAACATGCTCAATACCTTTGAGTCTTCCACTTCCAAAGGAAAAGTTGTGCTCATGATGAGCTCTTCTAGCCTACCCAAGCCAAAAGGCAAGGAATGACAGAAGAAAAAAAAGGGCAAAGCAATCACTGCGCCCTCAGCTATAAAGCCTAAGGGAGGTGTGAAGAAGAAGGTAAATTCGGCTAAGGATGAATGCCTTAACTGCCACAAGAAGGGGCATTGGCAGAAGGACTGCATGACACTAGGAAGAGGAAAAGCACCAGGTGTTCCTGCCTTTGGTGGACAAGGTATGTACGTCATTGAAATAAATATGTCTATAAATAACTCTCATTCCTGGGTATTGGATACCGCTTGTGGCTCACACATTTGTACATATGTGCAGGGGCTAACTGATAACAGGAAGGTTGGACCAATGGAGGTAGACCTACGCGTTGGAAACGGAGCACGAGTAGATGTTGAGCGTGTATGGACTTATAGATTAAATTTACCTTCCGGCTATTATTTAGTGTTGAATTATTGCTTTTATGTATCCTCATTAATGAGGAATATCATTTCTATCCCAGTTTTGGATATGGAGGGTTTTTACTCGTATATTTATAATGGCAGTCAAGTATTGTCTGCTTCTCTTGTGGATGGATTATATACACTAAACTGTAGTCGAGAGATATTCAATGTACAAAATAAACGAGCAAAGATAAGTAATAGAAACTCTACCTACCTATGGCACTACAGACTTGGTCATATCAACGAATCAATGATAGTAAGATTGAGGAAGTCAGACTACATCGAACCATTTGACTTGGAGTCTTATGGTAACTGTGAATCTTGCTTGAGAGGAAAGATGACCAATAAACCACTTTTTGGGAAAGGTGTGCAAGCCAAGGAGGTGCTTGAGTTGGTCCATACTGATGTATGTGGGTCATTCTCGACTCAAGCTAAATGAGGCTTCCCATACTTCATCACTTTTACTGACGACTTCATAAGGTATGGGTATGGGTATCTTATGAGACACAAATCTGAGGCTTTTGAGAAGTTCAAGGAATACAAGTCGAAAGTAGATAAGCAACCTAAAACAAGTATTAAGACCCTTCGATCGGATCGAGGAGGTGAGTACTTGCACAAGGATTTTTAGATTGCTTAAAGCTACATGGAGTCTAATCAGAATGGACACTTCCTGGAATGCCACAGATGAATGGTGTTGCTGAAAGGAGAAACCGAACCCTATTGGATATGGTTTGATCCATGATGAGCTCATCAACTCTACCTATATACCTTTGGGGACATGCTATACAAACCTCTATATATGTTCTGAACAGGGTTTCTTCCAAGTCAGTAGAAAAGACACCCTATGAGATATGATGTGGCAAGAAGCCAACTCTTAAACATATGAGACCCTGGGGGTGCCCTGCATATGTCAAGAAGATGCTCACTGACAAGTTGGAATCTAAAAGTGAGAAATGTTACTTCGTGGGGTATTCAAAGAAAACTAAGGGATACTACTTCTATCTTTCTGGAGAACATAATGTTATTATTTTCAGGAACGCAACTTTCCTTGAAGAAGAATATGTCTACAAGGAACATAGCTGCACCGAGATAGAACTTGAAAAAATTCAAGAACCACAAGATAACACAGAGGTTGGACCCTTATCGAATGACCTAAACAAGGATTCAATTGGAGTATTTGGTGAAGATTGGGTACTTAGAGTACGCCCTTCAGCCAGTGAGAGTGTTGTGAGAGATAGTGCAGAAATGCATGACTCTCATACACAACCAATGAAAGATGATACAATAGTTGTACATCAGTCCATTCAGGAAATACATGAAAATGACATTCCTGAAAGATCTCAAGGTGATAGATTGTTCAACACACAAAGACCTTCTCACAATCAGAATGCAACAAACACTGAAACGCAGAATACTCAACTCTGTAGGACTACTAGGACTCATCGTCCGCCTGAAAGACTTAATCTCCTTGTTGAAACACACAATGAGATAGATATTCCTGATGACGATGAACCTACAACCTACAACAAAACTATGTTAGACATTGATTCGCAAAGATGGCAAGAAGCCGTGAAATCTGAGATGGACTCGATGTACATAAATCAAGTTTGGAACTTGGTTGATTTGCCAACAGGGGTTAGAACCATAGGATGCAAATGGTTCTTCAAGAAGAAGATTGATGCATATGGCACGGTACAGACTTATAAAGCAAGATTGGTGGCTAAAAGTTATAATCAACGGCCTGGGGTCGATTATGATGAAACCTTTTCACATGTTGCTAAGATTAAGTCCATTCGGATTTTGCTTGCAATAGTTGCATATTATGACTATGACATTTGGCATATGGACGTCAAAACTGCTTTCCTCAATGGTAATCTAGTTGAGGAGGTGTATATGAAACAACCTGAGGGTTTTTCACTTGAGTCCAAACCAAATGCCGTATGCAAGCTACAAAAGTCCATTTATGGGCTTAAGCAAGACTCGGGGAGTTGGAACATTTGCTTCGACAAGGTTATCAAGTCATTTGATTTCGTCAGAAGCAAAGAGGATCCATGTGTTTATAGTAAACGCAAGGATGAGTGTATTGCCTTCATTATCATATATGTAGATGACATATTAATAATGGGAGACAATAAGACTCTCCTACAGTCAGTCAAAGAGTGGTTGTCCAGTACCTTCATGACGAAGGATTTAGGTGAAGCCTGCTACATTATGGGGATTAGGATCTACAGAGATAGACCTAACAGATTGTTGGGGATGTCACAGTTAGTCTACATAGACAAAGTGCTTAGACATTTTTCTATGGAAAATTCCAAGAAAGGCGGTCTACCTATGGGACAAGGCATCAAGTTATTTAAGAAGGATAGTCCTTCTAATACTATAGAACTTGAACGCATGAAAAGGATCTCATATGCTTCGGCTATAGGATCGATCATGTATGCCATGACCTGTACTAGGGCAGATGTGGCATTTGCACTTCGTATGACTTGCAAATTCCAGCAGAATCCTGGGGAAGAACACTGGAAGGCAGTCAAGAGTATTCTTAAGTATCTTAGACGAACTAAAGATTACTTCTTAGTCTATGGTGGGGAAGAAAAGCTAGCTGCTACTGGGTACACTGATGCTAGCTTCAAGACAGATGTTGATGGCTACAAATCTCAATCTGGGTACACATTCATTTTCAATGGTGGAGCAGTAAGCTGGAAAAGTTCCAAACAAGCTACAACTGTTGATTCAACAACAGAAGCTGAGTACATTGCTGGATCGGAAGCTGGTAAAGAAGATGTCGCGATATCTGAGTTCCTGAAGGAACTAGGGGTTATTCCAAGTACCACTTGTCCAATAATGGTTTATTGTGACAACACTGGTGAGATTGCGCAAGCTAAGGAACCAAGATCAACCAACAGAAACAAGCATGTACCAAGAAAGTACAACATACTCAGGGAGATGGTGGCGACTGAAGAGATTATATTAGACTATGTTCCCACAGACGATAATCTAGTTGACCGATTCACTAAAATATTAAGATTAGTCAAGCATAATAGTCATGTTGAGAATATGGGCATTAGATATGTTGGAGATTGGCTCTAGGCCAAGTGGGAGATTGAAAGTATATTTATGTCCTAGAGACATTTTGTATTATGACAAATGTACTTTATACACATTCATATTATTATTAATAGAGATTAATATTTTAGTATTTGCAATTATTGAATTATTAATTAATTATTTATAATATTCTATAATATGCATCCCCAGAGGTTACGATGTTATTAATAGTGTGAAATATTAATATTATAACGTAACTCTTAAAATAGTCTCGACTAATGATCATCGAGAATGGGATATCGATGATATGTGATAAGTCGACATGTGGTCTGCATCACATCCTTATAGGATGTAGTATGTCTCACCTGCTACGAGTAATGGCTACTCGTGATGGACACATGGATACTTTAGAAGTATTAGTATACCCTGCTAATATACTGTTTGTTATACTTGTCTAAAGTATGATTAGCGTGTGGGAGATAGAAGTCCTTAGACTTGAGGCCAATACGCACCTTGTCTACAAAGTAATGTACTTTGATCCCGTCCTAAGATCAAATGCCTTATAGGTCGAGATACGGCTTGTATTGGGTACATTACGATGTGAATTAAAGGTGGTAGTTGAGCCAAGATTAGGATTCATTCCTCGAATATATATTCGAGAGAACACTCGGATTCTCAGTGATATTAGGTTGACTAAGTCGTTGGCCAACGCAATAGACGTATTTAGAATATGGTCTAGTTGTCAACTAATATAGATGAGATACAATGATTAAGCCATTTGGATAGACACTTGACAAATCCTAAGCTTGATCGGGTGTGTCGTGAATGAAATAATTTTATCTTACCACATAAAGGTTAGGTTTACTGGATTCGCGTAAACGCATTTCACATATTGAGTTCGTCTTCTGGCGCCGTCTAGGAGTTTTGTGTAGACCTTAATTTGATTAATGTCGATATGAGATGGCATGTAGGGTCACACTATGTCGATTGTCCCTTCAATTTAAGGATGTATTGAGAGAGTAATTAAATGTTCGATTTATAATCGAGCTATTTAAATTAATAATGATTATTTTAATTAAGTCAAAATTAAATTTCTGATTTAATTAAGAATGCACAGAAAATAAATCGAGACAGAACAGGAGCACGTCGAGCGCCGCAACGCCCATACCCTAGGGCCGCGATGCATCTGCCTCGAATTTTAGGCCAGGCCCAAGGTCAAACCCTAATCCGGTTTTGACCTATTTTTCAACTATAAATAGAGGCATTCTCTTCATTATTTACCACACTAATTTTCAGAATAATCATTCTAAGCCTTAGAGAATTAGAATCAACTATTCTCTCGAACCTCTGTCGGATTTCCTAGCTTTCCGAAAGAGAAATACATTGAAGCTTGGAGTTTGCAATCGGAAGGGCAACCGCGTGTCCACCTTATAATAGATAAAGACTCCAGATATTTTAACCTATAAGTATTATGCTTTATGTTACAGGTTTGATTGTTGTATAACCATACCAGAAATGTTGTTGGGGTAAGTAAGAAACAAAATTTTAAACTTTCGATGTGCCTTACTTATATGCTTTGAACCCAATAAAAACCCTACAGGTACTTGATACTATTAGTTACAACTACCATTTCCTATCTTCTTTTTCTGATAGGGAAAAAAAGAATATTACTTATTTTCCACTGATAATATAATATTTTTGTTGCATTATCAATATAATTTAACTTGTTATAAAAGGTAATTGCCGGGAAGTAATTCTAATTATCATGGGACATTACTTATATTACCTTACAAATAACTGCAATCAACTTTTACACTATTGATGTATGAAATATTGAGTTATTTTTTCAAATGGTTATCCAAGTTGTAGGAATAACCTACTAAAGTAACTTTTTTTTTTGGATAAAAAAGTCATCAAACTATGGTCATAATTCTAACAAAGTAAAACTAACGGAAAATGAAAAATTTTAACGAATGTTTAACTCCCATATTTTTACAATTCAGTTTTACTACAAAAACATCAAGCGATCGTAGCTCATATTATTGGTCCCCATGGTATTTACCCAAGAAAAATGAAGGCGGCATATTAGCTCTCGGTGGCTTCTGTCTATTGCTACTTTGTGCTTTCAAATATGCCAATATTGTTGGAAATACACTCGTCACATAAATAATATTTACGATGATAAATACGGAATAATTATGTAACAACGAGATACGATAATTAACAAAGGAGCAATAATGACATCAAGATTTTTACATGAAAATCTTTTTAAATAAGAGAAAATCACGGGCTCGAGAGGAGCAAAGTAATCAATTATAATGAAAAATTTTATATTAGTTGTCCCGAATACATTACTCTAAAGACTACTACACACTTAAAAGAAATAACTGTCTCACTCTCTTTTGCTCACAGAGTATTCCTATATGCGAAACTCCCTCACTTTTCTCTCTTGTCGTTGGTGTGACAAATGAGAAGTCTAAGGCTTCTATTTGTAGGAAAGTTGGCCTCCCTCTTGACCAATCACAAGCATTTGTTTCCTTGCAATTTGCACTGGAAGTTGACAATTTGCAATCTTGCAAATCTACAAAACCAACAAACCAAAACCAATTTCTGGCCAAAACAAGTTTTGGCATTTGATTTTCCCTTTTTTCATATTTTATTAATAAGTGTGGACCCCATCAATCTCATCCTCCAGACCCATTCACCGGAAGGAGGTAATACCGAACTTCTAGCTTGAATGCATGCTGACAAGTTCTTTGCACAATTCGAACTTGTACCTTGGTATCACCTTGGTCAGCATATTGCAGGATTCTCACTTGTAGAAATCTTCAATACTTGTAGAGATTCATTTTCTATCATTTCTTGAATCCAATGATAGCTCACGTCAATGTGTTTGGTCTTGCATGGTATATAGAGTTATTGCTCACGTCTATTGCACTTTTACTGTCACAATAGATGACATACTCCTTCTGATGCAAGCCAAGCTCTTGAAGGAACCGCTTCAGTCATATCATCTCCTTGCCAGCTTCAGTAACAGCAATGTACTCTGCTTCAGTTGTACAGAGTGCAACACACTTCTGCAACCTCGACTGACATGATATAGCTCCCCCTGAAAAGGTAAACAAACATTCAGTAGTGGATTTTCTGTTATCAAGGTCACCTGTCATATCAGCATCTGTATAGCCCTTCAAGATTAGATCAGATCTTCCAAAACACAAATAGTCTCCTGCGGTACCTCTTAGGTACTTGAGTATCCACTTGACTGCTTACTAGTGTTCTTTTTTAGGATTTTCAAAAAACCTGCTGACAACACCAACTGCATGAGTAATATCAGGTCTTGTGCATACCATTGCATACATCAAACTTCTGACGGCTAAGGAATAAGGAACTTTGGCCATGCTCTCATTCTCCTCTTTTGTTGTAGGACACATCTACTTTCTCAACTTCAGCTGACTAGTAAGAGGTGTGTTGACTGGATTAGCATTCTTCATGTTGAAGCGTAACAGTACATGTTCAATGTACTTCTCCTTAGATAGCCACAACTTTCTGCTTGTTCGTTCTCGAACAATCTTCATTCCCAAAATTTGTTGTGCTAGGCCCAAGTCCTTCATATAAAATGACTTGGACAAATCTCCCTTCAACTTGACAATCATCTCCCTGTCTTGTCCTACAATTAACATGTCATCCACATACAATAATAAAATAATAAAGTTGTTGTCAGAAAATCTTTTGAAGTATACACACAGATCAGAATAGATCTTTGTGTAAGTTTGACTTTTCATGAATGAGTCAAACATCTTGTACCACTGCCTTGGTGCCTGCTTTAACCCATAAAGACTCTTATTCAATTTGCACACCATGTGTTTCTTTTCTTATACTTCAAATCCTTCTGGTTGCTACATATAAATCTCATCTTCCAAATCTCCGTGTGTAGTTTTCACGTCCAACTGCTCCACTTCAAGATCCAGGCTAGTTGCTAAGCTCAAAATGGTTCAAATAGAAGTCATTTTAACATGTAAGAAATTTTGTCAAAATCAATACCTTTCTTCTGTTCGAAGCCTTTCACCACCAATCGAGCTTTGTATCTTATTAACTTGTCATTTCCATCTTTCTTGAGTTTAAAGACCCACTTGCATTTGAGTGATTTTTTACCCTTTGGAAGTTCAACCAACTTGTACGTGCCATTTTTCTATAGAGATTCCATCTCTTCTTGCATGGATTTCATCCACTGGCTCTTTTTTGGATGGGATAGCACCTCTTTAAGACTTTCTGGCTCCCCCTCGTCACTGACGAGAACATACTCTGAGGAAGGGTACTTGAATGACTCTACCCTTTGCCTTTCTGATCTCCTCAGAGGTTGAGATTGTTCTTCTTCTTGAGTAGGGTACTCCACTTGCTAGGCATAATCATCAAGTTGCTCCCCCTGCTCAACAATCTTATCAGGTTGCTCCACTGCTCGATAATCTCATCGGCCGTACTTTCTGCATTCGTGGGATGATTAGAAATAGAAGGAACGGTAACAAGGTTAGGGACTATACCATTTTTTTTCTTTGCATTCTCTGATAGATCATCAGCAGTTCTAACTTCGCTTTCTCGGAAGACTACGTCTCTGCTTCTGATAACCTTCTTATTTACAAGATCTCATAGTCTGTACTCGAACTCTTCATATCCATATCCTATGAATATGCAGGGAACAAATTTATCATCTAGCTTTGTTCTCTGATCCTTTGGTACATGTGCAAAAGCACTGCAACCGAAAACCTTCATATGCGAGTAGGACACCTCCTTAATGGTCCAAACTCTTTATGGGATATCAAACTCCAATGTAACTGATGTATTCCTATTGATTAGGTAGCAGGCCGTCTAAACTGCTTCACCCCAGAATGACTTAGGCAGTTTAGCCATTCTGAGCATGTTTCTCACCTTCTCAACAATGGTGCGGTTCATCCTCTCAGCTATACCATTGAGTTGTGGGGTACCAGGAACTGTCTTTTCATGTCTGATCCCATGTCTCGAACAATACCCTTCAAACTCCCTTGAAGTTTACTCACCTCCATTATAAGTTCGGAGACGCTTTTAGCTTTCGACCCGTCTCCCTTTCCACCAGAGCATGAAACTTCTGAAAAACTTGAAACACCTGGTCTTTGGTTTTCAAGATATAAACCCACAATCTTCATGAAGCATCATCAATAAAAGTAATAAAATATTTGTTACCGTTCATCGATTCTACCTCTATTGGACCACAAACATCAGAATATACTAAAGCAAGTAATTCAATTTTCTTTCAGACGATGTCTGAAATGAAACTCTATGATGCTTACTGAATAAGCAGTAGTCATAAGGTTTTGTCGTTGTACCTTTGGAAAAAGATATAAGTGATTTCATGGAAACAATCTGTAATTCTTTTTCGCTCATATGACCCATTCTTCTATGCCATAAATCAGCAGAAATCTCATCTTGAGTCGCGTTCAATTCACCTCGGCATATTTCTACATTTGTCATGTACAACGTGCTATGAGCAACTCCTTTTGCAATCACCAACGATCCTTTGGTGAGTCTCCATTTTTTATGTGCAAAATAGTTCTCATATCCATCTCGGTCCAAAGCAATTCCTGAGATCAAGTTTAGCCACAAATTAGGTACATGATGCACGTCCTTCATAATCAATGTGCATCTGACATTTGTCTTGATACAAATGTCTCCGATCCCCACAATCTTTGAGTAACTTGTGTTAGTGTTACCCATTTTCACAGTTCCAAAATCACCTGCTACATATCTGCATAAAAGATCATTTACCGATGTGATATGGTAAGATGTTGATGTGACAGTTGTATTGTCGTCATTCTTCTAGACACTACTTTCACCTTTTCCCCTTTTTAGATTTGGACAATCTCTTTTGAAAGACTTGGTTGATCGCAATTGTAGCAATTTCTGGCTCTTGAGTTAAATTGATTTTTGGACTTGCCACGAGCTCCGGATCTACCATAATTGCTTGAACTCCTTTGATAACTCTCGCCTCTACTTTCTGTGATGAGAGTATGTCCATGATTTTCAGGCCTCTTTCCCATCTTCTCATTGAGTATAAGAGTTGATGTAACATCCTTCAGCTCAATGGAGTCCTTACCACGCAAGATGATTGTTGCCAAATTATCATAAAAAGATGGTAACGAGTTCAGGAGCGCGGTGGTTTTATCTTCCTCCTTGATCTTTACTCCGAGGTTTGCTAGCTGCGTAATTAGTCCTTTAAGCACATTTAAGTGTGACAAATTTTTTTACCTTCACCCATATATAGGACGCATAATTGCTTCTTTAGGTGCACGTTATTTGTCAACGTCTTGGACATGTATAGATTTTCTAACTTTGTCCAAATTTCATATATACTCTTTTCATCGATGATGTTGTTGACCACATCATCCGTTAAGTGCAACTTCATTGCACTAGCTGACTTTTCATTCATTTCTTCCCAATCCTCAAGTTTCATAAATTCAGACTTTTTGGATTTGTCGCCTAATGCCTTGTGCAACCCTTGTTGGATGAGCAGATCACTCATCATTCTCTACCATGTTGAAAAATCGTTATCACCATTGAAGTTTGCTACCTCGTACTTTACTCTAGACATTTTTCGTCGAGTATAGTACTACTGATCGTGAATGATATTTCTATGAATGAGCACAACCTGTGCTCTGATACCAGTTGTTGGGAATAAATCTGTCACATAAATAATATTCACGGTAATAAATATAGAATAATTACGTAACAACAACATACAATAATTAACAAAAGAGCAATAATGACACCAATTTTTTTACGTGAAAACCCTTCTGAATAAGGGGAAAAACCACGGGTCCGATAGGTGTAAAGTAATCAACTATAATGAGAAATTTTATATTGATAGTCCCGAATACAATATTCTGAATACCACTACACACTAAAAATAACTTATTTTGATATTTCCAGCTCACTACAATATTACTCAAATCTCTTTTTCTCACAGAATTCCTATCTGTGAAACTCCTAACTTTTCTCTCTATTGGTTGGTGTGTAGGAAAGCTGGCCTCCTCTTGACCAATCACAAGCATTTGTTTCCTTACAATTTGCACTGTGAATTGACAATTTGAACGGCGAGTTGACAATTTGCAATCTTGCAAATCTACAAAACAAACGAACCAAAACCAACTTCTGGCCAAAACAAGTTTTGGCATTTGATTTTCCCTTTTTTTTTCTTATTTCATTAATGGGAGTGGACCCCATCAAATATAATCATAATTACACTATTGAATAGGTGAAATTCCCCTCCTTTCTTAAATTTTGTATTGTTTCATATATTTGCTCTAAGTCACGCTGATAAAATTTGATTTATGAAAGAAGATTCATTTGAAATGGGTCAAATGGATCAAATGGATTTTATAATTTAAAAATGAGTTAAGAGGTCTTATGTTTAAAAACGAATCCTAAAAAATATGGGAGTTAAACATCTGTTAAAAAATTAAATTTTCCGTTAGTTTTACTTAGTTGAAAATATAATCATAGGTTGATGATCTTTTTGTTGAAAAAAATTCAAAATTTACTTTAATGGATTATTTGTATAGCCTGAATGACTATTTGACAAATTGACTCCCACGGTATTAAACAAAAACTAATGTTTTTGAGTTATTGCTATCAATAAGAAAGCAAAAAACGCAGGTCTCTTCCAAATATCTCTAAAGATAAAGTACAAGATCAACTTCAAAGGATTGTGCATGTTTGAAGTGGATATATACATTAATAATCAATAAGGATATTGTTGGAAATTTGCCTTTGGCGGGAGTTGCGTCCAACCATCTTTAATGACTTAAACACTAGTGTTCCGCATGTTGGAAATCTCGGTTCTTTCCACGTGCATAATCTACTAACTAAGTAGATGACCGTAGGGCCAAGGATCGTCAAATTTCGTTGAGAAATGAAAGAGATATTGGTCCACGAAGTGAGGTGTTTGAAGCATGGAAAAAGGTGGTAAAGACCAATCCTCCCTCATCGGTGGGGGAAGAAAGATTTGTTTAGGTTATAAGTCTCAAAATTGGCTTGGGGTTTGGGACCCCAAGGGGTATCTCATGTGTTTAAAGGAGGGAGGACCTAGATGTGCTTCGGTTTGGGGATAAACCCACACGTGCGCCGCCGCTGCCCACCCGTCCGGTCTCGGGTCACGGGTCGTGGGTCGTGGGCTTCTTCTGGTATTATCTTTTTGGACCCAAATTACTTCATATTTACAGTTTGGTCCCTGAAGTTTCTGGTAAGTTAAATTGGGCAGAGAACTTGTGTTTTTGTTGGCTGTTGATTTTTGGAACGTTAACCAGCCTTAATATGCACTCAATTCAGTCATTTATTTTGGTTGAATAACTCTCCGTAAAAGTTAATCCATTGCACATCAATTCACCATTTATTTTGGCTGAATTACTACATCCATAATTGTCATTACTTGGCCAGTAACAACAATTATGTGGGCAGTTGGTAAGTCATCTCCTACAACTATATAATGGAGCCTTTGCCAATTGTTGAGGAGAACACATAACATACAAACGGAATCAGATTCTTCCTACTATTTTCTAGCATCATTTCATTACTCAAAATTCTTCAAAGTAACACTTGAGTTTCCTTTGCTCATTTGTTGAGTTGTTATTTTATCTTGGGAGACTATTGTCCAGAATGTAGAAAGGATATATACGGGACAATCTTGTCTTAAAGACAGAGTGCCATCACTCGACTCAGCATATCAAAATTGTTCCAGTTTGTTGTAATTTCATTGTGTTGTAATACTTAGCAGATACTTATTTTTGTTTCCTGCCTCATTGTAGCCAACAAGTTTAAGACAAGATTGTGGTGGCTGTAACTGCTTTAACATGACTGGAAACACTGTTGATGCCGCTGCCGCTGCTGCTGCCAATCAAGGCAGCAATTCTGCCATCCCTACTGCTGTTGATGCTACTGTTCAAGGCAACAACTCGTCTGCCTTCCCCACTGCTGCCCAAGGCACGTTTGCTGCCTTTACTGCTCCACTATCCGCATTCATTGGCTCCACCCTCCGCATTCCACCATGAACGCCCTGAAAAATTCATTGGCTCAAACTTTAAGAGATGGCAGCAGAAGATGTTGTTCTACTTTACTGTTATGGGAATGACACGTTTCCTAACAGAAGATCCTCCACAAGCTGGAGATGAAATGAACCATTCGCCTTCTGAAACGGGTGAAGAGGGCCTAGGTATCCATATCATTAATGGCATGAAGATGGTTCTTGATGCATGGAATCATAGTGATTTCATGTGTAAGAATTACATATTGAACTGTTTGGCAAACCCTCTCTACACGGTGTATTGCACCGTTGGCACCGCCGGCACCGCCAAAGAACTGTGGGAAAAACTGCAAAAGAAGTACAACGCACAAGATGCAGGTACTAAGAAATTCATCATTGGGAATACCGCTCATCTAGTACTTATTCACATAGATATATGTGATTTGAAATTTGCACAAACTAGAGGGGGGAACAAGTACTTTGTGACATTCATTGATGATAGCACAAGGTATTGTTACCTTTACATGTTGAAAAGTAAGGATGAAGCCTTTGAAGCGTTCTGACGTTACAAAGCAGAAGTTGAGAACCAACTAAGCATGTGAATTAAATCCATTCGTAGCGATAGAGGGGGAGAATATGTAGCGCCATTTGAGGAATATTGTGTCCAAGAAGACATTGTTCATCAAACGACAGCTCCATACTCACCTCAATCGAACGATGTGGCGGAATATAAGAACCGCACATTAAAGGAAATGATGAATGTCTTGCTCATCAATTCCGATCTTCCCCAAAACATGTGGGGAGAAGCCGTCCTTACCGTTAATACGATTCTTATAGAGTCCCACATAAGGGTAAGGACAAAACTCCATATTAATCATGGAAGGGAAAGAAACCCACCTATAAATACTTAAAGGTATGGCGTTTCGTGGCAAAGGTTGAAGTACCCAAGCCAAAGCAGGTCAAGATTGGGCCTAAGACTGTAGATTGCATATTCATCGGATATGCCAATAATAGTAGTGCTCATCGCTTCTTAGTGCATAAGTCAGATATTCCAGATATCTACGGGGGTACAATCATGGAATCAAGGAATGCTCAATTCTTTGAAGGTACCATTCCTAGAAAGGAAAAACACATAACCTCTCGCAAACGAAGTTATGAACAAAGCTCTTAAGAACCGGGAGTCGTTGACAGCCCGGATCTAGATAGTTCAGATCTAGCGGATCTCGAGGTGGCTGAATATCCAGAATCTAGTGTTCCAGATTCTTAGAACTTGGAGACTCCAGAGATGGAACTAAGGCGAAGTAAAAGGGACAGGAAGGATAAATCCTTCGGTCCTGACTTTGTAGCTTCTATGGTTGATGATTAACCAAGGTCAATTGCTGAAACATTGTCAACTCTAGAGACACCGCTCTAGAAAGAAGCTATTGAGAGTGAAATATGCTCCATTCTGTATAACCATACTTGGGAGTTGGTTGATCTTCCTCCGAGAAATAAACCATTGGGTTGTAAGTGGATACTCAAATGGAAATATAAAGCAGATGGGTCTATAGATAAGTACAAGGCCAGGTTGGTAGTCAAGGGCTATCGGCAGAAAGAAGGTCTTAAATACTTTGACACGTACTCCCCGGTATCTTGGATGACATCCATACGGGTATTCATTGTGATCGCAGCTTTGCATGACCTTGAGATACATTAAATGGAAGTCAAGACAGCCTTCCTAAATGGTGATTTGGAAGAAGAAATTTATATGGACCAACCCGAGGGGTATGTGGTTCAAGGGCAAGAGAAGAAAGTCTGTCGGCTTGTCAAATCTCTGTACTGGCAGAAATACGCCCCGAAGCAATGGCACGAAAAGTTTGATAGTACTTTACTATCAAAGGGTTTCTCCACTAACGAGTGTGACAAATGTGTCTACACGAAAGTGTTACACCTCGTAAGATTAAGATGATAATTAAGAACGTCATTAAGGAAGTAAGATTCGGATATTGAATATAAGGAACGCTTACATATGTTAATACGGGAAATTAGTGTATAAACGGATGTTATCCCATAATAGTTTTTCTTTAGTGCTATGCACGTGACGACGAGAATTAATCCTAGTAGTTGAATTTATTCCAATGGAGTTATGGAATAGTATTGTATTATAAAATTATGACATTGAGGATACGAGGCTTATGAAATTCTCGGGAATCAAAAGATGTGGGTTTAAGATTTATTAATTGAAGAACTTGGGGGGCCAAAGTGTAAAAAGGAAAAATCAGATTTTTTTATATACCTACACTCACCTCTTCATCTTCTTTCTAAACTTAACCAAAAAAAAACTCTCATTCTCTCCTCCAAAGCTCAGCCGAAAAATACCCAACCCCATACCCAATTTAAGATTGTTATCTTTTTTTCCTAGATTACATTTTTCACCAAAAATTAGAAGCAAAACAATACCAAAAACAGTAGCAAAAACAACCACTGCTGGCCGAAACTGTAGCCCAGAAATTTTGAATTTTAGGGATGAAATTTTGGAATAAAAACGTGTAGGGATGATGGCTTAACATTGTATAACACTTGCATGTCAATTGGAGTTGGAGAAGTGAACAAAAAAGGGAAAGAAATACGAAAACAGTGGGGATTTTCGGACAAACAGTGGGCAGAAAATTGCGGACTGTTTTGAAACGAATTTGAGGTATAAAATTCTTTTTTCTATGATATAATTGGAATGCTTGTTGTTAGAATTAAGGTAATGAATTTGTGTTAAGGAGAAATTGGAATTTAAGCGTTGCATGTGACAATTTTGGGCTAGGTGACAATTTTGGGCTAGTTGCCAATTTGGGACAGATTTTGGTGTTATTGAATTTATTGGTTATTGTTGTTATTATTGTCACTAATTGCATAATGAAATTGAAAAGAAACATTGATATTTAGTTGGAATTAGTTAAATGGAAGTATTGAAATAGGAAATTGGATTTTAGGAGTTAAGATAAGAGTTATGAAATTATGACATTTTGTGGCCAAGAACTTGCATGAAATTGTTGGACATGTTGTGATGTATATGAACTATTTTAGGAACTGTTTTGTGGTGTTATAATGCTGAAAATTTAGTTACCATTATGCATGTTTAAGTTTGGTAATTGCTAATATAAGTCCTAAAGGAATAAGGGTGTAGAAAGGTGTAGAAAGGCTTCACATTCTACCCTCGTTGTTGTTGGAACATGGACTGTTTTGTGGGCTATTTTTAAGGTGGATTAAGAGGCTAAATTTGTATGAGAAGTGGGTGTGTAAATTCCCTTTATTGTTGTTTTGGTTGTGCCATTAATTGGTGCTTGGTTATTGATGTTATTAGCCTCGTTTGAAAGTTGTGGAAACATGTATGTTCAGGGGAAGTGCTGCCCGAATTTTTATAGAATAAGAAGTCGTTATTCGATATAAAGTATGCTAGTAATCATAGAATTGACGAACGTATTACCATTATTATAGGTTGAAGTTCTATAATGAGGCATATTCTAATATTGGGTGGATTAGTTCGTCTAAAAAGTATGTGAAACCCTTACTTCTTTCTTTTGACATTATTTAATGAAAGTACGTCGGACGTACTTGATTCTTATACAGTTTAATTCCTAAAGAGGATTGTTATGAGAAGTGCCTATGATTTTTCAGCAAAGAGTTTATTATGACATTATTATAATGATTTTATTGAGAGTCAAATGATAATTTTTACTTGCATATGGTTACTCGTGATATCTACTCGTGCTAAGTGTTACTACTTCACCTCACCGAGTCCCGGGCCGGGTTATATTCATGCACAGCCTTGCATTTTTCATCGAGTCCCTCACTAGAGGGCCGGATTACGTAGGATGGATCCATAGATAAGATATGACTTTACCGAGTTCCAGCATGGGTCGGGTTACGATATGACTTTACCGAGTCCCAACATGGGCCGGGTTATGATATGACTTCATCGAGTCCCAGTATGGGCCGAGTTATGATATGATTCCACCGAGTCCCTCACTAATGGGCCGGGTTACGTTACAGATATATATATATATATATGTGTGTGTGTGTGTGTGTGTATATGGACAGGCACTTATGTTTTCTTGACTTGACTCTCATTTTTATAAGGCAACTGACTTTTATTATTTATGGCACAATTGGATTTGGATCCTGATTTTTATACTGATCTCATGTTTTCTGTTGGCTACTTATGATCTATTTTATAGCTTCATATTTTACATACACAGTACATTATTTCGTACTGACTCCCTTTCCTCGGGGGGCTGCGTTTCATGCCCGCGGGTACAGGTTTTCAGTTTGGTGAACCTCAGACCTAAGTTCCTACCCAGCAGGTTGGGAAGCTCTTTTGATTCAGAGCTTTGTCATTTTGGGTACAGAACCCTATTATTTTGACTTTTGTATATTTAGGGGCACGACGGGGCCCTGTCCCGTCATATGTCATTATCCTTCTTGTAGAGGTCTGTAGTCAGTTGTGGGTTGTACTTATGTAAGGGTCACAACTCTGTTTTGGCCAGTCATGCTATTGTACTCTGTGTTGGGGTGTCCCCGTGTATATATGACATTATCTAGTGGCAGCCTTGTCGGCTTGCCTGTTGTATGGTGTTGGCTAGTTGTGACTCCTCAGGAGGTAGGTACATTCGAGGGTAAAGGCAGCCTTGTCGACTTGCCTACCCTGGCATATGTTGTTATTGCAGTGTTATGATGCCGAATATCAGACTCATTAAGTGTTAGTTGGATTATGTGTGACAGGTTAGTGTAATAACGTCATTAGTGCGGTTAGTCGCGGCCCGTCGGGTTGGGTCGTGACAAAAGTGGTATCAGAGCAGTTAGTCCTCGGAATGTCTGCAGACCATGTCTAGTAGAGTCTTGTGTATGGGTATGTTGTGCACCATACTTATACGCAGGAGGCTGCAGGGCATTTAGGATTGGTTTCATCTCTTAGATCGTGCAATAGAGCTATGTTCTTAGGATAATCCCTTTCTGATGACTTACTATGTTTACAGCTATGCCTCCGAAGAAGGCAATAGCAGCCCAGAAGGGCAAGCCTACTGCGGGAGATACTAGTCGAACTCAGAGAGTTACCAGGTCCCGTACTCAGTCTATGCCGGAGACTATGCCCCAGTCGACGAGCTCTGCTTCATCGCCACCACCAGAGGCTCCAGTTCAGGGGGCAACATCACCAGTATCCGAGGCCCCAGCACCTGAGCCTTCAGTTCTTCAGTCAGGGGCAGAAGATAGGGCCATGAGAGATGCAGTTCAGCTGCTGACTAGATTGGTGGCAGGGCATAACCGCAGACAGGGACCAGGAGTCGACCCTAGGTCTGACAATTTGAGGGTTCGTGATTTCTTGAGTTGTAATCCTTCAGAGTTTTTCGGGTCTCAGCCCGAGGATGACCCGTAGGAGTTTATCCGACAGATGCAGCGTACCTTGAGGGTAATCAGGGCTTCGGAGACTGAGTCGGTGGAGTTGGCTTCGTATAGAATGCGGGATATAGCTACAAACTGGTATGAGTCTTGGGAGTTGTCTAGAGGAGAGGATGTTCCTCCAGCTACATGGGATGAGTTTACAGAGGCCTTCCTTGGTCACTTCTTGCCTCCAGAGATGAGGAGAGCTAGAGTAGACAGATTCTTACAGTTGAGGCAGAGTGGCAGGACCATTCGTGAGTATAGCCTGGAGTTTGATTCATTGGCCAGATACGCACCCACTATTGTAGCAGATATGTCAGACAGGGTGCATCGCTTTGTGATGGGGCTGGACCATTATCTGATCGATGGTTTTATGACGGTGGATCTTCAGCCGGGTATGGATATTACTTGTATCCAGGCATACGCACAGGGGGGTTGAGGACCGATATAGAGGGCGATATCCAGACAGAGGTCATGACAGGGACCAGCATAAGAGGGCTAGGTCGGCAGCTTATTTCAGTGAGTCTCGAGGCGCATAGCCCAAAGAAGAGTCGATATTCATCTCACCAAGAAAGAGTGCTCCTCTTGATCTACGGCGGGAGGTTCGACCGTCCGGTATTCAGGAGTCGGCGAGCTTCTGTGGCCGGGTTCTCGGCGAATAGGGGCTCCAGTCAGTTGAGACCACCTTATCCTCGGTGCTCTCAGTGTGGTAAGTTTCATATTGGGGAATATCGTTCGACCACAGGTGTTTGCTTCTCTTTCGGCCGTTAGGGCCATATGATGAAAGAGTGTCCCAACAAGGGTGGTTCAGGTGGGATGGCTCGGCCTACGGGGTCGGGTGCTGGTTTATCGTCATCTATGGCGATGCACCCCACCGGGCAGGGTATTCAAACGCCAGCAAGCCGTGGTAAAGGTCGTGGCAGAGTTTCTAGTTTCGGCGGTCCTTCGAACCGCATATATGCTCTGGCCAGTAGACGTGATCAGGAGGCGTCACCAGATGTTGTTACAGGTATACTATCGGTCTTTTTCTGTGATGTATATGCTTTGATAGATCCAGGTTCCACCTTGTCCTATATATCCCCGCTTGTTGCTAATAGAATAGGGATAGAACCTGAGCCGATAGAACTATTTGAGGTAGCTACACCGGTAGGAGATTCGGTTATAGCTGAGCGTGTGTATAAAAATTATTCGGTGGTGATATATAGCCGTCATACCTTAGCAGATTTGATAGAGTTGGATATGACCGACTTTGATGTCATTATGGGTATGGATTGGTTGGCTTCTTGTTTTGCCAACGTTGATTGTAGGGAGAAGTTGGTTCGATTTCAGTTTCCAGACGAGCCAGTTATAGAATGGAAAGGGAATGCAGCATCGTCGATGGGTAAGTTTATTTCATACCTCAAGGCAAGGAAAATGGTCAGAAAAGGTTGTAACTATCATTTGGTTCGAGTGCATAATACAGAAACGGAGGTACCGACTCTTCAGTCAGTCCCGATAGTTAGTGAGTTTCCGGATGTATTCCCAGATGATCTTCCAGGTCTCCCTCCAGAGTGGGAGATAGATTTCAGTGTAGCTGTATTGCCAGGTACCCAACCTATATCCATTCCTTCTTATAGAATGACACCTGCAGAGCTGAAGGAGTTGAAGGAGCAGTTGAGAGACTTGTTGGAGAAAGGCTTTATTAGACCAAGTACCTCTCCATGGGGAGCACCAGTGTTATTTGTGAGGAAGAAAGATGGATCGTTGCGGATGTGTATGGATTATAGGCAGCTGAACAAGGTAACCATCAAGAACAGGTACCCCCTTCCCAGGATTGATGATTTATTTGACCAGTTGTAGGGTGCTAAGTGCTTCTCGAAGATAGACTTGCTGTCAGGTTATTATCAGGTGCGGGTAAGGAAGGCAGATATTCCAAAGACAACATTCAGAACCCGATATGGACATTATGAGTTTCGGGTGATGTCTTTTGGAGTGACCAATGCTCCAACAATGTTTATGGATTTGATGAATCGGGTATTCAGGCCGTTCTTAGACATGTTCGTCATTGTATTCATTGATGATATCCTGGTTTATTCCCGTTCAGAGCAGGAGCATGCAGACCATTTGAGGACGGTACTTAGGGTCCTCCAGCACCAGCAGTTGTATGCCAAGTTTTCCAAGTGTAAGTTCTGGTTGACTTCGGTGGCATTCTTGGGGCATATTATCGGGGCTGATGGTATTCGGGTGGATACACAGAATATTGAGGCGGTGAAGACTTGGCCCAAACCTACGACACCTACTGAGGTGCGCAGTTTTTTGGGCTAGCAGGGTATTACAGAAGGTTTGTGGAGACGTTTACCTCGATCTCAGCGCCTTTGACTAGACTAACCCAGAAGGCAGCTAAGTTTCAGTGGACGGATGCTTGTGAGCACAGTTTTCAGTTGTTGAAGGATAAGCTGACTACAGCTCCAATTCTGACTCTTCCCGAGGGACCGGATGGTTATGTCATGTATTATGATGCCTCAGGTATTGGGCTAGGTTGTGTATTGATGCAGCATAGCAAAGTTATAGCTTATGCCTCCCGACAACTCAGAAAGCATGAAAATAACTATCCCACTCATGATTTGGAGCTAGCAGCGGTGATTCATGCCCTGAAGATTTGGAGACATTATTTGTATGGGATTCATGTTGATATTTATACGGATCACAAGAGTCTCCAATATATCTTTAAGTAGAAGAAGTTGAACCTACGGAAGAGGCGGTGGTTAGAGTTGCTAAAAGACTATGATGTTGATATCTTGTACCACCCGGGAAAAGCCAATGTTGTGGCAGATGCTCTTAGCCGTAGATCCATGGGTAGCTTGACGGATGTGCAGCCAGACAGAAGGAAGATGGTTCGTGAGATACATAGGCTAGCGAGTCTTGGAGTCCGGCAACCGGACTCGGGAGATAGCGGGGTTCTTATTCGGGATGTTACTGAGTCCTCTATCGTGGAAGAGGTAAAGAAACATCAGTATGAGGATCCTATTCTGGCCCGGTATAGAGATGCAGCTCTCCGAAAGGGAAAGACTTTATTTGAGGTTATACCTGATGATGTGCTGAGGTATGAGAGCAGATTATGTGTACCTGATGTTGCAGGGCTACGACATCAGGTTATGGGAGAGGCACACAATGCTCTTTATTCCATTCATCCAGGGTCGACGAAGATGTACCATGACCTTAGATGCTTGTATTGGTGGGATGGCATGAAAAGAGACATAGCAGAATTTGTTGCCCAGTGCCCGAATTGTCAGCAAGTTAAGGTTGAACATCAGAAACCTTGTGGATTATTACAGGAGATTGAGATCCCGACTTGGAAGTGGGAAGTGATCAATATGGACTTCATTACAGGGTTACCTCGCACTCAGCGGAAGTGTGATTCCATATGGGTTATCGTGGATAGGCTGACGAAATCAGCCCATTTTCTTCCAGTGAGGACTACTTACTCAGTTAAGGAATATGCTAGGTTGTACATTAGGGAGATAGTGAGACTGCACGGAGTTCCCACATCTATTATATCAGACCGAGGAGCTCAGTTTACAGCTAACTTCTGGAGATTATTCCAGAAGGGATTGGAGACACAAGTGAGTCTCAGCATAGCATTTCACCCTCAGACGGACAGGCAGGCAGAGCGTACTATCCAGACATTAGAGGATATGCTGAGGGCCTGTATTATTGACTTCAGAGGTAGTTGGGATTACCATTTACCACTCATTGAGTTTGCTTATAACAACAGCTACCATTCTAGCATCCAGATGGCACCGTATGAGGCTTTATATGGGAGGAAGTGCAGGTCACCTATTGGTTAGTTTGATGTATGTGAGACTAAGTTGATCGGCCCAGACATGGTTCAGCAAGCTGTTGATAAGGTGAAACTCATTCAGGAGAGGTTATTAGCAGCACAGAGTCGACAGAAGTCATATGCTGATAATCGACGTCGACATTTAGAGTTTCAAATGGATGATTGGGTGTTCCTAAAGGTGTCACCCATGAAGGGTGTGATGAGGTTTGAAAAGAAAGGAAAGCTTAGCCCAAGGTACATCGGGCCTTACCAGATCATTCGTAGGATAGGCAAGGTTGCCTATGAGTTGGATCTACCGCCTGATTTGGAAGTAGTACATCCAGTCTTCCATGTATCTATGCTGCGTAAGTGTATTGGTGATCCTTCCAGAGTCTTCCCAGTAGATGACGTCCAGGTGACAGAGGAGCTGTCCTACGAGGAAAGCCCTGTTGCCATACTTGATCACCAGGTCAGGAGATTACGGACGAAGGATGTGGCTTCCGTCAAGGTATTGTGGAGGAACCACAATAGGGAGGAAATGACTTGGGAGGCAGAGGAGGAGATGAAGAAAAGGTATCCTCATTTGTTCCCTGTGCCTCCAGGTAATTCAATTCAACTCCCCATTTGATTATTGTAATTGGTGAATTGCATATGTGTGATATATCGTGGCCCTGTGTGGCATCTGTTGGTTTGCTGAATATAGGCGGATAGGCATAGTTATAAAGGAGACTCTGCCGAAATTTTTCTAGCATTAGACTTATTATGAACATTCGAGGACGAATGTTTCTGAGGGGGGAAGTATGTTACACCTCGTAAGATTAAGACGATAGTTAAGAACGCCATTAAGGAAGTAAGATTCGGATATTGAATATAAGGAATGCTTACATATGTTAATACGGGAAATTAGTGTATAAACAGATGTTATCCCGAAATAGTTTTTCTTTAGTGCTATACACGTGACGACAAGAATTAATCCTAGTAGTTGAATTTATTCCAATGGAGTTATGGAATAGTATTGTATTATAAAATTATGACATTGAGGATACGAGACTTATGAAATTCTTGGGAATCAAAAAAGGTGGGTTTAAGATTTATTAATTGAAGAACTTGGGGGCCAAAATGTAAAAAGGAAAAATCAGATTTTTTTATATACCTACACTCACCTCTTCATCTTCTTTCTAAACTTAACCAAAAAAAACTCTCATTCTCTCCTCCAAAGCTCAGCCGAAAAATACCCAACCCCATACCCAATTTAAGATTGTTATCTTTTTTTCCTAGATTACATTTTTCACCAAAAATTAGAAGCAAAACAATACCAAAAACAGTAGCAAAAACAACCACTGCTGGCCGAAACTGTAGCCCAGAAATTTTGAATTTTAGGGATGAAATTTTGGAATAAAAACGTGTAGGGATGATGGCTTAACATTGTATAACACTTGCATGTCAATTGGAGTTGGAGAAGTGAACAAAAAAGGGAAAGAAATACGAAAACAGTGGGGATTTTCGGACAAACAGTGGGCAGAAAATTGCGGACTGTTTTGAAACGAATTTGAGGTATAAAATTCTTTTTTCTATGATATAATTGGAATGCTTGTTGTTAGAATTAAGGTAATGAATTTGTGTTAAGGAGAAATTGGAATTTAAGCGTTGCATGTGACAATTTTGGGCTAGTTGCCAATTTGGGACAGATTTTGATGTTATTGAATTCGTTGGTTATTGTTGTTATTATTGTCACTAATTGCATGATGAAATTGAAAGGAAATATTGATATTTAGTTGGAATTAGTTATATGGAAGTATTGAAATAGGAAATTGGATTTTAGGAGTTAAGATAAGAGTTATGGAATTATGACATTTTGTGGCCAAGAACTTGCAAGAAATTATTGGACATGTTGTGATGTATATGGACTATTTTAGGGACTGTTTTGTGGTCTTATAATGCTGAAAATTTAGTTATCATTATGCATGTTTAAGTGTGGTAATTGCTAATATAAGTCCTAAAGGAATAAGAGTGTAGAAAGGTGTAGAAAGGCTTCACATTCTACCCTCGTTGTTGTTGGAACATGGACTGTTTTGTGGCTTGTTTTTAAGGTGGATTAAGAGGCTAAATTTACATGAGAAGTGAGTGTGTAAATTTCCTTTATTGTTGTTTTGGTTGTGCCATTAATTGGTGCTTGGTTATTGATGTTATTAGCCTCATTTGGAAGTTGTGGAAACATGTATAAACAAGGGAAGTGCTGCCCGAATTTTTATAGAATAAGAAGTCGTTATTCGATATAAAGTATGCTAGTAATCATAGAATTGACGAACGTATTACCATTATTATAAGTTGAAGTTCTATAACGAGGCATATCCTAATATTGGGTGGATTAGTTCGTCTAAAAAGTATGTGAAACCCTTACTTCTTTATTTTGGCATGATTTAATGAAAGTACGGCGGACGTACTTGATTCTTATACAGTTTAATTTCTAAAGAGGATTGTTATGAGAAGTGCCTATGATTTTTCAGCAAAGAGTTTATTATGACATTATTATAATGATTTTATTGAGAGTCAAATGATAATTTTTACTTGCATATGGTTACTCATGATATCTACTTGTGCTAAGTGTTACTACTTCACCTCACCGAGTCCCGGGCCGGGTTATGTTCGTGCACAGCCTTGCATTTTTCACCGAGTCCCTCACTAGAGGGTCGGATTACGTAGGATGGATCCATAGATGAGATATGACTTTACCGAGTCCCAGCATGGGTCGGGTTACGATATGACTTTACCGAGTCCCAGCATGGGCCAGGTTATGATATGACTTCACCGAGTCCAGTATGGGTCGGGTTATGATATGATTCCACTGAGTCCCGCACTAGTGGGCCGGGTTACGTTACAGATATATATATATATATATATATATATGGACAGGCACTCATGTTTTCTTGACTTGACTCTCCTCTCATTTTTATAAAGCAACTGACTTTTATTGTTTATGGCACAGTTGGATTTGGATCCTGATTTTTATACTGATCTCATGTTTTCTGTTGGCTACTTATGATCTCTTTTACATCTTCATGTTTTACATACTCAGTACATTATTTCGTACTGACCCCCTTTACTCGGGGGGCTGCATTTCATGCCCGCAGGTACAGGTTTTCAGTTTGGTGAACTTCAGGCCTAGGTTCCTACTCAGCAGATTGGGAAGCTCCTTTGATTCAGAGCTTTGTCATTTTGGGTACAGAACCCTATTATTTTGACTTTTGTATATTTAGGGGCACGACGGGGCCCTGTCCCGTCATATGTCGTTATCCTTCTTGTAGAGGTCTGTAGTCAGTTGTGGGTTGTACTTATGTAAGGGTCATAAATCTGTTTTGGTCAGTCATGCTATTGTACTCTGTGTTGGGGTGTCCTTGTGTATATATGACATTATCTAGTGGCAGCCTTGTCGGCTTGCCTGTTGTATTGTGTTGGCTAGTTGTGACTCCTCAAGAGGCAGGTACATTCGGGGGTAAAGGCAGCCTTGTCGGCTTGTCTACCTTGGCATATGTTGTTATTGCAGTGTTATGCTGCCGGATTTCAGACTCATTAAGTGTTAGTTGGATTATGTGTGACATGTTAGTGTAATGACGTCATTAGGGCGGTTAGTCGCGGCCCGTCGGGTTGGGTCGTGACAGAAAGGTAACTCTGACTCGTTCGTCATGATATGTATGTATGTAGATGACATGTTGATCACAGGAAGCAGTCCTAGGGTAATCCTAGAGACTAAGAACATGTTGAAACAATGCTTCGACATGAAGGATATGGGTATCGCAGATGTCATCTTAGGGATAAAAATCTCTAAGACGTCTGACGGACTGGTCTTATCTCAGTCTCACTACATCGAGGATGTTTTGAGAAAGTTCGAGATGTTTGACAGTTCGCCGATAAAGTCACCAATGGATATAAATCAAAAGCTTGATAAAAATCATGGTGCACTCGTATACCAGGAGCGATATGCACAGGTGATCGGTAGTTTGATGTACATAACAAACTGCACCCGACCTGATATTGCTTATGCAGTCAATAAGTTGGCTAGGTTTACCCATAATCCGAGTGATGATCACTGGAAGGCGTTGAATCGGGTATTACAATACCTGAAACACACGTTAACTTTCGGGTTACATTATTCGAGATATCCAGCTGTACTAGAGGGGTACAGTGATGCAAACTGGATATTTGATATAGAGAACACCAAGTCCACCACTGGGTATGTATTTACAATTGGTGGTGGAGCTGTGTCTTGGAAATCCTCTAAGCAAACTTGCATCGCCTGATCCACAATGGAATCAGAGTTTATCGCTTTAGACAAAGCATAAGAAGAAGCTGAGTGGCTTCATGACTTCTTAGAGGATGTTCCGTGTTGGAACAAACTCGTACCTTCTGTAATGATCCATTGCGACAGCCAGTCGGCTCTAGGAAGGGCAAGGAATGCTATGTACAACGGCAAGTCTCGTCATATTCGACAGAGGCATAAGACCGTTAGGCAGCTGATCACCACGCTTATAATATCCATTGATTACATAAAGTCAAAGAATAATATAGCAGACCCTCTGACAAAGGGCTTACCCAAGGATCGGATGTTTTGCCTGTCTAGGGGAATGGGCGTAAAACCCAAAGTATAAGGACTAATACGGTGGTAACCCAACCTTACTAACTGGAGATCCCAGGAATTTGGTTCAATGAGAAAACTAAGTTGTAAAGGTTTAGTTGATCGCTTCAGTGGAAGCATGAGCACTTCGGATAGTGATTTCTGTAAAGAAACACCAAATCTAAAGTCGTTCCCGCAATAGACGTTAAGTGCTATCTGCAGTGTGGGTAAAGGTTAAGTTTTCAAAACCTTTAATGATCCTCAACAGTTGAGGTTAGGTTTGGGGAAACTTTTAATGGTTCCTAACACTCTTGAAGTGGGGTATAACAGGATATCTTGTAGGAGACCACCTATTTAAGTGAGAGGACAGACCGCCTCAAATGAACGCACTTAAGAATCCAAGAAGTTGTCCACGGCCACAACGGATAAAATATTACGAAGAAAAGAGTAAGGGAATTTGTTGTGTTGGTACTATTGACATGACTTACATTAAACACTGACGGTTCAAGACATCACGTTCACCGTGCAGTAAGTAAGTCCGATGGTATTTAACCATGGAAGGTTCAAAGCTGAAGCTACCTCTCCTTATGCAGCATCGGTCCGCTGAAATATTGCTAGGAAAAGACACCATATGAGTGCGCCAAAATCTCTTTCAGGAGGGGATTGTTGGAAATTTGTCTTTGGCGGGAGTTGCGTCCAACCATATTTAATGACTTAAACACTAGTGTTTCGCGTGTTGGAAACTTTGGTTCTTCACCCGTGCATAATCTACTAACTAAGTAGATGATGGTATGGCCAAGGATTGTAAAATTTCGTTGAGAAATGAAAGAGATATTGATCCACGAAGTGAGGTGTTTGAAGCATGGAAAAGGCGGTAAAGACCAATCCTCCCTCATCGGTGGGGGAAGAAAGATTTGTTTAGTTTATAAGTCTCAAAATTGGCTTGGGGTTTGGGACCCCAATGGGTATCTCATGTGTTTAAAGGAGGGAGGAGCTAGATGTGCTTCGGTTCGAGAAAAGCCCACACGCGCGCCGCCCGCCCGTCCCGTCTGGTCTCGGGTCATGGGTCGTGGGTCGTGGGCTTCTTCTGGTATTATATTTTTGGACCCAAATTACTTTATATTTACAGTTTGGTCCCTGAAGTTTCTGGTAAGTTAAATTGGGCAGAGAATTTGTGTTTTTGCTGGCTGTTGGTTTTTGGAATGTTAACCAGCCTTTAATATGCACTCAATTCAGTCATTTATTTTGGCTGAATAACTCTCCCTAAAAGCTAATCTGTTGCATATTAATTCACCATTTATTTTGGCTGAATTACTACCTCTATAATTGTCATTACTTCTATAATTGTCATTACTTGGCAGTAACAACAATTATGTGGGCAGTTGGTAAGTCCTCTCCTACAACTATATAATGGAGCATTTGCCAATTGTTGAGGGGAACACAGAACATACAAACAAAATCAGATTCTTCCTACTATTTTCTAGCATCATTTCATTACTCAAAAATTTTAAAGTAACACTTGAGTTTTCTTTGCTCATTTGTTGAGTTGATGTTTTATCTTTGGAGACTATTGTACAGAACGTAGAAAGGATATATACGGGGCAATCTTGTCTTAAAGACAGAGTGTCATCACTCAACTCAACATATCAAAACTGTTCCAGTTCATTGAAATTTCATTATGTTGTAATACTTAGCAGTTACTTATTTTCGTTTACTGCCTCATTGTAGCCAACAGATCTTAATAAGCAGCTATCAATACCAACAAGTCAACTAACAAATAAAATCAACTAACAATTTTTTTTAAAAAAAAAACATGAAGAAGAGAAGAAATTACCAATTTATACTTGCCAATAGTAATAAAATATTTCAACAATAATTAATTGTACATCTCCTATATTAGGTAGAATTATATTTCTCTTGTAATTAGAACTGATTAGTTACCTAATTTGTAGCAAAGTAAATATTTATATAACACTATATATATTGAAAAGCATTAATGAATAAAATCAAGGAAGAATATTTCCTACAAATAGGAACTAAAATTAGAAAAAATTAGTCTTTATTCAAAACGGGTGTCCTTCATTTATCTCTTACACTCTGAAATAAAAAAAACTAAACAAAAGCTAATTTAGATAATCTACCTTTGACTTTGAGTTCATAAATATTACTCCATTATACAAAGCCAATAAAATAGAGAAACAAAAAGATTAAAGAGATTAAGATAAATGGTATAATTAGCAAGAAATTAAGAACAACTTTGGGAAAAAAACAGGGAAATGAAATTCCCACATCAGAATATTTACAAAGCTCCCCAAAGCAAAAATTAAAAACTTTGACAAATTACTACTAAAGAAAATAGAAATTAACAACGAACAAATTATGTAGCTAAACAGCAAAACTAATTGCTAATCCTATTTACCGATGAATTATCAAAAAATTATGTTAGCTATGAGCAATTTAGCAACGGATTAGCGATGAAGTTCATAGCTGATTCCAGTTTTTTGGCAGTATCATCTGTGTAATCCATCAGAATCCGCACCAGAATCGTACCCACTCGAGGTTTCTTTGGGAGTTGTCGTTGATGGTGTAAAAGAACCTCCGGTTCTGTTTTCCCTGAGTAATTTAGTAGCTGATTTCTTCAAAGATTTCAAAATCTTGATTTGTCCCCTTCTTGGAGGTAAATTTCGGTTCTTGTTTGACTTGGCCATATAATTTTCCATTTGCAATTCCATTTCTAAGTTTATTGGTATTGTGATAAGCTCTCTATCAAAGGGAAAAAAAAGTTTTCTGCTGATGTAAATAAAGGATTAAGAATTCATCCGCTCGGTTCTAGCTTGTGATAACACCACTTTTATACTCTTAAATGTTAGATTGTATTAATCTTCATTGAGAAGTCTTTCTCATTAATACAAAATATATATAGATGTACAATGTTGAATTCTATTATAATAAGAATCTCAATTCTACAACAATTATACAATACAAAATATGATAAATATACATAAGTACACGTGCTAACACACCCCCTCAGTCCGAGCGGAAGGAGACCGGACGCTAAGACTGGATCTGAAGTCAAGGAAGAGTTGTCTAGAAAGACCCTTTGTGAATATATCCGCATACTGATAAGAGGAAGACACATGTAATACTCTGACATGACCGAGAGCAACCTTCTCACGAACAAAGTGGATGTCCATCTCAATATGATTGGTTCGCTGATGTTGAACCGAATTATGAGATAGATAGATGGCGGATATGTTATCACAATAAATCTAATACGCCTTACGCAATGGATACTGAAGCTCCAAAAGAAGGTGTCGAGCCAACAGATCTCAGCAACAACATTAGCAACGCCTCTATACTCTGCTCCTGCACTTGAATGGGATAAAGTGGTTTGTCGCTTGGCAGACCAAGAAATTAGAACAAATAAAATTATTTCTTCTAAGAAAATTAAAGACAGGAGCTCCGGCGTGTCTGAGTCGATTATGCCAAGTAGACGGTAAAATAGCAGCAAGGGATAGTGATGAGCAGGAGTTGGCAGCGGAGGAGTATGGAAAATGATAAAGATCCCCCGTGCTATTGCATCTCGTAAGAGGTGTCCCCGTACGAAAATCCTTCACAGTAAAACCAAAAGGGTCAAAGTCAACAGAGACGGAATTATTACGAGTAAATTTTTGGACAAATATTAGATTTTTAATGATGTTAGGAGCATACATGACGTTATTTATGAAGAATGGTGGGTGAGACGGTTGGGTGTGTGTTGTACCATAGCCCTGAATTGGAATGCGGTGGCCATTACCAACAATAATATATTGAGGATACTTTAAACTAAACAGTTTGGGAAGATTACCTGCAGAGCAGGTGAGATGAGATGTGGCACCCGTATCCATGTACCAATTTTCATCGGGCTGCTGCATATTTACGGAGCTGAAAGCCTGGCCCAAATCAGTGGGGGTCAGGCCCAATGGAAACTGCTGTTGGGTCGTAACATGGGCCTGCTGCTGGCCTGGTCCAGGCGCTGAAAATGGCCTATGTCATGGGCTGGGTCCGGGGCCCAACAGACATATCTGTGTGAAAGGCTGTTGGGCCATAGTGGGTTGAAGTGGGAAAGGTACCCAACTGGGGGACATGGGCCATTGACCAAAATTGGGGGCCTGCTGCTGGCCCTTTCCACCACGACCACGCCCCTTTCCCCCTTTACCGTTGCTTTTGCCACGACCGCCTCTGCCACCGCGGCTGTCCCGCGGCTGATTGTCCAATAGTGGAAGATGGGCGGTGGTGGCGGTGTTTGGCGTCGTATTTTCAATTGCTAACGCCTTTTGATTGTGCTCATCTTGTTTTGCGCGTCTGGTTTCCTCCAAAAGTAATTGGGAGTGTGCCTTGTTGAAACTCGATAGTGGGTCGGCTTGTTGAATCATAGTTGCGAGAGTATGGTATTCACCTTTCGGTAAGCCTGCAACAAGTTGCAGTACCATCTTAGTTTCGGAAACGGGCATCCCCACGTTGGATGCAACTAATTTCAATTATTTGCAATATTCGGACTTGTTGGAAAAGTTCTCGAGACGTGTATTATTGAACTGTTCCTCCAAATACACTTCTCGAGTATTTTTGTTGTCCTGAAAAATTTCTTCCAATCAAATCCATAGTTCTCGAGCCGAGGCACCTGTTTTCATGATTGTATGAAGCATGTCTTTAGATATGGTGTCATAGATCCATTGTTTGACAATAGCGTCAAGACGACGTTATGTCGAGGCTGCAACATTGAGAGGGCGGGGGATGGAGTCATCGATATGATCAATTACATTATACACACAAGCGTGGATAGTGAAGAGTTCAACCCACGAATCGTATTGACCGTCTTCTTGATCAAGAATTACGAGGATGAAATTCTTGATGTTCGTGATGGTGAAAGCAGGGTGGAAGGAAATTGTGGAGGAGAGAGGGGGATTATTATCGACAACTGGCGAGGATGCGGAAGCTTTGGGAGAGGTGGGAGTAGACACGGTGGCCACAGAAAAGAGACTGAAAAAAAGGGTCAATTTTTTTTTTTGAAAACAGGGGACTGGCCAGCGGCGCCCGCCCGTGGGGGGGGTGGGCTGCTGGTAGAAAAAAAGAAGAAATAGGTGTTTTTAGGGTTAGGCTCTTTATACCATGTTAGATTGTATTAATCTTCCTTGAGAGCTTTTCTCATTAATACAAAATATATATGTGTACAATATTGAATCTTTTTATAATAAGGATCACAATTCTACCATAATTATATAAAAATATGATAAATATACATTGATACACGTGCTAACATTAAATATGTTTGTGTTTTTTACAATTTTGACGTTATTCATTCATATTTTATTTAAGTCCAACTCCAGCTTTAGTGAGGAAGTTAATAAAACTAGTGATGAGGAAGTCGTGCTCACGCTCAATTTTGGGGCACTACTTTGACTATGTCATTGTAGGTACAGGTACCACACACGAGCAGACGGGGAGTTAGGATCTCCCTCATAGTCCCTATAGACTTTTGGTGAGCTCCACTTTTGTTGTTAAGTGGAGGAAGGGGATCCCGAACCCCATGGTGAAAAATTATATTATAAATATAAGGTTAAAATTATTTATGTATATGCAGTAGATGTTGAGCCCCCTTGACTTCTTCCTGTATTTACTTCTTCATATTTTTTAATTCCTAGATGAAAATTCCGGCCCCGTCACGTCACCGAGTGGGGTACATTTATTTCTTTTCAGTTTTCAATTTTTTTTGTGGAACATCCGAGAATCATTTTGTCTCAAGCATTCTGATCATTTTTATATCATAGAGGGTACTTTGGGTGTGCTATCCTTTTTGCATATTTACATAACATTAAGAATGTTATTATTTTAGTATAATGTTTTACTGTTATGAAAGAATAAAAGTTTAGTTTTCAAAGTTATGTATAAAGTTAATCTTTAATATTGATAAATGATTTAATCTTGATTCTTTACTCAGATTGATGTTGTAGTTGTCCTTTCATTGAAAATATTGAAGAGCAAAATGACAATCAGTGTTAATGAATTTTGTTCTTCATGAAAGACTGAATTTATTGTTATGTGTAAGGCAACTTGACTATTACATATAATAGGATGTGGGTTCTTTTAGCTCAATAATTAACTCTTTCAACAGTCATTTTAGACAAAGTATTTCACTACTTGTGTTGGCCATCACCATTTACTTGCTTCTGCAGAAGAACTCAACACATTTATTTGTTTCTTTGACCTATATGAAATAAGTGATTTACCAAGGAAGATACCATATCGTAGATCTGCGCGTTAGCAAATAGCTTTCCCAATCAACGTCACAAAATGCTTTTAACTCATCAAGTTGTGTGCTATGGCCTATGGGAGAAACATACCATTCCCTGGCGTGGCTTTGACAAAATCATACAAACTGTTGTCGTCATGTGCCTCCTTCTTGCATTGTGCATAAATTAACTGAGTATTTGCACTATATGTCAGATATCTGACTTTGTTATAGTCAAAGTGCAACTTTCTCCCGATAGGTTGATATATATGTTAGAAACCTCTAACAAGTCACTTCTCTTTAAGCTCAAGGAAAGGTTTTGTTCAGATGGCATTGACGTTGGTTTGTCCCTCAACATTTTCATCTGCTCCATCTGCATAGAAACTAAGTTATCCTACATAACTATGTCTATGTAACTACATAGAAACTATGAATTAAGGCATAATTTTGTAGAAATTAAGACTATGCCTTGTCCTGCATAGTTCTACAAGCCATAGTTTCTATGCACTTTGGCCGAATAGGAATAGTTTTTATGAAATCTTACCTTGCGAATTTTTTTAAATTTTTTGACTCTACTAGGGTTCGAACCCAGAATCTCTAGTTTCGTAGATCAGTGAATAAAGGCTATTTTGGTTCACAAATTTTTATTAAATGAGAAGTAGATGCAAACATTAAAGACCAACGATTTGAGGAGCAAAAATTAAAGATCATTCCATATGAAGAACAATCCATGCAAAACAAAAAAAACTTTTTGTAAGGCTCAAACGAATATGCTAATGGATTGATCGGGCCACCTGACTAGCCCAACTTTAGCTACTCTCAATCTCTTAGGCCCAGAAGAGAGAACAACTTTGAAGCAGCTACCGAAGGCCCATCCTAAACATCTTCTACTCCCAAGTCTCAACTTGTAATTCTCATTTTGTAGGAATTTAGGGGGCTCTACATTTGAGACACCATATATAGCTTCTTGATTTTCGTACGTCAATGTGACTGTATGTACTATTTCTTACTTTCAATTTATAGCTTCTTGATTTTCTACGTCAATGTGATTGTATGTACTATTTCTTACTTTCAATTTATTTGATATACTTTAACTAAGTAAAAAGTATAAAATAGGAGAAAGTTTTTAAATTTGTGATTTTAAATATACCATAATATTTGTGTGACTGTAAAATTTTGTCATTAGAGATAAAAAAATTAATTAAATTATTTCTAAATTTAGAAGATATCATTCTTTTTGTAATGATCTAAAAAAATGATTGTCATGTAAAGTAGAAGGGGAAGAATATGAAACATTAAGAGCTCGTTCAGCTTGATGGATTGAGTTAAATAGTCATGGTACAAGATTTGGTATCATTTTATCTAATACTTTGTTTGTCTTTGAATCATATATAATTAATTCTAATATAATTTAATACACTAATTATTATATTATGTGAGACCAAGATCAACGTGGTAGAACATACCCTGATTAAGTTATACATGAATTACGTAGTGACTATATTCTTGTATAATATTACCAAGTCAATTAATCTTTAAAAAACAAATTAAATATGTAGTTCCCCCATAAAATTGTATGTATTGATTAAGGCTGGCCAATGGGCCGGGTCGGCCTGGTCCCGACCCGACCCGCCCTGATCCCGCCTAAAAAAATGGTGTCGGACTCGAAATCGGGATTGGACCTGGGCTCGTCCCGCACAGGCCCGCCCCGCCCCGCCTCGACCCAGCCCCGACCCCGCCCCAGCCCCCGACCCCCTCTTTGCAAAAATGATTGTTGTACGATGGCCATTTTATATTTTGGCAGTTGTGCAACGACCATTTTTGCCCCCCACCCCCCTTAATATATATTTTTAACCCCTAAGTTATTATATTTACACTTTAATCCAATTTTCAAACTATAAATACCTCATTTTCTCTTCATTTTATCTCACAAATCTTCCTACAATTTCTCTAATCTCTCAACTCAATCTATCTCTCTACAAGTCTACAATTACATTGCCTACTAAATATTTATTTTATTTGCTCATTTGTATAATTGTATCAAAGTTCAAAACTTGAGACTGAAGTTGGCAACTAGCTTGAGGATCATCCATCGAGCAAAGTTTCAATTTTCAACCTCGATTACAAGTCGACGTTACGTCGGTGTTTGGTACCTTCGTTCCTTCATTAAATTATTATTGTTATTTTATTTTAATTATCGCACTTAATTTCATTATCTTTAATTATTTATTTGCATAATTAAAATCAAAGTATTAAGAGGTATGTTTAAGGGTAAGGGTAAGAGTGCTTCTTCTAGTAGGGGTAAAAAGGGCAGAGGTACTTCTTATAGTCATCCTATTTCTAGACAAGATAATTTGATTGATTACACTCATATAGATGAAACTGAATTTTTTAATGATATACCATTAGATAATGAGATATATTCTGCAACTGAACCAGACTTTAATTTAGAAGATAATCTAGATGACACACCTACTAATCTAGATGACACACCCACTAGTGCACCTCAAACTGAAACTAGAACGCCTCATATTTACCCTAGTATGAGACTAGACCCCACACAACGAAAATTAAAATCAGTTGCATGGGATTTTTTTATAGGGACCAAGAAAATCAAGTAGTTAGATGCAAAATTTGTAAAAAGGTTTATAAATTTAAAATGGGAAAAGGTCAGGGTGGGACGGGAGGTTTATTGAGACATGTGCAAAGCTTTCACAAAACTAGGTAGGATGAATACGAGGCTACAAAGTTGGGTGCGCCAATGAGCTCTCAGTCATGACAAGGTTCACATAGTGTCCCGGACCAAGTACATGGTCAAATTAACCCGACGACGGGGGGAATTGTAGGTCCTAAATACGATAAACATAGAGATAGGGAAGCAATAGCAAAATTCGTTGCGGTGGAGGGTTTTCCTTTTTCATTTCCTTCATCTCCTGGTTTTATTCATTACATAAGAGATATGTATAATCCTGCTTTTAACGGTTTTCCTAGATAACTATTAGGAGAGACGTTTTTAAATTCGCACACGAATATCAACAATATTTACGTTATGCATTATATCATTTTTCTGGCAAAATATCTATCACTTCTGATGAATGCAAAATAGTTTATACGTATTACCAACAAGAAAGTGCTAGCAACCAACCGGCTTCTCTACCATCTTCTTCTTCTTCTTCAATACAACCTTATAAAAGACATGTTATTTCTACGACTAGTATTGAAATCCTTAGAAATAGAATGTTTAGTGGTACCACTGCTAATCAAGTTAGCGAGTTTGATGTTTTTGTTTTGTAGGGTGTTGTACCATACCAATCAGTTCTCAATGAAGAATGACGTGAAGACTTGCTTAAATACTGGAGGGAAAATGAGAAGGCATTTACAACACTATCAAAGATAGCCCGAGATGTGTTGAACATTCAAGCGTCATCAACAGCGTCTGAAAGCGCTTTTTCTGCCGGAAGATTTTAAATAGGAGAGCACAGACACTCATTAGCGGGAGACAACTTGGAGATTGCAGTTTTATTCAGAGATCGGATACGAGCGGAGAGTAGAAGGTGTGGTCAACCGGAGATCAACGAAGAAGATGACGAAAACTACAACGAAATCTTGTCCGACGGAGGTGGAAGCGACGTCGACCAATTTGACCAACAAATTTCAATTCCAACCGAAGAACCACAAGACATTGTGAAGAAATTAGAAAAGGTGTTTATAAATATGTGATTGTTTTTCCAATTTTGAAATTGTATTACAAAAAAATTATATTTCTATTAAATAATATAAGAGGCACAAAAACAACCTTGGAATATTTTTATTACACTATCTTGTTCAATTATTGAAGTGTTTGTATATATATTATGTATAAAAAAACCCGACTCCGCCCCGCCCCACCAATATCGGTCCCCTTTTTGGCGGGATAGGGACTGGACGGGAAGGCGGCCGATCCCGCCACAGCCCCAAACGCGACCCAATCCTCAGTCCCATCGGGACCCGCTCCGCCCCGACCCCGAATCCAGCCCACTGGCCACCCCTAGTGTTGATTAAGAATTTAGCCAATTGCAAGGAACTTAATAATACATTTTACTATTAATTGCTATTGTGCAAATAATTAAAAAGTACTTGTGATTTACAAGATATCTTGACGGTAATGGAATCGAACAATAACTCAAAAGAAAATTTTAACATGAACTAATTCTTGGACTTATCAAAATAAAGATTACAAATCCAATTCAAAAGTAAAGACAAAGAATTAGATTACTGTGCAAAACATTAATATGTATTGTAAAATTTTAAAACTTTTATCTTAAAGTATACATATATAGGTGCAATTACAATTTTTAAATAGATATTTATATAGTCGGTTTGATTCGATTTTACTATTTTTTTTACTACCAAATCAAATTTTATCAATTTTAAAAACTAAGACTAAAGGCAAATCAAACTAAAAAAGTATCATTTTTATATACATTTGATTCGATTTTCAATTTAATTCATTTTTTTCGGTTTTCATGAACACCCCTAGGTGCAAGGGTTTGATTGTGAGATACATGACCACAAAACAAGACATCACCACCACCATCACCACAAAACAAGCCACACCATTAACTTTTG
This sequence comes from Anisodus acutangulus, assembly GCA_029783415.1. Classification (NCBI taxonomy): domain Eukaryota; kingdom Viridiplantae; phylum Streptophyta; class Magnoliopsida; order Solanales; family Solanaceae; genus Anisodus; species Anisodus acutangulus. Next base: position 40,987,243 of record CM056506.1, on the reverse strand, counting down.
TAGCTTTAGCATCTTCTTTATGGCATGCACGTTTGGGTCATCCGGGAGCATCTGTTTTTTACTCCCTTAAACAAAATAAATTTATGAGTATAATAGCACTCGTAGTTCTAATGTTTGTCCTTCTTGGCCTCTTGGAAAACATGTTAAACTGTCGTTTGTTGCCTCTAATTCTATTACTATGTTGCCTTTTGATATTATTCATAGTGATCTTTGGATGTCTCCCGTTTTGAGTTCTTCGGACCACCATTATTACATTTTGTTCTTGGATTATTACTCTAATATTTTTTGGACATTTCCGTTATCTAAAAAATTTCAAGTTTATTCCACATTTCTATCATTTAGAGCATTCACTCGAACTCAATTTGAACGGGAGGTTAAGAACATTCAATGTGATAATGGAAAGGAATTTGACAATGGGACATTTAGGGAATTTTATAAGGTTAATGGTGTATCTTTTCGATTCTCATGTCCACATACATCATCACAAAATGGGAAAGCCGAGAGAAAAATCCGCACCATTAATAATATTGTTCGTACATTACTAGCCTATGCATTATTACCACCTTCATTTTGGCATCATGCATTACAAATGATAACTTACCTTCTTAGAATACTCCCTAGCAACTGATTAGCCTACCAATCTCCACTCAAAATTCTTTATCAAAAAGACCATTCTTATTCTCATCTTCGGGTATTTAGGTGTTTATGTTATCTTCTATTTCCCTCTACTATCATAAACAAACTTCAAGCCCGCTCTACCGCTTGTGTCTTTTTGGGTTACCCATCTAATCATCGTGGTTACAAATGTTATGATCTATCCTCGAATAAAATCATCATTAGTTGACATGTCATTTTCGATGAAACCCAATTTCCTTTTGCCAAGTTGCATAGTTCAATGTCCCATTCATATGAATGTTTGGATGATGGGTTTTCACCTTAGTTGACTGTAGGTATTTCAGTCATTCCAATATCATTGATGAAGTCTCTGAATCTTTTATCTCATCGTCTTGCATTGCACTGCCCTGAATTCTAACAGTGACCATTTTCACTACCGGTGAACAAGTCTCTTGGTAGTCAATGCCTTCCTGTTGGCTATATCCTTTTGCAGCCAGTCTTGCTTTAAATTTCTCTATTTCTCCTAGGTATATCACCCAAACAAGTAATTATCTAGGGGAGAAAAGTGGCAAACTACATACAATATAGAAATAGTCTATATGCAGAGAAGGCTTAGGTGATTCACACAAGACAAACAAAGAAAAATGGACAGTAATGGACATATTCAGCTTAGATGAGAGGGGAGATGGAAAAATGCACATTTCTCAAAATTTAGAATAATGTCCATAATAAACTTAATCATAATAGGCAAACATCTGTACTGCAGACATGCTTACTCCTAAGACTTATGAGGAAATAGTCATGTCATCTTCAATTTCTAACACACAGAATTGGGACAAATCACATTGAATCAGAGGAATATTATTACAGTCCAAAGAAGGGGGGAGGAATATATTCCTAATCTTTCCAGAGTCACCTAAGGCTAATACAACAGAATGTATGACTCAAAACCAAACATGATCATCTCACTAGGATGCCAAACAATGATAATACTACATGTTGAATCCATTTATACTGTATATATACAATCAATTAGGAAAATCAAGCAAGTCAAACAAAATCTGAGTCATTCCTCAAAGACAGACACATACATTTTTAATAGAAAACCTGAGCATGATCAACTATCTTTACAAGACACAAATCCTTTTAGGTAAAAAAGAGGACATGGTCATCCTAGCAGTATACTAAGGTCAGGTCATGTTAAACACACATTTATTGTCAGGGAAGTAGGCATGCTTACATGAACTAATCCAAAGACTAAAGTAGGACAAACACATACTTCATGCAGATAAGGAAAAGGCAAGCAAGCACATATGCTAACAGAGAGTCTATAAATAGGCAACCATTATAGATATATTCAATTCCTCTATTCAACAATTCTTAAACAACCTCAGTACTTTAACTATGCCTACACATACTTGCATGAAATCAGAGTTACAAAACAAATATAGGCAGACAGGGACCTAAGATTGTCATGACATAATTGGTTTTGAATGATTAAAGAGGTACTAGCATAAGTATCATTTAGTGATTTAACAACCACCAGTCACAGTATGCCACAGAGGAGCCTAGGGAGTATTATAATGTTCTCATGGCAAAATCTTTACACCTAAACAGGTAAAACAAACATGCAGTTAATTCATGGGAATATGGGGACTTAGAAATGCACAGGTGGTCATTTCTATACAATTTCTCAGGTGTCTAGGGTCAGTCAAACTAAAATTAAGTATGCAAAATCCTACTCAGGCTACTTAACATAGGCATAATGTCATTAAATCAAATAGGGCAGACATATAACCAAACTGGTAGATAGGTAACCACAAAATTGAGCAACCAAAGGCACATTTTTACATGTACAGGACTGTCTAGACTAGACCAAACATGCATATCTCATTAAGGTAGGAAAGGACAAGCCGCAACTAACATAAATAGTCATAGAAGGCAAGCAGAGATGATTAAATGACCACTTAGGGATAATTTTTTAAATATGCAAGGCTACAAAGATCCAAATATACACAATCATAATTTAGGTTACATGATGACAACTTAGGTAGGTAGGAAAAGACTCAATAAATTCCACCCATTTTGCATGCCTTTTGTTGAGCTTAGATTGACCCTTCAAGTGTTTCAAGGATTCATGGTCCGAACGGATCACAAACTCCTTATGCCATAAATAGTGTTGCCAATGAGCTAACACCCTCACTAGTGCATACAACTCTGTCATAGGTAGAGTAGTTCAGAGAAGTCCCTTTTAACTTTTCACTAAAGTAGGCCAATGGCTTCCCTTCTTGCATCAAGACTCCACCAATGCCAATACCCAAAGCGTCACATTCAATCTTAAATGTCTTCTCAAAATCCGACAATTGCAATAATGGAGAAGTACTCAATTTCGCCTTCAACTCTTGAAAGGCCTTCTCTTGCTCATCTCCCCATACAAAAGGTATATCTTTCTTGATCAATTCGGTTAAATCCCTTCACAAATCTCCTATAGATATTTTCCAACCCACGGAAACTCCTTACATCAGTTGCATTTTTAGGAGTTGGCCAAGTTCTAATGGATTTGACCTTCTCTTCATCAACCTCCACACCATCCATACTTACCACAAAACCCAAGAATAACACCCGGTCAACACAAAATGAGCACTTCTTGAGATTAGCATACAACCTCTCACACAACAAGACATCAAAAACTTGCCTCAAGTGGCACATATGATCCTCAATAGTCTTGCTATTGACAAGAATGTCATCAAATAAACGACGACAAACTTATTGATGAAAGGCTTCAACACATGGTTCATCAACCTCATGAAAGTGCTAGGCGCATTGGTGAGACCAAATGGCCTGATAAGTCACTCATATAGCCCAAACTTGGTTTTGAAGGCCGTCTTCCACTCATCACCGGGGTGCATGCGGGTTTGGTGATATCCACTTCGAAGATCAATTTTAGATAACACACTTGAGCCACATAGCTCATCCAACATATCATCAAGCCTAGGGATAGGATGTCGATACTTCACCGTTATTTTTTTAACGGCTCTACAATTGATACAAATCCTCCAAGTGCCATCTTTCTTGGGATCAAGTATCACGGGCACGACACATGGGCTAAGGCTCTCATTCACTATCCCTTTGTCAAGTAGCTCTTCAACTTGTCTTTGCAATTATTTAGTTTCTTCCGGATTTCTCCTATATGCCGGTTTGTTGGGGATTTGGGAGCCTGGTACAAAATAAATTTGATATTCAATACCCCTTAATAGAGGCAATCCTTTGGCCATCTACTCCGGAAATAAGTCGTCATATTCCTGCAAAAGAGAAGAAACAATACTAGGCAAAGTGCTAGTATCTTGGTTTGTAACAAGAGATATTTGTTGATAAGACACACCATAAAATGCCCATCATCAACTCCTTTCAAACAATTGTTAGGTAAGTGTACACATCTTAACTTTCTCCTTTGTACCCCTTGTCCCTCTTGGCTAAGTAAAGACTCTTTCTCAACCTCCTCATTTTGAACCCTCTCCCGAAGCTCTTTCATGATTTTATAGTCCTAACTCACTTGATAAGGTGTCAATGGGGTGAGAATATGTTTTCTTCCCTCAAAGACAAAGGAATACTTATTAGATCTTCCACTATGTTGAGCATCCCTATCAAATTGGCATGGCCTCCCGAGCAACTTATGACAAGATTGCATTGACACTACATCACATAAGACTTCATCTTGGTACTTGCCAATGCTAAACTTCACTACAACCCGCTTGGTGACCCTCACTTCTCCACAATCATTGAACCATTGAAGCTTGTAGGGGCTAGGATGTTTCCTTATGGGAAACTTCATATGGTCAACCAATGTTGTGCTCACCACATTTGTGCAACTACCACCATCAATGATCAAGGAGCACACCTTATCCATGATTTTGCATCGAGTATGGAATTTGTAAATTTCATTCCAAGAATTCTTCCAGATCACTACCTCCCTTGAACTTGGGAAGTTCCACTTTAATGATAATCAAATTGCGATCTTGGACTCTCCTATCTTCGTAGCCTTACCATCTTGTCCGGTCATCATGACCTTGCCACCTACCCCTCTCCTCTTGAACATAGGGCCTACCCATACCTTCTCGTCTCCCTCGTCCCCTATGGGCATCATACACATGTCTCTTCCCGTATCTAGGCTTCTCCCACCATCTCTCCCTATCAACATCCTCAACGCCTTCATCAAATAAGGGGTTTTGAAAATGCATTTGTAATGGCTCCATGTGGTAATATTGTGGTGGTGCATGCATTGGTGTGTGGGGACAATTTTGTGGAGTGACTCTCGGGGTCATTTGGGCTATTGGTTCCTCTTGGGGTGGCCGATATAGATATGGATGTGTTTGAGGGTTGGTTCGTCTCATAGGACCTTGGGTGGTGGTGTTTGGAATAGTAGGTGAGGAGATATATGGAGAAGGTGCAGGGTGAGTTTGTGGATGGATCAACTCTTGTAGTTGCCCCGGAGTAAGAGTAAGTGAGGTGTTAGGACCCTTACCTGACTTGACATCAACATTCGAATAGGGAGTGCCCATTCGACTCACATTTTCAACATTCACCAACCTATTCTCTATACTAACCATTCGTTCCGTCATCCCTCCTACCGCCGTACTCAACCTATTCAATTCCCGAAGTATATGGGAAAGTGGATCCTCTCCATCATGAGAATGGCTTCCGGAATTCGTCATTGTACCTACAAAACTCAACAAACAAGTTAGAAGCAAGAGTTCCTCACGTCACTCGTATTTTCGCTCAAGTCTCACTTCACTCTAGTGTTCTTCCAATGTTGGTGATGAACCTCTAATCCAATCAATCTCACACGTATGCTAAGTCTTGTGGAAGAATGAATTCTTGTTAGATAGAAAGACGTACGACTCAAATCTAATGGACGGGGTCAATAAACTTCAACTAAATAAAAGAAAAAACCTCAGAAGAATTAGCAAGAAATGAAAATCCTAACTCAAGAACTAGTTAACAATCAAGTAAGAATAATTACTAATTGTTAATTAGCTTAAAAATTAAAGAAATGAGAAGGAAATAAGAAAATTCGAATTTCAACACTTATAATGTTTTTTGGAAATTTGGGATGAAAGTGATGAAATTCAAGAATTAATTAGAAAACAAGTAGGTTTAATTACTAGTTGTTAATTAATTAGAAGGATAAATTACAAGAAGAAATCAAACTGGAAGAATTTCGAATGAATTTTGGTTTGAAAAATGACTTGGGACAATTTTGAGCCTTTTTGGGTGCTATAGCGCCCTTAAGGCACTTGAAAAAAAACTAAGTGTCAAATTTCACACTCTCTGAAACTGTGGGCCACGCGCCAACAGGGCGCTGGGGCCTTGCCTGCTGACTGGGCGGTTGCGTCAGTGTTGGTTGCTAAGTTGGCACTGACGTAGTGCTGACGTGGATTTTCGATGTATTTTTTCCGAATATCTGCCCAAAATTGAGGTCCCACCAAACCTAGAACCTTCCTTTTTGGTTCTACAAACACCTTTTGCATTGTTGACTAGAAAATTTGGATCAAAAATTCCTTTTGGGTGTCTTCTTCATCATGAATTTATGAATATGGCTCGTAAACATGAAGAACACCCAATTTTCCAATCTACCTCAAATCAACTCCAAATTGCACCAAAATTTAAATGTGAGCTCCTCTTGATTAGTAGAACAAAACATAATAACACTTGAAGCCAATAGAAACCTCATTTACCAAAACTCACTTTCAAGTTTCAAACCTTGAAGCTCCAATAATGGTAGAATGCTCAAAACACCTCCAAATTGAATGAAACTTGAAATTTAGGCTCAACTAACACTAGGGAACAAGAATCTAGTGTCAAAACAACAAAATTAACACAGTTTGTTTTTGGAATTTTTGATTTCGAATTTGGTTTTTTTCTAGAACTAAGGATGAAGAATTGATAAAACAATTCTTCTACCAAGCTCTGATGCCAAATGATATAATCCTAATGAGAAACTCTAAGAATTTTAACACAAGATAACAATGAATTGAAATTGTAAGAAATTAAAGATAAAAGTGAGACACAAATGGTAATGATCTAAAGGTAAACTTGGATTGGTTACCAAACCCTCTAATAGAAACAACCAAGAGCACTTACACTATAGATGAATTTCATAAGTGAGCATGACTCATGTGAGAATTCATGGATAAAGTTCTTCAATAACTATGAAACTACACTCTAATTAAGATTACCACTAATTATATGTCTAAGTAGAATTCTATGAAAATATTAATTGTCATCCAAAATCAACCCCCATCAAATGAAACTAAGGCAAGTATTTATAGTTATGTCTATTACAACAAAAGTCCAAAAGTGGTCTTTGCACAAATAACCCTCATGGGTTTTTCTTTAGCCACTTTGTGAAGTGATCCCTTTTCTTGTATCTTCTTCTTCTTCTTCAATATCCTCCGAGCTATCATCCAAACATTATACACTCGTGAGATATTATCTTCAAGGTTTTCCAACGCTCCTCTCTTCATGAACATGGATTGTAATTCTTGGATCTCCCTTGCTTGGCCACGAGTGAATGGTCTTGAGCTCGCTCGGGTCATAGCATGAGTGTAGACAAACAGTCAATCAACAGAAAATTTTCAGGTAGACAGAACCATTAGACTCAAGTCAGACACACACATATTCAGATTACATATTAAACATGGTGACATTTTTTAGACAACAAAGGCAGAGTTGACATGGTTATCAAGTGAACATTTAATCTAACAATTATCACCCAAGACATATTGAACTAAGTGTAAGGATCCAACAGGATAGTCATATTGATTTGCAATCTACCTACCAATTTAGAAAAAAACTAACAAGCATACGTGATAATCATATTGATCAACTCAGACTCATACCCACAGGTTTTATGCTGGCAGATATTTAAAAGTAAGACCTAACCCATATTACTTCTTGAATCATAGAAAGACATATGAACAAATCATACCAGCATATGTCAAACTTATAGGACAACTAGACCTTAGTCACTATTCAACATGAGGTTGAGACAAGTTGAAATATAAAGTACATGTGCACATCTAAGTCTGTGTTAGGCAATGTTACACAAGGTATATATACCTGTGATTACACTTAATATACATAAGTGTATATCACGGGTAATCTCGGTATTAGCCCAACATGGACAAAGGCAGCAAGCCCATCTCGGGTTGGTGTGTATATTTGGTATATATTGTTGTAATATTGTAGTGTAAAGGTTACCTTAATTAGTCTTGTACACTTACCATAATTGTATAGTTAGAATTATGGTAGAATAAGATTTTAGGAATAGAATAAGAATATGATTCTCCTATTATGGAAATATGTAACTTGTATATATAGTCTTTCAATTAATGAAAATAATCAAGGGGATTATTTCTTTCATGGTATCAAGAGACTAGGTCTTGCTTCCACCCTTGCTCTCGGTTTTTGTGCCTTTTCTCGGCCACACCGTCTCCAATTTCCGTCCCCCTTCACCGGAATTCGTGATATTATTTACCTCCACTCTTCTCAAATTTCCCTTTCTCTCCCTTTGTTCTTTCATTATGTCTAAGAACAATTTTCATCCTGCCCTCATGGTTTCTAACATCAAGAACAACATCTCTATTGTTTTTGAGATGGAAAATGTCCAATATGCGACGTGGATAGAATTATTTAAAATTCACGCTATCTCCTATCAAATCATCCATCATATAATTCCTCTCGCTACCCCTTATTCCAGCGGAGGATTCTCAGTTATGGATTACTCTTGATGCTACCGTTCTGCAGTGGATTTATTCCACAATTTCGGTTGACCTCTTACAGACGATCATTGAGCCGGACACTACGGCTATGGCTACCTGGAATAGATTGCGTGACATATTCCAAGATAACCAACATTCACGTGTTGTCACACTCGAGCAGGAATTCTCTTAAGTTCGCATGGAAGAATTTCCAAACGTATCTGCATATTGCAAGAAACTCAAGGAGTTGGCCGACCAACTCCATAACGTTGGCTCACCTGTGACAAATAATCATCTGGTTCTACAATTGGTTGCCGGCCTTTCTGAGGCCTATAATAGTGTTGGGACTCTCCTTCGTCAAAGCAACATTTTTTCCGCCTTTTATCAAGTCCACTACATGCTTACTTTGGAAGAAGCCGGTTTGGCTAAGAAGGCAGCTACCGAAGCAAGCCCCATCGTCATGATGGCGTCCTTCACAAATTCTTCGGGTTTTGTTGATAATTCGGGCCAAAACCGTGCTCATGGTGGCGGCAAAAATAATCGTAAGAATAATAACAAAAACAGCGGGGGCAAACGCGACGGTTTCGATGGCAGTTCCAATGGTCAACAGCCCGATAGTGGGCCTCATCCATTCAACAGTGGGCCTCCTCCCTACTGGTCCCAGCCATGGGACCCATGGCAGTGGGGCTGGAGCAATGGGCATTGGCCCAACAGCCTCTATTTTCCAGGACTTTCCAACGGGCAATGGGCTGGACAGCTCTAATTCAGGCCCAACACCCAGCCTTCATCATCTCGTTTCAGCACTAGGTCGGGGCAGCAGGGTGGACTGCTTGGGCCTCAGCCCATACAAGCATTCTCGGCAGTGGGCCCCACACCTACTCACACTGACATTGAGGCCGCACTGCACACGCTTGGGTTGATGCAACCAGATCTGAATTGGTACATGGACACCGGTGCGACGACGCACATGACTTTCGATTTAGGTACTCTCTCGTCTTATTCTAATTTGAGCAACCCTCGTGGTATAATTGTCGGTAATGGTAACTCTATTCCGATTCAGGGTTATGGTCATAAAACTTTGTCTTCCCCCAATCCACCCCTTATCTTGAAAAATACTTTACATGCCCCCAAATTGATTAAAAACTTAGTGTCTGTCCGAAAGTTCACCACTGATAATTCTGTTTCTGTTGAACTTGATTCTTTTGGTTTCTCTGTATAGATTTCAATACGGGAAGTCCTCTCATGAGGTGTTATAGTAGGGGAGATCTTTATCCTATCACGCCCGGTTTCAGTCCATCGAGTCAATCCTTGCCATCCGCGTTTACAGCCCTTGCTCCTTCCTTGTGGCATGCTCGTCTTGGTCATCCGGAATCTTCTATTTTGTCGCCATTACTTAAAAATAAGTTTATTTCATGTAAGGGTACGAATAGTACTCTAAATTGTCAGTCTTGCTCTTTAGGAAAAATTGTTAAGTTGTCATTTGTAGACTCAAATTCTCATACTTAAATGCCATTTGATATTATTCATAGCGACCTATGGACGTCTCATATTCTAAATTCTTTGGGTCATCGGGTTATGTTCTTTTTTTGGATGATTATTCTAAGTTTTTATGGACGTTTCCGATTGCAAATAAATCTCAAGTGTTTTCTGTCTTCTTAAAATTTAGTGCATTCATTAGAACTCAATTCGAAAGAGAAATAAAAAATATTCAGTGTGATAATGGCAAAGATTATGACTATAGGGTATTTTGGAAGTTTTGTGCTAATAATGGGATCAATTTTCAGTTTTCTTGACCTCATACATATTCACAAAATGGAAAAGCCGAACGCAAAATTCGTTCCATAAATAACATTTTCCGCACTCTCTTAATTCATGCTTCCGTACCCCCATATTTTTGGCATCATGCTCTTCAAATGGCTACATATCTCCTTAACATAATTCCTTCCAAATGTCTGACATATTCTTCCCCCTCCAAATTTTATATAATAAGAATCATTTTTATTCTCATCTTCGAGTTTTTGGGTGCTTGTGTTATCCGTTATTTCCATCCACCATAATTAACAAACTTCAGGCCCGGTCTACTCCGTGTGTATTTTTGGGTTTTCCGTCTAATCATCGTGGTTACAAATGCTTTGATTTATCCTCAAAAAAATCATCATTAATCGCCAAGTAATTTTTTATGAAACTCAATTTCCATTTACTAAAGTTCATACTCCCGAGCCTAGTTCGTATAATTTTTTGGATGATGGTATATCCCCGTATATTACTCACCATTTTTAGGACATGTCCCGCACCCAAAATCCTCCAGCGGGCCCACTGCCCGCTGGCCCCACTAGTCCGTCACAAACTACCATCACTGGATCAGTTCCAGCGATTGGGCCAATCCAGCCCAATTCTGGAATTGGTCCAGTTACAAAGCCGATGTACCGTCTTGGGCCAGCAGGCCCACTGCCTGCTGGCCAGTCCATCCCGAGCCCAGAAAATTTCCAAAATTTGTCCACTTCTTCCTCAAGTCATAGACCGGTCACTCGTAGTCAGCGGGGTATTTTTAAACCAACGAGACATTTTAATTTAAATTATAATGTTCTTAAATCACCCTTACCCCATACTCATGTGTCTGCGTTAAATGACTCAAATTGGAAAATTGCTATGACCGATGAATATAATGTTCTTATTGATAATAAGACGTGGGAGTTGTTGCCCATCCTTCTAGTATTAATATTATTAGGTCTATGTGGATTTTTGCTCACAAAGAAAATTCAGATGGTTCGTTCGCACGACATAAGGCACGTCTTGTGGGTGATGGTAAAACTCAACAGGTTGGGGTGGATTGTGGTGAGACATTAAGTCTGGTGGTCAAGCCGGCTACCATTCGCATTGTACTCAGCTTGGCTCTTTCGAAAGCATGGCATATTCATCAGTTAGATGTAAAGAATATTTTCTTACATGGTGATCTCACGGAAACAGTTTATATGCATCAGCCGTTGGGATTCATGGATCCCAAACATCCTCATCATGTCTGTTTGTTGAAGAAGTTCTTATATGGACTTAAGCAGTCTCCACGGGCCTGGTATACAAGGTTTGCTGACTATGTTTTGACTATTGGGTTCACTCACAGCAAGTCGGATAATTCTTTGTTCATCTACCGTCGGGGTTCGTCTTTGGCTTACATTCTGTTGTATGTGGATAATATCATTTTGACTACCTCTACAGATGCCTTACGTCAGTCTATCATTACCATGCTCAGCTCTGAGTTTGCTATGAAATACTTAGGGCCCTTGAGTTACTTTTTGGGGATTGTCGTCACTCGTCATTCCGATGGATTATTCCTGTCTCAACGGAAGTATGCAGCTGAGATCATCAAGAGGGTTGGGACGTCATCTTGTAATTCCACTTCCACTCCAGTTGATACAAAGCCCAAGCTTAGTGCCGCGGCCGGCGTACCCTACGAAGATCCGACCCGCTATCGCAGTCTTGCAGGGCCCCTTCAGTATCTTACCTTTACGAGACCGGATATTACATATGATGTCCAGCAGGTGTGTTTGTTCATGCATGATCCCAGAATTGAGCACATGAATGCACTCAAACGCATCATTCGGTATATTCAAGGTACACTTGACTATGGTTTGCATTTATATCCTTCATCGACATCCATACTTGTCTTTTAAACAGATGTTGATTGGGGTGGTTATCCCGACACCAGACGGTCTACATCAGGCCATTGTGTGTTTCTTGGTAACAACTTGATCTCCTGGTCTGCGAAGCGTCAGTCGACTCTATCCCGCTCAAGTGTAGAGGCTGAATATCAAGGGATAGCTAATATGGTCTCGAAATCATGTTGGTTACATAATTTTCTTTTAGAGCTTCATTGTCTCATTCAAAAGGCAACATTGGTGTATTGCGATAATATTAGTGTCATTTACCTTTCTGGTAATCCAGTTCAGCACCAACGCACTAAGCATATCGAGATGGACATACACTTTGTTCTCGAAAAGGTTGCTCGGGGTCAGGTACGCGTCTGTCATGTCCCATCAAGATATCAAATTGCAGACATCTTTACAAAGGGTCTTCCTTCGGTCCTTTTTGAAGATTTTAGGGACAGTCTCAGCGTTCGAAGACAGTCCGCTATGACTGCGGGGGTGTGTTAAATAATGTATATATACCCGTGATATACACTTAATATACATGAGTGTATATCACGGGTAATCTCGGTATCAGCCCAACACGGACAAAGGCAGCAAGCCCATCTCGGGTTGGTGTGTATATTTGGTATATATTGTTGTAATATTGTAGTATAAAGGTTAGCTTAATTAGTCTTGTACACTTACCATAATTGTGTAGTTAGAATTATGGTAGAATAAGGTTTTAGGAATAGAATAGGAATAGAATTCTCCTATTATGGAAATATGTAACTTGTATATATAGTCTTTCAATTAATGAAAATAATCAAGGGGATTATTTCGTTTAGGCAATGATATGGCCCTCACAACAATTCAAGCTACCAAACTGATCACTTGCATTATAAATTTCATGTAGACAACACACAAATCATACAAAATCTAATCTAAATCCTAACGTATTAGGACATAAATAAGCCACCAGACAAACTAATACCTTAAGACACCCAACTAATCATATTTGCATTTACCTTAACAAGAAAACCTGCTAGACCTAACTGACTTTAACTCAAAATCCATGTTTAAACAAATGTGCACATGTTATGGGCCTCTTAACAGAAGCTAATATGAACTCAAGCCTATAATATCAATATGGACAAGAAGGAACATCACAGAACACCGGGCACCAGTCATAGTCCTATCAATATGTGTTACTAGCTATGAAAATATAAATAATCTAGCAATTATATTACAGAAAACTAAGTATAAATCATTCATTCATTTCAATTGATCTGCAAGGTTCTACCAATCAAAAACAAATCATACTATCTTAACATCTCTACACATCACTAAATAAGCAACACAAACAAATACGTAACCATAGAAAATTGCTTAAATTAAATCATACACATAGTTATTTAAAGAGAATAAAAGAGACAGAGAGACATTTGAACTCACCTTCTTTGTGCGCAGCCTAGACCGAGATCCGGAGTGGAAAACCTCCTCCAAATCCCTCAAACTCAGACCACACCAAAGAGAAATAAATAAAAACTTTAGACTGATCGAAAACCTTAAGATTTAAGAAGACACAATTAGGGTTTGCGAAGGCTCAACCCAATTCGCACTCTAAATTTAGATTTTCCGATTTCCAACTGAAAGAAGATCCTTAGTAAATATGTCTGCAATTAGGTACCGCGAAGGGACATGGAAGACACGTACTTGTCCATGAGCTATATTTTCTCGAACAAAGTATATCCATCTCGATATGTTTAGTGCGATGCTGTTGGACCGGATTTTCAGAAAGATAGAATGCACTAACATTATCACAGTAGACCAAAGTAGCTTTCTGAATAGGAAAATGTATCTCTAGTAGAAGATTACGTAGCCAACATGACTCAGACACCAGATTGGCTACCTCTCGATACTCAGCCTCCGCACTGGATCGCGATAAAGTAGTCTGGCGTTTTGCCGACCAAGAGACCAAGTTATCCCTAAGGAACATACAATAACTGGATGTCGAACGTCTGGTATCTGGACAGTCATCCCAATCAGCATCTGTATATGACACAAGAGTAGTGACGGAGGATGGATATAGATGCAATCCATAATCAAGTGTGTCATGTATGTATCGTACAATGCGTTTGACAAAATGCATGTGCTCAATTCGTGGATCATGCATAAATACACACACCTGATGTACTGCATAAGTAATATCTGGTCTCGTGAAAGTAAGATACTGAAGAGCCCCTGCAAGACTACAATAGTGGGTGGGATCCTCATATGGTGTGCTAGAAGTAGCACTCAGCTTCGGTTTGGTATCCACCGGAGTAGAAGATGACTTACAAGATGACATGTCAGCTCTCTCAATAATCTCATATGCATACTTCTTCTGTGATAAAAATAAACCACCTGCATGACGAGTGACAGTTATACCCAAAAAATAACTCAAGTGTCCCAAGTCTTTTATAACGAATTCTAAACTGAGAAGGGACATGATAGACTTGCTCAATTCATCCGAGGAGGCAGTCAAAATTATATCATCCATATATAACATAATGTATGCAAGAGAAGTACCACGATGATTGATTAACAAAGAATGATCAGACTTGTTGTGAGAAAAAACCCAATAGTAGACACATAATCTGCAAACCTCGTATACCACGCCTGTGGGACCTGCTTAAGCTTATACAAGGACTTCTTCAGCAAACAAACATGGTGAGGATAATTAGGGTCCTTAAAACCCAAGGGTTGATGCATGTATACTGTCTCCTTAAGATCACCATGTAAGAAAGTATTTTTCACATCCAGCTGATGAATGGGTCATGCTTTCGAGAGAGCTAGACTAAGCATAGTGTGAATGGTTGCCGGTTTGACTACCGGACTAAATGTTTCTCCACAATCCATGCCAACCTGTTGTGTTTTACCATCACCTACAAGATGGGCCATATGCCTCGCAAAAGAACCGTCAGAATTTTCTTTATGAGTAAAAATCCACATAGATCGAAGAATATTAACACCAGGTGGACGAGGCACCAACTCCCACATTTTATTTTTAATAAGAGCATTATATTCGTCATCCATGGCCAATTTCTAATTCGGGTCATAAAGGACAGACACTGGGTTACATGGTAGGGGAGATTTAGGGACATTAGAATTAAGATTAAAATGTCATTTCGATCTAAAAATACCATGTTGGCTACGAGTAACGGGCCCTTGACTCGAGGTAGAATTGGACGGGAGTTGGGTAATTATCGGGTTGGCAAGGACTGACCAGCAGGAAATGGGCCTGCTGGCCCAATAATTGGTCGAGAAGCAGAACCTGGATCAAAAGTGGCATTGGGTCGAGACTCTAGATCAGTATCGATACCGAGACTGGGCCGAGACACTAGACTAATGCGGAGACTATTTGGGCCAGCAGGCAGTAGGCCTGCTGGTAGATTTGGGTCATGGGACATCACAGATAAATAGTGAATAATATACGATGAGATCCCATCATCCAAAATATTATACGAACTAGACACTGAACTACACAATTTAGCAAATGGAAATTGAGTTTCATCAAACATTACATGACGATTAATTATGATTTTGTTAGAGGATAAATCAAAATATTTGTAACCACAATAATTAGATGGATAACCCAAAAACACACAAGTGATAGAGTGGGCTTGAAGTTTTTTAATTATAGTAGACGGAAAAAGTGGATAGCATAAACACCCAAATACCCTAAGATGAGAATACGAAGGATCTTTATTATAAAGAATTTTAAGTGGGGATTGATATGCTAAGCCTTTGTGAGGGAGGATGTTAAGTAGATATGTAACCATTTGTAATGCAATCAGGATGTATGAGATGCAACCAAGTATAATAGATGAATATCACATGCTTTTAGTAAGTTATTAACACATAATCCACGTAAATTAGAATATCATATTGAAAGCATTTGTGATGAGTAAACACAAAAATATCAGCAATGGCAACAAGCCCAAATAATGTGATAAGCCCAAATAACAGCAGTCAGAATCACAATTCAATATCGGTACCCACCCAAGTGTTCATCACAACTGCTAAGGTGGGACCCCCAACATGCCCAATACCTCCTCAATATTTATACCTAATATGTACTTTTATCGAAGTCTACAAAAGAATGGATCTTGAGTATGTGGATAATGGTTGGGGCTTTGATTGGCGGGAGGTAACGTTTGAGAGAGAAGAGCTGACATACGTCACAAGATTTTATTTTAATTGGACAAAAGAGAAACCGTAGCCCACCTCAAAGTCGATTAGGAGCCACGAACGGTCAACCCTCCATACATGCATTGCCCTTTCTGAGCGTCTCAGAGTAATCATAGTCTAACATATATAAATTCTACATTAATAACTAAGCTAAGACACCTACAAGGACTTAATCCTTAAACAATCCAAAAAGACACCCAAAATCAATCCTGGGCCCACGGTATCAAAATCTGAACTTTATTATTCAAATAGCATAATAACATACTAGGTAGGCATATCCTTAAGTTAATTTGAAATCAAAGCCCAATTGGATCCTCAATTGCATGATTTGATAAAATTCCCAATTTCTAACCCTAGATCCCCCCCCCCAATTGAAAAGGGTTTCTAATATCAAATTGATCATTACAATATTATTATCTAATATTAAACAATACTAAATTGTAATACAATGCTCATCTAATTCATAATCCACCCTCTAATCAAGAATTTAACTCTCTTATTCTACCATGAAAACTCAAGACCTTTCTTCCCCAAATAAAGTCTATACTAGAATTTAAAAGACAACTGCGATAAAAAGGTGAAAATATATCTCAAATGAAGAGCCAAATTGAACTCCTCAAGAAAATCTCCCTCAATCAAGCTCTAATCCCGAGATATGGTTTTTGGAAAAGTGTGATCATTTTAAGGCTTTTAAGAACTGACTGAACAGTGATTCTACACCGGTGGGATCGATCTCGCAGGTGTGATCCCGCTATGGAAGAGAAAGGTCTGCTGTGATGGGGTCATTAAACATCCCAAATACGTGTTGTGGCAAAAAGGATGAGAATTGCCATCGCATCTTCGAGAGAGTCTCCGCAAGGGAGGAAAACTCATAGATACTTAGGGCCCGCACCTGCGAGCCAACCTCCGCAGAGGTGGCCAACCACCCGCTGGTGCGGACACCAGAGACCAGCAACTAGAAAATTACACAAATCTTCAACCAAACACCCAAAACACTTTCGGGACCCCCCCCCCCCCGGATATAAACCAAACATGCTATCCCAAGGTAAACAGTGCTACAAACTCCCTCGCGCCCTCGAGTTTTTCGTACGACCAAGAAAAGACATATGTTTCTAAAGAATCGCCCAAAACATCCAAATATCACAATTTCACAAATAAGGCCACAAAGTACATCTAATTTCCTCGAAAAGCAAACCAATGACTCGACTAAGTCATAAATGACTCTTCGGAACTATCAGAATTGACAGAACCTAGAAACGAACCCATATACTCGGAATTCAACTTTGAGTCAAACCTATCAACTCTAAGATTCCTATTTTGGATTTTTCTTTCGAAAGTCACATAAATGAACCTCGAGATTTGTGTCACCCATCTCCGCGCATCACAAACTCCACATAGAGTCTACGGGAAGGGTCATTTATTCAAATAAAGGTCTTTAGCTAAAAACGACCAGATGGTCGTTATATTTTTACAGAAGTCAAGAAATGCTGTAAAGTAACACACACATCAGACTTGAGTCTTAACAAATAAATCCAAGTCATTCTACTGTAATCATCTGCTATTGTTAAGAAGTATTTGTAGCCATCAACAATAGGAATTTTATACGGTCCCCAAACATCCATGTGTACAATATCAAAATAATCAGTACTTTTATGTTACTAGTAGGAAATAAAACTCTAGTTTATTTTGCACTAGGACTTACAGGGCATTTGTGTACTATATCAGTTATATTCTCTACTAAATTAGGAAGTAATTTTTGTAATACAGAAGTGGACACATGTCCAAACTTATTATGCCACAGACTGACATTTATTGAACTATGTTGTGGAGTACTACTAGCAACTAGAGCTATTTTAGATGTATTTGATTGATAAGTAGGTAAATACCATCCTCATGTCTACCAATCTTCTACACCTATTCACTTGGGAGATCCTGAAATATTAAAAAAAAAATTAAGATAAAATAAGGCTACATATTTTAGTTCCCTTTTTGCTTTTGACGCAGACAACAGATTGTATTTAAACTGTTGTTGTGAACCAAGCTAGATCAGTAAGGACATATGGGCTCGAAGTGATGAATGAAATTGATTCAATTAAAATTATTGGACCAAGTAAAATGTCGAAGAGTTTTATATGGGATCCAAGCCGGGACGAAGGGTTGCAAGAAACGATTATGCCAATTATTATAGAAAAATGTATGTTGCTCCTTTCTCAGAGTCTATATTTCTCATCTCCCTTTCAAGTTCTTCTTCCATAGTTTTCTTCTTCGTTTTATCAATATTGTTGTTACTAGTTTCATTCTCTATTGTAATTCTGAATTTTGTAATTATAATATATCAGTATTTTTATCGTGAAATTGGAGTTGTTACATTGGTGTTTTCATCGTTCATACTCTAATGGCAGTGGTTGTATTAGATCGATTCAGCGATGGAATCCCATAGGGTTGGATTCTTCGGGCCGAGCGGTATTTCACCTATCTTGGCTTCTCCGACAAGGATTGGCTTCCTCTTCCTTACTTCTATCTTTATGGTGAAGCTCTATCTTGGTTACATCGCAACAAGCAATTCCTTGATTGGAAGCGTTTTACAGAAAAATTGTTAAGGAGATTTCAACAACGGGCCTTCACAGATTCAGCGAGTGTAGCGGATACATCACGGCCTTGTGTTGACTACGTGAATTCTTCCCTCACCAACCTCTGTCTCTCCATTTGTAGCTCTAAGCCATGTCACAAACTCATCGGACTTGGAAGATGCCTTCAGAGGTGGCCAATGTGTTCGATAAAATGTCCAATAGAGCCGACGAGGAAATTGTTTCTGTTTCGACAGTGTGCAAAAGCATCTGTCTCTCACTTTGTACCTAATTAGGACGATAATGACGAACTGTTACATAGTTGCTGTCCCAAGGTACTCGTGGAGGCGCCATCTGATTCTCCAATCGAAATTCCTGATGAAGAAGCTACAAGTCCTGATTGCAGCGACGTCCAACAGTTCGATGAATGTTTCCAAAGATATATGCCAGAGAGGTATGTTACTGCAACTTCTCTTGATCGTGGCTCTAGTGAACGTCAAATTGAATTTGAGCCCTTGGAGGACATGTATCTTGCTGACTTTTTCATGGAACCTGAGACTATTGCGGATCTATATCTACATATATTTTTTATGGAGAATGAAGATGGCATTCCGACTAGTGAAATGCCTACGGATGAAATGATACCTGTTGTTGAGCATGAAAAATCTAATGGGGGAGTAGATCACGATGCAGATATTGTAGTGGTGGTGAGTGTACCACGGATTGCTTTCTCAATGAAACTCTACGATCCTTGCAATGATTTTTCAACCATAGTTGTGGATGATTTCAAGGAAATTCGTTGGAAATCGGCTTGTCATATTGATAACATCTTCACTAATCAACATCTTTGAATCGATTTCCATTTCATCTTGGAGGGAATCTCTCTATTTTCACTATTCGTGGAACTACAACGAATCTTTGTGTATGGGATCCAGGGATAAGTGCTAAGTTCAAGGCTCTAACAGGTTATACAGGAAACGCGAAGCCGCTACTATTGCTGGAATATATTGGCACATTTTGCTTCATTGCATATGCCAACTCTATAAATCAAGTGTGGGATCCCGGACGGCAATGGTGTATGCATTCTTCCATTTTGCTAACTGCTCTTCCATTGACAATTGCTACTTCTTTGCATTTTAATTACTTTTATACTCACTTGGACATGAACACTCGAAATAAGGACTGGAAGACGAACTCTACGGGACTGTTTGTGTTCCCTTCTCAGTGATTCTTGGCACCTGATGCAATTTCGGAGCACAGAAGAATGACACATTCTGCAATAAGTCTTGTTAAATTTGTACAATCAGTGTGGTCCTTAACTGATTGTCCTGTTCATCTCGCTGCAAGCAGTTCCTCACCTCCGGTGCATAATTATTGGATTTGCTATTTTACGAGGCCGTCAACTGACGTTTTTACTGCTGCATTAGCCATTGCTCTGTTTCATGATGTTGTTCTAGATGTTGCTGCCAAAAGTCACAGAAAAGGAATTGCACAAGTCCGTTCCAGTGTCATAGCTGAGCAAACTGAAAAAATTTCGAGAGGCCAAGTTACTATTGAAATGGTTATAGTCTTTGATCCTGGAGGAGGTACTTTTTATGTACCAATTCTTGAAGACAAGGATGGTGTCCTTGAGGCAATCTCAAAGGACATAACTAATTCGTTTATATGCATTGCACCTCTCTCTGTCGACAACTTTGATCTTCATCATTTGACATCAAAAGTGCTTAACAATTTTATATCAACTTTGATCTTTATAAAGAAGGTAGTGGAAATTTTTGGATTTAGCGATAAGGAGCCGGAGGTAATTTCGGAGTTGTAGCTTCTGTTATTTATCTTAGTAATTTAGAATCTGCAAAGGGGACTGAAAGTGATTCATCATTACTTAAGGTTGGCAGCTCTTGGTTTCATCCTCACACTAAAGCAGTAGCTTATCTCGACACACATTCAAGCCTTGACAGGATTACCATTGAAATGTTAGTGTGGCTTCACAAAAAGGACAAGGTTCTTTTTTAGGGCGGGAGTATTGTTGTGAACCAAGCTGGCTCAGTAAGGACATATGGGCTCGAAGTGGTGAATGAGACTGATTCAATTGGAATTATTGGACCGAGTAAAATGTTGGAGAGTTTTATATGGGATCCAAGCCCAACTATCAAGTGGTTAAAAGGGACGAGGGTTGAAAGAAACGGTTATGCCAATTGTTAGAGAAAAATGTATGTTTCTTTCATCCCCTTTCTTTGAGTCTATGTTTCTCATCTCCCTTCTAGCTATCTTCTTCTTCCATAGTTCTCTTCTTCATTTTACCAATCGATTCTTGTTACTAGTTCCATTCCGTATTGTAATTCTAAATTTTGTGATTATAATATATCAGTGTTTTTATCGTGAAATTGGAGTTGTTACAACTGGTGAGATAGAGAGTAACTAATGCAATATCACCATTTGGTAGGTATACTGGTTTAGGCACAACATTTTCAGTAATAGTTGACTTATCTAACAATTTTTATTTTGACACCATATGGTTTGTACCACTAGTGTCTACAATTCACTCATCTTTATTTCCAGCTAGTAGACACACACTATTTGTATTTAAACTTGTGCCCTTATTATTTGGTTTACCAGATATGTCATCTGATCTTGCTGCATTTGCACTAGCTGAGAAAGCATTGCTCTTGTTCAACATTTGCAGGATCTGACTATACTGTTCTTGAGTGAAAACACAATCTCTAGACTGATGATTCATGTTGGACATCTGAGGCATTTTACCTTTTCGCTCCTTGATACAATCTAGTTTCATTTGTAGTGATGAAATTCTCACCTCCTTGACTTGTAGTCTGAGTTTGCATATTTGGATTTTCAATTTGAGAAGCATTGTAGGCAGATGCATTCTATGATGAAGCATTGTAGGCTGCAAACCCTCCATGTCCTGAACTTCCATTTCTTGATCCATAACTTTGACCAAACTTCCTTTTCTTAAAGTTAAGAGGGTACCCAACCAACTTGTAACAGGTTCTCTTAGTATGCTCTTTCATTTTGCAAAAATCACACTGTAGACTATAGTTTTTCTTAAACTTCTGATTACATGCCGTGTTCATACCATTCCTAGCATATAGTGCAGTAGGATCATATTGACTAGTTGGCATAGCGCTAACCTGATTTGAAGATCCTGCACTATGATAACTAGAAGGTCCAACACCTAACAAACCAGATGCAACATTAGTATTAGCTTATTGTCCCTCATCATTTATAATCACTTATGGTAAGGGAGACATGCGCAAGATTTGGCTTATTGCATGTTGATATGTTTCATTAACCCCATAAAAACAACTTTTGTCTTTGAAGATGCAACAAAAAATCTCTGGATTTTTCACAATTACATCCAGGAGAAGGCATAAGAGACTCAAACTCATTCCAGAATACTTTTGGTAAAATATGAAGATACTGAACTAGTTTCTTGGATTACAGTAGCAACTTCTCTATGCAAGTTATAAGTTCTCGACCAATTAATTTTGTCAAATCTTTCTTTTAGTTCACCCGACACAGACCATGCATTTGATGCATACACAACATCACTTAACAAACTATTCAAGACAGAATTTACCAACCAAGACAGCACAATTGCATTAACTCTCTCCCACTGTTCCCAGAATTCTTCTCTGAATCTTTTTTTTCTAAGTCTCATCTACTAGACCAAACTTATTCTTTCCTAGCAAGGCTAATCGCATAGATCTGTACCATACTGAATAATTTTCAGACCCAATCAATTTAAAGGAAATCAAAGAAATTACACTTACATCAGAGGAACACAAGAAGAGAGGATGACTTGGACCAATTGTCTGTGATCCTGTGCATGGGTTGAATTTGTTGAATTTGATATTGTGCCAATTACTCCATCACCATCAAGTACCCCATATGCATTTCCATTGTTTGCCATCGAGATTCTTGTTTCAATTTCGATTGTTCTTGACTTAAATGTTACCAATTTGTGACTGTTATCTTTAGCGGAACTTAGATAACTTCAAGATCTTTAAAATTTCCCAGAAATTTTGCTTCGAACTTTAATCAATCGGTCTAAAGCTCTGATACCATGAAATTGTTGGGGTCGAGATAATCAGGACGCATGCAGAATCTTATTATTGCAAACCTTGAATAATGATAAATCAGATGATAAAGAAAATATACTACAAGGCATAATATTCTAATATTGTTTGATCAATTGATCTACATATGGAAAAACTAATATAAAAGCATAAAACT
Source organism: Anisodus acutangulus (assembly GCA_029783415.1). Classification (NCBI taxonomy): domain Eukaryota; kingdom Viridiplantae; phylum Streptophyta; class Magnoliopsida; order Solanales; family Solanaceae; genus Anisodus; species Anisodus acutangulus. The sequence goes on along the minus strand of CM056506.1, from coordinate 40,964,197 downwards.
ATTGGGAGAATAATCTCCCCCTAAACAACACTCTTTAAACGATTACATTGTGGATGTTATTGTGTTATGTCTGAGAATAAAAGATATTCTATTTATAGAAGTCTAAAACTTCTCCTACAAGAAAAGGATAAATATGGTAGAGTTCTTTTCTACAAAGAAAATATTTTTCACCAAGAAATCATTTTTGAAGTAAAATACAATTATAGTAAAATTCAAATAAAGTAGGAAATTCAGAACAAATCCTAACAAATCTCCCCTTGCCTTAATTTTCTGTCAAAATAATCTTGATTCTCCATTTTCATATAATCTTCATCATTGTTGCTTGATATGTTTAAAAATGGAGCCCTTGCGGTTAAAAGTATTGGAGCCCTTGCGGTTAAAAGTATTGGAGCCCTTTCGGGTTAAAAGTTCTTTTTGGAGCCCTTTGTAGGGTTAAAACTTAGCCCTTTGCATAGTTAAAAATGAGCCATTCGCACGGTTAAAACTGAGTCATTCCGCATGATGCCCTGATTATTTCGATCCCAACAAGTTTGTTGAACCATTAGCTTTGAACCATTGGCTTTGATACCACTTGTTGGGGTCGAGATAATCAGGGCGGCATGCGGAAGCTTATAATTACAAACCTTAAATGACGATAATCAGATGACAAAAAAAATATACTAAAAAGCATAATATTCTAATATTGTTTGATTAATTGATCTACATATGAAAAAATTAATATAAAATCATATTGGGAGAATAATCTCCCCTAAACAAGACTCTTTAAACGACTACATTGTGGATGATATTGTGTTATATATGAGAACAAAAGATATTCTATTTGTAGAAGTCTAAAACTTCTCCTACAAGAAAAAGGATAAATATGGTAGAGTTCTTTTCTACAAAGAAAATCTTTTCTACCAAAAAATCATTTTTAAAGTAAAACACAATTATATTAGAATCCAAATAAGATATAAAATTTAGAACAAATCCTAACATAAATCATTAGAACTCCATGAATGAGTTCTTTGAATAAACAGGATTGAGCAAGAAGAAAGAATGCAGAAGGAAGAAGAAGAAAAAATTAGAAGAGGAAAGAGTAGAAATTAAGCTTCTTATTCAATATAATCTCCAAGCTTACATATGTAGTGACATATGTGGATATTTATACATATATAGATCACTAATGATTAGACTAACTGCCTCTCTAATTCTCAATTGGATTAGTAGTTAATACTAACACATTCTTAACTAACTTCGAACTAATAAATGGACACTGTATATTTACAGAACTACCCTCCAGTCTTCATGTTTTATTTTCTTCAACATAGACTAACAATTAGGTGACACCGGACAAGTTGATGTGGCCGGTCACGGGTCTAGCTTGGTTCACAGCTTCTGGAGGTGAAGACATGGACCTGGGTAAGCATGATCGAGTTTGAGTTACCTGACGGGTGGAAAGAAGCTCAATGGGCGGTCGTTACAAAAGATCACGGGATTCCCTCCAGGCATTATTTGATCATTATGACATGCATTCATTCGTCATTAAGAGGTGTGATTTGTAGACGTGTTCTTCATGGTTCAGCTATATATAGAGAACTTTGCTTTCATTGTAACACATTCTGAATTACGCAAGAAAACAAGTATAGCAAAAATCCTTAACAATTTATCTGAGATTTCTTGTTCTATATTGTGTTTTCAAGCTCAGTCAGGAAACTTCTCTGGCGACTTGAACTTACGACTGAAAGAAATAATTCCCTTGATTATTTTCATTAATAGAAAGGTTATATATACAAGTTACATATTTCCATAATAGGAGAATCATATTCCTATTCTACTCCTAAAACCTTATTCTACTTGGATATTAAATATACAATTATGGTAAGTGTACAAGTCTAATTAAGGTAACCTTTACACTACAATATTACATCAATATACACACCTAATATATTGCCCTGCCCGTGATGGGCTGATGGGCCAATCCCGAGATGGGCTGGTCTGCCCGTGATATTCCTAAAGGACCCGTGATATACACTATGTATACCAAGTGTATATCACGGGTATATACCTTATTTAACACACCCCCGCAGTCATAGCGGGCGATCTTTGAACGTTGAGACTGTCCCTAAAATCTTCAAAAAGGACCGCGGGAAGACCCTTTGTAAAGATGTATGCAATTTGATATCTCGACGGGACATGGCATACGCGAACGTGACCACGAGCAACCTTTTCACGGACAAAGTGAATGTCCATTTCGATATGCTTAGTGCATTGGTGTTGAACCGAATTACCAGAAAGGTAGATGGCACTAATAATATCATAATAAACCAAGGTTGCCTTTTGAATTGGACAATGAAGCTCTAAAAGTAAATTATGTAACCAACATGATTCCGAGACCACATTAGCTACCCCTCGATATTCAGCATCGGCACTTGAGCGGGATAGAGTCGACTAACGCTTTGTAGACCAGGAGACCAGGTTGTTGCCAAGAAACATACAATAGCCTGACGTAGACAGTCTGATGTCGAGACAACCACCCCAATCAGCATATGTATACGAGACAAGTGTGGACGTCGAGGAATGATATAAATGCAAATCATAGTCAAGTATACCTTGAATATACCGAATAATGTGTTTGAGTGCATTCATGTGCTCAATTCTGGGATCATGCATGAATAAACACACATGATGGACATCATATGTAATATCCGGTCTCGTAAAGGTAAGATACTAAAGGGGCCCTGCAAGACTGCGATAGCAGGTCGGATCTTCGTAGGGTACGCCGGCCGCAGCACTAAGCTTGGGCTTTGTATCAACTGGAGTGGAAGTGGACTTACAAGTTGACATCCCAGCCCTCTTGATGATCTCAGTTTCATACTTCCGTTGAGACAAGAACAATCCATCGGAATGACGAGTGACGGCAATCCCCAAAAAGTAACTCAAGGGCCCTAAGTCTTTCATAGCAAACTCAGAGCTGAGCATGGTCATGATAGACTGGCGTAAGGCATTTGTAGAGGCAGTCAAAATGATATCATCCACATACAACAGAATGTAGGCCAAGGATGAACCACGACGGTAGATGAATAAGGAATTATCTGATCTGCTGTGAGTGAACCCAATAGTCGAAACATAGTCAGCAAACTTTGTATACCATGCCTGTGGAGACTGTTTAAGCCCATATAAGAACTTCATCAACAAATAAACATGATGAGGATGTTTGGGATCCTTGGATCCCAACGGCTGATGCATATAAATTGTTTCCTTGAGATCATCATGTAGGAAAGCATTATTTACATCTAACTAATGAATAGGCCATGCTTTTGAAAGAGCCAAGCTGAGAACATTGCGAATGGTAGCCAGCTTGACCACCGGACTAAATTTCTCACCACAATCCACCCCAACCTGTTGAGTCTTACCATCACCCACAAGCCGCGCCTTATGTCGTGCAAATGAACCATCTGAATTTTTCTTGTGAGCAAAAATCCACATAGACCTAATAATATTAATACCAGAAGGATTGGGCACTAACTCCCACATCTTATTATCAATAAGAGCATTATATTCATCGGTCATAGCAATTTTCCAATTTAGGTCATTTAACGCAGACACAGGAGTACGGGGTAAGGGTGATTTAAGAATATTAGAATTTAAATTAAAATGTCTCTTTGGTTTAAAAACACCCCGTTGACTACGAGTGATCGGTCTATGACTTGAGGAAAAAGAGGGCGGATTTTGGTAATTTTCTGGGCTCGGGATGGGTCGGCTCTCTTGGCCCAAGACGGTGTCAGTATGGAGGCTGGACCAGTTCAGAATTGGGCAGGCCCAATCGCTGAATCGATCCGATGTGATCTTGTCTGACGGACCTGTGGGCCAAGCGGGCAATGGGCCCGCTGGAGAATTTTGGGTGCGGGACATGTCTGAAAAATGGTGAGTAATATACGGGGATTTACCATCATCCAAAAAATTATACGAACTAGGCTCGGGAGTATGAACTTTAGTAAATGAAAATTGGGTTTCATCAAAAATTACATGGCGATTAACGATAATTTTCTTGGAGGATAAATCAAAGCATATGTAACCACGATGATTAGACGGAAAACCCAAAAATACACACGGAGTAGACCAGGCCTGAAGTTTGTTAATTGTGGTGGACGGGAATAACGGATAACACAAGCACCCAAAAACCCGAAGATGAGAATAAGAAGGAGTCTTATTATATAAAATTTGAAGGGGGAAGAATATGTCAGACCTTTGGAAGGAATTATATTAAGGAGATATGTAGCCATTTAAAGAGCATGATGCCAAAAATATGGGGGTACGGAAGCATGAATTAAGAGAGTGCGGACAATGTTATTTATGGAACGAATTTTGCATTCAGCTTCCCATTTTGTGAAGATGTATGAGGACAAGAAAAATGAAAATTGGTCCCATTATTAGCACAGAACTCCTGAAACACCCCATTGTCATATTCTTTGCCATTATCACACTAAATATTTTTTATTTCTCGTTTGAATTGGGTTCTAATGAATCCTCTAAATTTCAAGAAGATGGAAAAAACTTGAGATTTTTTCGCTATTGGAAATGTCCATAAAAACTCAGAGTAATCATCCAAAAAAAGAACATAATACCGATGACCCAAAGAACTCAGAACAGGAGACGTCCATAGGTCGCTATGAATAATATCAAATGGCATTAAAGTATGAGAATTTGAGTCCACAAATGGCAACCTAATATTTTTTCCTAAAGAACAAGACTGACAATTTGGAGTACTATTCGTACCCTTACATGAAATAAAATTATTTTTATGTAATGACGACAAAATAGAAAATCCCGGATGACCAAGCCGAGCATGCCACAAGGAAGGAGCAAGGGCTGCAAACGCTGACGGCAAGGCTAGACTCGATGGACTGAAACAGGGTGTGATAGGATAAAGATCTCCCCTACTATCACACCTCATGAGAGGACTCCTCGTCTTGAAATCCTTTACAGAAAAACCAAAAGGATCAAATTCTACAGAAATGGAATTGCCAGTGGTGAATTTTCGGACAGACACTAAGTTTTTAATCAATTTGGGGGCATGTAAAGTATTTTTTCAAGATAAGGGGAGGATTGGGGGGAGACAAAGTTTTATGACCATAACCCTGAATTGGAATAGATTTACCATTACCGATAATTATACCACGAGGGTTGCTCAAATTGGAATAAGACGAGAGAGTACCTTGATCGGAAGTCATGTGTGTCATCGCGTCGGTGTCCATGTACCAATTCGGATCCGGTTACGTCAACCCAAGTGTGTGCATTGCGGCCTCAATGTCGATGTGAGTAGGTGTGGGGTCTACTGCCGAGAATGCTTGTGTGGGCCGAGGCCCAAGCAGTCCACCCTGCTGCCCCAACCTAGTGTTGAACCGAGAAGATGAAGGCTGATTGTTGGGCCTGAACTGGGGCTGTCCAGCCCACTGACCATTGGAAGACCTTGGAAAATAAGGGTTGTTGGGCCACGGCCCATTGCCCCAGCTCCACTGCCATGGGCCCCACGGCTGGTACCAGTAGGTAGGAGGCCCACTGTTGACTGGATGGGGCCCACTGTCAGACTGTTGACCACTGGAACCACCACCGGAACCGCCGCGTTTGTCCCCACGGTTTTTGTTATTATTCTTACGATTATTTTTGCCGCCACCATGAGCACGGTTTTGGCCCGAATTATCAACAAAACCCAAAAAAATTATAGAGGACGTCATCAGGACTACGGGGCTTGCTCCGGTAGCCGCCTTCTTAGCCAAACCGGCTTCTTCTAAAGTAAGCATGGAGCGGGCTTGATAAAAAGCGGGAAGTGGATTGCTTTGACGAAGGAGAGTCCCAACGCCATTATAGGCCTCAGAAAGGCCGGCAACCAATTGTAAAACCAGACGATTATTTGTCATAGGTGCGCTAACGTTACAGTTGGTCCGCCAACTCATTATTCTTGCAATATGCAGACACGTTTGGAAATTCTTTCATGTGAACTTGAGAGAATTTCTGCTCGAGTGTGACAACATGTGAATGTTGGTTATCTTGGAATATGTCACGCAATCTATTCCAGGTAGCCATAGCCGTAGTGTCCAGCTCACTGATCGTCTGTAAGAGGTCAACCGAAATAGTGGAATAAATCCATTGGAGAACGGTAGCATCAAGATTAATCCATAATTGAGGATCCTCCGCGGGAATAGGTGCAGTTGGAGGAATTATGTGATGGATGATGACTTGATGGGAGATAGAGTGAATTTTAAATAATTCTGCCCACGTCGCATATTGGACGTTTTCCATCTCAAGAACAATAGGGATGTTGTTCTTGATGTTAGAAACCATGAGGGCAGGATGAAAATTGTTCTTAGACATAACGAAAGAACAAAGGGAAAGGAGAGAAAATTTGGGAAGAGTGAATGTAAATATTATCGCGAATTCCGGTGAAGGGGACGGAAAACGGAGACGGTTGTGGCCGAGAAAGGCACAAAAAATCGAGAGCAAAGGCGGAAGCAAGACCTAGTCTCTTGATACCATGAAAGAAATAATCCCATTGATTATTCTCATTAATAGAAAGGCTATATATACAAGTTACATATTTCCATAATAGAAGAATCATATTCCTATTCTACTCTTAAAACCTTATTCTACTTGGATACTAAATATACAATTATGGTAAGTGTACAAGTCTAATTAAGGTAACTTTTACATTACAATATTACATCAATACACACGCCTAATATATTGCCCTGCCCGTGATGGGCTGATGGTCCAATCCCAAGATGGGTTGGTCTGCCCTTGACATTCGTAAAGGACCCGTGATATACACTATGTATACCAAGTGTACATCACGGATATATACCTTGCTTAACAACGACGTCACCGGAATCCAAGCTACCTTGTTTCCAATAATATTAGATCTAATTTCTTTGCTTTTTTTGTTCAATTTGATCATTTCATCTGCATATCCATAAACCACGTATACAAATTTAATCGTATTGTTTTGTGGGTAAACAATAGAACATAAAAAAAAATTCCTGGGAATAATCATGAATTACCCATTATCCATGAAGTTGAGAATTTACCATGAGTTACTTGTAAAGTCTATCGTGCATGCAACCTTAAAAGGATCCATTTAGCAATTGAACCATTAAATCACTTTACTACTTATATTCAGAATAAAACTTCAAAAAGGGCGGTGTCGTCATTGATGAGATACGTTTGATGAGGTCATGGTCCATTAATTTGTGTATAATACATGTTTTTATTTTTGCTAATAAAAAAATGTTGCAGTACAAATAAATTGTTCTAGAATTATTCAATTTTTTGAAGTGCATGAACCCAATAGCTCAAGATTCTGTTCATACGACCTCCAGATTAGCATTATTATTGTTTTTAGTTGTGTGATTATTCTCCTTAAAGGATAAAGGGAAGGCTTTCTTCTTTCCTTGGACTTATGGTGGATAGTAGTTGGCTTCCATATTTCTAAATGGGAAATTTGTCCCTAAAATTGTTTCCAATATTGAGATTTGATTTTATTATGTCATTAACATAGACATTTTGCATGCAATGCTGATGATCAATTGATTCTAGATTTTGTTAATCTAAGAGAATAGATAAAGGACAGATTTGGTCCCATGGGATATGCTAAAATTTATTTGCAAGCAAATTTTTCTCTAAGTTTAAAAAATAAACCCCAATCACAAAATAAAAAAAAAAGTGATTTTATTTAAGAGTAAAGGTGCAAATATATCCCTCAACTTTGCGATTTAGAGCAGATATATCTCTCATTAAAAAAGTGGTTAAAATATACCTCTGTTGTTACAAAATGGTGCAAATATATTCATGTTATTACACAAATGATACAAATATACCCTTTTTCGCTGATAGAATTTTTCTAAAAATCGTTTAGCTTATTTTTAAAATTAGAAAAAGTGTCTTATCTCTTTAAAAAAAAGTCTACCCATTTTTTTTAGACATATTTTTTCTAAAGCCCCGTGGCATTTTTTATTAAAAAATAAGCTAAATAATTTTTTAAACAAATTCCGTCAGCAAAAATTGTATATTTGCACCATTTTATAACGGCATGGGTATATATCCACCACTTTAATGAGGAATATATCTTCTCTAAATCGCAAAGTTGAGGGGTATATTTGCACATTTTCCCTTTTATTTATTAAGATTGTGAGTATAATTTCGTGTATTCACTTGATTCTTCTCTTCTAAATTTTTTCTGTAATTCGAGGGACATTAGTAGCGCATTTCTCGCAGGTAGAATGATGTAGATCTACTTGTTAAGTATTTGATCGTCAATAATGTTAAGTAACACTTGATATTTTGAGTTGATCTCAAAGAAAAACGCATCTTGATCACTTCAGTCTTGAGAAAGATATTATTTGATATCTTAATCTCTTGATATTTTATGAGCTTATGTGATATTTGAGATGCCTCCCTGAATCTTTTGTGAATATTAAAAAATAATGGTGTATTTAAGATGTTGTATTCAATGAAATATGCACTTTGAGCTAGGGCATTGGGTGAAATTACCTCCAAAAAAAAAATCGAAGGAATCTTACCATTGGAGGAATATATGGATTGAGCTCGTCTCTTAATCTTAAATTGAGTAAAATTTTAATGTCTATGTACTTATCATGATAACATGAAAAATCAAATTCAAAAAGTTTCTTATTACTTCCTGATTCAAAATATTTGTCTTATTTTTCTTTTTTTTTAAACGAAAAAAGTACTACTCTCTCCGTTTCAAAATATTTGTTGATTTTGATTTAGTACAAAATTTAAGAAAGTAAAAAAGACTTTTGAATCTTGTGATCTTAAATTAAAGATGAGTAAAATATATAAAAATAATTCTTAATCTTGTGATCTTAAACATATTATGTGAAAAAATAAAATTAAAGAATTGCTAAAAAAAGAAAAAATATTTTTTTTAAATGAATGAAAAAAATAAACATTTTGAAAGGGAAGGAAAGATTATTTGCTTTTGTAAAACTAGAACTTGTCTCATCAAAATTGGAGCCTACATGCCTGGTAGTAGGGGTGAGCGGGTCCGGGTACTCTAACATTTTTTAACTACCCGGACCCTATCCGGTAAAAGATCGGTTCCTAAATTTACTACCCGGAACCTACCCGTAGCAATCATTACCCGGAACCTACCTGACCCACAGTGGTCAGGTAGGTTCCTGCACCTGTAAATAAAAAACACAAATTAAGCAACAATTTTTAAGCCTATGAGAATAAAAAGGACGGGTCCGGGTAGGTTCCCGGGTACCCTGTAAATAAAAAACACAAATTAAGCAATAATTTTTAAGCCTATGAGAATAAAAAGGAGTTCTAAAATAATTTCATGAAGTAGTTTTTTAGCCTGCAATCGGAGTTTTTAGTATCCTTATAAGAAGTTTTAGAAAACTTATTCATTGTAGAAAAGCTAATTCTGTTACCAAAACCTAAAATTGCAAGTCAAATTTGACACTCAATTAATTGAACGTGTTGATTTCAAAATAAATTTGAAAATATCTTAATTAAACTTATTTTTGTGTTCATAAGCTCTTCGATACAAAAGAAAAGCTTTATTATACTAGTAAATCTCTAAATTTCATCTTCACAACTACAAAAATATACACAAATTTTAAAAATAGATTTACATTTCAAATAAAAAAGTAATACAAATTGAAGATGAGTATACTTTGAAATAGAAACGAAGCATATGATATTAAAAAGAAATTGAAGAGTTAGATATGAACCCATATGCATTTTAGGAATGACGTGAACACAACCAAAGGAGAGAAAGAGGCAAAGGTGAAGCTTCAATGACGACAACGATGAAAGTACATGAGAGAAAGCTTCAACAACAACGACGATGAAGCTCGGTGGTGTAGCTAAAACGCCATTGTTATTGAGAGAGTTTTGGGGTGGGGAAAATCAATGTGCAGGCGTGCAACAAATAATTTTGGAGAAAGTTAAAAGTGGTCCAAATGTTTAAAAAAAAAATTTAATATTTTATAGGTTCCGGGTATCGGTTCCGGGTCCGGGTACCCTGTCTCTATTTGCCGGAATCGGAACCGGACCCGACATTGATCGGTTCCTAATTTTACTACCCGGACCCTACCCGTTATTATAATTTATCTACCCGGAACCTACCCGTTAGTGTCGGTTTCGGTCGGATATCTGGGTACCCTGTACCCGTGCTCACCCCTACCTGGTAGCAAGTGGCTACCCACCCAAGTAGAAAGAAAGCAAAGTAATTGCTTATCTATCCCACTAACACCCCACCCCCTACTGATTTCCTCCTCCAAACACAACATAAATTCACAGTTCTCTGTCTCACTTCACCACTCTTTCTCAATATTTCCCCCATTACTCGTCCAAATATACTAATCCAATCCACTCCAAAATTTAGCTCTGTGAAATTCTGTATTTTTTTCTTCTCAACAATTTATTACTCACCAGCGTGTCAGAAATGGAAATACAGAGGCTGAGCCACAAAAACAAAGCAAAATCAAGAATCCCACCTAAAAGAGGTCAGATTAGAGTTAGAATTTTCAAGAAATTAGTGAAATCAGTGGCTTCAATTGTTATGATGACTGGTAATTTGGAAAAGAAAAACAGAGGAAATGGAGGTTGCTTTGGTCCACTACCCGTCCACTCAGTTGAAACTTCAGTACCAACAAGAATAGGGATGGAGTGTTAATGGAGAAGTATTTATCTATCATTAATCAGATATCACGAGTTTGAGTACTATTTGATTACTAAATCGCTTTTATTAGAACCACTTCACTATTAATATGAAAGTTTTCGACGCAAATTCAAATTTAATCGGCCAAATCCATTCAGTTGAAACTTCAATTGAAAGTACTAAGAAAACTCCACTTTCCAACTAAGAAAATAGAGATTTATGACGTCTGCTTCTATTCGTAGTGTGATTTTAGTCCATTGTCTTTTTTTTTAACATGGTGTGCAGTTTATAATTCATCAATATTGTTGTACTACTACATTCTTTTTAGTACTACTTCCTTTTGGTAGGTATAAATAATCTTTCTATTTTACTCCCTTCATTTCATTTTATGTTTTAAAAATAAAATTCAATTTTATAATTTTATATTAAATGTATCATTCTTATACGGGTGTCTTTTTTTAGAATTATATTAAATGTTAAAATTAAAATTTATAGAAAACAATGTTTTTCTAACAGATTAAAAAAATGAAGACGCAAACGGAAAGGCATAGGACTATAGTCTTCCTGAGATTAATAAAAAAATAATAGATCAACTTCCAAATGAAGTATATTTCAATAAATTATGTGAATCTTATAATTCTAAAATTAAATTTGTATAAGGGAGTGTTCCTTAGAACTAAACTGAAATTAAAACTTTACTTAATATAGAAAGATAATGTTGTTTTTAAATATATTTAAATGAAATAAGACGCAAACTAAAATAACTGTGGGAGTAATACTTTTGGTACTATAGAAATATTATATCATTTCTTCTAATCTATACGGGCCTTAGTATATAAAGTAATTCGATATTAATGTAGGTGAAAGTAGACATATACTCTATGAAATTAGTTGAAATGTTCACAAATTGATCATAACACCATGATCTAAGAACTTTATCTCTGTGATTTTACTAAAACATCTTTCAAATTCATTTATGAATTAACTTTTATAAGATTGTTCTGCAATTTGTATTATTGAGTTATTTTAAGAGTCAATCCCACGTTACCTCCTAACATTAAGGGTTGGGGAATGATACCATCTTCACATATTGAATGAGAATGAGTGCAAAGGCGGGGATAAGAAGTTGTATAGGCTCGCCAAGACGAGAGAGAGGAACTCTCACGACCTGGACCAAGTGAAGTGCATCAAGGACGAGAATGACAAAGTGTTGATAGATGAGGCGCGCATTAGACGGAGATGGCATACGTACTTCCATAAGCTCTTGAATGGAGAAGGAGACAGAGATATCATGTTGGGGGAATTACAGCATTCCGAGAGCCATAGAGATTTTGAGTATCATAGGCGCATAGGTTACAGAAGTTAGGGAGGCTATCCGTAAGATGAGAAAGGGGAGAGCGACTGGGCAAGATGAGATCCCGGTAGACTTTTGAAAGAGCGGAGGTGAGGCAGGTATGGAGTGAATGACTAAGTATTTAATGTCATAATTGGGATGACTAAGATGCCAGATGAATGTAGGTGGAGTACAATGGTCCCGTTGTACAAAAATAAGGGCGATATTCAGAACCGCAATAACTATAGAGGTATCAAGCTGCTAAGTCACACCATGAAAGTTTGAGAGAGGGTGATCGAGATGAGGATGAGGAGGGACATATCGATACCTGAAAACTAATTCGGATTCATGCCAGGGTGATCGACTACAGAAGCTATTCATTTTGTTAGGAGATTGTTGGAGCATTATAGAGACAAAAAGAAAGACTTGCATATGGTGTTCATTGACCTAGAAAATAAATATGATAGAGTCCCCCGGAGGTCCTTTGGAGATGCTTGGAGTTTAGGGGTGTACCTGTGGATTACATCAGGTAAATTAAGGACATGTACGAGGGTGCCAAGACCCTGGTTAGAACAGTGAAAAGGGACCTAGAGCACTATCCGATTGTGATGGGGTTTCACCAAGGACCATCCTTTAGCCTTTTTCTATTTGCATGAGTGATTGACGAATTGGCGCGGCATATTCAAGAGGAGGTGATGTGGTGTATATTATTTGTAGACGATATAATTTTGATTGATGAGACGCGTAGTGTAGGTAACGATAGGCTGGAAGTTTGGAGAACGAACCTTGAATCTAAAGGTTTCATATTAAGTAGGACTAAGACGGAGTACAGTCTGTAAGTTCAGTAATGAGATGCCCGAGAAGGATGTGGAAGTGAAGATTGAGGCATAAGTTATACCTAAAAGAGAAAACTTCAAGCACCTCAGGTCCATAATACAAGGGGACGGTGTGATTGATGATGATGTCGCAAATCGTATTAGAGCAGGGCGGATGAAATAAAGGCTCGCCTCTGGGGTGCTTTACGATAAGAAAGTGTCGCCTAGGCTGAAAGGTAAATTCTACAGAGTGGTGGTTAGACCAATATTATTGTATGGGGCAGAGTGTTGGTCAGTTAAGGACTATCACGTTCAAAAGACGCAGGTGGCGGAGATGAGGATGCTCAGATGGATGTGTGATCTTACCAGACAAGGTTGGATTATCCTCTGTGGTAGACAAAATGAAAGAGGCGTAACTGAGATGGTTTGAGCATGTGATGAGGAGGTGTGAGGATGCGCCAGTTCGGAGGTGCGAGAGATCGGCGGTCCCAGGAGTTAGGAGAGGTAGAGGTAGATCGAAAAAGAATTGGGAGGGGTGATTAGACAGGATATGACACAATTTCAGCTGACTGAGGACATGACCGAAGATAGGAAGATTTGGAGGTCGAGAATTAGAATAGAAGGTTAGTAAGTAGTTGGTTTTTGTCGTGATGTGTGTGAGAGAGGTGGAGGGCTAGCCTCTCCATCTCATCTTCTCCTTGGTTTAGTAGTAGTATTTCGGTATTACTCTTATGTGTGTATTATTCTATTTGTCTTAGTAGTAGTATTTCAGTATTATTCTTTTGTGTGTATTACTCTATTTATTCTTTATCTGGATATTTTGTTGCCTTACTTTCTTGTATCCTACATTGACTATATTCTTTATGAGTCGATGGTTTGCTGCAAACAACCTATCTGCCCCACAAAGGTAGAGGTAAAGTATGCGTACATCCTATCCTCCCTAAACCCCACTTTGTGGATTACACCGGGTATGTTGTTGTATCTAGAATAAAGGAAATACCTTTAATTTTGATATCAAATTCAACTAAACTTAGTTATTATGATATGGTTCCATTTTATTTAGAATGTAATCACGTTTGAAGAAGTTTTGAAGAATGAGAATCTGAATAATGTCCCAGGTCTGACGACTTCCCGATTGTCTTCTGTAAATTTCATAGAAGACAATTTAAGTAATAGCAAGTGTGATAGATTATGGAAATAACCTTTTATATTTAGTTTGTAAATATTTTTAGTATATTCTATCATAATTGTAGCCTAAATTAAGTCTTGTAAACATGTATAGAATATTACAATGATAGAATAAAATGATGACGGAAAATATTTCCTTCATGGTATCAGAGTCGGACTCATTTTAATTCTTTGTTCACCGATGTTGGGCCCCCAAATTATATTATGCACGCTTCAGTTTACATGGTCTAGGCGTGAGGGGGAGTGTTAAGAGTCCCATATCGGATATGAAATGGGAACATTAACTCCTTTTATGGACTTGGACAATCCTCACCCTACAAGCTAGCTTTTGAGGTTGAATTAGACCCAAGATCCATTCTTTACAATTTCCATAAATAAAGTAAATATTTTAGATTTTGTTTGTAAATATTCTTAGTATATTCTACCATAATTGTAGAATATACCAAAAATTGACCCTAGCCCTAAAATACCTAAACTAGTCGGCCGCCACCCACCCACCCACCAACCTTATTTTTTTTCTCTCTTCTTCGATTTTCTCTTCCTCCTTTCTTGTTTCTCTTGGGTAACAATGGCCGACCAAAATAAATTCCATTCCGCTCTTGCCGTAAATAACGTCAAAAACTTCATTCCGGTAATTCTTGAGATGGAAAAAGGGAAACATTCATCTTGGGCGGAGTTAGTTAAAATTCATTGTCGCGCATACCAAGTCATTGACCATATTCTTCCTCCAAAGCCTCAATCGGGTGACAAGTTCACCACCATTGATATGGCTCTATGGTCTCGCTTGGATGCTATTGTCCTTCAATGGACTTACGGCACCATATCGAACGACCTTTTGCACACCATATTGGAACCAGATCCGACAGCACAACAAGTATAGGAGTGTTTGCAAAATAGTTTTCAAATAACAAGATTTCTCGTGCGATTTATCTAGAAAATCAATTCACCAACGTCAAATTGGATGATTTTCCAAACGTCTTCGCATATTGTCCAAGTCCATATAAGGAGTTCATGTTCCAATTCCATATCCGATGTGGAACTCAATATTTACTTTGATAAGATTATTTCCATAATCTATCAAAGTGTTATGACCTTTAAAAGGAAAATGAAAAATTAGAGTGCTTCCGCCAATCGCCTTTAGCCAGAAACTTTTAGACAAGTTATGCAGTAACTTTTGGGGTCGTTTGGTTTAAAACTAAATTATGCAGAAACTGTAATGCAAAAACTAATAATGAATGGATAGCGATGCATAAATTATCTTTTATTTGAAAACTTCTATATTGTATTAAAAATTGTATATACAGTATATAACTTAAACTAGTGTGATTGGTTATCGATCACCTTTCATTTTATTTTAAAATATAGGAGTATATTTGCAACTAAGTCATTGTATTTGTATAAGATTTTCAAGTATAAGGGAAGTGTTTGATTTTACATAGTAACTGAATCATTATGTGTGGCAGTTTCTTAGAATAAGGGTCGTAAATACCTCAAAATACATAACATATAGATATAATTACGGCCTAATATCTCTGTTTCACGAAATTCTGCTCAACTCATTACTTATTACCGTGTTGGCCATAACTCTTCAACCCTCGTTCTCTCTTCTCTATTGAAGCAAATATCATCTTCAACTTCAAGCGACTCTTTGAGGTTAAGCCAACCAAATTGGAGGTTTTGCCAAATTTGTTGTTGGGTCTTTAAATTAAACTAATGGAACGTTACCTTATCATCATTCTAGATGAAATTACACCTTCATATCAAGCCCAAGTGTAGACATTATGGACCCCTCTGCTTCCAATTTTGCCCTGCCCCTCTCCGTCATTGGCTCTATTAGTAGCCATTCTTTCTATTTCTTTTAACTCTTGGCTAGATTTTAATTCGTATTTATCCATATTAAGTATTAGAATCTCGACTTTGGACTATTACAGATCTGAAAATTTACTTTCGGAAATAGATTGGTAGCAATTGAAACTGGATCGAGCTGATTCGAGCAGCTGAAAATTGATAAAAACGACCTAGTTCACCTTTAATTTTGTGTATAACAATGTGGATACATTATTTATACATGATTATACAGTATATATATACTGTATATACACAATTTATACATGTATATATAATGTATAATAGTATATAAGAATAAAATGTATTGTATAATCATGTATAAAAAGTGTATACGCACTATCATGCATCACGTTATGTAGATTTTAAAAATGAAAAAATGAATAGGGTTCTACAGTGGCTCAGGGAAGAAGTTAAAATAATACCATTGAAATAGATTTGATTCCCTGAAATTCAATATTAACATAAGTTGACTAGTCCAAATGTAAATAATTATAGGTCAAGACAAGGTGTAAACTGTTTGTTTGGGTTGTACATTTGCGTAACCCCTAAGATATATCTATGACCGAGTCACATTATTAAAGTATTGGTGCAATTTATCCTAATTTTTGTTCAACCAGCCATTGTCCCACCCCATTTTTTATTTCAAAATTGATTCAGCATGAAAGCGCACCCACCGCCAACTGTTTCTGATTTGTCCCGCCCACTCCTGCCTCGTTGCCATCTCTGACAGAGACATGAAACGGTTATTATTTTTTTGCATGGGTTAGGCGTTAGCCATGTCCAAATTCTTGAAGACATCTCAGTTTTTTCAATAACCAGGCTGCACAACTCAGCACATTCATGAAACAATAATCACAACTACGCCTCAGCACCAGAATAGTTTGAATCGACTATTTGAATACTCCCCGACCTTGTTTCTCCATTTAAGCTAAACTTAGCACTCAGAAGAAAAAAAACAAGAAATAAACACCAAGATATGTCACAAGATAGATCATACATTCCTCCCTTAGAACCTCTAAAGAAGACAATAGAAGCACAAAATCAAACTCCCGGACATCCTTCAACTTGGGGAACTCACAGAAAACATTATAAAGACCTAACATACAGACCAATTGTGAACAAAAATGCCTTAGTTTCCCTTCGTAAAGGATATTGTGAAGAATAAGCACAGTTATCTTCAACAAAGAATGGAACATTTATCTAGTCAATGCACTAGTAATCTTGTCCACCTCATAGTTGGAACATGAACTTCGTTCCCAAAATAACTAGGCGAACGAACATAAAAAAAATTTCAACTTATTTACCTCCAGATTTTACTTACAATCCCGCAAAACAAGCTTCAGCATTATTTAGACAAAAATGAGCTGTGATAAACATTTTCTTTCTAGTGTGTGTGAATATGACCTGATTCTCCACCCACATCCAAGAACACTGAGGAGAATCACCTGCCGATTCAGTCAAGCATGATGCTGTCTAAAACCACCATGTTGAGCCTCGACCTCAGCTTTCAACTGGCAAAATCATCATAACCCAAAAGCAGGCATCAATGTATATGAAAATACATATTAAACAGGAATTACTCGTCAAAATGTCAAAAAGCAATAACTCTGGCCCACATTTGTCAGTAGAAGAATTAATCTTTCAAACCTAAAATCAAATATTTAGACAAACATGGATACAACAACAACATATCCAGTGAAATCCCACACCGTGGGGTCTGGGGATAGACAAACATGGATCCAGGAACCATATTCGAAGCAGCGAGCAAATCATTAAAAATCCTTCTTAAGTTGATATTGGCTACTTGGATACAGCATCGAGAAATTTCATGATAGAAGTATTCATCTAGATTGACAAGACCATTGAATATACTGCAGCAATCACTGATTTTCGTCACCTAAAATGTATTCTTTCAACCTTACACTTACTTTGGTGACAAGTATACCAAAGGAAAGTTGGTAGACTTGGTAGGGAAGTGCTAACCTGTTGGTTTCTGGATACCCTATTTTAGGGGGTTTGTTCCTTCACCAATCTGAAAGCCAACTTCTTCATGCAGGCGGCGTGAATCAACCTCGCCTTTGAGAGAGCAAGACTGTTGTATTTCCTCACGTCTTCTTAGCCATTTGAACATCTTAAGATCAATCCAGTTGAGTCACATGATCATCTGATTCTTTAATAACTACTCAGCTCAAAAGAACCTCGATCCACAATTACATCCTGAATGTTCTATTATACAAATTGCCAGAATTGGGCAAATGGAACTTTGATTCCTCATATCCCGTAAAGAACTTGTTAAAGCCCAGACTTTCTGTTCGGGGGAGTTCCGCTACACCCAAATTGTTCCCACTCTGAACCCCATTCCAGGTGTCCCAGTGGCCATTTGACATGACAGAGTTCCTACTCTGGGGAAGATTGAGCTGTGAAAATGGAGATTGATGGTTGGCCAATGTTTGCTCCAGAACCCTGGAAGAAATTCCATCAAATCGGGGTTGATTGTTACCTTGCTCCACAACCCTGGAAGAAATTCCATAAGCATCACCGAATGGAGAAAAATTGTCCCCCATATCAGCAAAACTCTGGCTCTGATGCGGAGTTAAAGATAATTGAAGCCTTCCCTCATTTTCAAAAGCATTTGATTGTGCATGAAAACTTGAAGACATGTCCAAGCTTGAGAGATCAAAGTCATTAGGAAGCCTCCCTTTACCAACTGCCAGAATAGCAGGATCCATAAACTCAATGTCTCCATTACTCGCTTTTCCAACTTGTGGAGCCTGATGTTGATTGTGCAATGAGTAGGAGGTATCATGCAAGTAACTCCCTGCAAAATGTAATTATTTGATGTAAACCATTAAAATCTCCATACATTATGTCAATACAGTAGAAAACCCATAAAAGGTCTTTGTAATAACAGACCATGGAGAGAGTCAAAATTCTGTTCCATTCTCTCATAATGGGAAGTAAACCCTGGGGGTGGTGCTCTGTTTAGTGCTGGGAACCCTGGAGGTGCTGACATCTGAGGTCTGGACACTGTTGTGAAAATTCACCAGAAAAATTAATCCAGATGCACTCAAACTTTTCATTTTTTTG
Organism: Anisodus acutangulus; assembly: GCA_029783415.1. Lineage (NCBI taxonomy): Eukaryota > Viridiplantae > Streptophyta > Magnoliopsida > Solanales > Solanaceae > Anisodus > Anisodus acutangulus. The sequence continues at coordinate 40,945,257 of CM056506.1, read as the reverse complement.
TTCTTTTTCAAAGAGTAAACTTAAAATGAAACTTGAAACAATGTACAATATATGAAGAAGTTAAGGGAGAAGGAACTACAAAGATGATCCATGAACTGACCTGATAGCTTATTAGAAGAGAGTTGAGAGAAGCTGCTGCCAAAACCAACTGTTTCCTCATTATTAGCTACGGAGAAACCATTATGAGTGCCAATATTATCAAGTTGATAATTTCTGCTATTAGGAAAATCCTGACCATGACGATAATGATTAAAACTTTGCTCAATGTAACTTAGAGATGGTTGAAAATCAGCTAACGGATTGGTTGGTTCTTCTCTTGCAAAAGAGAACCTCGATTGGTTACTGGTTAATTTTCTTGAGCTTGACACTCTAAGAGACCCTTTTTGGTCATCAGTTTCTCCCAAAAACCTGGCAAGGTTCTGAGGAGAAGTTAATGACTGATTACAAGGATCAAAATCCAGAGACAAAATATTAGATATTATACTGCTCTCTCCACTATCCACATTAGTACTATAGTTCTCGCTAGGAGCTTCATCTTGAAACCTTTCCATGTGCATCCTCTTACCCTCGTCAGGCAATCGATAATAACTTCTGCTGATAGTTTGCAAATCAGCCACACAATTTAATACACTCTCCAGGTATCCATCAGTTGATGATTCAACATGAGAAGGCTGTGATACTGAATCAGTTCTCCTGTCTAACTGCATATTGGCCCTGACAGGTCCAACACCATTAGTGAGCTGAGGAGAATACCCACTAGGCTGAGCTGGGGATTGTAAAGAAAGGGAAAGATTTGGTGAACAGACTTTTTCGATAATTACTTCGGGATCCCTATGTCTCTGCTCATTAAAAGTTAGCAAATCATCCTCCATTTCAGGAGTAGCAACTTGCATTACTTTGCTCTGAGCATCCAATATCAGATCAGACTTTTCTCTTGAGATACAAATCTCATCTGCAGAAATCACAGATTCCCCGGTCAATTCAGATGGCAAGGGCTCCCTATATTCATCAATGTAGATGCGCTGTGAGTCTTTATGTCTACCAATGCTCAACGACGACATATCAGAGCATACATTCTGGATCTTAACATTTGTGGTATCATTGGAATCTTTGGTTAAACCAGATCCATTAGACATTACGGAAATATCTAAGGCATTTGTACTACTGGTTGGTATCATATGTTTATCTTTGTTCTTCAAAGACATGGAGGGGGCACTATGTAGCTGACTGTTCATAGACGATGAAGCAGGAGGTACCAAAATAGTGGGGTTCTCAGAAGTATAGGTTCGAGGATCTGCTACTGCATGCTGCTTAACAGGTTCTAAAGTCTCTATTTTCCCTTTCTCTTGAGTAGTTCCACTTTCTTCAGTATGAACTACTTTCTTTCCTGCATAGGCAGGCAGTAATGAAACCTGACTTGTGCTTTCAACAGCTGTAGAAAATACCGTCGGGTTACACGTCTGAGGCTTCTTATTAAGAGGTACATTAGAACATGGTGCACTGGCAGGTGGGTGTTGATTATTTGATGCACGTGTTCCCCTAGTAAACAAGATCAAATTTTAATAAATAGCACCATATACAAATGACAATAAAAGAGTATCTACTTATTGCATACCATAAAGCTCCAGCAGGAAGAGCAGCAGATCTACCAGAGCTACTATTTGGTGGGGAGCCTCTAACACTGGGTGCTGAATTCTGCATGGCAGATGACAACATATAATTGTACACATGCAAATGAAACATTGGCATATTGCTGAAACAATTTCTAGCAGGGGTAAAGAATCGTCCAAATGTAAGCTTATATGAATGTAAATCATAATTACTCTACATGACCGCGAAAAGGTGGAAATGTCTGGACTCTAAGACCACAAAAGAGCACGATGCCCGCCTTTCAGCCTTTTGACTACCCCCCCCCCCCCCCAAACACACACACAATAGAAAACTCTCTTTTTCCTTTGAACCTAGGAAAGGGAAGAAGCAAAAGAAGAGAATAAGAAGAAGGTAAGCAAATGGAACAAGAAAATCTTACAGTTGCAGCATTTTTACTAATAGGTTTGTCTGCAGAAGCAGAGCTGTTACTGCAGTACTCCTCTGCTGGTGGTGGTAACACATTCCCTGATAGCCGTTGCATACTATTAAGTGCACCAGCAATTTGTTGAACTCTACTCCTTCAAAATAACTATGCAAGTTAATTAGCTATCCAGGGAACATTTACATGCATAGGACAGAGACATGCAGACTGATAATGTCCGGTCTTCTGATACTGGAACAGCTGTAAGTAATATATACTAGAGACCCTACTGAAACACAAATGTTTTGAATAGTTTGTTGTGCACAGACTAAAGTTGTATGTCTCCTCCAAAATCCCTGAAAATGAACCTACTAATTTGATGTTCACTATAACATATGTTATGAACTACTTGGCAACTGCTGCATTATTCATAAATTGCAGCTAAATCAGCCAAAAGGAATCAGCTGAATAATCCCAATACCTTGTGTAAGCTGATATGATTTCGTCTTTAGTAAAGCTATCCTCTTGCGACCCAATCTCGTGCAAGTATAAACAATCAGGATTGGTACAAGGCTGAACCAAAAGACAACTAATCCTCGATTACATTATGGTACTCAAGGATATAAAGATCAAATGTAAATTCCTAGTGAATGATTCATTCCAAATTATAATTCAAACTCATACCACGTTTCTCAACCAAGCATGACAGTATTTTGTGGTTCCAAAGCAAGCCCTGCAAACAAGGAAATTAAATGGTTAATGCAAAATCAGAACAAAGTTAGTTGCGTACATGAACCAATCTTCGCACTAACCTGAGAGGTCTACCATCCAAAACAAACCCATGTACAGATTGAATACACAGAATTGCTTCCTCCTCCTTGGAATAGGTAATATATCTGTACACAACATTTCAACACTTATTAACTGAATTACTATTGAAGACTTCATCAAAAAATGAATTGAGGATTTCAACCAGTAAACATAATGTATGATGAAAGCATAACAAGGGATCAGGGGGCTTCATCATTGGAGAAAGAGAAGGGGATGGGTTGGTGTGTCACTGGGTCAAAATTCAACTGTGAAAACTAAGTGAGATTTTAGTTGGACGTTCAGTGGACACACTACCCTTAATACATGTTCCTGCAGCTTGCAGTTTTTAAACATTAGGAATTTTCAGAGCCAGAAAGTTATAAAGAATCAACACAGATAATGTGTCATGTCAAATTTGTCTTTGCAAAAGTTGGAACTCGACAAGGCAGCAAAATTCAATTTATATTGAAGCTAACATTTATTGATGGGATGGAGGACCCCACATACAAGGTGTATATCAAAGTAGAAAGCTTATTTTTTAAGGAATGATGATTCTCTACAAGGAGCATATAGCAACCAGTGAAGACTGAGAAACAAGGAAGAGGATCAAACAAGTGGCTGACATCAAACCAAATGATTGTTCACAATGACCCTTTAGTGACCCTCCAAAGAACCAGGGGAAGGAAAAAAGTAAAGCATAGGGTATAGATCCTTATCAGAAAACACAGGGTATGCTTTGGTTAATTTTTTTGGAGGCTTTGTACTACATGTCTACATCTTATTTTTGCAGCAATATATAGGAACTTGCATTGACATGTGTCATAGGATATCAACATTAAAGGCCAAAGCAATATTTGATAACTTGGACAACTGTGTGAGACATACAAAGTATTTTGACACCTATTACAATTGTCAATTTTCAAGTAGCCAGGTAATTCATATCAGGAACAAAACTTACACACTACAAGTATCATTTGCAAATTGTTGAATAGCGCCAGCAGCTGTACGAGATATAGACACTTTCAGAACCTTCCCATACTGAGAAAAATACTCTTTCCTCTGTAGAAGCTGCTTTTGAGCAATAAAACAAAAAAAGTAAGGAGGAATAACAGGAAGATTCAATGGAAGATAGTTAAGTGTTTTTATTTTCTTTTCTTCTTCTTGAGGGGTATCGAAAGTTTCACTACAAACGTACATACATCTTCATCAGCTAGACTGAGAGGCAACCCCATAATATAAACAAGATTTCTTTGAACGACTCGCACATTGCTAAGTTGCTTCCTAGGATCTGCTGTTTTACTTTTTCCCTTGCGAGAAGACAACCTTTTCTCAGTGCTCATCTCAGCCACTACCCTGTTTTCAACACCAAAGATTATGAATAACTCACAAAATACAGATGTTCGTGCACTTGATAGAGTTTGTCTTAAGAATGCAAAATTCGTTCATCTCATTACTTATCACATTTTGCTGCCATGCCAACAATCTTTTCCTTGTTATAAGGAGTGCGACATGCTGGACACCTCCCTTCCGTATTCTCCTTCTCAGCCATATCCATAATGTGATGCCAGCACCAGACACATATCTGCAAAATCATGTATCAAATGTTAAAACCTACATCTAGCGATAAATTCACCATTGGAGTAAAGATCACACGTGAAAAAAAAAAAGATACAACAATTACACCTCAATTCACCATTTGAGGTTGACTATAGGAAGCAAGTTAAAATCTGGCTATATGAATCCTCACGGATGACTGACCATGTCGCGCACTTAAGCGCATGTTAGACTAATATAATACAACAAATCTCATACCAATATAATATAATATAATACAATATAATATAATATAATATAATATAATATAATATAATATAATATAATATAATATAATATAATATAATATAATATAATATAATATAATATAATATAAAAAAAGGGACAAGAAGTTCTTTATATTTCCTACTAACATATAAATTTCTGATAGGATTAAAGACTCGTAAAAAACATAAGATCTAAAGTAGACATACTAGCATGACTAAAATATATTCCCAACTAATTGGTATCGCCTATATAGATTTTTTTTTTCTTCCATTGTGCCCTGTTTTTTTGTGAATTCAGTCACTCAAATTCTCCACCCCCACATTTTGAGATAACAAACTTGGAGTTGTAAATAAAGTAGATTGATATTTGCAAGGGTACATCATGACAAGGCATCCTAGGTATAGCAGCAAAGCTTACAACAATGCAGCTGCATTATATATACTAGTTAAGGTTTGAGGTTCAAGCCTCCGAATTTAAGAGCAGGCTCAACAGAAACAACATGGTTTTGAACTGCTCATACAGTAGACCCTTCCAGAAATCAAAGACCTAACCCCTCAAAAGCTTTAAAGCAATACTATATTCACTTGAGCAGTTATGTCTTATTGATGACCTACCCTTAAAGAATACATCCAAAAGGAGCGCCAAAGGATGTGGCTTAGGAGTGGGTGAAAACTTTGGAGACCAAAGTTTAACCCAAAGAAATAACAATAGGTCATTTATTCCCATCTACCTAAGCCTGGGTGGGCAAAGTTACCCGATATATGTGTTGGTGGAAAGTAGCAGATATCCCTCGAATAGTTGAATTGCATGCAAGTTCGCCGAAACACCACCATTATCAAAAAAAGGATAGATTCTGATAAGAACTTTCTAAAACATATAAGGGAAAAATAGCATCTACAAACCTCGTAGCCGCACTTGCAAGGCTTCAATTGCTGATCTGTCAAATCCATCTCCTCCGCACAGAGAGGACATGTCTTATCTCCCTGGTCACTCATTGTTGCCTTCAATAGAGTGCAAAATGCCATAATTAACAGAAATATACTCCAGCCGCATAATCAACTCACTTGTACGGCACTTTTGTTTACAAGAAACTTCTAACTAATTTCCAAGCCAAAATTTTTTTATTCAACACACAACAGTCCATACTCTATAGAGACTTGTAACTTCCAATTGATGATTTTAACTCCCCATTATCAAAAACTCAAAAAAAAAATTGGTAAGTCATTATCAAAATCTCAATTATTAGACCTCCTACATCAATTACAGATGAACAGAATCCCAAAGCAAAAGAAAACCACAGCACTTGTCAAAACAAAAAACAAACGACAACAGATAGATTTTTCTCTTGAGAAATAATGACATATAGATTTTATAGATACCCATCCAAGATTGTTTGACACACTATCACTATTTGGTTTCAAACATTTCTTTTATTAGACTACTACTTTTCCCAACATTCCTTGGTTTTCTTAACTATAAAAATTTGTGATTAAATTATTTTTCTCAAATATGCACATTTTCTTTCAAAATATATAAGAAATCAACATGAAATTCACACCAAATCCAGATGAGTTTACCTTCATACTCTCAACCATGTCATTCTTACTGGGACGGAGGAGTACTGAGACTGCCACACTGCTCCTCCGTAAACCAAAGTCAAACTCATATCCTCAAAAAAATCAATCCTTTTTTATGATTAATTAAACAACATCGATCCAATGCAACAACGCACACTCAATACACAACGAACTATCTAAAATCTCCCAAAACAATCAAATAAAAGAAAGAACTTCACCAATCAGACCCAAATCAAAGCCTCATCAAGCAAAATTCAAAAACATAACTCATCCAAACAGTTCAGAATTCATACATGAAACTAAAAAATGAAAAACAACACTGTTAAATCTTAAAAACAAAACTCATGAACTCAAAAGCTCAGTCCTTTTTCATGATTAATGCACACTCAATACACAACAAACACCGATAAATCATACATAAAAACAAACAGGTCAAAATTTTTTAAAAAAAAAAAAACCTCATCCAAACAGGTCAAAATTCATACATAAAAACAAACACCAATAAATCATAATATAAAAAGAAAACTGTTAAATCTTAACATAAATCATTTTTAAAAAAAAAAACTCAAATCAAATCTCATCAAGCATAATTCAAAAAAGATAAATCATCCAAACAGTTCCAAATTCATACATAAAAACAAACACTGCTAACTATTAATAGAAAAACAATGTTAACATAAATCATTTAATAATGAGGCGATTAACATAACTAAGGATCTGATATAGAGATATAAAGGGTTTAAGATTTGGTCTTACAGTGGATCGACAAGGAGAAAATCGGAGAGGATGAGACGCGAAAAAGAGAGATTTTGTGTGATTGGCTGTTTTAATATGCTGCTCATTACGGGTACGGGTACGGGTCGGGTCGGGTGCAAACTTAAGTTGCGGGTTTAGATTGTTATATCCCGAAATTCGAATTGCTGATGCTCTCCACACGTCGTTTGCTTTTTGTTCAATGAAACTTTCTGAAATTTTGCAAAAAGTTTTTTTTTTCCTAAAAGGGTTTTTGTTTAATATTTCGTTTTTCATGAAAGTTTTGCAAAAAGTTTTTGTCAAAAGATGTGTTTGTGATTAAGTGAATTGAGGATATTTCTGAATAAAAAATTAAATTACTCAGAAAATACTCATAATAACTAAAAAATATACAGTTATTGTTTGTTTTTCCTTTCCTTGTATTCTATTAAATAAAAGCTAAAGCACTTTCTTTTAAGAATGTATCTGGTTCCATCTTTCTTTCGTTAGTTAAGCCACTTTTTTCGAAAAATGATTGTAGTAATTCTGATTTGACACTATTTGAAATGGCTCTCTCATATTGAGAAATTCGTCAAGTAGGTTTATTTTTGCACCAACCTTTTCGGATAAAATAAAAAAATCAATGGAGTAACTCTTTTTTCAAAAGTTGTCATTCTTTAAGTTGGGACTGCTAAAATTATGTCATATTTACTTTAAGGAATGAAGATTCAATAGGATATTGCGTACAACTTTCTTATATTTTGTAGATATATTATATATAATATATTTTATAGACTATACGTTTAATCGAAATGTAAAAGGAGAATTATAAAAGTAACTTTTAAATTCAGAAATTGAGAAAATGCTCATGCGAGCGCTATGAAAGTCGGTAGAGAGATATAGGGGATGTATAGTTTAAAGGGTTTAAGTTTTAACTATTAAATTACTTTGATCATCAGTTTTTTTTTTGGAAAAAAAAATAGTGCATGCATAAAAAAGGAAAATCGATAAATTACTATACTCTAGAAATTTTAAAAATATCATGGAGAAAAAAATGATGTGTTTTTCTTATATTAGCTTTAGATTCAAGTCAAGGATTATGTGTTTTCTAATACCAGCTATATAATACAAAATAAAATTGTCTTGTCTTTTCCAATCAATGCCTTGCAAGTCTAATTGGTAATGCAGATCTAATTCACAAAGAAAAATGGAGCAAGTGGATGCCTCAATCTGATATAGATTTGATTGAATTAGAATTTGATTTAAAATTATTTAGAAAATCTCCACATTAAAGAACTTGTCATATAAAAAAAACCCTGTTTAATTAATTTGTTAAGTAGGTTATGACTCATTTTTAAACTATTTTGCCCATTGTCGTCCATATTTGGATGATATTATAGAGAAAAAGATATTTATCGTGCTTTATTTTATTATTATTTCTTATTCATTTTTTTTCAAATGAGTTGTAAGATTGTGATATTTGGCCCATTGATGGTATAATCAGCTAAATACCCCACATGACACTTGGTACTCATATAAGCGTGTGTTACCTAGTTTATACGTTATTCTCAACTACACATTACAATTTATTTATTATTTAGTTGGAAAAAATCTCTCATCGAAGTCAAAGTCTTAACTTACCTTAATTTGAAGCCCTTCAAACACTACGAACGGTCTCCTTAAAGTCTCTGAATGCTCGAAATCTATTCAAAAGTGTACTCTACAGGTTTAAACGAGTGCAACGATACTCATATTGCTATCAAACTAAAAGTCAAACCCGAGCTTCAAGGTCAAAATCACAACTTGACACATCTTTTAGTTACCCATGCAACCACGAGTTTAAATCTACAGTCAATTTTCAAACCAAATAACAAATTGACCTTGGGTTTCATGATTAATCCTCTTTTAAACCTAGGTCAAAATCTTAATATTTTTCAATTTAAATATGCAAATCTAAGCGTTAAAATAAATGGATAATCTTAATATTACTCAATACCAAGCTGAAAACACCTATCCAATAATCCAACACAAAAATATATCTTTGAATCACCCAAATTTCGAGTCTCCAACTCCTAAATGTGTTTTGGAACAATGAAATCCGATTTGAAATACTTTATACTGCCAAGTGATATCCCTTTGCGATCGCTATGAGGCCCTTCGCAATCGCGAAGTGTAATCCACCCCACGCGGCCGCAAACTCTCAGAGCCGATCAAGGACCATTCAACCCTCGGCGAACGCGATCCAAGGCCGCACAATCGCGAAGGCCAAAAAAGTTGTTGCACCAGAAAAAATAAATCTGGTGCAGCTCGAACATGGTTTTAGCCCTCCAACAAATACATTGAGTTTCAATCTGAACATACGTACAAGTCCAAAATCAGTAAATGAACCTATGGGAAGCTTCAAACCACGAATCTAAGTCCCTTTAATTCAAATTTTAATTTTGGTCAACTCTATGGACTTTAAGCCATTAATTTAGGTTCAAGTGCTTTAAAACGCTCCCGAACCCTTTGAGAATCGTGCCATCCATACCCGCAAGTTATAAATCATCAAATGAACCTACTGAAAATCTCAAATAGGAGAAAGTTTCTGAAACTCAAAATGGTTGGACGGGTCGTTACACTTTCAGTCTATCAAGTTGATAAAAAAGATAAAATGTGCAACTTCTTTCGAGAGATGGTATATATAGATTGCACTATGAGTGTTTTGGGGATGTGATGATTTTTCACACTGCATATTATGCAGATAGATATGACATGATTTGAGCTTTATTTATTAGAATGAATAATCATTGACAATTATCTTATATGTGCATTCTTGTGTGATGAAGTTATCGGTTATTTCAAATATTTGGCAAAGAAAGAAAAGAGTACCAGGAACAAATTTTACCGATCAAGCTCATGTAGAAGTGTTTGTCATTTAAAAAAAGTTATTCTTCGTACGTGCTATTATTTCTGTGAATGATATGTTTACACTAATATTATAAAGAGCCCATCATAATATTAAAAGAAATCGAAAGTTAGAAACTATTTTGATAATTTTTTATGAAGGTGCCACAAAATGATAAGAAGTAATGCTTGGCTTCAAAAGCTATAGAATTTGAAAGTGGTGTCCTAAGATTTAATGATTCTATGTTCTCTGTAGATAATAAAAGTAGAACCCAAATTCATCCTTTAGAGAAATGCCATGCTAGACAATTAGTATAAGTGAATTTGTAAAGCACTATGAGCATTTGATATGCGTGATATTGAGACAACGGAAGATTACAAATATTTAAACCTGTAGTTAGATTTTCATTTTCTATTCATTTGCTAAATTAGGAGGCTTAATCCGAAAGTTCTCAACTTATGCATCTACCCGTGCTTTTAACGGCAAAATCTTCAATAGAAACATGTATAATCATCAAGGTAAGTGTACATTATATTGAAATCATGCGATGAATCGAATTCAAAATTCCTTTAGTTCCCTATAATTCATCAAAAAATAGTAATGAACTCTCCAATATTTCAAAACTAACATTTTTATATTCTAGACGCACCTTCTTCGCAATCGTGATGTAATTTAAGCCAATAGCTTTGCGATCGCGCATGACCGCACTGCACAAACAATTAGGCCTTCCAATGTATAGTCCCGTGAAATTTGGTAAAGTTTTAAATCCTTAATGTGTGTCAACAACGATTAAAATTACCATCATGTAAACTATGATTAACAGTAACTATCATTTGAACTTTCAACCATTATGGACTTCCTAATAAATGGAAGTAAAGACATAATAGTGCTTTAACAAGATACACGTGAACGCCTTTTTTGGTCAAACATAAGTTAAAAATTGGACAGACTCTATGGGGATGAGGTGTGTTGGAGGATGAGAACAGAATAAATATAAAATGCTAATTAAACACTTATTTTAACTATTTCCACCAAGGTAGTGATTATTTTCATTTCTAAAGACTTTTTGGATCAAATATTTTGACAAACCAAGCACAAAAAAATTGAAACATTTTTCAGGTGATGGGGGATAAGTAGGAGCGAAAAAACTCCATTGTTCATTTCCTTCCTTGAAAGTTTAGTGAAATAATATGAAGGTACCGAAATGGAAAACTATCAAAAACAATGAAACAAAAATGATATAGAAACTTATTGAAGCTGGAAGCGAGTGACAATATCATTAGTCTAGTATAGCTGCCAAATTTAAATCGTAATATAAGAGCAGCAAAAGAAGACAACTCCAGCGAGCTTTTCAGAAGTGAAACATAAACAAAAACATGCCACCACTCCCAACCCTTCCTATCACCATCTTAAGCTTCAGCGAATCTGGCATTGAAAAAAAAAATCAATAGGTGAGACACTATCATAAACCATGTATCCTAAGGAGAACTGTAGACGAGTTTTCAATTAATTAAATATGCTTACCCCAATTCAGAGAGCTTCAAGTGAGCCTCAGCATAGTCAGCAAAGAAGGCATCTTCATCCTGACATAACCATAGAGTTGCTCCTATCAGTCATACTACCAGCATTTACAACTTAGACGACGAGTATTTGGAGTTTATATATACTGACCACAGCATATTTCTCAACAAGGGGACGGAAAGAAGGATCAGAGAGGAGAGCCTTGTCTGATGGCAACTGTAAAAGCCCTTCTTTTTCCCCACTCAAAAGTTCCCTGACAATAATATGTGTTATAAGCAAAATGGACTGATAATAGTTTGCAGTAAAACATATTCCAGAAACAGAGAACTGAAAAAAGACATGTCTGTTTAGTATTCTTACGTGAAGTATGAGTTGTCAAAGATGAGGGGATTGGCGGTCCAAGGTCCCTCAAAACCAGAACGCTCCTTGTGGCACCTTCCCTGGAGAAAATATCACTAAGAATATAAGCATGTAGGAATAGAACCTCGCAACAAATAGGCTTAAACAGTAGAAGCAGGCAACAAACCAAGGTATGGCCACCAGAGAGTGCAACAATATCCTTGTCAGAAAGACCCATTTGTTTCACGAACACGTCCCTCAAGTGGTCAGAGCCTGCATTAGGTTTACATATGATTATCAAGGCAGGCAAATAGAAAGAAACTCATGCTCTTCTCCATAATATCCTGCAATCAGAATCTGCTCTATAAAGCAAGCTATCATAAGACAATTTGCAAAGGCAGAACTTACCCTTGGTGGCATCAGGCAAGCGACCTTCGACAGGTGGTTCTGGCTTGTCCTGGTAAAGGAATGTTAACATAGGTTCAGATTTCACCTAATGGGCAACTTTTATATTGACATGATAAAGTCAATTATCATCCACAGCATGAACATTTTAATGACGGACAAATTGCAAAAAGAGAACACTCGCCTTATCTTACACGAATCATTAAAATATGGAGCGAGAGAACAGATGTCAAAATAAGCAAACAGCATGGATTTCTCAAACAACCGCACATTTTGAATATATAAACCTTTTCAGTAGTGAAGCATATGCTTATCATAATTTGTTAGTTAACCAATACCAATTGGCAAATACTTCACTAATAATATTGGAAAAGAAAAAAGTATAAAATTTGGATAGAAGTTCCCAGTATCCCATGTCATTATTTCCATATAAATCAGGCCTCAAATTTGAAAGTAAGAACTATTCATTACACGTCAAACAAAATTGCTATAAAGCAGCAGAGACGGTCTGACTAACCTCTCTACCAGGGTGAAAGGGAACATCAGGTCCACCAGTAACCTCAACAGCAACAACACCAGCCAACTGCACCAAAAATGAAAATAACAAGTAAGTTCTGCGCTATGTTTAAGAAATAAAATAACAATGTCAGTTCTAACGATCAGTACAAGGAGTACATACTTGATAGAAATCAGCATAGGAGAGGATAGGAAACTGCTCCCTAATGGGCTCCAAGAGTCTGAGAGCAATGTCGATACCATTGTTTGCTCCATGTCCTTGTTCAGCTTTGAACCTCATGGTACCGAAAGGACCTCCAGTGTTTGAACACACATCGTAGGTACCAGCAGAGTGCCATCTGAGACAACACAAAATATCTTCAAGGCCACGGAACAACGAGAAAAAATTTACTGTCACCATCTCAATTCCCATGACACTTCCTAATTCAAATATTCCTAAATGTGTAATGCCATCCTATTTTTTTTGTTGATCAGGATGTAATGCCATCCTTTTATACACAATTCTCAAAAATCACAATTCATTATACCATTTAATCTAATGTATTGTATTCGGCTGTCAAACTAATCATTCAACCATTATTTAAAACATAGCTCCACTACCATTAATGTAAAAGATGCCGAATTAACATATTAAAAACCGTGCCAAATGGAGGAGAAATTACTTCTCTTTTGTAACTTGAGCAGCTCAATAGCAGAGGTCTGTTTTAAATATTTACAATAAGTAAAAGGCAAATGAAATCTGCAGAAGCAGCAAGAAAGCAATTGAAGAGAACATACGCAAGACGGAGCATAAGAGGAGCACAATTCTTCTCAGCAATGAGTCCTCTGAGTTTCCGTTTACATTTGTCAACAGCCTTGAGGTACTCCTCGCTCACGGTAGGATAGGACTTACCCATAGCAACTGTTCTACAAAACATGTAAGCACAATAAGATCCAAAGTTTCACAATCCAATACACATCAAGATATTAACTGATCATATACTCTTGTTAAACGTGAAATACATAACTATAGTTAGGTCAAGAAGGCTTAATGTATTTGTTAAAAAGCCGCTGTAGTTAAAATTAAAAGAAAACCAAATATAATGTGTAAACTATAGTTTATTCCTTTGGATAGAGAAGTCAAAAATAGATATACTGCTACTTAAATCAACTTCCCCTACCTACTATTACATTTCTGGACACATTTTAGAAAAGAAAAGAAAAGAGTTTGTAGAAACTGAAATCTCAGGTCAAACTAAAATCGTAGTTAAAAGGAAAATAACATAGATTGACCCCTAAAATATACCCGAAATCTCGATATCACACTCAAACTATTAAAGCGAGCTATTACACCCCTGAGCAATTAAAAAGTGAATTTATTTACCCCATGATACACACATAACCAGTTGCACAAGGGAGGTGTTACATAATCATGCGCCACATCAGCGCCAAGTAAGAAATCTTTTAAATTTTAATTTTTATATTTTTTTCCTTTTCTTTTGCTTAAAACCTTATTTATTTTTCCTTTTTTTTTATTGTAAAATATATTTTTATATAACCCCCCCCCCTCCCTTTCTTCTTCATCTTCAAAACCAACTTTTATTCTCCATCTTCGACCACGCCCTCCACCACCCACCCACCTCCTTTCCTCTTCTTCTGAAAAAACTAAGGCTGGCCAGTGGGCCGGGACGACCCGACCCCGTCCCGACCCCGCCCCGGTCCCGCCCCGACCCCGCTCTAAAAAAAAAAAAAATTTAACGGGGGCGAGACTCGAACTCGGGACGGGACGATGTCTCGTCCCGCTGCACCCGAGCCCGCCCAGGCCCGCGGACCGAGACCGCCCGAGCCCGTCCCGAGCCCGACTCGACCCTTAAACCCTTTTGCAAAAATGACCGTTGCACCAAGGGCTATTTTAGATTATGGCCGTTGGCCAATGGCCATTTTAGGCCCCCCTACCCCTTAATATTTATTTTTAACCCATAAGTTATTATATTTACACTTTAACCCAATTTTTCAACTATAAATAACTCATTTTCTCTTCATCTTTCTCACAAATCTTCCTACAATCTCTCTAATTTCTCAATATATCTCTACATTGTTTGCTAAATATTCAATTTTATTAATTCATTTGGGAATTGGGAGTGAAGTTGGCAACTAGCTTGAGGATCTTCCATCGAGCAAAGTTTCAATTTTCAACCTCTCGATTACACGCCGACGTTACGTCTGCTTGGGTACATTCGTTCCTTCATTAAATTATTATTGTCTGCTTATTTTATTTAGCGCACTTAATTTTATTGTCTTTAATTATTTATTATCATAATTAAAATGGAAGGATTAAAAGGTATGTTTAAGGGTAAGGGTAAGGGTGCTTCTTCTAGTAGAGGCAACCAGGGCAAGTGGTACTTCTTCTAGTCATCTTATTCCTACACAGATGATTTTGTTGATACTCAACATTTTCCTACAATACCATTAGATTTAGACGAGGAGTTATTTTACGGAACTCAAGAAGACTTTAATTTAGACGATGATCTAGACGATACACCCACTAATATTGTTGACAACACGCCCACTAGTGCACCTTCAACTGAAATACCTCCTATTCCCCTAGTATGAGACGAGGTCCAAAGAAACGACCATTAAAATCGGATGCATGGACATTTTTTGATAGGGACGTAGAGAATCAAGTAGCCATATGTAAAATTTGTAAAAATGTTTTAAAATTTAAACTGGAAAAGGTCACGGTGGGACGGGGTTTAATTAGACACGTAGTAAGTGCTCATCCACTAGGTATGCCCAATACCAGGCTTCAAAACCGGGTGCAAGAACGCCGCCTCCATCGGGACAAGGTTCACATACCGACATCGTCGGGACCAAATCTGGTCAAATTAACCCTATGACGGGGAATTGTAGGCTCTAAATACAACAAACATAGAGATAGGGAAGCAATATCAAAATTAGTTCTTTGTGGAGGGTTTGCCTTTTTCATTTCCTTCATCTCCTGCTTTATTCATTACATTAGAGATATATATAATCATGTTTTTAACGGTTTTCCTAGGTCAACTGTTAAGAGAGATGTATTTAAATTTGCGCATGAATATCAACAATATTTACGTTTTCATTATATCATTTTAATGGCAAAGTATCTATCACGCCTGATATAGGTCGTAGTACTAACGGCCATGATTATTTAAGCGTAACTTGTCATTGGATAGATTATAAATGGTCTATGCAAAAACGTATTTTAGCGTATAGATATATAGATGATAGGCACACTTGGTACTTTTATTGCAGAAAATATTTATCAAGTGTGCGATTATTACGAATTACCGATAAAATTATGACTATTACATTAGATAACGCTTCTAATAACAATTACGCAATTACAATGTTAAAAATAGTTTAGCTCCATCTTTTCCGGACCATTTTCATATAAAATGCGCGTGCCATATATATAACTTAATTGTAAAGGATGGTCTATCACTTTTTGAAGACATTCTTAGTAAAATACAATTTGCTATAAACTTTATTTTTAAAAGTAATAAAGTACAACGTAGAAAAGAATATAAAAAACTTGTCACGATTGTGGACTACCTTATAGAAGAATTCCACAAGAAGTATCGACTAGGTGGAATTCTTTATACGAGCAACTACTTGTTGCTTATGACTATAAATTACCTATAACTTTATTTTTTAACTCTCATAATAAAAACCCGGTGATATGATTTTAGATAGTGATTGGGTAAAAATTTCCTAACTTATTGTATTTTTAGAGAAATTTTTTCAAGGAACAAAAGAATTTTCCAGTATATATTATCCTACTATTTCAACTATGTTATTTTATATAACTCTAATATTTTTATTACTTAGTGAATATATGGAAAACCAGTTTATAAGGCAACTATTAAAAATGTTTGTCAAAATAAAAAATATTTTATTCCTATTCCTTCTATTTATATTATTGGTTCTCAGATAAATCCTACTATTAAAATAGACGGTACTAAATCACTAATTGAAACTATTTACGATTGTATAGAAGTACTACCACCTCCAAGTCCCATAAATCTAAATCACCCACCACCTATTGAACAAACTAAAGAAGAAGTGTTGAATAGCGTAGAACACCAATGCAAAAATATATATAGATTTTATCAACAAGAAAATGTTAGTAACGTACCGGCTACCATACCATCTTCTTCATCTTCAACACAACCTCACAAAAGACATGCCGCTTCGCGGCTAGTATTGAAAGCCTCGTAAATAGAATGTGCGGCCGCACTCTACTAACCAAATTAGCGAGTTGGATATTTTTGTTTTGCGTGGTTCTGCGTATCAAGAAGTTATCAATGAAGATGGACAAGAAGACTTCTTTGAAATCTTGGAGGGAATGAGAAGACCTTTCCGACACTTTCATTGATGGCTCGAGATGTTTTGAACATTCTGCCGCCATCAATCAAGGCTTGAAAGCGCTTTTTCTCGCAGGCAGATATCAAATAGGAGACCACAGACACTCATTGGCCGGAGACACTTTGGAAATTGCGGTATTAGGAGATTGGATACGAGCGGAGTGGAGAAGGTGCGGTCAACCTGAGATCAACGAAGAAGATGATGAAAACTACAACGAAATCTTAACCGAAGGTAGTGGAAGCGACGTGGATCAATTTGACCAACAAATACCTATTCCAACCGAAGAACCACATGAAATCATCAAGCAATTAGAATGCATTTTTTGAAAATGTAATTTTTTAATTGCAATTTTATTATGTAATTTGCAACTTTTGGACAACACCATAAAGTTGCAATTTAGATTTTAGACAATTGTATTTGTATTACAAAAAATCATATGTCTATTAAATAATATAAGAGGCACAAAACAAATTTTGGGATGTTTTTATTACACTATCTTGTTTTGTTTATTGAGTTTTTATACATATGTTATTTAAAAAAAAAAAGGAAAACCCGACCGCTCGCCCCGAGCCCGACCCGAGCCCGCCTTCGCCGATATCGACGGATCGGATCGGATCGACGGATCGAGCAGTCCCGCCTGCATCTGACCCCGCTTAGACCCGCTTAGTCCCGATCCCGACCCCTGGCCGTCCCGCCGACCCCTCGACCCTGCCAGATCTGCCCGCTGACCCGAGCCCGGCCCACTGGCCACCCCTAAAAAACCCTCATTTTAACTACCCTAGAGGTATTATTTTTTCAAATTGGAGAGCTGCGATTTTGATGGCGGGTATGGTGATGGGTGCAAATTTTATGGTGGTTCTTTCAATTTTGGATGGTGTCAATGGCGATGATGTGATTCCGGTGGTGAATTTAGCTGCATTCAAACACCACGCTGCGTCTTTTTGAGTTAGTGAAGCTAGTAGTTTACCTCAACAATGTCGATTTCTAATTTCTATGAGGTCAATTGCATTAATGTTGAAATTCCTATTGAACATAGAGAAATTTAACTTCGAGAAAAAATGATTTTACAAGTAAGAGTATTTTTTAATTTTCTTCTTTATTTTAACCAAAAACGCAGTGGAAAACACCTATACACATATTTCACAAGATCAAGGCCATAAAAGAGCTTGAAAACCTTGAACAAATATATATACGTTCGTTCCTACTCTGTACACACTTTAGAAAAGAAAAGAAAAGTACTATACACATTCATAGAAAATAATCTATGCACATATAAATTCATATCAAGTTCAGATATAGTCTTAAAAATTACGGATCCGCCTCTATTAGAATCACATAATCCAGCAAAAAAAGACATTTCAGAAATAAAAATGTAGTCGAAAACATCTATACACATATTTCACAACATCAAGGCCATAAAAAATGAATGAAATATATAACTAAAAAAAACACAAATAAAGCTGCATTAGAGATAAGAACCTGAAAGCCAAAATGTTAAACCCTAGAGAGAGAAAGAGAATGGCACGAGCAGACCACAAGCATCGTAATGAAATGAAAATGATTTTAAGCCAAATGGAGGAGAAGAAACAGAAGGTTCTAGTACGTCAATGTAGACCGTAGGATGAGGATGAATTGAACGGCCGAGATTGGTTTAATATAGTGTAAATGTAATTTAATGGTTTACTCCCTCCATTCTCTTAATTTTGCACAATTCTTAAAAAATAATACTAATAAATAAAGTATATAATTTAAAATGATACTCATATTAACTGATATATAATTTTAATAAATTTAAAAAAATAATTTAAAATAAATAACTAATAATATAATTAAAATACAAAAAAATTATATTTTTTTTATATACTAAAATTTATTTGTAATATAGTAGATAAGTAAAAGTGAAGGAATGAATTAATTTAATGGATTCATTGTATGGGTAGGTGAGTGAATTGAAAATTGGAGGAAAGTTGAATTTCTTGTTATAGAAAATTGAAAATGCAATTTGGATTTTTTGAATTGTGGACCCCATCAGGTCAAAGACGGACTTTCAATTATTTATGTTAATTGACTAAAAAGTCCTTAGGGCGACCGTCCTTAACGAACAGTAAGAAGAAGAAAAAAGATTGTCTTATTAATTTCAAATTAAATATATTCACTTATAATAGTTACTATAAATCTATTTAGAGATATTTTATAGTAATTATTTTTCTTCTACTTTAATATCTACAATAATGGCAGAATGTATATTTTCTTCTTATATTGTAAAATATATTTTTTAATTCTAAGTTTAAGGTCCACGTTAATGATTAAATATTTACTTTCCTTTTAGATTAAAGCTCTGTAAAGGAAAAACAATATTTTTTAATATTTAATTTCCTTTTTATTTTTTTATAAAAAATATGTACTTTCTATTTAGACCCAGTGCATGAACATTGATTTCTCTAATTTACCTTTCCTAATTTCTTGGATTTTTCCATAATAATAATTAAACTTGCATTCTTAACAATGATGTGTATTTTTCCTTTTTTTATTTTGCAATTGTTCATTTCTTTTATCAACTTTTTCATTATTCACTAGTACTTTTGTTTTGCCAAATTACCTTATACTAAACGTCAAAAGTTGGGTACCATATAGGAAATAGGGAGAGGAGATAATAAGGTGTTCCAAGATCAAGACCAAAATTACATATGTTCTTAGTTTTTACTTTTTAGTCCAATTTTATATCTATTAGAATTTTTGTTAAGGACAAATATATTCTCAACTTATTTTTTATGATATTTTATGCCATATTCTTTTTTCAATACTTTTTAAATCATTACTCTTCATCTTGTAAGAACAGATTTACTCATGTTCTTTATTTTTCCTTCTATTTATCACAATCTAACACAAACTTTAATTTAAAATTCTTTTCATAATCATGTTTTTCAAGAAAAATAATAAAATGACACCTCAAGACAAGCACATAAGGGGTAGGCAGGACATTTCATATGGAAAACATCTGCAAAAACAAATGTGAACGCATGGATGCGATAATAGATTCCGTTTTAAATAATGAAAGTTAATTCACCTAGCTTGTGTCCTCACTTCTCTCGCTGCCCAATCATTTCTCATATCGTGGCGTGGAAATTGGCACATCTGGGTGATAGAAGGACCTATCACTAGGGGTGAGCACGGGTACAGGGTATCCAGATATTCGATCGGAATCGACACTAACGGGTAAGTTTCGGGTAGATATATTATAATAATGGGTAGGATCCTGATAGTAAAATTAGGAACCGATCAATGTCGGGTCCGGTTCCGATTCCGGCAAATAGAGACATGGTACCCGGACCCGGAACCGATACCCGGAACCTATAAAATATTAAATATTTTTACTTTTTTTAGAAACATTTGGACCACTTTTAACTTTCTCCAAAATTGTTTGTTGCACGCCTGCACATTGATTTTCTCCACCCCAAGACGTAAATATTTTAGCTTTTTCACCCCTTTATTCTAGAATGTTCTTTGTGCCCTAAGAGAAAACACTCAAAACGCTCTCAATAACAATGTCGTTTTAGCTACACCACCGAGCTTCATCGTCGTCGTTGTTGAAGCTTTCTCTCATGTACTTTCATCGTTGTCGTCATTGAAGCTTCACATTTGCCTCTTTCTCTCCTTTGATTGTGTTCACGTCATTCCTAAAATGCATATGGGTTCATATCTAACTCTTCAATTTCTTTTTAATATCATATGCTTCTGTTCTATTTCAGGCAATACTCATCTTCAATTTGTATTACTTTTTTATTTGAAATGTAAATCTATTTTTAAAATTTGTGTATATTTTTATAGTTGTGAAGATGAAATTTAGGGATTTACTAGTATAATAAAGCTTTTCTTTTGTATCGAATAGCTTATGAACACGAAAATAAGTTTAATTCAGATATTTTCAAATTTATTTTGAAATCAACACGTTCAATTAATTGAGTGTCAAATTTGGCTTGCAGTTTTAGGTTTTGGTAACAGAATTAGCTTTTCTACAATGAATAAGTTTTCTAAAACTTCTTATAAGGGTACTAAAAACTCCGATTGTAGGCTAAAAAACTACTTGATGAAATTATTTTAGAACTCTTTTTTATTCTCATAGGCTTAAAAATTATTGCTTAATTTGTATTTTTTATTTACAGGGTACCAGTGGACCAGCAACCTCACAGCCCCGACCCTCCACCACTGCCTTCTCATCTCATAGAGACTCGTGCACAACACGGGATCTTCAAACCCAAGGTTCACTTCAATCTCTCCATACAAACTTTATCACCCATTCCAAAAAAATCCAAAACTAGCCAAACTGGACCCAAATTGGAATGCGGCCATGTGCGAGGAATTTAATGCTTTAACCAAGCAGAACACTTGGGATTTGGTACCTAGACCAGAAGGTGTGAATGTTATCCGGTGTATGTGGCTATTTCAGCACAATTTCAGAGACAGTGGTGACTTAGAGAGGTATAAAGCAAGACTAGTTGCCAATGACACTAATCAGTAGGAGGGTATTGATTGTGGAGAGACATTCAGTCCGATTGTTAAACCGGCCACTATTCAGACTGTTCTCAGTATTGCTATGGGCATGCATTGGCCGATTCATCAGCTTGATATCAAGAATGCATTCCTTCATGGGGATTTGAAAGAGACTGTGTACATACATCAGCCTCCTGGCTTTGTTCATCCGGCAGTTACGCAATTTGTATGTCATCTCAGGAAGTCATTGTATGTATTGAAACAGGCACCCCGTGCTTAGTATCACATTTTGTCAGGTATCTTCTGCAGATTAGTTTTGTATGTAACAGGTGTGATAACTCTCTCTTCACCTTTCACCGAGGTAGCAGCACTGCATATTTGCTATTATATGTCGATGACATTGTTCTTATTGCCTCATCTGACGGTTTGAAGAATGAAATCATTGCTCTACTCCGGATCTGCAGTCATTATGTTCCTGTGTCAGCGTAAGTATGCAGAAGAGATAGTGTACACGGCCAAGATGGCAAATTGTAAAATTATGCCAACTCCGGTGGACTCAAAATCCAAGCTTATTGCCAATGACGGTGCACCCATTTCTGATCACTCTTTATATCGGAGTCTAGCAGGTGCTCTTAAGTATCTTACATTCACTAGGCCTGATATTGCATACACCGTTCAGTAGGTGTGTATGTTCATGCACGACCCCCGAGAGTCCCATTTTGATGCCCTCAAACGTATTATCAAATACGTTAAGGGCACATTAGACTTTGGATTACACCTATACCCCTCTGCCCCAACCAAGCTACTTGCCTACACGGATGCAGATTGGGCAGGATGCCCCAACACACGTCGCTCCACCTCAAGGTACTGTGTATTTCTTGGGGATAATCTTATCTCATGGTCCGCCAAGAGGCAGGCCACACTATCCCGTTCGAGTGCTGAAGCAGAATATCCCGGTGTTGCTAATGTAGTTGTTGAGATCTGTTGGCTCCGAAATCTTCTTTTAGATCTCCAGTGTCCACTCCGCAAGGCGTCTATAATCTATTGTGACAACATATCTGCCATCTATATGTCTCATAATCCGGTCCAACATCAGCGGACTAGGCATATTGAGATGGATATCCACTTTGTGCGAGAGAAGGTTGCCCGTGGTCAGGTTAAAATATTACACGTGCCTTCCTCTTATCAGTATGCAGACATACTTCCGATCCAGCCTTAGCGTTCGGCCTCCTCCCGCTCCGTCTGAGGGGGAGTATTAGCGAATATTCGCCGAATATTTTGTAATTATGATAGATGTATATTTAAGGTAACTTAGGATTCTAATTGTATTAGGAATCAACATTTGTAAGGTAAGTTAGGATTCATACCATATTAGGAATCAACATTTGTACAACTATATATATTGTGAATAATGAAAGGAATCCCTAAGGGAAATTATTCTATCTTACAGAATACAACCTAATTTGCGTAAATAGCGATGACATCTAACTCCAACTTATTAAGCAAATCTACTAGCATACCAAAATCCATTTTAGTTCCTAAAGGAAGATAATAAGTCGAAATCAATTAAATAATATAGCAAAATAAGTTCAAACCCCAAATAACGTGAAAGTATCGTAAATATCCATAAGGTTTGATAACACAAATCACGAGCTACTAATCCATAGTAAATATAATTATTTCAAATGAAATACTAGATGGAAGTGTTAGATATACATAATATACACAATATACATGAGTATATTTAGGTATATTATGTATATCTCGGGTCTAGGTAATTGCACTGCCCACCCGTGGGCAATCTCCTTCTCCTTTACTTTGTACAATTATGTAATGTAATGTTTTAGTGTAATTAATATTGTACACTTACCATAATTGTATAATTGGTATCCAAGTAGAATAAGGTTTTATGAGTTTAATAGGAATAAGATTTTCTTATTATGAAAATATATAAATTGTATATATACTCTTTCAATTAATGAAAATAATCAAGGGATTATTTCTTTCATGTATCAGAAGTCTAGGTCTTAAAATCCTCTCTCTAAAATTCGTCCAACTTCCGTCGCCTACATCGAGTTCCGAGCCCCCTTATTCTCGGATTTCGTGCCCGATGGTTCCTCCTATCTTTCCAATTTTTCTTCCAAATCCCTCAATCACATATTGTTCTATTAGTATGTCTACATCAAGAAACGCGTTTCAATCTGCCCTTGCAGTTTCTAACATCAAGAATAACACCCCTCTTATTCTTGAAATAGAAAACGTCAAATATGCGACGTGGGCAGAACTGTTCAAAATTCACGCACGCTCGCATCAAGTCATCCATCACATAATCATTGCGGCTCCTGAGTATACGGAGGTGCCAAGACGCGAGGATGGTCTTAAGTTGTGGACGACTATTGATGCTACTGTCCTTCAATGGATATACTCTACAATTTCTGCCGACCTTTTGCAAACAATTATTGAGCCTGACACTACGGCACATGCAACTTGGGATAGACTTAGTGATATATTCCAAGATAATCAAAATTATAGAGATGTTACTCTTGAGTAGGAATTCTCCCACGTCAACATGGAAGACTTCCGTAACGTTTTGGCTTATTGCAAAAGATTGAAGGAACTGGCATACCAACTTCGCAATGTTTGCACGCCAGTTTCGGATGATCGTTTGGTCCTCCAAATGGTTTCAGGCCTCTCCGAGGCCTATAGCGGTGTTGGTACGCTTCTTCGACAAAACAATCATCTTCCGCAATTTTATCAGGCTCGGTTTATGCTTACACTCGAAAAAGCAGGCATGGCTAAATAAGCGACTATCGGTGCTAGTCCCGTAGTCATGATGACCGAGTCCACTTTTCATCCTACCGATTCCAACAACTCGGGCCAATATCGCAACAACGGTGGCGGCAAAAAGGGATAAAATAAGAAAAATAATTGCAAGAATTGCGATGACAACACTAGCGGCATCTAGAATAATGGTGGTGACAGTGGTGGCCCTCGGGGTGGTCAACAACAACAACAGTTTTGGGCCCCGCAGTGAGCCCCAATACAGTGGTAGTGGGCCCCACAGTTTGGGCCAAACAGTGGCAACCCATCGTTTCAGCCTCACTAGCAGTGGGTTGGCCAGCAGCAGTCGAGGCCCAACATACAGTGGCCCAATTTCAGTAACCCATCTGGGCCGAGGCAGCAAGTAGGGGTACTTGGGCCTCGACCTCCGCAGGCTAATCACGTAGTGGCCCCCACTTCTACCGACATCGAAGTCGCAATGCACACGCTTTGATTAAATCCTCCAGACCCAAATTGGTATATGGACACCGGTGCCACTACCCACATGACATCCGATTCATGTACTCTCTCGTCTTATTCCAATTTGAGTAACCCTCGTGGCATAATTATTGGGAATGGTAATTTTATTCCAATTCGTGGTTATGGTCATAAAACTTTGTCCCCCCCATCCACCCCTTATCTTGAAAATACCCTACATGCCCCCAAATTGATTAAAAACTTAGTGTATGTCTGTAAATTCACCACTGACAATTCTGTGTCTATTGAATTTGATCCGTTTGGTTTCTCTGTGAAGGATTTCAAGACGGGGAGTCCTATCATGAGGTGTGATAGTAAGGGGGGATCTTTGTCCTATCACGCCAAGTTCTGGTCTATCTAGTCAAGCCTTGCCGTCAACATTTGCAGCCCTTGTTCCTTCCTTGTGGCATGCTCGTCTTGGTCATCCGGGGTCGTCTATTTTGTCTTCCTTAGATAATAATAATTTTATTTCATGTAAGGGTACACGTAGTACTCCGAATTGTCATTCTTGTTCTTTAGGAAAAAATGTTAGGTTGCCGTTTGTAGACTCTAATTCTCATACTTTAATGTCATTGATATTATTCATAGCGACTTATGGACATCTCCTGTTCTTAGTTCTTTGGGTCATCGTTATTATGTTCTCTTTTTGGATGATTATTCTTAATTTTTATGCATTTTTCCGATAGCGAAAAAATCTCAAGTTTTTTCCATCTTCTTAAAATTTAGAGCTTTCATTAGAACCCAATTCGAACGAGAAATAAAAAATATTTAATGTGATAATGACAGAGAATATGACAACGGGGTATTTCAGGAATTTTGTACAACTAATGGGATCAATTTTCATTTTTCTTGCCCTCATACGTCTTCACAAAATGGGAAAGCCGAACGCAAAATTTGTACCATTAATAACATTGTCTGCACTTTATTGATTCATGCTTCCGTACCCCCGTCTTTTTGGCATCATGCTCTACAAATGACTACATATCTCCTAAACATTCTTCCTTCCAAATGTTTGACATATTCCTCCCCCTTCAAATTTTATATAATAAGATTCATTCGTATTCACATCTTAGAATCTTTGGGTGCTTATGTTATCGGTTATTTCCGTACACCACAATTAACAAACTTCAGGCCCGGTCTGCTCCGTGTGTATTTTTGGGGTTTTCGTCTAATTATCGTGGTTATAAATATTTTGATTTATCATCTAATAAAATCATCATTAGTCGCCATGTAATTTTTGATGAATCCAATTTCCATTTGCTAAAGTTAGTAATCCCGTGCCCAGTTCGTATAATTTTTTGGATGATGGTATATCCCCGTATATTATTCACCATTTTTCGGACATATCCCGCACCCCAAATCCTCCAGCGGACCTACTGCCCGATGGTCCCGCTGGTCCGTCGCAGCCCTCTGTGCCCAGTTTCGTCACTGGGCCAGTTTCAATAATTGGGCCAGTCTAGCCCAATACTAGAACTGGTCCAGTTCCTGCATCCGCCACTGTTTCTGCTTACCAAGTTGGGCCAGCAGACCCACTGCCTATTGGCCAGTCCGTCCCGAGTCCAGAAAATTCTCAAAATTCGCCCATTCTTTCCTGAGTCATAGACAAGTCACTCGTAGTTAACGAAATATTTTTAAACCAAAAAGACATTTTAATTTACATTCTAATGCTCTTAAATCACCCTTACCTCGTAATCTTGTGTCTGCATTAAATGACCCGAAGTAAAGGAGAAGGAGACTGCCCACAGGTGGGCAGTGCAATTACCGAGACCCGAGATATACATGATATACCTAAATATACTCATGTATATTGTGTATATTATGTATGTCTAACCGGAAGGAAGAATGCTAATGAAAAGAAATAGGAGGATGTTTGATGCTGACCAATCCAAACGGTTTATCCCGATTATTGTCAACATTCTCTAGTATTATTAGCGAATAAATGGGTATTTACTTTTAAACTACTTGAAAGGTTCAAATTACCATTCCTTTAAAGAAAACTTTAATTAGTGGATACGTGGACCGAACACTAAGCTTGTGCAGTTGAAAAATAAGAGCAAATATAATTTATTTTAGCAATGACAAGGATATATTTGACCCAACTATTAATAAATAATAAATTTGTTTAATTTCACCTAGTTTATGAGGAGAAATAATTTTAGAGTCACTTACAAAATATTTTTAATTTTATATCTTTTTATTAAGAGATCTTCATTTTTATGTATAAAAAATATGAAAAATAGCACATAAAAATCTGAAAATATCATTTTATTCAATCTTATTTCCTCTAATTTTATGAGAAAATCTAACCCCTTGCCGATAATTACTCTATACTCCGTACGTGTGGATGCCACATGTTAAGATCCATCAATTAGACGACCAAGTTGCCACTAGTCTCGGATAATACCATTCTTCCAAAAACTACGTGCTTTTGTTCTCATCATCATTTTGCTGTCAATGTCAACAAAAGGCAGCAGCTTTATTGGTCAGGTGCCTGCGGCCCCTTTGATTATGTGCCCATTTCCACGCCACGATGTGACTGAAAAACAATTGGGCAGTGAGAGAATCTTTTATAGCATTCATGCGTTCACATTTAGGTTTAAACTTTAAAGATGTTTCCTTATGAAATGACTAGCCTACCCTCTATGTGCTTGTATTGATGTCATTTTTATTTATGGCTGGCCATCGGGACTGGTTCGGGGCGGGGCGGGGCCCGGGGGACCGGTATTCGGGCGGGACTGTCGGGTTCTGCCAGTGTCCCATTCCGGTCTCGATCCCGTCGGAAAAGGGGCAAGGTATATATCGGATCGGGATCGGGTTTTCCATTTTTTTTTGCACTTGATTTTAAAAAATAACATATATAAAGTATAAACACCTCAATAATTGAACAATATAGTGTAATAAAAATATTTCAAAAATATTTTTGTGCCTCTTATATTATTTAATAGAAATATAATTTTTTTATAATACAATTGTCAAAATTGCAACTTTGTGGTGTTGAAAGTTGCAAAGAACATAGTAAAATTACAATTTAAAAAATTACATATGTAAAAATACTTTTTCTAGTTTCTTTATAATTTCTTGTGATTCTTCAGTTGGAATTGATATTTGTTGGTCAAATTGCTCGACGTCGCTTTCACCTCATTCGGATAATATGTCGTTGTAGTTTTCGTCTTCTTCTTCGTTGATCTCCGGTTGACCGCACCTTCTCCACTCCGCTCGTATCTAATCTCTGAATAATACTACAATCTCCAAGCTGTCTCCCGCTAACGAGTGTCTGTGCTCTCCTATTTGAAGTATGCCGGTCGAAAAAACACTTTCAGACGTTGTTGATGATGCTTGAATGTTCAACACATCTCGGGCCATCTTTGACAGTGTCAGAAATGTCTTCTCATTCTCCCTCCAATATTTCAACAAGTCTTCACGTCATTCTTCATTGAGAACTGCTTGGTGCGGTACAACACCCTACAAAATAAAAACATCAAACTTAATAACTTGGTTAGTAGTGTTGACACTATACATTCTACTTCTAAGGCTTTCAGTACTAGCCGCAGAAACATCATGTCTTTTTTGAGGTTGTGTTGAACAACAAGAAGATGATATGTAAGCCGGTTGGTTGCTAGCACTTTCTTGTTGGTAATACATATATATTTTTTCGCATTCATCTTGTAGGAGGAGTAGTATGACTAGAAGAAGTACCATTGCCCTTGTTACTCATACTGGAAGAAGCTTGACCCTTACCCTTACCCGTAATCATACGTTTCAATCCTTCTATTTTAATTATACAAATAAATAATTAAAGTAAATAAAATTAAGTGCGCTAAATAAAAGAAAGAAACAATAATAATTTAATGAATGAACGAATGTACCAAATGCTGACGTGTAATCGAGAGGTTGAAAATTGAAATTTTGCTAGATGAAAGATCTTTAAGCTAGTTGCCAACTTCACTCCCAAGTGAATAAATAAAATTGAATATTTAGTAGACAATGTAGAATTATAGAGAGATAAATTGAGATATTAGAGAGATTGTAGGAAGATTTGTGAGAAATATGAAGAAAAAACGAGGTATTTATAGTTGGAAAATTGAGTTACAGTGTAAATATAATAACACAGGGGTTAAAAATAAATATTAAGGGGTAGGAGTAGGCCAAAAATGGCCGTTGCACAACGACCAAAATATAAAATGGTCGTTGGTGCAACTGTTATTTTGTGCAAAGGGGAGGGGTTGGGACCGGGGCGGGACGAGCCCAGGTCCCGTCCCGGTTCGAGTCCCGATACCAAAATTTTTGTTATATAGCGGGGTAGGAGTGGGGTCGGGACCGAGCCGACCCATCCCGTTGGCCACCCTCATTTTTATTGGCGTAAAATACCTTTACAACGTCTTAAACTTGTAAGCAAATTTTGTTTAGTCATTACTGTAACCTGCTCCTATTGAGCACCTTCACAAATTTTGGAGATACTTTTGTGTGTGTCTCAAATATCATTATGTGACTAAATTAATCACATAAAATATATTATCTCCTCTAATTATAAACACCATCATATAGTGAAAAGCATAGCGATCTATGACTTACTGAAGTTAATTGTATAATTAGAGGAAATAACATATTTTAAATGATTAATTTATCTTCGTAATGAATATTTAAAAATATATATAATATTTTTAAAATCTAAATTATATTTTATATAAATATAATATTATTTATTCAGGTATTCGATTGAAACGAGTCATAATTGGAGTGTCTTAATAATACTTCAGGACAAATTTGATAGTTTTTGATGTAATAGGCCTTTATGTAATAAAATTTGATTACAAAAATGATTGTGATGGAGTACTCGATTCACAAAAATCCAAAATTCCTTCAACTTTCGTTGCACTCTCCTACCATACAACGAATTCATTAAAGATCAAAAAGGAAAAAATCCATTGGATTACATTCTATATACGAAACCAATCTCAGCCGTATAATTCATATCTCAATCTCAGCCGTTTAATTCATCCTAATCCTACGGTCTACATTAACCTTCTAGAAACTTCTCTTGCTTATATCTCCCCCAATCCATTTGGCTTTGTCCACTCTCATTTCATTTCAGTGCTTGTGGTCTGCTCGTGCCACTTCTCTTTCTAGGGTTTAACGTTTTGCCTTTCTCCTCGATATCTGCTTTATCAGGTTTATCGATCTCTAATGCAGCTTTATTTGTGTGTTTTTTTTTTTTAAAAAAATTATGTATTTTATTTTTATGGTTGATTAAAGTTTTCAAGCTCTTTTATGGCCTTGATCTTGTGAAATATGTGTAGACTATATCAGAACTTGAAAGGAAATGAATTTATATATTACTATTAATTAATAATATATGTTTTTTTGAGGAATGTATATAGATGTTTTAATGCGTTTTTTGTTTGACCAGAGGTTTTAGATTCTACGAAATCTTTTTCTTTTCTGAAATGTGAAGTTGATTTAAGTATATATACATACACACACACACACTAAGTTGTTCGGACTCTTCAATTTCCTGCTGCATTCGTGTCGAGAGGACGTGGGTGTGGGATCCATACCAGATTTGGTCAACCTAATTTGGGTAATTTGACCAAAATCGATGGAGAAATTCGGGATAGATATAGGGTGTGTTAGCTATGTAGGAAAATGTTTTTTGGAAAACAAGTGCGTTTCTTATTTTCTTGTATTTGGTAAGTATGTTAAAATATATTATCGCAAGGTAAATTATATGTAATCTAACAAAACAATACGGGGTGGAATGGGGCGGGGAGTGGGGGTGGCGGTGGCGGGGTGGCGGGGAGTGTGATGGTGAACTTGTTTTACCTGCTTCCATTAGGCAAGTCATTTTTCTCATTTTTAGGGAACTTATTTTCCTATAGAAAATGTTTGAAATTTTGATCAACCAAATATGAGAAAATTGGAAGATGTTTCTCCATACCAAACACACCCACAATGGTTTTTGTAATAAAAACAAAAGCTAAAGTGAAATTGAAGAAATTGGAATAGCTTGTCAGTCCTTTTCCTTTTATCTCCTTTTGGGATTTTGGGATTCTCCCCTTGGTCAATATTTATCCTCGAAATACGTTGTAAGTTTTCCACAGGTCTCATAATTTAGACATATAAATCTATTTTTAGAAATTTGAATTATTTTTAGCCAAATCCCCTCACCCTTATTCGTACTTGGACCCCCGAATCTTAAGGTTTAGATCATGAAGGATCCCTCCTCTAGGTCCGCACCCGTGTCCGAGCAACTTAGTTTATATGTGTATGTGTGTTTTGAACACTATATCTGAAGTTCTGGACTTATATACTACCATTAATAAAATTTTCAAGAAAAGAATGTGTGCATACATTTGGTTTTTCGATGAATGTATATAGATGTATTAACTACGATTTTAGTTTGACCAGAGGTTTTAGTTTCTACGAACTCGTTTTCCTTACTTTTCTAAAATGTGTCCAAAATCGGAATAGTAGGTAGGAAGTTGATTTAACTAGAAGTATATATATTTAACAGTAATATATATACTGTTGACTATATCACTTTCTTCAAGAAGTGATGGATGGACTATCTTTTGACTTCTCTGCAAAGAAATAAACAATTTGTCAAGAGTATATGATCGGTTAACATTGATTTTGTTTATATTAGCTATGATGAATTTTTGCCATCTAACTATAGTTATGTATTGCTTATTTAACAAGAGATCGGTTAATATCTTGATGTGTATAGGATTGTGAAACTTGGATCTTATTGTGCTTAAATATTGTCTAGAACCGTTACTATGGGTAAGTGCTATCCCACTGTGAGCGAGGAGTACCTCAAGGCTGTTGACAAATGTAAAAGGAAACTCAGAGGACTCATTGCTGAGAAGAATTGTGCTCCTCTTATGCTTCGTCTTGCGTATGTTCTCTTCAACTGGTCTATTACTCTTCTGCAGATTTAATTTGTCCTTTTCCTTTTAGCAAATGTTAAAAACAGACCACAAAATGCTATCAAATCTCTTAATTTACAAAATAGAAGTAATTTCCCCTCCCTTTGGCACGACTTTTAGTATGTTAACTCGACATTTTTAATGTTAATGATAGTGGAGCTATGTTTTAAATAATGGTTGAGTGATTAGTTTGAAAGTGAATACAATACATTAGATCAATTGGTATAACGAATTGTAGTCTTTCTGATTACCACAATCGTTTTCGACAATGGTATCCGCATTTAGGAGTATTTGAAATAGGTAGTGTCATGTGAATTGAGATGGTAGCATTAACTTTTTTTCTCGTTGTTCCATGGCCTTGAAGATATTTTGTGTTGTCTCAGATGGCACTCTGCTGGTACCTATGATGTGTGTTCAAAAACTGGAGGTCCTTTCGGTACAATGAGATTCAAAGCTGAACAAGGACATGGAGCAAACAACGGTATTGACATTGCTCTCAGACTCTTGGAGCCCATCAGGGAGCAGTTTCCCATCCTCTCCCATGCTGATTTCTATCAAGTATGCACTCTTGTATTCATTGTTAGTTTTGGTATTTGCTTAAAAATAGTGCAGAACTGACTTGTTATTTTCTCTTTGATGCAGTTGGCTGGTGTTGTTGCTGTTGAAGTTACTGGAGGACCTGATGTTCCCTTTCACCCTGGTAGAGAGGTTAGTCAGACTGTCTGCTGCTTCATAACAATTTTACTTGTCGTGTAATGAATAGTTCTTATTTTCATATGAGGCCTGGTAGAGAGGTTAGTCAGACTGTCTGCTGCTTCATAACAATTTTACTTGACGTGTAATGAATTGTTCTTATTTTCATGAGGCCTGATATGTAAGGAAATACTGAGATACCATGTGATGCTGGGAACTTCAGTCCAAATTTTATGCGTTTGGCAAAAGTCTTTTCCAATACTATTAGTAAAATATTGCTCAGGTGGTAATGGTCAACTAAAACATTATGATATGCATATGCTTCACTACTGAAAAGGTTTATATCTTCAAAATGTGCGGTTGTTTGAGAAGTTCATGTTTGCATATTTGTAAGGAGATTTGTTCACTTTTTGCAATTTCTCCTTCATTAAAGTGTTCATGCTGGTCCATAAGTAAATTTATCATGTCATTGGTTAAAATTAGTCATTTGGTGAAGTCTGAATCTATGTTAACATTGCTTTGCCAGGACAAGCCAGAACCACCTGTTGAAGGTCGCTTGCCTGATGCCACAAAAGGTAAGTTCTTCCTTGGAAATTGTCTTTATAGAGCAGTTACTGATTGCAAAACATTGTGGAGAGGAACATAAGATTTCTTGCAATTTGCCTGCCTTTATAGTCATATGTAAACCTAATGCAGGCTCTGACCACTTGAGGGACGTTTTCGTGAAACAAATGGGTCTTTCTGACAAGGATATTGTTGCACTCTCTGGTGGCCATACCTTGGTTTGTTGCCTGCTTTTACTGTTTAAGCCTATTTGTTGCGAGGATCTACTCCTACATACTTATTTTCTTTGTGATATTTTCTCCAGGGAAGGTGCCACAAGGAGCGTTCTGGTTTTGAGGGACCTTGGACTGCTAATCCCCTCATCTTTGACAACTCTTACTTCACGTAAGAATACTAAACAGACATGTCTTTTTTCCGTTCTCCTTTTTTTGGGATACAAACTGTTACCAGTCCATTTTGTTCATACGACATTTATTGTTGTCAGGGAGCTTTTGAGTGGAGAAAAAGAAGGGCTTTTACAGTTGCCATCAGACAAGGCTCTCCTCTCTGATCCTGCTTTCCGCCCCCTTGTTGAGAAATATGCTGCGGTCAGTACATATAAACTGTAAAACTCTATTCATCTAAGTTGTAAATGCTTGGCTGTATGACTGATAGGAGCAACTCTTTGCTTATGTCAGGATGAAGATGCCTTCTTTGCTGACTATGCTGAGGCTCACTTGAAGCTTTCTGAATTGGGGTAAATCATATAATTAGTTGAAAACTTGTCTGTGTATCTCTGCTTATAATTGGTTTATGATAGTGTCTCACCTATCAATTTGTTTTTTAACCGCAGATTTGCTGAAGCTTAAGATGGTGATCGGAAGAGTTGGGAGTGGTGGCATGTTTTTGCTGCTCTTATAGCATGATTCAAATTTGGCAGCTAATATTAGACGATGCTTTTGTCACCCAGTTTTTAATAAGTTTCTGTTTCCTTTTTGTAGTTTCATCGTTTTTGATAATTTTCCATTTTGATACCTTGATATAATTTTGCTGAAGAGATCTTCCCTCTGAAAGATGGCCAGTGCTGGATCAAATCAGTAATTCAACTTGCCTAGATCAGAACTAAAATTAACTCAAAACAAGCCAAAAGTCATAAGTTGGATCTATTACCTCAGATACCATTTTCTCGATATAATACCTAACCTCAACACTCTAATCAACATCCTCCTTACAACCAATACAAAACTAAGCTCCTTCATAGTACATGGTAGATTCACTAATGCAACAAATGAGTTGCCTGAGAGATGGACAAAGGGTATAAAAGGCAACAGATTCAACCCAAGACATGACAAAATTTAATTTTATTAAAAACAATGTTATTTAATCGATTTAAAACTTAAAATAAATTACATAAATTAATTTACATTTTAATCATTCTAGAACTAAAAGTCTTGCGATAATAGGCTCATCTTTGGTGTTCTCAGCTTTAAGGTAATTTCTGTCATTTTAAGTGCTGACCAGCGCTTATTCACCTTTACTGCTTATATACGAAAAACAAAACAAGTTGAAGTACTTAAAAAGTACTTTTCAACATTAGGTGCTTAAAAAGCTACTTAAATTTAGCTAATCTAAACGGCTCTTACACTCAGCTGTCTAGAAAGACTACCGTGATTGAAAACATAATATTAATTTGATAAATTGGTCTAGAGATCAGACATGATGTTTTCCTGTTATATTTACTGTTTGTTAGTATTAAATAGATGAAGGATGTATTCCCAACCAACTGTAAATAATGGGCATCCACTGTGAATTATATAGGACCATGGAAACTTTATACAGTGAAACCTGTTTATAGTGGCATCGTTTGTCTGAGAATTTCATGGCCGCTATTGTCATTTTATGTTTGAATCTCATTTTAGCCGTTATAAACGGAAGTATGTATATAATTATTTTTCTGTACTTCCTATACTACATATGAAAATAATATACTTGTTAATTTTAAAATTTCAATTGATTTTCATATCACATTAATTAAAAATTAAAAAGACTAATAAATTACAAATAAATTCATGACTAGTTGTACCACATCGATAAATAATTGAAATCTAATGAACATATGCATTTAAAATTAATTGAGAATTTAAATACAATTTCAAGTTTGATGTAAGAATTATACAATTGTGGGTTGTTTTATAAATTTCAGTCTCTTAGCGATAATATAACGTTTGAAGGTAATTTTATAAAGAGTGTACCGCTATAATGAATGTTATTGCTGTTATAGGTAGAATGTTGTTATAGAGAAGTAAAATATAACATGAAAAATTGATTCTGTAATAAAATGATGTTATAGTGAGTGACAATTATAGAGAGATTTGAGTGTAACTACTAATAATTACTGTGGATTAAGCGTTTTGCTATTGTACTTGTCTACTAATTACTAGTTTTTTTTAGACTCCGGTAATAACTAAAACTAAGATTTGACTATAAGTTACAAAAGCATTGGACGCATAATGTATCAAGTGGTTTCTAATTTTATTTATTCAGTTTGGAATGCTGAATATCCAATCTCTAATGGCATGTTTTATCATATGTTTTTACCAAGTCAATAGTCAAATTTGAGTTTGGTGAATACTAAAGACCTGAGAATCTAAGTGTTTTCACTTGTATTTTTAGTAAACAGTTCAACTCTTGGCATTTCGGTCCATGGTCTTAGATGAAAAACAGAATTCTCTTTTAGCAAATGCGAATATTTTTCCTTTTCCCAAAATAGAAACCTATCTTCACAATCTCCCCAGTCTTAACATCTAAAAGAACAAATAAGAAAGGGAAGAATATAATTGACAAAACATTCAGTAATAAAAGGGGAAAGGGTAAAAATACTCTTAGAACTATTTGAAATAGGTAAGACGTAAACTCCGTTTCACTTTTGGCTACAAAAAAACTCATGTCATTATGTTTTTGGTTCATAATTGCTCTCTAACTCTAATGATTGAAAGTATGTATTGTTGGTTGCAACAAATGCAGGAAACGGAAATTACAAGTAACTGTTAAGTATTACAAGAAACTGAAATTACAATTAACTTGAACAATAAACTGGAATTACAATGAACAATAAACAATAAACTGGAACAGTTTTTGGTATGCTGAGTCGAGTGTTTGCACTGTCTTTAAGACAATATTGCCCCGTATGTATCCTTTGTACGTCCTGGACAATTGTCTCCCAAGATAAAACAGCAAATGAACAAATGAGCAAAGGAAACTCAAGTGCTACCGTGAAGAATTTTGAGTAATGAAATGATGCTAGAAGGTAGTAGGAAGACTGATTTCGTTTCTGTTTTTGTGCGTCTATTTGTGTGTCTCAACAATGGTGCAAAGGGTCTTTATATAGTTGAAGGAGAGGCTTACCAACAACCCACATAATTGCATGTTTACTGGCCAAGTAATGACAATTATGGAGGTAGTAATTCACCAAAATAAATGGTGAATTTGATGTGCAACGGATGACATTTAGGAAGAGTAATTCATCCAAAATAAATGGCTGAATTGAGTGCTAGTTGACGTTCTGTTCTCTGCCCAATCTGACTTTCTTGAAACTTCAGGGACCAAACTGTACATATAGCAAAGTTCTCTGCCGAATTTGACTTTCTTGAAACTTCAGGGACCAAACTGTACATATGAAAGAATTCTGGTCCAAAAAGATAATATCAGAAGAAGCACAACCCACATCACAGCCCGAGACCCGGACCTGACGGGCGCGCGGCGACGGCGCGCTTGTGGGCTTTCCTCGAACCGAAGCACATCTAGGTCCTCCCTCCTTTAAACACATGGGATACCCCTTGGGGTCCCAAACCCCAAGCCAACCTTGAGACTTATAAACAAAACAATTCTTTCTTCCCCCACTGATGAGGGAGAATTGATCTCAATACCACACTTTTCCATGCATCAAACACCTCAGTTCGTGGACCAATATCTCTTTCATTTCTCAACGAAATTTGACGATCCTTGGCCCTACGGTTATCTACTTACTTAGTAGATTATGCACGTGTGAAGAACCGGATTCTCCAACATGCGGAACACTAGTGTTTAAGCCGTTAAAGTTGGTCGGACGCAACTCCCGCCAAAGGCAAATTTTCAACATGTATGTCCTAGAGACAATCATTATTAGGGACAAATGTACTTGAACACATTCATATTATTAATAAGATTAATGTTTATGACATTTGCGATTATTGAATTATTATTTGATTGTTTGTAATTATTCATTAATGTGCATCCCTTAAGCTTACGTTGTCATTAATAGAGTGAGATATTGATGATAGAGCGTAACTCTAAAATAACCTCGACTAATGATCATCGAGAATGAGATATCGATGATATGTTATAAGTCGACATGTGGTGTGCATCATATTCTTAGAGAATGTAGTATGTCTCACCTGCTGCTAGTAATGGTTACTAGTGATGGATACATGAATACTTTTAGAAAGTATTGGTATACCATGCTGATAAACTATTTGTTAGACATGTCTAGAGTGTTATCAGCGTGTGGGATATAAAAGTCCTTTGACTTGAGGTCAATACGCACCTTGTTTACAGAGTAATGTACTTTGACCATGTCTTAAGCTTAAACTCCTTATAGGATAAGACACGGCTTGTGTTGGATACATTATGATGTAAATTAAGGTGGTAATTGAGCCAAGAATATGATTCATTCCTCGATTGGATATTCGAGAGAGCACTCAACTTCTCAGTGATATTAGGTCGACCAAGCCATTGGCCAATGTAAGAGACATATTTAGAATATGGTCTAGTTGTCGACTAATATAGATGAGATAAAGTGATCAAGCCATTTGGATAGACACATGGCAAATCCTAAGCTTGATCGAGTGTGTCGCGAATGAAAGAAATTTATCATCTCACATAAAGGTTATGTTTGATGGATTCATGTAAACGTACTTTATATATTGAATTCGTTGTACGGTGCAGTCTAGGAGTTCCGTATGGACCTTAATTGGATTAATGTCGATATATGAAGGCCTATAGGATCACACTATGTCGATTGTCTCTTCGATCTAAGGGTGTATTCAGAAAGTATTAAATATTCGATTTGGGATCGAGATATTTAAATAGATAATAACTATGGGATAATTTCTATTAGATTAGAATTATTTAATTAAATCAAAATTTAGATTTTAGATTTAATGTGCTGAATATATTTATTAAATGAAAACGGGAAACATAATTTTTTACGGCGTAGTGGCGCTCGCTAGGTCACAATGACTGCGATGGCTACCGACTGTCCTACTATACCTCGGTTTTTGGGCCAGGCTTAGAGCCCAATCCTAATCAGATTTTTGCCCTAATTTTAACT
Source organism: Anisodus acutangulus (assembly GCA_029783415.1). Taxonomy (NCBI): domain Eukaryota; kingdom Viridiplantae; phylum Streptophyta; class Magnoliopsida; order Solanales; family Solanaceae; genus Anisodus; species Anisodus acutangulus. Next base: position 40,906,937 of record CM056506.1, on the reverse strand, counting down.
ATAAATATAACACTCCCATTGTTAATTACCACACCAATTCTATAAACTAATTCTAAACTTAGAGTCTAGGACGAAACTCACTCAAACCTCTGCCAAGATTTCCTGACTTTCTTGACATAGGAATACACCATAGCATAGTGCTTGCAGTCGAAGGGACAATCACGTGTAATCCCTAAGTAAAGACTCCATATTTATTAACATGTAAGTGTTCATGTTTTATGTTACATGTTTTTTATTGTCATATAACCATACCAGAAGAAATTGGTGGGGTAAGTAAGAATAAAATTTTAAACTTCCGATGTGCCTTACTTATGTGTTTTGAACCCAACAAAACCCTACAATGATGAGCTCCTAGAAGAGTCGGATCCTGATTCCGAACCTGAAGATTAAGCCCTTAGTGTTTTTTGCTCCTTCTGTTGATGTTTGTTTAGGGGGAATTTTTGCCCATGTTTGATTGTAATGACATTGGTATTTTTCGACCCTCTATCAATAGATTCTTCTTTTTCAAATACCGCATTTTGAGTTATTCAAACGGGAAGAATACTTTAAAGAAGTGATTTATAAATGGGGTGAATAATTGACCAGGCTAAATTCTTCTGGCGACTTAAACTAATCGGCCTCATTTTTTTCGGTACTGTGAATAAGATGTTTCTTATTCATTTTTTGCATAGTCGTTGGAATTTTGTTTATTCTCAAATTTCTACTTCTTGGTGTGTTTGTACTACCAGAAATAAACAATCATTAAAAAGGTTCGACACGAATCATATAAAGATGATGAGGATTTCTTATTTCGTAACTTGTTTAGTTTACATTTTCATCCGAAATAAGTAAATACCGTATCACCTTTGTATTCTCCGTCACATTTCATTAAGTTATCATCTATTCTTCATCTCCATTCTTGTAACTGTGACCGTCCGAAGAGTTTCAAGTCTTATACTTCAGACTCAATTTCTTTGGTCCTTACTTGAAAATTGCTTGGACTTCTTGAACTTAATTTCTTCCGGCGGGGATTCAGAATGAATTTCTTCCGGCGGGTATATTCCCCCGAGTGTTTGTGTGTGAAGACTCAAACATTGATTTTCACCTTATTAACTTGCAAATGGGGCAGTCCCTATTCGTCATTGCAACATGCTTTTCATTGTTGTCTTATTAAAAACCCGCCATAAAACCCATTTGGGATAAAAACTGGACTATGAAAAAAGAGTGCATAACGTGTTTTTGGTTTAATTTACGGATGGTTCCCGGTGAGGATGAACTGCATAACTTCGGTAGCTTTTCCTGCGTACACCATTAGTGCACACAAAAGTGAACTAATTAAATTAAAATTAAGTACCAAACCATACCTCAGTAGTAATACCGCTTCAGATGGATGTCGTTCCAGTTGTTTGGCAACAATGTTCCGTCTTCTTTGGCTAACTGATATGACCCATTACCGGTGATACCTGCCGCTCGATACGATCCTTCTCAATTTGGACATAGCTTTCCCTAATTCAGATCCTTTGTATTGATGGTTACTTTTCGGAGGACTAAGTCTTTTTACATGAAATGTCTAAGCTTTGTCCTCTGGTTGTAATATCTTTTCATTCGTTGCTTCTGAGCCATCATCCGAACCAGGGCTCTCTCTTGATGCTCTCCGGTTAAATTTAACTTAATTTTCATAGCTTCATTATTATCCTCTTCGTTTGAATTTCTAAACCAAAAATTTGGTTCACCTATTTCCACCGGTATTAATGTTTCTTCCCTGTATACTAATAAGAACATAGTCTCTCCAGTGCTTGACTTTTCCATTGTCCTATATGCCACATATTTCCGAAAATAACTCTCTCCATCCCCCCTTGGCTCTTTCCAGCCTCTTCTTTAAGTTCTGGATAACTGTTTTGTTTGTTGACCTAGATTGTCCATTACCGCTAGGATGATACAGAGTCGACACGATCATTTTAATCTTTAATCCCTCATAGAACTTCGTAACTTTCATTCCCAAACCGACTCCCGTTGTCACATGTTATCTCTTTTGGAACCCCAAATCAGCAGATTATATGGTCACAATGAAGTCTATGACTTACTTTTCACAAACCTTTTTTAACGCCCCTGCTTCAATCCATTTAGAAAAATAATCAGTCAAAATTAAAAGTAATTTGACTTAACTTGTAGCTGCCGAAAGGGGACCAACAATATCCATCTCTCATTTCATGAACGACCTCGGGGACACCACTGAATGAATAAGATCTGCCGGTTGGTGAATCATAGGAGCGTATCACTGACATATGTCACATTTTCGAACAAATGCCTTTTTCCGTTCCTCCATTTTTGATAAAAATATCCAGCTCTTATCAACTTTCTAACAAAAAGCTCTGCCACTGAATGGTTGCCGCAGACACCCTCATGAAATTTCTCATGACATAGTCTGTCTCTCCAGGACCAAGAAACCGATTTAATGGCCCGTAAAAGATTTTTTTGTATAATTGCCCGTTGTGCAGATAATACCGGGCATCTTTCGTTTGAAGTGCCCGGTACTCTTTAGGATCTTTTGGTAATTTACCTTTTTTCAAGTACTCTATGTACTCGTTCCTCTAATCCCATGTTAATCCGGTGTAATTTACTTTGTCATGACTAACATCCATAGATGAGTTCAGCAACTGCACAACTATTCATGATTTCAACCGACTAGCGTCCGTCAAAGACCCCAAATTGGCCAATGCGTCAACTTTCATGTTTTGCTCGCATGAAACATGTTCCTCTGTCCACTAGGAGATGTTTTGGTTGACTACTAGGAGAGAATCACACTTTGACTCGATGATTTCAACCTCCAGACTCCGAGCCAGCTCTAAGCTTGCAATCAAAGCCTCGTACTCGGATTCATTGTTAGTCAAATGAACAGTTTTGATTGATTGCCTAATGGTTTCCCCAGATGGGCTCTTTAGAACTATGCCCAAATCGGACTCTTTCACGTTGGAAGATCCACCAGTAAATAAGGTCCGAACTCCGGTGGCCCCAGAGGCAAAAAAATTCAACATCTGGGAGCAACCCCGAGCTAAAAGCTACCACAGAGTAAGCCATAACTTATGACTTAATAGCTGTACGAGACTTAAATTCAATATCAAAACCACTAATTTCAACTGCTCACTTAGCCAACCTCCCGGAGAGTTAAGGTTTATGCATTATGTTTCTCAAGGGGTTGGTAGTGACTGCACATATAAGGTGACATTGAAAATAAGGTTGCAATTTTCTTGGAGCTGTTATCAAAGCCAAAGCTAATATCTCTAGGTGAGGGTACCTAATTTTCGCACTTGCAAATGTTCTGTTAACATAATAAATTGGAAATTGTGTACCTTTTTCTTCACAAACTAAAACAGCACTCAACGCAACTTCGAACACAACCAAATAAAGGAGTAACTGCTCATTCTCCTTCGGTTTCGCCAACAATGGCGGGCTCGAAAGGTATTTTTTTTCAAATCTCTTAAAGCCTACTGGCACTCTGGGGTCCATTCGAAATTATTATTTTTATTCAATAATGAAAAGAACCGATGGGTCTTTTCGGATGAATGAGAATGAAACGGGTAAGGGTCGCCAATCTTCATGTGAGTCTTTGCACTGACTTAATATCCTCAAGGACCTCCCAAATATCTTTAATTTCCTTGATTTTGTCCAGGTTGACCTCGATTCCCTTGTTTGACGCGAGAAAACCCAGGAACTTGCCGCACCCGACGCCGAAGGCACATTTCTTCGGATTCAGCTTCATGTTGAACTTCATTTGTACATCAAAGGTTTTCTGCAAAATGCTTTATATGGTCCTTTGAAACCATAGACTTGACCAACATGTGATCTATATATACTTCCATAGTTTTACCCACTTGATTTTCAAACATGCGATTAACAAACCATTGGTAGGTTGCACCGACATTTTTCAAACCAAACGACATTACGTTATAACAATAAGTTCCATATTTAGTTACAACAGAGGTTTTCTCTTAATCATCCGGGTTTATCCTAATTTGATTATATTCGAAGTAAGCGTTAAGAAAATTCAGTATCTCGTGTCTAGCCATCACATCGATCATTAAATCAAGGTGCGGCAGTGGGAATGAGTCTTTTGGACAAGCTTTATTCAGATCTTTATAATCTACACACATCCTTAATTTATTCCCCTTTTTGGGTACTACAACTACGTTTGCTAACCATTCGAGGTAATTCACTTCCCCAATGGATCCTACGTTAAGCGCTTTAGTTACATCTTCCTTGAAGAATTTATTCTTGTATTCCACGATAGGCCTTCTCTTTTGCTTCACTAGTGTAAATTATGGATCCAGGCTCAACTAATGAGTTGTTACCTCGGGCGGAATTTCTGTCATGTCTAAATGAGACTATGTAAAATAGTCTACGTTAGCTTTAAGGAAATTGATTAATTCAAGATTGAGCTCCGGAGTTAATTCAATGCCCATGTATACCTTCCTTTCTGGCCATTGTACGAACAAGATTACTTGCTCCAATTCTTCAATGGTTTACCCTATGGCATCCGAGCCCGCGTTACCACAAAATACCTCAAAACCCTAAATTCTTCTTCTGCTTCCTCCTCCGTTTGTTCTTTTTTACAAATTGGAGCAGTGTTCTATTGATCATCATCTTTTGTTGCTTTGTCATAGGGCCCGAGAGACGACTCTGACTCATGTAATTGCTATTTTCTTTGTTCTCATTCTTTGGCTTGTTTACCGACTCGTCGATGGCAAACATCTCCTTTGCCGCCGATTGTTCTCTATGAATCAGTTTAATCCTATCCGGAGCTGGAAATTTCACAGACAAATACAGCGTAAAGTGAACCGCCTTCATGTCATGAATCCATGATCTCCCAAAGATTGCATTATACCTCATATCCTCATCTATTACATAAAATTTGATTTCTTTTTTCATTTCCCCAGCAATGATTGGCAATATGATTTCTCCCTTGGTTGTTTTGCTTGCCATGTTGAACCCTGATAGAACCCTAGTCGCTGGGACAATTTCGTTAAGCATATCCATTTGTTCTATGACCTTTCATCGAATGATGTATGCTGAACTACCCCGATCAATCAGAATATGCTTGTTCTAAAATAAATTGATGTTTACAGAAATTACCAATGCATTGTTGTGTGGAAACAATATGTCTTCTGCATCGTCATCGGTGAAGATTATTGCATCATTGAGTGGTATTTCCCAAGTCCGCTTCTTCCGTGTTACGGACACCTAAATTTTCTTTGCCATTGAGAAAGTTGTCCCGGCCATCGCAAATCATCCAATGATCATATTGATTATATGTCGCGGCGTAACCGATGTGAATGGTTCATCGCATTCCATGTCTTTGTCGTAGTTATCTCGTGCTCGATCTTTTAGGAATTCCCTCAAGTGACCATTCTTCAAAATTCTAGCCACTTCTTCCTGGAGATGCCGACGATCCCTAGTTTGGTGGCCATGAGTACCATCATATATCCACATTGAAATTATACTCGGATTGTCTTGGGGCCTCGGTCTCATTAGCAGATGACAAACCCACTCATCCTTTACTCTGTAGTCCATTGTTGTTACGCTTATCGAACCCTGACCTTTCAGGCACTGAAGAATATTAATTTTCTTGACTCCACTCCGATCGTGACCTCTCTATCAGATTGTAGGATTGATACCTATCCTCAGTGACCTCAACTCAGATTCAGCACCATGCTTTACCCTATCTTGGTGACAGTTTCGACTGATCGACCCTGAAGACTCCAGAGGCCTCAACTGGTCATATTCAACTCTGATTTTGGACTCGTATCTGTTGTGAAGGCCTCTGCCATCCATTCCTCCGGTACCACTGGTAGTAACATCCTTTCCTTCTAAAATAGGATAACGAACTCGCATAACACCTCCGTATCACCTTGGGCAATTTTGAAGATATCTGCCTTCCTGGCTTGCACCTTACTTGCTCTGACATGCACTTTAACAAAAGAATACCATGTCATAGCTCTCTTGGACAAAGTTTCACTGAACTTTTTAAATATGACATATTATATCTCATCTGGCTCCATGTCGTTGCCTTTTACCCCACATATATATGTCGTTACATGCTCTTGCGGGTCAGCCGTCCCATCATACTTAGGGATCTTGAACCTCTTGAGTATCAATTTTGGTGATGTGCTCGGTGGGAAGGCAACTGACCCTTTCAATACTGGATTAGCTCCCGAAATATGATCTATCCTAGTGTTGAACTTCTTTTTGGCCTTCTCCAACTGAGTGGTTAAGACTTAACATTTGGCACATCAGACGTGCTGCTATTTCCTAAGGTCGATGTCTTCCTCGGTTCCAGCCACCGTGTTGTTATTAGTGATGCCGCCACGTGGGGTTTCGATGGAAGTGTTGTTTTTCAGTAACTCCGTTATAGCTTTTGCTGTTTCTCCAACACTTTGAATATTCTTGCTAGGTTAGGACCGGTAACTCTGACCGCATTTTCAGCATTATCTTCCTTGTTGTTTGGGGTATGACCCCCTAACGGTGCATCGTGACGCCCAAGGAGAAGTCACATGCTCATCGACGATTCTTGGCAAGTTGCCAGATCAATCTGCTAGCCATTATTGTTCAAACCTTTGTTGTTGATGTTGTTATTCAACTTGTCTACTCTATTTTCAGACATTTTGCGACCTGAAATCACAAGCGTTACCAGTAAAAAAAGAAAATAATCGAGCTTAAACGGTACCACAATTATCCTTATCCCCACGGTGGGTGTCAAGTTGTTTATCCCAAAAAGGTACAATTGCATTTCTTGTGTGGTTTAAATGATACGTCGATTAGTCTAAACAAAGCGTAAAAAAATTAGATCAACAAAGTGATAAAAGTAAATGTAAATAAGTGAGCAAATAAATGATTGGATAGAAGTAGCCTGTTGAGTCTAGGTCCGGAAGAATATCACGTGAGTAGATCTCCAAGATAACTCCGAACTGAACAAACCAAAGATAAATCGAAACAAGAATGGAAAAAGTATAGTACAAATTACTTAATGTAAGTAAATATGATTGTCAAGAGAAAACTTGGATGCCCTCACAACAATGTAGGTTGGGTTCCTTTTATAGAGATGAAATTGGGGCTTTAATTCCCACAAATTCCTCCGAATTAAAGTGCAATAATTAAGATATTAAAAGCTTTTAATTAAAAAAAATTATAACGCATGGCGTTGCATACGAACCAGATCAATCGTCATTAATGCCCGTACTCTTCCTCGGATACAACAACAATATCTTGCCCCATTTTACTTCTTAAGAAGCTCACACAGTGCTTATTCTATGCCCGAGCTTATGCATATCCGATATTAACTCAAGTTGTACATGTGTACATGCCACGTCTTACACTCAAATTTACTGTATACCCTTATTTCCTCATTGACTTCTGTCTTCTATGTGTTTTTTATAAATCACAAAATTAGAATTATTGATTTGTGATTGTCATCATTAATATAATTATAATGCTAACATACAAAAATATACTTCAATTTGGACTAGATAAAAATGCTATCTGTTCGGTCAAATTTATAAAATTTGCTTATTTAAAAAGTTTTGTTTTGTCTGAAGTTCTTTTTTAAAAAAAGTACTTTTGGAGAGTAGCAGTTTATGTTTAGCTAATTAATTTGAGAAATAATTTTGTTAATATTAGAGTACTAGTTTTGCGTGTAACTTCCAAAAGCGCTTTTGAAGAAAATCTACTTTTCAGCTTCTGTTACTAGTGGCGAAGCCACAGAGCTACGGGTCCAGCTAGACCCAATAATTTTGGCTCAAACCTTGTATTTGTGTTAAATTTTTTATTTGATATATATAAACAATCTATTCAGGACCCAACAAGGAAATAGAATGTTGGTCAAGAGCTCATAAATTAAAATCCTGGCTCCACCTCTTTTTGCTGTTGGCATAGAAATAATCAAGGCGTTACGCAGGAGCTAATAATTGCAAAACTTAAACAATGATAAATCAGACAACAAAGAAAATACTAAAAAGGTATAACATTAATATGATTTAGTCAAGTGACCTATATATTGAAAAAACCAATATAAAAAAGCATAAAACCTATTGAGAGAATAATCTCCCCCTAAACAAGATTCTTTAATGACTATATTGTGGATGTGATTTTCTGTTGCGTATGAGAAGAAATGATCTTCTACTTATAGAAGTCCGAAACTTTTCCTCCAAGAAAAAGATAAATATAGTAGAGTATTTTTTTTACAAAAAAAACTTTTTCCACAAAGAAATCATCTTTGAAGTAAAACACAATTATGATAGAATCCAAATAAGATAGGAAATTCAGGGCAAACCTGTTACTACTCAAAAGAACTTACGTTTTTCTTAAAATTTTAATCAAACACCTTAATTTTTTAAAATAAATATTTTTTTTAAAAAATAAGCAATTTTAGCTTTCCAGACTTGACTAAATAAGTTATTAGTCTCGATGAATCATGTGATTTGAGATTAGAATAAAATGTAAGGAACCTGAGTGTATCATGATAGCTAGTTAGACACATATGACCCGTTAATCGACTTCTAGTAATTTGGTATAGGCTGAAGTCATCGACAAACCCTCCAACTTATTCGTGTATTCCACTTAAACCCTTCAACTTAGACTCCTACCATCCGATCCCTCAAAGAAGATGTTTAATGTGCCACATGGACACAACTTATTGAGGTGGCACAGTGCGTGAATTACACAACTTCAAAGGGCGTGAGATGCCAATTTTTCCTTTTTAAAATTCTGATAATCATTAAAAATTTATTTATATAAAAAAAGTTGTAACGAAAAAAAAGAAAAAAGCCCACCCTCTTCCAATGTGATGGCCATTATAGCAGTGGGGTAGTTGATTTCTTTGTTCGCCATTAATGGCGGTTCGCCGGCAGCGTGGGGTAGTGGTGATGAAAAATAAAGTGACGCGAGGGGGTTGTGGTGGTGTCATGGGTTGTTCGTGGTGGTTTGGTTAGCTGCTCGGTTCACCGGAGCTAGAGGCTCCTCGACAGAGCAATGAAGAAGACAAAAGGGCTGGTTGGCGGTGTGAAATAGCGGGGAGGAGAACGGAGGGCATGGCGGTGAGGACTGGCCAAAGTTTGTTGTGGTGGTCGGAGTTCAGGGTGGTGGCCGGAGACGGAGGAGAGGAGGGGCAATGGCGGAACAGAGGGGGGTGACGGGTGGTGTTTTTTTTTTTTTTTTTGTAATTTCATTTTTCTTTTTTGAAATTGTTGTAATTTCATTTTATTTGTTTAAGTTCATATTCACGTGTCATCACTTTATTTGACATTTTGGCGTGGGTATTATACATACTTTTATTATTTGGCGGCAGATTAACTTTCTATCCAAGTAGCACAGTAAACGTCTTCTTTGAGAGTTCGGATGGTAGGAATATCAATTGGAGTATTTAAGTAAAATATACACACAAGTTAGAGAGTCTATATTGATAACTTCAGCTTTTGGTATAATGTACGGATGGCAAGTGGGCCAGGTCGGCCCGATACCGCCTCGATCACGCCTAGTATAATGTAGGCATGGCCAGTGGGCCGGGATCGGGTCGGGACCGACAGGATTCGCCGCCGTCCCTTTCCGTTTCCAATCCCGTCGGGTTGGGGCAGGATCGGAATCGTTTTTTTTTGCACTTAATTTAAAAAATAACATATATATAAAAAAACTCAATAATTAAATAAGATAGTGTAATAAAAACATCTCAATGCTATTTTTGTACCTCTTATATTATTTAATAAACATATGATTTTTTTGTAATACAAATACAATTGTCAAAATTGCAACTTTGTGGTATTGTTTAAAAGTTGCAAATTACATATTGAAAAAAATCTGTTCTAGTTTCTTGATAATTTCATGTGGTTTTTTCGGTTGGAATTGGTATTTGTTGGTAAAATTGCTTCACGTCGCTTCCACCACCTTCGGATAAGATTTCGTTGTAGTTTTCGTCTTCTTTTTCGTTGATCTCCGGTTGACCGCATCTTTTCCGCTCCGCTCGTATTCAATCTCTGAATAATACTACAATCTCCAAGATGTCTCCGACTAATGAGTGTATGTGCTCACCTAACTGATATCTGCCGGCAGAAAAAGCGCTTTCAGACGCCGTTGATGACGCTTGAATGTTCAAAACATCTCGGGCCATCATTGAAAGTGTCGGAAAGGTCTTCTCATTCCCTCCAAAGATTTCACAAGTCTTCACGTCCTTCTTCATTGAGAACTGCTTTGTACGGTACAGAACCCTTCAAAACAAAAATATCAAACTCGCTAATTTGGTTAGTAGCGGTACAGCCGCCGTACATTCTATGTCAGAGACTTTCAATACTAGCCGCAGAAACAACATATCTTTTGTGAGGTTGTGTTGAAGAAGAAGAAGAAGGTATGGAAGCCGGTAGGTTGCTAGCACTTTCTTGTTGGTAAAACCTATATATTTTTTTGCATTCGTCTTCTACGCTAGACAACACTTCTTCTTTAGTTTGTTCAATAGGTGGTGGGTGATTTGGATTTTTGGGACTTGGAGGTGGTAGTATTGCTATACAATTGTAAATAGTTTCAATAAGTGATTTAGTACCGTCTATTTTAATAGTCGGATTTAATACATCATCAATAATATAAATAGTGGGAATAAGAATAAAATATTTCTTTATTTTGATAAACATTTTTTAATAGCTGCCTTATAAGCTGGTTTATTCATATATTCATTAAGCAGTAAAAATATTAGAGTTATATAAAACAACATAGTTGAAATAGTAGGATAATATATACCGAAAAATTCTTTTGTTATTTGAAAAAATTTCTCTAAAAATACAATAAGTTCAGAAAATTTTCTCCAATCGCTATCTACAACCATATCAGTTGAATTTTGATTATGAGAGTTAAAAAAATAAAGTTATAGGTATTCTATAGTCATAAGCAACAAGTAGTTGCTCGTATAAAGAATTCCACCTAATGGATAATTCTTGTGGAATTTTTCTATAAGATAGTCCACAATCGTGACAAGTTTTTTTATATTCTTTTCTACGTTGTATTCTATTATTTTTAAAAATAGAATTATATATATGACACGCGCATTTTATATGAAAATGATCTAGAAAAGATTTAGTTAAACTATTTTTTAAAATTGTAATTGTGTAATTGTTAGAAGAAGCGTTATCTAATGTAATAGTCATAATTTTATCGGTTATTCCGTAATAATGGCACACTTGATAAATATTATCTGCAATAAAAGTATCAATGTGCCTATCATCTATATATCTATACGCTAAGATACGATTTTGCATAGACCATTTATAATCTATCCAATGACAGGTTACCGTTAAATAATCATGGCCGTTAGTACTACGACCTATATCAGACGTGATAGATACTTTGCCATTAAAATGATATAATGAATAACGTAAATACTGTTGATATTCATGCGCGAATTTAAATACATCTCTCTTAACAGTTGATCTAGGAAAATCGTTAAAAGCAGGATTATATATATATATCTAATGTAATGAATAAAATCGGGAGATGAAGGAAATGAAAAAGGCAAACCCTCCACAACAACTAATTTTGATATTGCTTCTATATCTCTATGTTTATTGTATTTAGGGCCTACAATTTCCCCCGTCATAGGGTTAATTTGACCCTGTACTTGATCCGGAACAGTATGTGAACCTTGTCCCGATGGAGCGGACGTTTACGCACCCGATTTTGAAGCCTCGTATTGGGCATATCTAGCTGGATGAGTCCTTGCTACGTGTCTCATTAAACTTCCCCGTCCCACCATGACATTTTCCAGTTTTAAATTTTAAAACATCTTTACAAATTTTACATCTAGCTACTTGATTCTCTACGGCCTTATAAAAAAATGTCCATGCATATGATTTTAATGTTCATTTTGTTGGAGCTCGTCTCATACTAGGGGGAATATGAGGCATTTCAGTTGAAGGTGCACTAGTGTGTGTGTTGTCATCTACATTAGTGGGTGTATCATCTAGATCATCGTTTAAATTAAAGTCTTCTTGAGTTCCAGAAAATAGTTCATCGTCTAAATCTAATGGTATTGTAGGAAAATATTCAGTATCAACAAAATCATCATGTGTAGGAATACGATTCTTTCTAGAAATAGGACCCTTGCCCTTGTTGCCCCTACTAGAAGAAGCATGACCCCTACCCGTAAACATACGTTTAAATCCTTCAATTATAAATTTATACTTATACTAATAAATAATTAAAGTTAACAAAATTAAGTGCGCTAAATAAAATAAATAGACAATAATAATTAATGAAGGAACGAATGTACCGAACGCCAACGTAAAGTCGACGTGTAATCGAGAGGTTGAAAATTGAAACTTTGCTCGATGGAAGATCCTCAAGCTAGTTGCCAACTTCACTCCCAAATGAATAAATAAGATTGAATATTTAGTAGACAATGTAGACTTGTAGAGAGATAGATTGAGAGATTAGAGAGATTAGAGAGATTGTAGGAAGATTTGTGAGAAAGATGAAGAGAAAATGAGGTATTTATAGTTAGAAAATTGGGTTAAAGTGTAAATATAATAACTTATGGGTTAAAAATAAATATTAACGGGGTATGAGGGTTGGGAGGGGGGAGGCCAAAAATGTCCGTTGCACAACAACCAAAATGTAAAATGGTCGTTGGTGCAACGATTATTTTTGCAAAGGGGGACTTCGGGCAGGACCGGGACGGGACCAGGTCGGGCCTGGAGGGATTGGGGCGGGCCGGGACGAGATCATGTCCCGTCTCGGTTCGAGTCCCGATACCGCAATTTTTGTTTTCAAAAAAATCAGATTCGGGGCGGTGTCGGGCCGGGACCGTTCCGACCAAGTCCACTGGCCAGCCTTAGTATAATGAGGTAGTTGATTGATTACCTAACATGTGTTGGTGTCAGAAGTGGTCCTAGATCACTAACAAAAGGTGTTGGAATGGGTGACTCTAATAGATTGAGGGTCCCAAGAGAAATGTTGATCTAAGATTTAAGTATTATGAGTTGAATATTTAAGATTTTTAGTATTTAAATTATTATTATATTTTTAATGATGAATTTATATATATTATTTGTTGTGATATTAGTTGATTTTTACACAAAAAAATTATACGTCACGTCAAAAATATTGGATTTAGATAAATTCGATATCGAAAAGCTACATTAGCATCTGACCTCATCCAGCACCCGAGTGCACTAGTGGTCCTGCTCAAGATCTTATGCACTTTTATTGCAATATAAACATGATATTAACTCGTTCAAGTCCAATTCGATGGTTAATGCAGTAATGTTCATGATAAATAACTAAAATAATCAAAAGAAAAGGGAAAAAGTATATAAAAAAGAAGCAAAAATGACTTAGTTGGTAGTGGGTGGACGTTGTTATCTTGCTATATATATAGCCCTCTCTTTCTTCTTTCTTTTGTCCACTTATTAGTAGAGGTGGCCAGTGGGCCGGGCTCGGGTCTGACGGGCCGGGCCTAGCAGGGTCAGGGTCTGGGCGGGACGGGCGAAGGGGTCGGGGTCTGGCGAGACTTACTCCAGTCCCGTCCCAATCCCGATCCCGTCAGTATCGGGTCGGGGCGGGGTCCGGCGGGTTTTCCTTTTTTTTTAAAAAAAAAAAATAACATATGTATAAAAAAACTCAATAAACAAGATAAGATAGTGTAATAAAAACATCCCAAGACTGTTTTTGTGCCTCTTATATTATTTAATAGACATGATTTTTTTGTAATACAAATACAATTGTCTAAAATCTAAATTGCAACTTTGTGGTATTGTCCAAAAGTTGCAAATTACATAATAAAATTGCAATTAAAAAAATTACATTCTCAAAAAAACCTCTTCTAATTGCTTGATGATTTCTTGTGGTTCTTCGGTTGGAATTGGTATTTGTTGGTCAAATTGATCCACGTCGCTTCCACTACCTTCGGTTAAGATTTCGTTGTAGTTTTCATCTTCTTCTTCGTTGATCTCCGATTGACCGCACCTTCTCCGCTCCGCTCGCATCTAATCTCTGAATAATACTGCAATTTCCAAGCTGTCTCCGGCTAATGAGTGTCTGTGGTCTCCTATTTGATATCTGCCGGCAGAAAAAGCGCTTTCAGACGCAGTTGATGACGCTTGAATGTTCAAAACATCTCGGGCCATCAATGAAAGTGTCGGAAAAGTCTTCTCATTCCTCCAAGATTTCAAAGAAGTCTTCATGTCCATCTTCATTGATAACTTCTTGATACTGATGCAGAACCCCGCAAAGCAAAAATATCCAACTCGCTAATTTGGTTAGTAGTAGAGGTACGATCAAGACATTCTATTTCTGAGGCTTTCAATACTAGCCGCAGAAACAACATGTCTTTTGTGAGGTTGTGTTGAAGATGAAGAAGATGGTATGGAAGCCGGTAAGTTACTAGCATTTTCTTGTTGATAAAATCTATATATTTTTTTTGCATTGGTGTTCTACGCTAGACAACACTTCTTCTTTAGTTTGTTCAATAGGTGGTGGGTGATTTAGATTTTTGAGACTTGGAGGTAGTAGTACTTCTATACAATCGTAAATAGTTTCAATTAGTGATTTAGTACCGTCTATTTTAATAGTAGGATTTAATACAGAATCAATAATATACATAGTGGGAATAGGAATAAAATATTTTTTTAATAGCTGCCTTATAAGCTGGTTTTTCCATATATTCACTAAGTAATAAAAATATTACAGTTATATAAAACAACATAGTTGAAATAGTAGGATAATATATACCGGAAAATTCTTTTGTTGCTTGAAAAAATTTCTCTAAAAATACAATAAGTTCGGAAATTTTTACCCAATCACTATCTAAAATCATATCAGCTGGATTTTTATTATGAGAGTTAAAAAATAAAGTTATAGGTATTCTATAGTCATAAGCAACAAGTAGTTGCTCGTATAAAGAATTCCACCTAATGGATAATTCTTGTGGAATTTTCTATAAGATAGTCCACAATCGTGACAAGTTTTTTATATTCTTTTCTACGTTGTACTTTATTACTTTTAAAAATAAAGTTTATAGCAAATTTGTATTTTAATAAGAATGTCTTCAAAAAGTGATAGACCATCATTTACAATTAAGTTATATATATGGCACGCGCATTTATATGAAAATGATCTAGAAAAGATGTAGTTAAACTATTTTTTAAAATTGTAATTGTGTAATTGTTAGAAGAAGCGTTATCTAATGTAATAGTCATAATTTTATCGGTTATTCCGTAATAATGACACACTTGATAAATATTATCTGCAATAAAAGTATCAATGTGCCTATCATCTATATATCTATACGCTAAGATACGTTTTTTCATAGACCATTTATAATCTATCCAATGACAGGTTACCGTTAAATAATCATGGCCGTTAGTACTACGACCTATATCAGACGTGATAGATACTTTTCCATTAAAATGATATAATGAATAACGTAAATACTGTTGATATTCATGCGCGAATTTAAATACATCTCTCTTAACAGTTGATCTAGGAAAACCGTTAAAAGCAGGATTATATATATATATATAATGTAATGAATAAAACCGGGAGATGAAGGAAATGAAAAAGGCAAACCCTCCACAACAACTAATTTTGATATTGCTTCCCTATCTCTATGTTTATTGTATTTAGGGCCTACAATTCCCCCTGTCATAGGGTTAATTTGACCCTTTACTTGATCTGGGACAGTATCAGTGTGTGAACCTTGTCCTGATGGAGCGGGCCTTTGTGCACCCGATTTTGAAGCCTGGTATTGGGCATACCTAGCTGGATGAGCACTTACTACGTGTCTAATTAAACCCCCCGTCCTACCGTGACCTTTTCCAGTTTTAAATTTTAAAATATTTTTACAAATTTTACATATAGCTACTTGATTCTCTACGTCCCTATCAAAAAATGTCCATGCATCTGATTTTAATGGTCGTTTTGCTGGACATCGTCTCATACTAGGGGGAATGGAGGTATTTCAGTTGAAGGTGCACTAGTGGGTGTGTTGTCATCAACATTAGTGGGTGTATCATCTAGATCATCGTCTAAATTAAAGTCTTCTTGAGTTCCAGAAAATAGCTCATCGTCTAAATCTAATGGTATTGTAGGAAAATGTTGAGTATCAACAAAATCATCATGTGTAGGAATAAGATGACTAGAAGAAGTACCCTTGCCCTGGTTGCCCCTACTAGAAGAAGCACCATTACCCTTACCCTTAAACATACCTTTTAATCATTCCATTTTAATTATAATAATAAATAATTAAAGATAATAAAATTAAGTGCGCTAAATAAAATAAACAGACAATAATAATTTAACGAAGGAACGAATGTACCAAACGTCGACGTGTAATCGAGAGGTTGAAAATTGAAACTTTGCTAGATGGAAGATCCTCAAGCTAGTTGCCAACTTCACTCCCAATTCCCAAATGAATAAATAAAATTGAATAATTAGCAAACAATGTAGACTTGTAGAGAGATATATTGAGAGATTGTAGGAAGATTGGTGAGAAAGATGAAGAGAAAATGAGTTATTTATAGTTGAAAAATTGGGTTAAAGTGTAAATATAATAACTTATGGGTTAAAAATAAATATTAAGGGGTAGGGGGGGTTGGGGGAGGGGGGAGGCCTAAAATGGCCGTTGCCCAATGGCCAAAATCTAAAATGGTCGTTGGTGCAAAGACTATATTTGCAAAGGGGGAGAAATCGGGCGGGGTCGGGGTCGGGACGGGCTCGGGTCAGGCGGGCCTAGGGCGGGCTCGGGTCTGGCGGGATGAGACATTGTCCCGTCCCGAGTTCGAGTCCCGCCACCATTTTTTTTACGAGGGGTCGGGGCGGGACCGGGTCGGGCCGTCCCGGCCCACTGGCCACCCTTACTTATTAGACTATCTATCTTTACCACCTCTTCGTCTTAACCTCAAGTGTTAATGATGCATGACCGATTGACGTTGATGAGACGACTCGTATTGATGGGGATGGATGTCGACCGTCGCTTTAGGATAATGCTATGAATTTAAGCTCAAATTCGTTCATTTCGGGGATTAGCAAGGAATTCTCTATCTAGCATAGGGATGACAACGGGTCAGATCTGGACCGAATCCTACTAGATCCAGATCCATTTTCCATACCTGAATCCAGATCCATCGAGTTCATAAAAATCAGATCCAAATTCGGATCCACCGGGTCCACGGGTCGGATCTGGATCCACATGTAAAAAAATTTGCCTTGAATAATATTCTTACCTGTTGAAACTTTGTTAACAAAATGAAATCCAATCTGATTGAAAAAAATGACTGAATTCATTCAATCAACCTACACAAACATGACACAATTCTTTCAAAATACTGAACGAAGTTTTAACATCACAAAAAATAAAGACGATGAAGCAAAGTAAGTAAATAACAACATCATGGAAAATGCTCCAATTACAAAGGTCTTGAAATTAAAGTCTACAACAATGTTCTTTAAAATGCCAACAACATCTTCTATAACCTTCTGCCAAACTTGATAAACTAGTCTTCGAAGTCACTAGTTTCAACGTCATCAACATCCTAAAATAACAAAGAAACAATCATATTAAAAAAAGATAACGATAAAAATTCATCTCAATAAATATTCATGATTAAACATATCATTTACCATATCAATACAGTCAACTACTTCCCCTTCTTCTTCTTCAGAATCTTCAGTAACTGTCGAACAAGCACGTGTGCCCTCCAAAGTACCTTTATTTGAAAGAAATTGAAAAATAAATAGAAGGTTCATGTTAGAATTTTTTTTTGATATTAACGTAAATGAGAATAATCAATACATAAATAATAGATACCTTTAATGTCTTCGATCATCCAATTTTACAAGCGCATTAATGCCTCAACCGTTTTAGAGTGAAGCCTAGAATGATGAGAACTAATCACCCTTCCACCCATGCTAAAGGCACTTTCCGAAGCCACGGAAGATACGGGAATTGCAAGGATGTCCTTAGCAATTTTCTGTAAAGTAGAATACATTTGATCCCTTTTTCACCAATTAAGTACATCAAAATCATCATTCTCGGGTATAGGATCATCCTTCAAGTAATGTTCCACCTCACCCCTCACATTCATCTTTCTTTTCTTTGTTCTTTTTGCTTGAGCATATTCATCCTCATCATTATCACGAGACTCTTAAATTCCTCGTTTTCCAACATTTCTTGAAAAAGGTTCTTGGCTCTTGGATCTAAAACTGAAGCAATCACCAACATCTCATTAATATTATGCCAATATTTGTCAAACTTGTCAATCATATTTTTAGCCATCATTCTAATGGTCTCAACATCACTCTCCACCCAACGCTTCAAAGCAAGTCTTATCTCACACACTTTTCAAAAAAAAAATTAGAAGTAGAATAATTTCTACCGAAAAACACTCTAGTGGCCTTGTAGAAAATTTCCAACTCCTCACAAACAAGTTTTGCCATCATCCAATCATTCTCACTAGGAATAACTAACTTGAACTTCTTATTCATACGTTTTAACTTAGCAATTACATCTTGAAAAGTCAAAGCTGTATTAAGCATCAAGTAAATAGAATTCCACCTAATTTTGACATCAAGAACCACTTTTTTAGGTTTAAAAATATTCAAAAGCCGACAAGCCTCCTCAAAATTTTCAACCCTTTTAGGAGTAGACATCGAAAATAAAATGCAATCTCGAACTTTTTCAATTGTGGAATCAATTACTTCTAAACCATCTTTCACAATCAAGTTTAGAATATGAGCACTACACATCATATGCAAAAACTCCCCACCTAACATTAGATTCCTACTTTCCAATTTCTCCAACAAAACATTCATCATTGCATCATTTAGTGGTACAATTATCAACTACAACCGATGAGATTTTATTTTTCAAAGAATATTGAGACAAACAATCCATCAAAATCTTTGCAATAACCCCTTTGTACGTGGACATGGCACAAAACAAAACCTAAATAAACACATACATTAAAAAAAGCATTGTTGATTCGTTGATACATTAAAAAAATCAGCATTGTTGATCCATTAAAAAATCAGCATTTATAAATAAGAATGAGCTCATTACCTCAAGGTTCGATTGCGTAAAACCCATTGTTGATCAATGAAGTGAGATGTCACGACCATGTAGCCCCTTTTTTGGTTGGAAGCCGTCTACATGTCGGTAGTTATTGCAATTCTACCCTCATTATGCTCCAACAAAGCCTTAAGAGAACCTAAAATCTTCATTGTACATTTTCAAAATGTAACTCTTCAAAGTGTTCCTCGAAATCATCTTGAAAGAAGTATTTAGACTTCTCACGAACCTTATAAAACTTATATGATCTACAATGGATAAAGAATACTCATGAATTACCACCATACCAATCAATTCTCTCATTGAAAAGTCTTGATCAAATTCCTTTTCCTTTCCCCTTTCTTTAAGTTCTAAAGTAGTAGACCCATCGACTTCCGTTTTAACCTTCAATTGTGTTTGATCACTAACTTCAATCCGCAAATGCTTTCCCGGACACGTCTCTTAGAATGTTTAAGAAGATGTGAGGTTCCATTTGCACCATTATAAGAGAGTAAAAATGTACAATATTTATACTTTGCTCTTGTAACACCTTTCACTACGACCTTATCAAAAGATTCCCATGCCTAGGAAGTGAGTTTCTTGCTTGTTAGTTTACTTGATTGATTTTTTTCTTTTACTCCAAGCTCAATAAAACCTTCCGAATCCCGTTCTAAATCATCCACTCCACAAAGTAGAGGCACTGGAGGTGGGCTAGAAGAAGCAGCATGACTTTTATTAGAAGCATTTGCATTATTGTTAGATTGTTCACCATCCATTTCCTACAAGTTAATAATAAAAAATTTTAAAAACACAATGAGTATATTGACAGATATGTCATACAACAAACAATAACCCACCATCACCAATCCCAGAATCAGTGTACACCCATGAAAGCACATTTAAACTTCTCTTGAAGTAAAAGAACCATATTGAAGTGACAAAAGATGCAAGATAGAACTAAAATTGAACTCCTCTGTTTTCAAATGAAAGAAATATATAGCAATGAGGGTTTCTAATTTTGAGAATTTTTTACTGTGAAAGTTGGAGTCTGGTAGGGTTTCTACTTTTGAAAGAAAAAGCAATGAGGGTTTCTGATTTTGAGAATTGGAGGCTTGGAGCTTGTAGGGTTTCATTCATTAGAGATATATTTCCGCTTAGTTTTTTATTGGGCCTTTTGAGAATTATGGTCTTAAACATATGGACCATTTAAAAAATAAAGTCCAAATCTGAATGTAAAATTATGAAATTATGAAAAAATTTAAGAAAAAATTATAAAATTACATTCTAGGTTATAGATATATTTAATAAAAAATGAATCCACGGGTCGGATCTGGACCGGATACTGATCTCAAATACCAGATCCAGATCCAGATCCGATCCGGATCCATCGGGTCCAAATTTTGAAGATCCATATCCTATAAAACGGATCTGGATCCACCGGATCCGAACCGGGTTCAGGATCCATTGCCATCTCTAATCTCGCGCATTCCTCTCAGTATTCTAGTAATGACTTTTAGACGTGTCATTAGTTAAGTTATGATTAATTATGCTTAGAGATATTGTCTTTTCAGTATTTTCCAGTTATTTAAAGATTTATGAGTTTGATTATTTAAGAATAATTTGAATAAAGTTTCAAACATAAAGTTAAAATGTTCCTTGGGACGTGATAGTACAAGTTAGAGTTGTCAAGCCGGTCCACTCCTAACTGGATTTACTATTTTTGAGTAAATTCTATCCTGATTTGCAATTGAATCTACTGTTACCGATTAACTTCTTTTGGTGTTACTTTTATTTTAGGATATTGGTTTTCAATTGTATTTATTGTTATCGATAAAAAGTCATTATTTTTTTAAGAAGAAAAAAAGAAATCAATAAACTGGGGAAGAAAAGAAGAAAGATTAAATAAAACAAACTGTTCTAGGTTAATGTTTTTTTTTACGTTAATTTTTGTGGTACTGTCATTTTAGGTTTATGTCTATAAACTAAGTTTATCGTTATTGATAAAATCGAGTAGTGATCTGCGATCAGGTTTATTATCTTTTGATTATTTTATTTTTGGTGTTACTATTATTATAAGGATATGATTTTATTTTACTTTAATTTTATCACCAAAAAATGTTGAGTTTAAAAATAAAAATCAACAAAATTGAATAAGAAAAGAAAAAAAATTAATTAAAAAAATGAATGAAAAATATCACGTGGCTGCTCTTTTTGCCCCAATTTTTAGCTTCGGCACACCACATGGAGTGGAGTCACTCCCTATATCACCTTGGCACTTTAAGGGATTAGAAACATTATAGAGAGAATCAAGTTTAATTGGTAAAATGTTGTCATGTTACATAATATATCCTACACTTCCGACTATTGTATTATTTATGCAGTTACTGTCCCTTTTCAATAATGCTTTGTATGTCTTCTTTAGTATCTCTTTTTGTCATGACTTCTTCACTCCCATAGTTTTTTTCTCTTTTTCTGTTTTTTTTAAACTGTTTTGAAATGTTTTTATTTGAGCCGAGGGTATATAAGAAACAACCTCTTTACCTTCTAAAATAGGGATAAAGTCTACGTATACACTGCCCTCCCAGACCTCACTTGTAGGATTATATTGAGTATTTTATTATTGTTGTCGTGTTAGATACTTAAGTGCAAATATGCCTAACTGTTGTAACTAGAATTTTAAGATTTATTCTCAGAGTAAATTTCTCATTTTTTAATTTCTATATTTAAAGTCGAGACTTCTGATTAAAGATGGAGAGATATTCATCAGGAATCATGCAATTACTTGGAGCCATCCAAGCACGGAGCAAGCCAAAACAAGAAAGGAAAAGACACGTATATTTGAACTCGTCTCCAACTTGTATTTCAATGACGGATAAAATGATTAAACTACAGCGCCTGTCTAGTCCGATTGCTTAGCCGCGCCCACACTCAGGAAAGATCATATTCTTCCGACGACAATCCTTGGGAAACGGTTGAGAGATGTGCCTTAACTGTTGGCTTTAAATACGTTACGTAGGTCAGGAAGTGATGCCTCTATTTTGGACTCCACACAAGTACTTATTACTACTAGAAATATTGAACTGGTCATACATGCAGAAGACCATTTCTTTCAGCAAATGATATACTCTTTCTCAAAATAGAAAGACCAATTTGGAATTAACCTTCTCTTCACAAATTTATGAGTTTTATAATCTAACAAACATGTTAATGTTGGATTTGGTGTTGTGACATTTGACCCAACATATCTCCTAAAGTATTGATATGAATATGTAAGTATGTTGGGACAAATGTTGCACAACATTCAGACCAACATTTTCTGAACATATTTTGTCTTACTTCACGTGATGCAGTAATATTTGTGTAAATATTACTATGAGGTAAAAACGAATTGATAAGGTAAAAAAGAGCTGGTAAAAAACGAGTGAGGACTAAGTCAAAAGATGTTGCTTGTCATGAGGATCAAGCCAAAGCTGTTGAGATTATTACTCCCTGATCTTCTCCAACCAATCCCACCAGCAGTCCACCTTTCCCTCAACTTCCACAACTGATCGATGAGCTTTTCAAGGAAGACTTTCTACTATAAATAGAGAGGCTACTACAGAGAATCGATATCCAGAACCAGAAAGTAAAAATACCAAGAGAGCTCTCGGGATTTCATATCAGAAATCTAGATCACCAGTGTTGCATGAGTGTGTTGACACCATTCTGTCCAACATTACAATTGCTGTTTATATTCTAGATTAGTTTTGTATGGAGCGATTGTAATGAGATGTTGTATATGTCTACTTAGTTAGTTTTTTAGGCAGAAGTCATCTTAGTTAGATTTTTCAGGCAAAAGTCATATGCGACTTCAACTTTTCATTCCTTTCCGTCTTATCTTGTAAATATGTAAAGAAAGGAATTCGTATATTTATATATAATATATATACAATACATTTGGTCATTGACCATTATAAGTTATATTATATTATAAAAATTTAAAACCTTTGTGTTCTTTAATTTTTCACTACATTTACTCTTCAAAGTTCTCTGTTTTGCTAAACTGTTGTTACTGGTGTTGGACGACATAATTTTCAACATTCGGAAACAAATTGACATTCAAGTTTATTTCATTTTGTTTTTATTGTTTCATAGCCCCCTTCAAGTGGTATAAGAGTTGACACTTAACACAATAAGTGTTTGGTCCTGTTGTCATACGTTATGAATCCGACAAATCCAACTATTGGTAGGCTTCCTATTTTAGATGGACCAAATTATGGCTATTGGAAGATTCGCCTACGTTCTCATATCAAATCAATTGATGTTAGGGCATGAAGATCTATAACCATGAGTATATTGTTCCAATCTTGCCACCAGATGAGGAATGTGACATTCTTGTTAAACCTAAATTCGAATGGACTACAAAAGAAACCAATAATGCTAGCTTTAACGAAAAAGTCTTATATGCAATTTTTGGATGGGTTGATATATATATGTTCAAATTCATTCAAAACTGCCCCACGGCTAATGAAAAAGCCTTACATGCTCATGAGTAAATATGGACGTTTAAGGATGTAAGAAGTGGATGATATTAAATCTTATTTTGAAAAGTTGATTGACATCTCAAATGAATGTCAAGTGCTTGGTGAACCATTAACCAACACTCAACTTGTTGAAAAGGCTCTCTGTTCTCTTTTTGAAAAGTTCAATTTAAAGATTTGTACTATTGAAGAAGCTCACAATCTTGCCACAATGGACCTTCATACCTTGATGAACATTCTCAAAACTTATGAGATGAACATTGAGAATCAAAAGGAATTGTATAAAAACAAGAATGTGGCACTTCAAGTTCAATCATCGGAGAGTCAAATTGAAGAAGATGATGAGAATCTTGAAGAAATTGGTGAGAGTGCAAATGTTGCCTTACTCACTCAAAAATACAATTCGATGGTGAGAAAGTTCAACAATGAGAGAAATCAATCTAAATCTAAAGAGCACCAAAACCATGTCTTCAATCAAAAGCCCACTAGATTCCTTCCAAATGTATAAAAAAGAAATCAACTAAGAAGAATCAACTCAGATCGTACAAAATTTGATCTCAAACAACTTGAGTCCGTGCAGTGTCATGCATTCTCGGGTTGGGGTCACTATGCTAACAAATGTGCAAACACTCTTAGAAAATTTGGTAAGAACCTATGGGTTTCTCTTAGTGATGATGAAGGAGAAGAGGAAGGAGATCGTGAAATTGAAACACAAGCAATGCTGGTTACTGTTTTCGAACAGTCTCTATCAAATAATGAAGATGTCGTATACAATGTTGCCTCAGATGCCACGACATTTTCTCCAACATCAGCAATGACATCAACATCCTCGGCGACATCCGAAAGGTATGAATTCTTTAACTATTCTGATGTTAATTGCTTTAGTGGTTCTATTTCTGGTAGTGAGGCTGATTGCATGGATCAAGTGAAATGCAAAGATGATATGATTAATGAATTATAAAGTATTTGTAAAGCCTTAATCATATAATCCAAGTAACTTGACAAAAAGGTAAAATCTTTAACTCATGAGAATTTTGTACTAAAAGGCACGATAACCCGACTTGAGGTTGCACTTACCAAAAATGATATTGAATTTGGTAAGATCCGTGCAAAATTTGATTTAGCCGAAGCAACCTCCGTAAGCTCAATACGGGGACTTCAAAATTAAATGAGATACTCAACTTTAGTAAACCTTCACATGCAAGAATTGGGTACGAAAACTCTCTTAAAATCATATGCTCTAATCTCTTTGATAAAAATGAGAAAATATGCTTTGTAAAAGAAAAAGGGATGAATAATAGGTTCTCATATATGTCAAAGAATATGAAGTTTGTGTGTCATCACTATAACTCCACTGGACACTTAAAATCATACTATTTCAAGCTTCAAATTTACGTGAGCAAAATGTTGCCTAAAATGTTGTCCAACATTCCGGATAACAATCGAAGCAACATTTCTGAGCCAAAAGGTAAAAATTGTTTTAAGAGAGTTTGAGTTCCTAAAAAGCATGTAACATGTAATGTTGCTATAACTGCATTAAGAACTAACATTTCAGGTTCTTGGTACTTTGATAGTGGATGTTCTCGCCACATGACATGTACAAAAGTTTTTTAAAGAACCATGAATCATTCAATGGAGGAAACATGACTTATGGAGGTGGCAGTAAAAGCAAAATAATTGGAAAAGGGATCTTGGATGTTCCTGAATTTCTAGCCTTAAGAAATGTCTTACACGGTGAGGTCTTAATGGCTAATTTGATTAATATTAGTCAACTGTGTGATGACGATCTTGAGGTAAAATTTAATAAGAATGCTTGTAAAGTTACGAATGAAGCGAATATATGTGTCATGACAGGTACAAGAACATGTGACAATTGCTATCTTGTTGTAAGAAAAGAAACATGCAATAATGCTAATGTCTATGACACACCACTATGGCATCAAAAGTTGGGGCATGTCAACTACCGCAATTTAGAAAAATTGGCCTCATATGAAGCGGTTAGAGGCATACCCAAACTTAGCCATAAAAGTAAAACTGTATGTGAAAATTGTTTGAAAGGTAAGCAAATCCGTGTCTCTCATAATGTTGTCCAACACGACGGACAATATTCAGGTACGCCTCACTGTTTTTAATTGCTACATATGGATTTAATGGGTCCAATTGAAGTAGACATTCTAGGAGGCATGGGGATTCCTTTGTGATGGTAGATGTTTTTTCTAGATATTCTTGGATATATATTTTGAAAGAAAAATCACAAACGTTTGACATGTGTAAAATCTTGCACTCTAGAATTAGAAATTTGTTGTATTCTCCTATTTTAGGATTAGATCCGATCATGGAAAAGAATTTAAAAATAGTTCATTCACAAATTTTTGTGAGAAAAAGTGAATTTTCCATGAGTTTTCTGCCCCCCAAAACTTCTCAACAGAATGGGGTTGCAGAACGAAATAATAGGACAATGCGAGAAATGGCTAGAGTGATGCTTAGTTCTAAACACTCTAAGAGTGATAAAGAAATTTTTGTTGGCTATTCACAAAATAGTCATGCTTATCGAGCATACAATATGAGATCCAAAACTGTACAAAAGTTTGTAAATGTTATCTTTGATGATCTTTCTGATATTTCAGGAAAGACTATTGAAAATAACATTATAGATACAGTGGAAAGTACACAGATTGTAGAAGAATCGAATGTTGCCACAAATGTTGCCTCCTGAAGCAACATATGAAACAACAATAGAGACCACAATGGCCACAGATGAGGAGTCAAGTGCTGAATTGTTAGACCAAGTTCGCAGGGACCCCCCATCAAGGATTAGATAGAATCATCCAACAGGCCAAGTGATTGGGGGGGGGGGGGCTTGAAGGAATTAGAACAAGAGGTAAAGAACCACTAACTATAGAGAAATGGTATGGTATGCGTGTATGTCAACCATATACCAAGAGGTTAGTCTTTCTTTTTTTATATCTACATTAGAACCAAAGAATGTTGTAGAAGAACTTAAAGATAATTTATGGATACAAGCAATGTAAGAAGAGCTTGAAATTTTTTCTCGAAATGAAGTCTGTGACTTAATTCCACGTCCAAATAATACAAATATAATTGGAACTAAGTGGATTTAAAAAAATAAATCAGATAAATCAGGAACAATTATTATAAACAAAGCATGTCTAGTTGCACAAGGTTATACTCAGGTTGAAATAATTGATTTTGATGCAACCTTCGCACATGTAGCTAGAATCGAGTCGATTAGATTTTTACTTGCTATTGCTTGTTGTTTGAAAATTACTTTACATCAAATGAATGTAAAAGGTGCCTTCTTAAATGATTATCTAGACAAGGAGGTATATGTTGAACAACCAAAAGTATTTGAAGATCCTTACCATCCACACTATGTGTACAAGCTTAAAAATGCTTTGTATGGGTTGAAACAAGCCTCTCGTGCATGGTATTGTCGTTTAACTAACTTTCTTCTTGAATTTGATTTTAATCGTGGCGAAGCTGATCATATTTTGTTTATTAAATGACAAGGTGTAGATATTATAATTGCTCAAATCTACGTGAATGACATAGTCTTTGGATCGACTTCACAGTCGTACCTAAATTCATTTGTTGAAGCTATGTCATCGACATTTGAAATGAGCATGATTGGGGAATTAATTTTTTTTCTTAGGCTTGCAGGTAAAGCAAATTGAAGATGAAATTTTCATCCCACATAGTAAATATGCCAAGAATCTAGTTAAAAGTTTTTGTTCGGAAAACGCTAAATAGATGAAAACGCCAATGAGTTCATTGCAGAATGTATGTAAGGATAATGTTGGTAAAAATGTCGACTCAACATTATATCAATCTATGATAGGTAGCCTTATTTATCTTACTGCTAGTCGCCCAAATATTATGTTTAGTGTTTGTGTTTGTGCACGTTTTCAAGCCTGTCCCAAAATGTCCCACATAAGTGCCATGAAACGTATTATTCGATATGTTGCTGGCACATGTGAGTTGAGAATATGGTATTCCAAAGATACTAATCCTAAATAGGATTTATTTACTCAGATTGGGTTGGAGATATGGATGATAGAAAAAGTACAAGTGATTGATATTTTTATCTTGATAATAACCTTGTTTCATGGTATAATCATAAACAAAACTGTGTTCTCACTTACACTTTCAACTGCTGAATCTAAATATGTAGCAGCTGGAAGTTGTTGAGCTCAATTAATATGGCTACGACACATGTTAGACGACTATGGATTTACTAGTAACATTTTGATTTTGTACTGTGATAATTTGAGTGCTATAAATATTTTTAAAAATCCAGTTCAACACTCACGTACAAAACACATTGATATTAGACATCATTTTAAAGAGATTTTATCAAAAAACAGCTAGTTCAACTTGAACATTTTGACACTCTTCATCAACTAGCTAATATTTTTACAAAAGCGTTAGACCATGAGAGATTTTCTAGCTTGAAGAAATCTCTTGGTCTTTGTAATCTCTAAAAAGACATTTTTGATGAATGTCGGCTGAAATGTTGTCTAACATTTCGGGTGACATTTACCTATGTTATATCGCTAACTGATTATTATTGCTGTATGGTGCATAACGTTTGGTCACACAAGCATGATCCTTCAATAAGAATATGTTATCAAAGTGATACCGTTCTCTGCGATGATATATATATATATATATATATATATATATATATATATATATATCATAAAAATGGAGTATCAAATTAAGGCAAAACCTTTACAAATATTTGGCAACTGTGAAAAATGGGCAAAACCCGTGAAAAGATACTGTTCCTATTCTATAGGAGTATCGAGTGCTTCAAAAGAGATTTGAGAATACCATAAAAGTATTCTTATTTTTTACACGAAAAATTCTTTTATATGTGTTATATGATTAGACCAAGGACACGATGGAAAAATATTACATTGGTCCAGTGGTCAAACTCATAAAGTGGATATAAAACGTGTCTTGGTTTGTTGTCAAATCTGAAGATTCTTGTGGGATCAAAATACTTGTGTCATCCAAAATGTTGCTAACATTGCTGTTGACATTTTAAGAATGTGATATGTGTTGGGATGTTGTTCTTATCTAATTTTTGAAATATCAGATTTTAGTCCCTATTATATGCCTTGTTTAATAGAATTTCATAATTTAAAATGATAAGATTAAATTTTATTCATACCGTGATGTTTATTTTAGGTGTAAGTTATTGTGTAAAATTGAAATACCTAAAAATAAGAAATTTTTGTTGCTAAGAAAAGATTTGCCATGTATATAAATATTCCTCTCATTTGCTAATATTTTATCATTTCCGATTCTCTCATCAAAATAAAAAAAATAAAAAGGAGGGAAAATCACATCTGGTATACATCTACCTACCTAGCCGATGGAATCAGCAAACCAAACTCCAATCTCTATCAGAAACCCTAACTACTCAAAACCCTCTCCCAAATTTTCACCAATAGAAACATTACCAATGTAAGAACAAATGTCATCCAACATCCACCCCAACACTTCAATGAGTACAAGCCCTCCAATGAATACAGAGGCTTCCGAGCACAATGATCCCCAGCAAACAAAACAACCATCCTCTTCCTCCAATCTCCCATAAAACTCATGTACAACAATAATGTTTAAAGGTTTTGAGGAACCTTTAGATATTAGCTATCCTGGAGATGATCATAACCCTACATATGTTGATGAAACTGTTGATTTTTCATCTTTGGGTAAAATGCCAAGGTCCTCTACATTCCCTACTCGTCGATCGAGTAGAGTTTTTGAGAAAACAGTCTAAGAAGGTTCGAGTAACAAAAGGTCTAGATATGAAACATCTATACCCTCTTACTCGAGCAGTGCAAGTGAAGATACAGACTATGTGCTTTCAACAGAGGAGAGTGAAGAAGAACTATCTTCTTCAGTGCAACCAAATGTGTCTCAAGAAAGGGAAATCTCAGACAACACTCCTTTAAAATAATTCTTTCCAAAGGGAGTTCCCAGACGTGCAAAGTCGACTGCTGCTCCAGATGTTGCCACTGATGCCACAACATCTCAGGCTACATTTCAGCCAACATCTGCAGATACACATACAACATCCTCCAGCAGTACCGAATCCACCGATTCAGACTTTGAGATATCTTCTTACTCAGATAAATTCTATTCTAAAACTAACTATGATATGTGGGACAATTACACTAATAGAGTAATCAGGCATGAGAAAGTAATTGATATTGACTCTTGTACTGAATATGGATTGGTAGAATTCTTAAAGGACAAACAACTCCTACGATCTGTCACTGAAAAAGGATCGTATGTTGATAATGTAGTAAAGTTGTTTTACGTTAATCTGAGCCCTGTTATAGAGAAGACCTCCTCAAAGAAATTTGGGAAGGTACATCTCTACAACAAGGTCTATCTGTTTACTCCTTCTATTATAAATAAATGTATGACACTAGATGTGGGAGATAATGTTAGAGAAGCAGAACATGTCATAGATAATAGGGATAAAGTGATTAAATATCTCACTGGAGGTATGATGAAGAAGTGGATCCCTAGATGTCCAGCCTCCAAACTAACAACCATATTTTCCACCCTCCAAAAAATTGCTATCCACAATTGGCTTCCTTCAATGAATGAGTCAATTATGACATCTGAACAAGCCACCCTGTTGTATAAAGTTGGGAAAGGTTTAAAAGTTGATTTGGGAAAAATGATATTTCATCAAATTGCCAACTTCGCTGAGAAAGAATCAACTTCAATCTTTCCCTTTCTCTCTCTGATCTACAAAGTATTAACCACCCAAGGCTTTGAGACTAAGAGAGAAGACACTTTAGGAAAGGCTCATGAACTTTACACTGTAAACAAAGCAATTTTGAAGAGCAAGAACATAGTCATCGACTTGTCATGGAAGAAGAAAACTGAAAGTGAAAATGTTGCCAGAAATGTCACAAACATTCTAGGAAACACTGGTTCAGGACAGTCTACACTGTCTACAGAATGACTTGTGGATCAAATTGAAAAAATCAACCAACAGATTTCTGAGGTTGATGCTGCAAGAAATGCCCTGATACAAGCTAGATACCATTTCATGATGCTAATTTCATTCACAAAAAGGGGAGATGATACTGATGTAGGGGGAATAAGCTAAAATGCAGGGGGATGAAGCTAAATGTTGATGTGAAGAGGATGTTGAAGCTGTTATGCAGGAGTAGAAAACTGCTGGAAGCTACTGCTGCTGTATGATGAGCAAGGAGGGAGTTGTTGCTGTTGTCGATGCTGTATGAGGATCTTTAGTGGATTGATATTGATATTTGTTGACAATGAATATTTCTATTTGTGGTTTGTATATATTGGATGATATGTGATATGCGTGCTCATATTTTTTCTTTTCTAATCCTATGAATCGATATACACATATTTGCTTGTATGCCATCACAGGTTAAAGGGGAGCATGACCTTGAAATTGTTGATCACAGATGTCGGACAACATTTGTGACAACATCCTAAGTCAACTTTACATTTTAATGAGTTTTGTGAAGAAGGGAAAAAAGGGGGAGATTATTAATGTTGGATTTTGTGTTGTGATATTTGACCCAACATATCTCCTAAAATATTGATATGAATGTGTAAGTATGTTGGGACAAATGTTGCACAACATTCAGACCAACATTTTCTGAACAGATTTTGCCTTACTTCACGCGATGCAGTAATATTTGTGTAACTATTACTATGAGGTAAAAATTACTTGGCAAGGTAAAAAGGAGCTGGTAAAAAATGAGTGAGGACCAAGTCAAAAGATGTTGCTTGTTGTGAGGATCAAGCCAAAGCTGTTGAGATTAGTACTCCCTGATCTTCTCCAACTAATCCCACCAGCAGTCCACCTTTCCCTCAACTTTCACAACCGATCGATGAGTTTTTCAAGGAAGACTTTCTACTATAAATAGAGAGGCTACTACAGAGAATCGATATCCAGAACCAGAAAGTAAAAATACCAAGAGAGCTCTCGGGATTTCATCTCAGAAATCTGGATCACCAGTGTTGCCTGAGTGTGTTGACAACATTCTGTCCAACATTACAATTGTTGTTTAGATTCTAGATTAGTTTTGTATGGAGCGATTGTAATGAGCTGTTGTCTATGTCTATTTAGTTAGATTTTTCAGGCAGAAGTCATCTGCAACTTCAACTTTTAATTCTTTTCCGTCTTATCTTATAAATTTGTAAAGAAATGAATTTGTATATTTGTATATAATATATATACAATACATTTGGTCATTGACCATCATAAGTTATATTATATATATAACTTATGACAATTTAAAACTTTTGTGTTCTTTAATTTTTCGCTGCATTTACTCTTCAAAGTTCTCTGTTTTGCTAAAGTGTTATTATTGGTGTCGGACGACATAATTTCCGACATTCGGAAACATAATTGACATTCAAGTTTATTTCATTTTGTTTTTATTGTCATAGCCCCCTTCAAAACCAAACCTTTTAGAACTCCCTTCACCCTTATATCATGAATTTAAATATATATCCGCCAACTATTTTAAATTTAAGTTGTTGGGTGGGCAACTACTTAGATTATTTCTTAATAAATGAAATAGGGACGAAAATATTTTACAAAATCGTCAAGAATATACATAGAGCTTAGATCCCTCCCGGTACTAGTACCGTTTGATCATAAATAACTCACTATTTCAATTTGAAATTAGATTATTCAGAAATTTGAACCCCCCCTTAATAATACTATGATGAATATTTAAACCTCTTGTGCTTGTGCCAATAACAATTGTAACGGCACCAATGTGTAGTGGGATGAATGAAATCCTTCCACTCTTAATCAAAAGTCTCGGGTTTGGATCCTAAGAATGAACAAACTCTTGGTAGAGAGTGTTTCCTCTTTAAATGAGTCTTACACGACACAAATCAAAATTATCAAGCTTGAAAGATAGAATAATTTCCCTTGGGGATTCCTTTCATTATTCACAATATATATAGCTGTACAAAGGTTGATTCCTAATATGGTGCGAATCCTAACTTACCTTACAAAGGTTGATTCCTAATACAATTAGAATCCTAAGTTACCTTAAATATACATCTATCATAATTACAAAATATACAGAGAATATTCGGAGAATATTCGCTAATACTCCCCCTCAGACGGAGCGGGAGGAGGCCGAACGCTAAGGCTGGATCGGAAGTCGGTGAAGAGCTGTCGCGGTAGTCCCTTTGTGAAGATGTCTGCATACTGATAAGAGGAAGGCACGTGTAAAATTTTGACCTGACCACGGGCAACCTTCTCTCGCACAAAGTGGATATCCATCTCAATATGCTTAGTCCGCTGATGTTGGACCGGATTATGAGACATATAGATGGCAGATATGTTGTCACAATAGACTATAGACGCCTTGCGGAGTGGACACTGGAGCTCTAAAAGAAGATTTCGGAGCCAACAGATCTCAGCAACTACATTAGCAACACCGCGATATTCTGCTTCAGCACTCGAACGGGATAGTGTGGCCTGCCTCTTGGCGGACCATGAGATAAGATTATCCCCAAGAAATACACAGTACCCTGAGGTGGAGCGACGTGTGTCTGGGCATCCTGCCCAATCTGCATCCGTGTAGGCAAGTAACTTGGTTGGGGCAGAGGGGTATAAGTGTAATCCAAAGTCTAGTGTGCCCTTAACGTATCTGATAATACGTTTGAGGGCGGCAAAATGGGACTCTCGGGGGTCGTGCATGAACATACACACCTGCTGAACGGCATATGTAATATCAGGCCTAGTGAATGTAAGATACTGAAGAGTACCTGCTAGACTCCGATATAGAGTGGGATCAGAAACTGGCGCACCGTCATTGACACTAAGCTTGGATTTGGAGTCCACCGGAGTTGGCATAATTTTACAATTTGCCATCTTGGCCCTGTACACTATCTCTTCTGCATACTTACGCTGACATAAGAATATAGTGGCTGCAGATCTGGTTACCGATATACCCAAAAAATAACTTAGCTTGCCCAAGTCAGTCATAGCAAATTCAGTTTTGAGTAGAGCAATGATTTCATTCTTCAA
The DNA here is from genome assembly GCA_029783415.1 of Anisodus acutangulus. Lineage (NCBI taxonomy): Eukaryota > Viridiplantae > Streptophyta > Magnoliopsida > Solanales > Solanaceae > Anisodus > Anisodus acutangulus. The sequence goes on along the minus strand of CM056506.1, from coordinate 40,873,282 downwards.
ACCGTCAGATGAGGCAGTAAGAACAATGTCATCGACATATAATAGCAAATATGCAGTGCTGCTACCTCGGTGAAAAGTGAAGAGAGAGTTATCACACCTGCTACATACAAAACCAATCTGCAAAAGATACCTGGCAAAATGATCATACCAAGCGCGGAGTGCCTGTTTCAGTCCATACAATGACTTTCTGAGACGACATACAAACTGCGGAGCTGCCGGATGAATAAAGCCAGGAGGCTGATGCATGTACACAGTCTCTTTCAAATCCCCATGAAGGAATGCATTCTTGACATCAAGCTGATGAATCGGCCAATGCATGCCCATAGCAATACTGAGAACAGTCCGAATAGTGGCCGGTTTAACAACCGGACTGAATGTCTCACCACAATCAATACCCTCTTGCTGATTAGTGCCATTGGCGACTAGTCTTGCCTTATACCTCTCTAAGTCACCACTGTCTCTGAACTTGTGCCGAAATAGCCACATACACCGGATAATATTCACACCTTCGGGTCTAGGTACCAAATCCTAAGTGTTCTACTTGGTTAAAGCGTTTAATTCATCGCACATGGCCGCATTCCAAGTTGGGTCCAGTTTTGCTAGTTTTGGATTTTTTGGAATGGGTGATAAGGTTTGTGTAGAGAGATTGAAGTGAACCTTGGGTTTGAAGATCCCGTGTTGTGCACGAGTCTCCATATGATGAGACGGCAGTGGCGGTGGGTCGGGGCTGGGAGGTTGCTGGTCCACTGGTTACGGACGGTGGGCGTGATTCAGTGGGACTGGTTTCTGGTGACTCGGTTGAAATGTAGGGGTGGCGAGAGGCTTTGTTGGGGTGGTCTTGGGACGGTGGCGAGGCTAGCCGAACGGTGGGCTGCTGTTGGTATAGATTTTGGATGATCGGGGACAGACTTGGTTCATCGAGAAAGATGTAATCGGTGGTCTGAAATTTCCGGAGATTTGAAAAAGGAAAGGTTGTCTCATCAAAGGTGACGTGACGGGAGACAATGATTTTGCAATTAGCAATGTTATAGCACAAGTAGCCCCGATGATTAGGAGATAGACCAAGGAAGACACATGGCAGAGTGCGAGGTGCAAGTTTGTGAGGTGCAGTGGAGGCCATGTTGGGGTAGCATAAGCATCCAAAAATACGTAGGTGATCATATGATGGTAGCCTACGGTATAAGATTTCAGTAGGGGTCTTGTTTTGGAGTGTGCTAGTTGGTAAAATATTAAGAAGGGATTCTACCATTTTGACAGCATAGACCCAAAAAGGCGGTGGTAGACAGGCATGAAACAGAAGTGTGCGAACCATGTTATTGATGGTACGTATAATTCTTTCAGCCTTTCCGTTTTGGGAAGAAGTACAGGGACAAGAAAAACGGAAAACCATGCCTTGTTTAGAACAGAAATTGTGAAATGTCGAGTTATTAAATTCACGTCCATTATCACATTGGAATGATTTGATAGATTTTTCAAATTGTTTTTAATGAATTTGTGAAACTCGAGGAATTTTGTAAAAACTTCAGATTTGAATTTCAGTGGGTAAATCCAGACAAAATGTGAAAAATTATCCAAGAATACTAGATAGAATTTATGACCCAAAGAGCTAACAATCGGAGATGTCCACAAATCAGCATGAACAATATCAAAGGGAGAAAAAGTAACATTGTTTGATGACATAAATGGAAGACGAGTATGTTTGCCTAGTGGACAAGAAAAACAGTGTTGGACAATTTTTTCATTATTACATTGAATACGCTTAGAAGTCCTAAGAAAAGTAAAAACTGGGTCTCCGGGGTGTCCGAGTCTGTTGTGCCAAGTGGAGGGAGAGATTGCCGCAAGGGATAGAGGTGCTTGCGGTCTGACAGCGGAAGATTGAGTGAATGGGTAGAGGTCTCCCACACTATTGTGGCATGTAAGAATTTTCCCCGTATTGAGTTCTTTCACAGAAAAACCAAAAGGGTCAAATTCGACGCATACGTAATTATTGCTAGTGAATTTTCTAATAGAGATTAAGTTTTTAATGATGTTAGGTGTGTATAGACGTGGTTTAGGGAGAAAGGCGGTGTGTATGTTTGGTGTGTGTGTTACCGTAACCTTCAATTGGAATGCGATGACCATTGCCGATTGTAATAAATTGAGGACACTTTAACCGACGTAGTTGAGATAGGTTACCCGACGACCGGGTGAGGTGAGATGTGGCCGGTGTCCATGTACCAATTGTCGTCGGTGTTGAAGGTTCACGGTGGTGTAGGCCTGGCCCCAAATCGGTCAGGGGGCGGCATTTGAAAGCTTTATTCTTCTTTGCTGCGATTCTTCTTCTGCCAGTCTTCTTCTTCTTTAGTCTTCTTCTTCTTGGTCTTCTTCTGCGATCTTTGGTGGTACGCAACCAGGTGGTCTTCTTCTGGACATCTTTGTGATGGTGGTTCTTTGGCGCGTGTGTTGCCATCCCGTCAACGGCTAACGCCTTTTGATTATGTTCCTCTTGTTTAGCACGTCTAGTTTCTTCCAACAATAGTTGTGAACGTGCCTTGTTGAAACTTGGGAGAGGGTCGGCTTGTTGAATCATTGTTGCGAGTGTATCATATTCACCTTTCGGTAAACCCGCAACAAGTTGAAGCACCATCTTGGTTTCTGAAACAGAAGACCCGACGTTGGATAGTTGATCGGTTATGAGTTTCAGTTGCTTACAATATTCAGACATGTTGTTAAAATTCTCGAGGCGGGTATTGTTGAATTGCTCTTCCAAATACACAGCCCGAGTATTTTTATTGTCCTGAAGGATTTCTTCTAGCCAGACCCAAAGTTCACGTGCCGTAGCACCTGTTTTCATGATAGTGCATAACAGATCTTTGGAGATGGTGCCGTAGATCCATTGTTTGACGATGGCGTCAAGACGATGCCGATTAGTCTCAGAACATCGGTGGGACGAGGAACAGATTCGTCAATGTGATCGAGCACGTTGTATGCACATGCATGAATGTAGAATAGTTCCATCCACATGGAATATTGACAGTCTTCTTGGTCAAGAATTATAGATATAAAATTCTTGATGTTGTTAACGGCGAATGCCGGATGAAAAGAAGATACTGAACGTTGAGAGGGGTTTTCAAGTATGCAAGTGGATGAAACGGAATTTGTGGGGGAAGACATGGTTGCCGCCTGTCGAGGGAAGAGAATTTTCTGGTTTGGCCGAAATATGGAGGAAGAAACCAGAATTTTTTTTTTCTGTGAAAGCAGAAAAAAATTCTGATTTCGGCCGGGAATGAGGATTTAGGTTTTAGGCTCTTGATACCATGAAAGATAGAATAATTTCTCTTGGGAATTCCTTTCATTATTCACAATATATATAGCTGTACAAATGTTGATTTCTAATATGGTACGAATCCTAACTTACCTTACAAAGGTTGATTCCTAATACAATTAGAATCCTAAGTTACCTTAAATATACATCTATCATAATTACAAAATATACAGAGAATATTCGCTAATAAAGCTAATAAATTTGGAATATCAGTTGACTGTACAAAAATAATAACAATTTTGATTATTGGTCCGATGACACTAACCGAAGAAGTAATATTATCCTTATAACCAATCATTTTGCATCTTGGATTATTGCGCTATTATCCTGACTATAGATTTCTGGAGGGTAGGGGTATGAAAGTTTGCTTCTCGTAGTAAAGGTGCTTAGGGATGAACATATTTTGTTTATTTATCAAAGAATTAATTTTGATTTTCTGAGCATCATATCATAAAAATCATAACTTTATCAATAATTACCCCTTGAATAAGTTGATTATAGAGTCTCACTTGTCAAATGGTTCTAATTATCATCCTAGGTTTGACCGTGTATTATATGATTCAATAAAGTCTTGCTTATTAAAATATTATTTTTCTGACTCATTCTTCCTAGGGGTGAGCGGGTCTGGATACCCTAACTTTTTTTAACTATCCGGACCCTACCCAATAAAAAATCAGTTCCTAAATTTACTATCCGGAACCTACCCGTAGCAATCATTACCCGGAACCTGCGGTTCCGGGTAGGTTCCCGGGTACCCTATAAATTTTTGTGTTGCTTAAAGATATATATCTGATTATCAATGTAATTGTTGATATACGATCTCTAATTTTCCACTCAATTATACTATAATTCCTCATATAGGTACCAAAAACCTCAAAATTTTCACTCAACTCCTATGTGGGAGTTTTGATTTTGATTTATGAATTAATTCCGAAAAGAAAAAAATGGGTGAGCCAATGAGAAATTGATCTTTTCTCTCAAATAGGATAAAACTCATAAGAGAAAGAGGGGGATGGCTTACCTCGTTCATGGTTGAATCACGGTGGGTGTGGGTGAGAGAGGGGTGAGCATTTAATGCTATTTCCCCTTCTGGGCACGAACAACACATAGAAAGGACGAAGCTCTGTGTTATTGCAAAAAATGATGGACGAGAAGAGAGAGAAACGCGTGAGGGTGATAGGGTTCCATGACCTAGCTGCTGTATCGTTACAAATTAGGGGGAAAAGAGGGTCTTATGCCCTTAATAACTGAAGTGGGCCGGGTCTGGTCCAAGAATGGACTGTGCTCGGCTATAAAAGAAAAGGAAAGGGGCCCAAATTCGTGAAATAAAAAGGGGTGGGATAAAAATATTTAATATTTCATAGATTTCGGGTGTCGATTTCGGGTTCGGGTACCCTGTCTCTATTTGCCGGAATCGAAACCGGACACGACGTTGATGGTTCCTAATTTTACTACCCGGAACCTACCCGTTATTATAATATATCTACCCGAAACCTATCCGTTAGTGTCGATTCTGATCGGATATCTGCATACCCTGTACTCGTGCTCACCCTAATTCTTGCTTCTCTAAAGTTATTCATACGAACAAACTTTCATAATTCATTTGACTCAGATTACTTCTGACTTAAAATCAACCAGCTACACCCTATAGTCATAACTTGTTATAATGCTATTTTTTAATCTAAAGTCCAAAATTCTAAATACTAGTAATACTTTTTTTAGTTTAGTTTAGTGGATTATTTTATCTCTAGAGGAGACAAAATTCATAAAAACTTTTACTACTACTAATTTTCAACATTAATAGTTATGATAGTATGTCAATTCATATTGAGTATTCAATTGTACGATGTAAACGTGGATGAATAAGAAAGCATTACTACTAGAATTATCTTCTATGCGTTGTGCTGGTGAGCATAAGCCGCCTTGGTCCACAAATATGTAGTCTAACAATAAGCACGCTTGCTTGTATAAAAACAAAAGAATTCAAAGCCTTTTTTCTCGCGGAAAACGTGTTCACGTTCAAACCATACTAATTCAAATTCGCATCATAATAAAAATTCATTTAAGAAATTAAAGATAATTTTTTTTATTCATTCCACTACAATTCTTTTATTATAAATTAAAAAAAGAGTTTAAGTTACATAGACAATAATATCATGATCAAGAGAATATTATATTACAATTGTGATTTAAGTGATTATAACATGTTTTATTTTATATTTTAGGTTACTATATTGTATTTTCTATGAAGACTTTTATCTATTGATATAAATCATTTAATCTAATGGTGTGAAAAGTTTATACAGTAATAATGACCCATCGAACATAACTTAAGAAAATAATCTATTAGTATATGTAAACATAGTCCTCCACCAATATAATTTTTTCCGGTGTACACTCTGTGATTTTATTTGTTCTTTTCTTAAATAGATGTCCATCCGAATCTTTTACTAAATATATGTATTATACTTATATTTGAAATCTTAGTTTGTTTAATAGCTACATGAAGGGAGTTCGAATTACTCTTAATAATCTGTCACATTTAATGGAAAAAATAATTAGCACAGTATTTAAAAAGGTGACCTTTTTACAGTTCTGAAAAAGAATCTGAGAGAAATGTTTGGATACTTATTGTTCTAAAGAATTTTGTACTGTTTCAGAAAAAAGTTTTTAACCAAACAAATTATGGAGAAGTATAGACACACACATTAAAGTTTGAGAAAATACTTTGCAACGATGAAATGCTTTCTAATCCAATTTATTTTAGAAAGAAAGGGCAAAAATACTCTCATACCTTAATTGTCAGAAAGTTGCCATATTTATCTTTGAGCCAAACGAACTCCAATTTAGGTGTTTGGACATGCAATTTTATTTCATAAGATGAAATTTTAAATTATTAAAAAATGCATGATTTGAGATTTCAAATTTTTAAATGTAAAAGTTGATCTAATAAGTTTATATTTTATAAAAATAGATCCATAAGTTCGTAAATATATTTAAAAATCATGTTTATCAATCATTTATATCAATTATTAAAAGATCTACAAATTGATAGTATATTTATAACAAATTACTCTTAACTACAATGTGAGAGGATTATAATAAAGAGTAATTATACTGCAACTCATGTTAATTTCTATTTATTGAATTAAAGTTCGATCAATTGATGTTGTATTTTTTAGAAAGATATTCTAGTAGCGTATTAATTTTGTTATGAACTATGACTTGCTCATTTGGTAAAATTGTATAAGAATTGAGAAAATTTTAATGATTTTTACAACTCGTGGATTTTTTTATATCTATAAGAAAAAATATAACTTAAGAAATCCAATTCGTCTTCAAACAAAACTTTAACTTCAAATTATCATGATTTCAAATTATATCCAAGCTACTTCTTATAAAAGAAAGACATGTCAATTAATGGTTATTACTTTTTCTTATCTAAACTATCACTATCATTCATATAGGAAAAAAATAATTGATAGTTAAAGTATAAAAATCACTAAAAAATAATACTACTAATTAAAATGTATTTGATCATTATCTCAAAAATAAATTTGGGAAAGAAAGACTTGGCAAGAGTAAAGGGGTGAATAGGAGACCGTTGACTCGGCGGCTAAATATAACGTGGAAAACAACAAGAAATCTAATCTATTATTGCATATTTGTATACTTTATATTAAAAATTTTCCAGTCAATGGGCATCCAGACTTCTTTCTCATAAATTTCCTTCTTCCTTCCTTCCTTCCTTCCTTCTCCTGTAATTCCTCCATTGACCCCCCACCCCCACCATCTCCAGTTATACATATTTATATTTATATCTATATGTATAAATATAGTCATATTTACACTTCCATGATCTTGTGTTAATTAGGCACATTTATATTTTTTTGACCTTCAATCAATACATAATGGTTGATGCAAATATGGGTGCAGCTGGTGGTCAATTCCCTGAATTTCCTAAAGTTTTGACACACGGTGGACAATATGTTCAATATGACATTTTTGGTAATTTATTTGAGATCACCACCAAATATCGCCCTCCTATTATGCCTATTGGCCGTGGCGCTTATGGAATTGTCTGGTAACATTCTTTTTCTTCAGCCCCCATTTCTTCATTTCCCATGAATTTTAATTTTTCACAACACTAGTGTTTGGGCAAATCACTGTTTTGTTGTAGTTACATTTCCCTTTTTGACATGCTTTGTTTTTTCTTTATCTTAAGCCGATCGTCTATCGGAAATATCCTCTCTACCTTCCAAGATCTCAGACCCCACTTTGTAACATTTCACTTGGTATATTGTTGTTGTACAAGTGTTTGGGCAAATCTATGGGTTCGACCTTTAAATTTTTTAGCATTGAACTTACTCTAGTTTCAGAATTATGGGTAGATATATCTAATATTTATTAAAAAAATATTGTTTTCACATGTATAATCTATGTTTGGCATTAAAATATCCATCCCAATTTATGTGCAGAGTTGCACGTAGTTTAAGAGGAAAATGTAACTTTTGAAACTTGTGTCTAAAAAAATAAGCCATGGAAATTTCTGTGGTTACTAATCGCTTCATTAAGGGTAAAATGGAATGTTTGGAGTTAAATTGTTACTAAATATGGAAAATGTCATTTTTTGGAATTGACTAAAAAAGAAAGAGTGTCACATAAATTAGGACGGAAGTAGTAGTGGGTTTGGTTGAATTTCACTAAGGCTATGTCTGCCACCGTTTGTTATCTCCCACCAGCAAAACTACTCGAAGCTCTGTCCATCAAGGGCTTAGGCAAATGGAGAGAAATGTTATAGTTTTATCTACGTGCCACACCTTTGGGTTCCATGAAATTGCTTTTTCACCTATTTTTGCTTTGTATTGACAATATAGTCCATATAAGCAGTAGATGCACATGACATTGACATATATAAGCATATAGAAATATTATAAATATATAAACAACCTTTCTATCTCCACAAATATAGGGGTAAGTCCTGAGTACACACTACGCTCCTCAGACCCCAGTTGTGGGATTACACATGGTTTGTTGTTGTTGTTATCAAGTAGTGTATATGCTGACTTTAAATTCTGGATGCCCTATGACTTTTAGAGTGACTAAATATGGTGCTTTGTGTGTCTATCTGTGTGAAGCTCGGTGTTTAATGCTGAGCTGAATGAGATGGTTGCAGTTAAGAAAATCGCGAACGCGTTTGATAATTACATGGATGCTAAGAGGACGCTCCGCGAGATTAAGCTTCTTCGCTATTTAGACCATGAAAATGTGAGTCTTCTTGTGTAACTTTTTCACTTTTGCTATTCTTTTTGTGAATTATTATTGAAAGAGAATTTTTCCTGTTTAGGTGTGAATTCCTCATATTATTGCTTTACGGACGAGTAATTTTTCCCTCTTTTCCCTTTGTGTCAAGATATGTAAATATTTGGGATTAACTAGTTATCTGTATAGGAAAAGTGAGGCAAATATGATTAGTATTGGACTGAAATGGACCAGAATAGCGTGAACAGATATAGAGGATTCATATAGTCAACCCTAACTGATCTCCCTCGTTGCAGTGGAATTTCCAAAAGCCGATAATAAACTATTCCTCTGGTTTTCAGCTGTAAATTATCATGATTTTCCAGTTTCCTTAATATGCAAATTACCTCGTGGTAGTGGATGCTTCAGAGTTTAATAGTTAAATACTTCATATTCCCTCACATATATTGTGGGATATTTCCTGCTGTATATCAATGTTTCTGCATAATTCTGGAAAACATGACTTAATAATGATGAACTATATTCCAAACAGAATGAGGCTTAATGCAATGCAATTTGGATGCCTCATTTAGTACAAGTACCTCATACGTTTTGCTTATCAAGGAAAACCAAAAATGCTATGCAGGTCATTGGTTTAAGAGATGTGATTCCTCCGCCTTTACGAAGGGAGTTTTCTGATGTTTACATTGCTACTGAACTCATGGATACCGATCTTCACCAAATAATTAGATCCAACCAAGGTTTATCGGAGGATCATTGCCAGGTAAATCCATCCCCTGCTCACCCAAATGCTTTTCTAAATTGTAAAACAACTTAAATTGATAAACCTATCTGATATGTATCTTAATATTGTTTCTCTAAATAACTTTTAAAAATGTTTTTCTTTTACAGTACTTCATGTATCAGCTCCTCCGTGGGCTAAAATACATACATTCCGCGCATGTTATTCATAGAGATCTGAAACCAAGCAACCTCTTGCTAAATGCAAATTGTGATCTTAAGATATGTGATTTCGGTCTTGCTAAGCCAAACCTAGAGAACGAGAATATGACAGAATATGTAGTAACCAGATGGTACAGGGCACCTGAGCTTTTGTTGAACTCCTCAGATTACACTGCTGCCATAGATGTTTGGTCTGTGGGTTGCATCTTCATGGAGCTTATGAATAGAAAACCTTTGTTCGCTGGAAAAGATCATGTACATCAAATACGCTTGCTAACTGAGGTAAACACTGATTCATGAAAGACATGTACAGTTAAACCTCTCTATAAAGAATGACGGTTATAGACAGGTCTGAAATAACATAACAGGATGCACTTTTTTCATGTTTTTACATGGACCGACATTTTATCGTGTTGATTCTTGACATGATTTTATAGTTTCTTCCTGAAAATCACCAATGATCGATGTTGTCAAATATTCCCTCTGTTTCAATTTGTTTGTCTTACTTCCCTTTTTAGTCTGTTTAAAAAAAGAATGCCATTTTCTATATTTAGCAACCCTTTACACCCTACATCCTACCTGACATATTTAAGACCACGAGATTCAAATGTTTGGTACATTACACACATCTTTAGTTTAAGACTACAACATTCAAAAGTTTTCGTTATTTTTAAACTCCGGGGCGAGTCAAACTAAGACAAACAAATTGAAACGGACGGAGTACTTTGTTTATATTGCTGTGGAATGTTTTCTAATTCGAGCTGTCCAAACGGGAAAATTTTCCTTCCCTCCAAACAACCGTTAACATAAGCTTATTTTGGACAGCAAATAACAACTTAGCATACCCTTCTCAGAAATAAATGCTTATTTCTGCGTTTATTTTTCTCAGCTTCTTGGCACTCCAACAGAATCTGATCTTGGCTTCCTCCGAAATGAAGATGCAAAGAGATACATCAGGCAACTCCCTCAACATCCACGCCAGCAGTTAGCAAAAGTGTTCCCTCATGTGAATCCATTAGCCATTGATCTTGTAGATAAAATGTTGACACTCGACCCTACTAGAAGAATTACAGGTAATTTCCCTATCTGTACTGCTATTTAACATAGAACTCGAAAGATCAATTATTTTGACTCAAAAGGATTGGTTTTTGTAATAATAAAATCATAATATACCTTCTTTTCCTTACCTATAAAAAATACCTTTTTTCTTGAATGTATTCACACTTAAACTCTATGGAGTCCAATTTGCCTTATCTTTTTACTGAAACTAGTCAAATCAAGCCCTTCGTTATCAAAGTCAACTTTCTCCCTTCTTGCATTAGTATAATAAGGGGCGCTAATGTGACTGCAAGCCCCTTCAGGAAGAAAGATTTAATTTAATATCAAATTAATCAATTAATGGTTTAAAAAAAGAAGGGGTTGGTTAAGATCAATAGACTGTAAACTATGGCAGTTACAGTCACTCTGTTATGTTCATCATCACTTACCTTTAGGAAAGCTTATTATTCTTTCTTCCTCAGTACAAAGAGTCCATTTTTGCATAGGCTACAATATGAGTGGTAAAATTAGCTCATGAAAACATGACCCGTCCATTTATTGGCTAAGCCCATTTTACCCGCCCAATTCAGCCCATTTAAAAATTGGGCTGACATGTATCCCAAATTGACCCATGTTAAATCTTGTCAAAATATTTTGGTTTGATATGTTATATATAGACATAACAAAGAAAAAGAAAGTTTTATCAGGTACTTAAAGGTTTATAGAAGAACAAATAAAGAAATTAAAATTTAGCAAGAATTGAGTGGGTTGGGTTATGGCCCACTTTTTAGCCCATTTTAGCCCAACCTATTTTAGACCAAGTAACTTTTAGGCGGGTCATTATTAACTCAGCCCAAATTCTGACTCGCCCAAATTCAACCCCACGAGCCCATTTGACACCCCTAGACCACACTAAAGGAAGATTCTTGCTGCAACATCTTCCATTCATTCTCTTTTGTATTTGTAACCGTGTGGTCCGGCCCTTTCCCGAACCCCGCGCATAGCGGGAGCTTAGTGCACTGGGCTGCCCTTTTTTTTCCCTCTAATGTATTTGTCTTCTGTTGCAGTTGAGCAAGCATTAGCTCATCCCTACCTTGCAAAGCTCCACGATGCAGCTGATGAACCAGTCTGCCCAGTCCCATTCTCCTTCGACTTTGAGCAACAAGGGATCGGAGAAGAGCAGATTAAAGACATGATATATCAGGAAGCCTTGGCACTGAATCCTGAATATGCTTAAACATCTTGCTTACCTAGTGTGGATTTTCTTGCTTGGACCGGCCCCTCTCAAAGTTTTTGTTCACAGGATAGTCCTTTGCAACTTTAATGTAAGGCAGCCATCTATATATCTTTTTTATTTATTTTTTTCTCAATTACGGTGGTGTTCAAGCTAGCTTGTGTGCACCTCGACTATTCCATTGGAGATCTGCCATCTCCCACCAGCACGAACATTTATATCTTCCACTCATTCTTATGACTTGTATCTTGTGTTCTGTTTTCGGCTTATTGTAGTCTGTATTTTTTGTCTAGTGTATCATGTTGTATTATGTACAGTGGATTGATTGTATTGAAATGTAACTCAGTAGCATGTAGAGAATCTATCAAGAATCTATTGTCATTTTGAAAATGAGTGTATTTTCTGCGTTAAACTATTTGTGCATGAACTACTATGCTAGTGCTGCCAGCCACTTGAAGGTCTATAAAGTGGTCATTCTCCTTTATTAATGTACGCTTAGATATTCAAGGTTGTTTCGAAGTTATGCCAATCTTTGAAACTTTAGTTCTAAGTCTATCTAATGTAATTTATAGAAAGATAGAAAATCTGCAATGGAAGTACTAAAATATACTAATACTGAAGACGCCCACAACAACAGAGTAATCCTGAAATTGTTTGGAGTAAGACTTGGCACTAGTGCCATGTAAAAATCAACTATGACAAATCATTGTATTGTCAGTTTGTTGTGCATGATTCTAAAAATTATAAGATTGTAATTCCAAGTTATTCTCTTCTTGACACCTTTTTAGTAAAATGATTATAACTCTTTATAGGAATGTTCAAATGACAAATGGTTAGCGACCTTGGAAACTAGACTCGAAGACTTTTAATTTTGTATATTACCCAGAAGCCTAACTCGTTATATGCCTAGAGTAGTGATCGTTTGAAGTTATGCCTTGTGAGCATTCGTTTAAAATTTTAGCCTATCATACAGTTTCCAACTTTGCTTGGTCCTAGGACTCTCCCTAGACCCTAAATCAGTTTCAATATCTTTGTATTCTTATTATTACGTTCAAATGATATTGTACAAGTCCGTAACCACCTTCTGCATGCAAAACGATCTTTTTAAATATCTGTTGGCACTTTAATGTCTTAGACCCTTTCAAAAATTTCAAGGTCATTACAGTTTGTGAATGTTAAATAAGGAAATATACCTGTGATATACACTGATACACTGAATATACATCAATGTATATCACAGTATACAGAAGCAGTAAAGCAGCAACAGTGGCCAGATTACTGGCCCAACAGTCCAGGCCCATCACGGGAGCAGTGACGGTCCAGCCCAGCTCGGGCAGTGGCTGAAACAATATATTAGGAAAGTATATATTGTGTATATTGTAGTGTATTGGTTACCTAAGTTAGGATATACACTTACCATAATTAGGATATACATGTACCATAATTGTATAGTTAGAATTATGGTAGAATAAGGTTTTAGGAATAGAATAGGAATAGGATTTTCCTATTTTGTAACTTGTATATATATCTATTCAATCAATGAAAATAATCAAGGGGATTATTTCTTTCATGGTATCAGAGACTAGGTTTTACAAAAAAATTTCTCTCCCAAATTTTTTTTTGGACCCCTCGGCCGAGACACCCCCCCTCCCCCCCTCGGGTTTCTCTTCCAAAATTCGTCTTCCGCTCTCAAAAACCTCTCTTAAATTTCCCCTCCTTTGTTCTTACCAATATGTCTAAGAACAATTTTCACCCTGCCCTCACGGTTTCCAATATCAAGCTAAGTGTCCCTATTGTCCTTGAAATGGAAAACGTGCAATATGCAACGTGGGCGGAGTTGTTTAAAATTCACGCTATATCTTATCAAGTTCTTCACCATATCATTCCTCCCGCTAGACCCCTTCCTGTGGAGGATCCTGAGTTATGGATTACACTTGATGCTACCGTTCTTCGGTGGATATACGCCACTATTTCGGTGGACCTTCTACAGACGATTATTGAGCCAGATACCACGGCTATGGCTGCATGGAATAGATTGCGTGACATATTCCAAGACAACCAACATTCCCGTGTCGTCACACTCGAGCAGGAATTCTCTCCCGTTCGAATGGACGAATTTCCGAACGTTTCTGCATATTGCAAGAAACTAAAGGAGTTGGCGGATCAACTCCGTAATGTTGGCGCACCAGTAACGAATAATCGTCTAGTTCTACAGTTGGTTGCCGATCTTTCGGAGGCCTATAATGGTGTTGGAACTCTCCTTCGCCAAAGCAACCCTCTTCCCGACTTCCATCAAGCCCGCTCCATGCTTACGTTGGAAGAAGCCGGTTTGGCTAAAAAGGCGACTACCGGAGCAAGCCCAGTTGTCATGATGACGTCCTCTCCTAATCCTTCAGGTTTTGTTAATAATTCGGGCCAAAACCATAACAATGGTGGCGGCAAGAATAATCGAAAGAATAATAACAAAAACCGCGGGGGCAAATGCGGTGGTTCTAGTGGCGGTTCCGGTGGTCAGCAAGCAGGCGGTGGGTCCCATCCAGTGAACAGTGGCCCACCACCCCCTGGGCCCAGCAGTGGGGCCCATGGCAGTGGGGCTGGGGCAGTGGGCCGTGGGCCAACAGTCCTCACAACGCAGGAATTTCCAGCGGCCAGTGGGCTGGCCAACAGTCCAGGCCCAATACCTAGCAGTGGCGGCCCACTGGCCAGTGGCCCAGCAACGACAACAACAACAGTTACGACCCAGTTCCTGCACGGCCAGGAGTTCTTGGTCCCCGATCTCCGCAAGCCCATCATGCAGCAGGCCCCACTCAGATCGATATCGAGGCCGCGATGCACACGTTGGGATTGACTCAACCGGACCCAAATTGGTACATGGACACCGGGGCCACTACTCACATGACTTCCGAATCAGGTACTCTCTCATCTTATTCCAATTTGAGCACCCCTCGGGGGATAGTTGTTGGTAATGACAGTTCTATTCCAATTCTAGGGTATGGTCAGAAAACGTTGTCTCCCCCCAATCCACCACTCCTCTTGAAAAATACTTTACATGCTCCTAAATTGATTAAAAATTTAGTGTTTGTTCACAAATGACAATTCTGTTTCTGTTGAATTTGATCCTTTCGGTTTCTCTGTGAAGAATTTCAAGACGGGGAGTCATCTCATGAGGTGTGATAGTAGGGGGGGTCTGTATCCTATCATGCCCGGTTTCAGTCCATCGAGTCCAGAGGCAGAGAAGAATTAATTATCGATTTCGTTAAGCAATATGCACTGCAAAAAATAAATCTTAGCAACTCTCTCACTGTTAGGTCTTCACAAAATAAGAACCTCAATCTCTAAAATAGAATTTGACCACGATCACAATAATGATAATCATGACAAATCCTTTCACACAGTGATGACTCCCATAACCAAGAAACTTATCAAAGCTTTAAATTTTTTTTCGCTTATTTCTTCTTCTTTCTCCCCTAAAACACCCAATATCTCTTTAAGATTGTTAGAAAAATATGTAAATATAATCAAAGAAGAAATGTCTTTGAGTCGTGAAGAATCGATTTTTCTCAAAGAGATATTGCCAGTATATAGATTGGGAAAAAATACAAGCAATTCTCTTCAAAATACAACAAAGTCCTTGTTTATACCTGTAGATTTTTCTATATGCTACTTCGAGAATGTCTTTATATTTACAGAATTTTGGGAGATGACTTTTCAGAATAGTTATGCCCTTTCACGAACAGATGTATCTATTCAATTTAAGACCTCTTAAATTATAAATTATTTAACACATTCTACCATTTCCACACTCCATTTATTAAACTAGGTTGGATATGTTATTGTTGTTGGTACAACTATTGAGAGTGAGTAATATTTAGTTGTTCATAAATATGGAACTTAAATTTGTATCTTTTCACGGAGTATCATTTTTCTTAGATAGAAATGTGTTTTGACTTTATTGAATCAAGTCATATCTAAGCCTTATACTAATACATTATTAAGGAGAGACTAAGGGGTCGTTTGGTAGGGTGTATAAAAATAATGCTAAATAGGGTGTATTAATAGTGCTGGTATTATATAGTAATATTTGCATTAGTTATGCTGGCTTATTTCTTATCCATTGTTTGATTTGATGTATTAAAACATTACATAATTTCTAAGAAAATTGTTTACTTACTAAAATACCTTCATAATTAGTCCACCACTTTATCTTTTTTTAATGAAGAATATGTTGAGGTATGTTTTTATATAAAAAAGGCTAAAGCTCTTAAATATTAAAAACCTTTAAAAGAAAAGTAAAATGGACTGGTGATAGTAATTTCTAGCCTGTGCTTTTGTATAGCATGTTTTTTATTAGTTTTAAGAGGCAAAAAAAAAGCCTAAAACGAGCTCTTACGGTATCAACAAAACTAATCTTAAAATGATTGTAAATTAAAAATGATATTGAAATTTTCAAACATTAATAAATAAAATTATTTAATAGATAAATTGTCGTTAAGATGAATTAGTAATTAATGACTATATGCCTTGAAATAGTAAGAATGTAATTAAAAATGACTATTAGTTACAAATATTTTACCTAATTAAAGTTGACTATTAGTTACAAATATTTTATCTAAAAAAAATCGTCCTCGGCATTCTCGCAGATGTTAAATTAAAAAAAATGTATTAATATAATAGCAAATTTCAATCAAGCATAAAATTCCAGGGGTAATTTTGTTTTTAACTAAGTTTATGATGCATTAATAATCTTGGTATTGCTAATATCATAATTTTCTATATATTAGCTATATATAGGATAATATCAAATACGATGTATATTAGTTATACGTAGGTCGAAAAAATGTAGCAAACAAGAGATTAGTAATATCAAAATTAATGCATGCATTATTTTTTATAATGCACCCTACCAAACAACCCCTAAGTCTTTTGAGATTAAAATTTTATGGGATTAATTAGCTCCTACTACTATGAAGTTTTTTCCTGGAACAGGTTTTCTAGATCCACGTATTTCTAGCAGAGCTTAAATAATTAAAGGCTGTATAAATTAAGTTTGTATGTATAATGTAAGTATTACACATTTACAAGAACCGATTGATAAATATAGTATTTTATATTTAGACGATATATACCGTGTATATCGTCGGTTTTGGTACATTAATTTTGTATATATTTAGAATTGTAAACTTACCATAATTGTATAATTAGTGTACTACTAGAATAGGGTTTTGGGAGTAGAATAGGAATATGATTTTCCTATTATGAAAATTGTAAATTGTATATATTACTCATTCATTAATCAAAATAATCAAGGGATTATTTCTTTCATGGTATCAGAAGTCTAGGTTGAAAATTTTTCTCTCTAAAATTTCCTTCGGTTCCGAGCTCCTCCCCTCGGTTTTCATGCAATTTCCGATCCCATATTCTCTCTTCCAAATCCCTCAATCACCTCTTATTCTTTCGTTATGTCTAATTCAAAGAACATGTTTCACCTTACCCTTGTTTCTAACATCAAGAATCACATCCCTCTTATTCTTGAAATAGAAAACGTCCAATACGCGACGTGGGACAAACTGTTCAAAATTCATGCACGCTCGCATCAAGTCATCCATCATATAATCCCTGCGGCTCCTGAGGATACGGAGGTGCCTAAATGCCAGGATGATCCTAAGTTATGGACAACTCTTGATGCCACCGTCCTTCAGTGGATTTACTCCACTATCTCTACCGGCCTGTGGCAGACAATTATTGAGCCAGACGCTACGGCGATGGCTACTTGGAATAGGCTGCGTGACATATTCCAAGATAATCAAAATTCTAGAGTTGTTACCCTTGAGCAGGAATTCTCCCACGTCAACATGGAAGACTTTCCGAACGTTTCAGCTTACTGCAAAAGGTTGAAAGAATTGGCGGACCAACTCCGCAACGTTGGTGCGCCCGTTAGCGAATATCATCTTGTTCTCCAGATGGTTGCTGGCCTATCCGAGGCCTATAGCGGCATTGCAACTCTCCTTCATCAAAGTAATCCTCTCCTGAAGTTCTATCAAGCCTGGTTCATGCTTACTTTGGAAAAAGTCGGCTTGGACAAAAAGGCGGCTACGAGTGCAAGTCCCGTGGTCATGATGACGTCCTCCCCTAATTCTCAGAATTTTGATGATAATTCGGGCCAAAACCGTTCTCAAGGAGGGGGCAAAAATAATGGCAAAAATCGCTGGAGCAAACGCAATGGTTACGGCAGTGGTGGCGGTGGCCAGAATAATAACAGTGGGCCCCATCCCCGCAATAGTGGGCCACCATCCCACTGGGCCCATCCATGGGCCCTTTGGCAGTGGGCCTGGGCCAATGGGCAATGGCCCAACAACCCCTATCCGCCTTCGTTTCCAGCTCCTGGACAGTGGGCTGCCCAGACTTCGTTTTGGCCCAATACAACCTGGCCCAATGGTTTCTACAACAATTCTGGGCCGAGGCAGCAAGCAAGTGTGCTTAGGCCTCGGCCTCCACAGGCCCATCATGTTGCGGGCCCCACACCTACCTACATTGAAGTTGCGATGCACACACTTGGATTAAATCCCTCGGACCCGAATTGGTACATGGACACCAGAGCCACTACTCATATGACGTCCGACTAAGGTACTCTCTCGTCTTATTCCAATTTGAGCAACAATCATGGCATAATTGTTGGTAATGGAAATTCAATTCCAATTTGTGGTCACGGTCATAAAATTTTGTCTCCCCCCTCCACATATTGTCTTGAAAAATACCTTTCATGCTCAAAATTGATTAAAAATTTGGTGTTTGTCCGTAAATTCACCACTGATAATTCAATTTCTGTTATTTTTTATCCTTTTGGATTTTCTGTGAAGGATTTCAAGACGGGAATTTCTCTCATGAGATGTGATAGTAGGAGAGATCTTTATCCTATCGTGTCCACATTTGGTCTCTCGAGTCAAGCCTTGCCATGTACTTTTGCAGCTTTTGCTCCTTCCTTGTGGCATGCACGTCTAGGTCATCCGGGGTCGTCAATTTTGTCTTCCTTAGATAAAAATAATTTTATTTCTTGTAAGGGTACGCATAGTACTCTAATTTGTTAATCTTGTTCTTTAGAAAAAATATTAGATTGCCGTTTGTAGAATCTAATTCATACTTTAATGTCATTTGATATTATTCATAGTGATTTGTGGACATCTCCTGTTATCAGTTCTTTGGGTCATCGTTATTATGTTCTTTTTTGGATGATTATTCTAATTTTTTATGGACTTTTCCGTTAGCAAAAAAATCTCACATTTTTCATCTTTTTAAAGTTTAGAGCTTTCATCCATACCCAATTCGAACGGAAAATTAAGAATATTCAATGTGATAATGGAAAAGAATATGATAATGGGTTGTTTCGGGATTTTTGTGGTAATAATGGTATTAGTTTTCGTTTCTCTTTCCCTCATACGTCCTCTCAAAATGGGAAAGCTGAATGCAAAATTCGTACCATTAATAATATTGTCAGAACTTATTTGGTCCATTCTTCCGCACCTCCTTCCTTTTGGCATCATGCTCTACAAATGACTACTTATCTCCTTAACATTCTTCCTACCAATGGTTTGGCATATTCTTCCCCCCTTCAAATATTAAATAATAAGACACCTTCGTATCCACTATTTCCGTCCACCACAATTAATAAACTCCAGGTCCGGTCTACCCCTTGTGTGTTTTTGGGTTATCCGTCTAATCATCGTGGTTACAAATATTTTAATTTATCGTCTAATAAAATCATTATTAGTCGTCATGTTATTTTTTATGAAACCCAATTTCCCTTTGCTAATGTGAGTAGTCCCGACCCTAGTTCATATAATTTTTTGGATGATGTCGTCTCCCCATATATCATCTGCCATTTATCGGACCTGTCCCGCACCCAAAATTTGCCAGCGGGCCCACTGCCCGTTGGTCCTCCAGTAACGTCGTTATCTACCGTACTGGGTCCAGCAATTGGGCCATCTATCCAGCCCAATTCCTATATCTGTTACCGGGTCTAGTGCTGGGCTAGTTCCTATTTCAGGTTTCGGTTCCAGTTCCTGTATTGGGCTAGTAGGCCTATTGCCTGCTGGCCAGTCCGTCACTTGTCCCAATATTTCCCAAAATTCACCCAATTCTCCCCCGAGTCATAGACCGGTCACTCGTAGTCAACGGGGTATCTTTAAACCAAAATGACATTTTAATTTAAATTCTAATGTTCTTCAATCCCCTCTACCCCGTAACCTAGTGTCTGCCTTAAATGACCCGAATTGGAAATCGGTTATGACCGACGAATATGATGCTCTTATTGCGAATAAGATGTGGGAGTTGGTGCCCCGTCCTTCTAGTGTTAATATTATTCGGTCTATGTGGATTTTTACTCATAAGGATAATTCTGACGGTTCTTTTGCGAGGCATAAGGCTCGTCTTGTAAGTGATGGTAAGACTCAGCAGGTTAGCGTAGATTGTGGTGAGACGTTTAGTCCGGTGGTCAAACCGGCTACCATTCACACTGTTCTCAGTCTGGCTCTTTCCAAAGCATGGACCATTCATCAGTTAGATGTGAAGAATGTTTTCTTACATGGTGATCTCAAAGAGACCGCTTATATGCATCAGCCCTTGGGTTTTTGAGACCCCAAATATTTTCATCATGTCTGTTTATTGAAGAAGTCCTTGTGTGGGCTTAAGCAGGACCCATGGGCTTGGTATAAGAGATTTGCAAACTATGTTTCGTCTATTGGGTTTTCGCACAGCAGGTCTGATAATTCATTGTTCATATATCGTCATGGTTCTTCCCTGGCTTATATTTATTATATGTGAATGATATTATCTTGACTTTCTTCATTGATGCTTTGCGCAAGTCTATCATGACCATGCTTAGCTCTGAGTTTTCTATGAAAGACTTGGGGCCCTTGAGTTACTTTTTGGGGATTATTATTTCTCGTCATGCAGGTGGGTTGTTCTTATCACAACGAAAGTATGCAGCTGAGATCATTAAGTGTGCTGGCATGTCCTCATACAAGTCTACTTCTACTCCCGTCGATACTAAGCCCAAGTTGGGTGTTGCGGCTGACCCGCCTTATAAGGATCTGACCCGTTATCGCAATCTTGCAGGGGCTCTTCAGTATCTTACATTCACGAGACCAGATATTATGTATGATGTACAAGATGTGTGCTTATTTATGCATGATCCCAGGGTTGAACACATGAATGTGCTCAAATGCATTATTCGATACATCTAGGGGACACTTGACTTGGCTTACATTTATATCCTTCATCGACTTCTACACTTGTCTCGTATACAGATGTTGATTGGGGTGGTTGTCCAGATACCAGACGTTCCACGTCCGGCTATTGTATGTTTCTTGGAAATAACTTGGTCTCCTGGTCTGCGAATCGTCAGTCTACAGTGTCACGCTCTAGTGCCGAGGCCGAGTATCGAGGGGTGGCCAATGTGGTCTCTGAATCATGTTGGTTACGTAATCTTCTTTTAGAGCTTCATTGTCATATACAGAAAGCTACCTTGGTTTATTGTGATAATGTTAGAGTCATCTATCTCTCTGGTAATCCGATTCAACACCAGCGTACTAAACACATCGAGATGGATATACACTTTGTTCGCGAAAAGGTAGCTTGTAGACAAGTACGCGTCTGCCATGTCCCTTCCAGGTATCAAATTGTAGGCATCTTTACAAAGGGTCTTCCCTTGGTCATTTTTGAAAATTTTAGGGACAGTCTCAGCGTACGAAAACCGCCCTCTATGACTGCGGGTGTGTGATAAATATAGTATTTTATATTTTGACGATATACATGGTATACACACCGTGTATATCGTCGGTTTTGGTACATTAATTTTGTATATATTTAGAATTGTAAACTTTCCATAATTGTATAATTAGTGTACTACTAGAATAGAGTTTTGGGAGTAGAATAGGAATAGAATTTTCCTATTATGAAAATTATAAATTGTATATATTACTCTTTTATTAATGAAAATAATGAGATTATTTCTTTCACCGATGTTAATCATTTAAACTTTAGAATGAAAACTCATGCAGATTTTGTTTCTACTTTTTTTTGCTTAGGAAAATGGATGAAGATTCTTTTATTCATAAGAGGGGTGGGCGTATATCGGTTTTGTATCCGAAAAATATGAACCGAATAAAAATCGGTTTAAAAAAAAAACTAAATCCAACTTTTATAAAAAAAAATGATATGTTCGATTTATATCGCCGAACGTATCGGATTATATCAGTTTTTTCTAGTGGGTCGGGGCAGGTCGGGTCAGGAATTTTTTTTTAAAATTGAATTTCCAAAACAGAAATTGACATTCACACCTACACTATCATGAAATTTCTACGTTGAAATCTATTGTGTATCGTGAGATGTTTACTAAAGAAAAAGGAAAATTAGAAATCGATTTGAGGAAAAAGACAAATTGATTGGGAAAACATACGTTTTTCTAAAAATTGGCTGCGTCAAACCGCCTTGTGGCAGTTTGACCGGCCCCATCTCGAAAAAAATACCCAAAATAAAAAAACAAATCGGGTAAAACGGACATCCGAGTGCAGAGTTATGACCATTTAAAGTTTTATCAATTTACAACTACTTTCTCTCCCTGCATTTTATGTCAATGCTTCCGTGATATGTTAATCAAGTTCATGCCACATTCGACTTCCATAAAAGCTTCATAAATTGATTTCAATGGCTATGATTCAAGAGATAGTAATAGCCTAAATTAAAAAATAAGATTAAATACATATTTAATTCAGTTTTTCGGTTCGGTTAGTATCCAAAATTTAAAAACCAAACCGAATTTCGATTCGATTCGATTTTTTCTGTTCTCCGAGTTTTTTGCCCACCCCTCGGAGATGCCCAGCACTCTTTACTGTTCTTCTAATTTGCAATTTAAGGCTCAGTTTCCTAAACATTCCACATCAGTCCCCAAATATCAGTATTGTTTCATTTGACCAGTCAACTAACTTGACTCATTTCCTTGGTCCTATTGTGTCCATATGTGGCCCCTCCATTCCACTGAGATTTTTCAAATGTGCGATATTCATATATAAATAGTCTAATGTTTGATTGCCAATAATATATATATAAAACAAATTCGCAAAACTAATTCAGTATTTGGTGCGCTGGTTGTATAAAAAATAATCTATATAGGATTAATCAACATATAATTAACAGTATTATCTAATAAATGCATATAGTTTTGTGAAAACTTATATAGTATTGTTTTATGAATAATAATATGAGAATAAACTGTGGTTTCATCCAAGAGTGACTAGATCGAGTATCCTTGTTATAATATTCTGTATTTCGAAATAGGGGACGAGGCAAAAGCCATTATTTCATAGGATCCAAAGATAATCAAATAGCAGAAGTGGAATCAATGATTGATTGCTTTCTTTATGAGATAGTAATAATTTAAATGTTAGATGCCACTGACAGGTTAGGGCATTTGTTGTTGGTGTTGAATATTGCAAATACTAATCCTATGGCTAATACTAAGAATCTGGTAGTTCATGTTTCGTGTATAAATAATTTTTACGTTAACAGGTCAAGTTGAACTTATAAATAACATAATATTAATGATATCTATAACAATTGTATACCCAATATAATTTCATAAGTGAAGTCTAGAGAGCATAAAGTATACATAGACTTTATAATAAGTAATTTATTATATTAAATCTGATATGATAATTTAAAAAATAAAGTAATAGAAAATGTATGTAGTTGTTTTAGTTGAAATAGGAATAAGTCTACCACTCATTCTAAATATGGCTTTTGTACCATGTCAAAAGGATCCCAATATAGTTGGATTTCTACTATATTTAACAAATGCTCTGAAATTAATTCTAAATTTGAGAAGATTTTGTTCACCAAATGGGACAAAATGCAACTGTGATGATCGTATTGTTTTGGTTAATGAGATAAGGATAATAATTCTAAAATAAGATGAGGAATGTATATTTTATCTTGCATTAATTGATAATGAGTATTACTTAGTCCCGAGATTATTTTATCCCGTCATTTATACTAATAAATTGATGGAATAACTATTTCATATAGAAGGTTGGATAACATAATCCCATGGACCCATGGAATATTCCACCCATGAAATATTCTTACTTATCTCATCCCGCATATCAAACAACCCCTGTTATCCAGCAATCCCTTATCGAGCAAACCA
The DNA here is from genome assembly GCA_029783415.1 of Anisodus acutangulus. Taxonomy (NCBI): domain Eukaryota; kingdom Viridiplantae; phylum Streptophyta; class Magnoliopsida; order Solanales; family Solanaceae; genus Anisodus; species Anisodus acutangulus. The sequence goes on along the minus strand of CM056506.1, from coordinate 40,849,303 downwards.
TCCTTATAATAACCCAACCATCATTCAAATCTCAAGATTTATCAAATTAAAATAATTTTATAATTCAAAATCAAACGTCAATAAGTAAATTCGTAATTCAAACTCGAGTACATAATCGATAAGGTATAAGATCATCCATATACTCAAGAGCATATAACACGTTGTGCACCAGAACCTGCACTAGATTTCTAGCTTCAATCTTCTCCCAAAGTCGTTGAAATTCTTGGGGTCGCAACGTATATCGGGAGAATTTGTCTTTTAGACTTTTACTAACTTTTTGTTTAGTTTTATGACCTTTTTGTAGGAATTTGTTGGGTACAAAGCATATAAGTAAGGCACAACGAAAGTTTAACATATATAAATTATCTTACCCATTTTTTATGTTTTAAAAGTTTTGTTTCTTACTTACCCCAACAATAATTTATGATATGGTTATACAACGATGAAACTTGTAACATAAAACATTTACTTACAAGTTATAATATCTGGAATCTTTGTCTACTATAAGGTGCACACGCGGTTGCCCTTCCGATTGCAAGCTTCAAGCTTCAATGTACTTCTCTTTCGGAAAGCTAGGAAATCCGGCAGAGGTTCGAGAGTATATGATTCTAAGTCTCTAAGGCTTAGAATATTTTCAAAAAATGGTGTGTTGAATAATGAGGTGAATGCCTCTATTTATAGTTGAGAAATAGGTCAAAACCGGATTAGGGTTTGACCTTGGGCCTGATCCAAAAATCGAGGCAGATAAGTAAGGCACAACGGAAGTTTAAAAGTTTTGTTTCTTACTTACCCCAATAATAATTTCTGGTATGGTTATACAACGATGAAACTTGTAACATAAAACATTTACTTACAAGTTATAATAGCTGGAATCTTTGTCTACTATAAGGTGCACACGCAGTTGCCCTTCTGATTGCAAGCTCCAAGCTTCAATGTACTTCTCTTTCGGAAAGCTAGGAAATCCGGCACAGGTTCGAGAGTATATGATTCTAAGTCTCTAAGGCTTAGAATGTTTTCAAAAAATGGTGTGTTGAATAATGAGGTGAATGCATCTATTTATAGTTGCAAAATAGGTCAAAACCGGATTAGGGTTTGACCTTGTGTCTGGCCCAAAAATCGAGGCAGAAGCGTCGCGGCGCTCGGCATGCACCTGCACTGCGTCGCGGCCCTAGGATATGGGTATTGTGGCGCTCGACTTTATTTTTCGTGCATTCTTAATTAAATCCAAAATCCAATTTTGACTTAATTAAAATAATCATTATTTATTTAAATATCTCGATTCTAAATCGAATATTTAATACTCTCTCAATACAACGTTAGATAGAAAAGACAATCGACATAGTGTGACCCTACATGCCTTCACATATCAACGTTAATCAAATTAAGGTCTACGCGGAACTCCTAGACGGCGCCGGAAGACGAACTCAATATGTGAAGTACGTTTACACGAATCCAGTAAACTTAACCTTTATGTGGTAAGATAAAATCCTTTCATTCACGACACACCCGATCAAGCTTAGGATTTGTTAAGTGTCTATTCAAATGGCTTAATCATTGTATCTCATCTATATTAGTTGACAACTAGACCATATTCTAAATATGTCTATTGCGTTGGTCAACGACTTAGTCAACCTAATATCACTGAGAATCCGAGTGTTCTCTCGAATATACATCCGAGGAATGAATCCTAATTTTGGCTCAACTACCACCTTAAATCCACATCGTAATGTACCCAATACAAGCCGTATCTCAACCTATAAGGCATTTGAGCTTAGGACGGGATCAAAGTACATTACTTTATAGACAAGGCGAGTTACGTTATAATATTAATATCTCACATTATTAATAACAACGTAACCTCTAGTGATGCATATTATAGAATATTATAAACAATTAACTAATAATTTAATAATTGCAAATGCCAAAATATTAATCTTCATTAATAATAATACGAATGTGTATAAAGTACATTTGTCCTAATACAGATTGTCTCTAGGACATACATGAACTTTCAATCTCCCACTTGGCCTAGAGCTAATCTCCAACATATCTAATGCCCATATTCTCAAAATGACCATTATGCTTGACTAAGCTTAATGGCTTAGTAAATGGGTCAGCTAGATTATCGTCTGTGAGAACATAGTCTAATCTAATCTCTTCAGTCTCCACCATCTCCCTGAGTATGTGGTACTTCCTTAGTACATGCTTATTTCTGTTGGTTGATATTGGTTCTTTAGCTTGCGCAATCGTATCAGTGTTGTCACAATAAACCGTTATTGGACAAGTGGCACTTGGAACAACCCCTAGTTCCTTCAGAAACTCAGATATCGCGACAGCTTCTTTACCAACTTCCGATCCAGCAATGTACTCATCTTCTATTGTCGAATCAGCAGTTGTAGCTTGTTTGCAACTTTTCCAGCTTACTGCTCCACCATTGAAAATGAATGTGTAACCTGATTGAGATTTAGAGTCATCAACATCTGTCTGGAAGCTATCATCAGTGTGCCCAGTACATATTAGCTTCTCTTCTCCACCATAGACTAAGAAGTAATCTTTAGTTCGTCTAAGATACTTAAGAATACTCTTGACTGCCTTCCAGTGTTCTTCCCTAGGATTCTACTGGAACTTGCAAGTCATACTAAGTGCAAAGGCCACATCTGGCCTAGTACAGGTCATGTCATACATGATCGATCCTATAGCCGAAGCATATGGGATCATTTTTATGCGTTCAAGTTCTATAGAATTAGAAGGACTATCCTTCTTAGATAACTTAATGCCTTGTCCCATAGGTAGACCGCCTTTCTTGGAATTTTCCATAGAAAAATGTCTAAGCACTTTGTCTATGTAGGCTGACTGTGACAGCCCCAACAATCTGTTAGGTCTATCTCTATAGATCATAATCCCCAGAATGTAGTACGATTCACCTAAATCCTTCATCATGAAGGTACTGGACAACCACTCCTTGACTGACTGCAAGAGAGTCTTATTGTCTCCCATTATTAATATGTCATCTACATATATGATAATGAATGCAATACTCCTATCCTTGTGTTTACTATAAACACATAGATCCTCTTTGCTTCTGACAAAATCAAATGACTTGATAGCTTTGTCAAAACAAATGTTCCAACTCCTCGAGGCTTGTTTTAAGCCCATAAATGGACTTTTGTAGCTTGTATACAATATTTGGTTTGGACTGGATTGAAAAACCCTCAGGTTATTTCATATACACTTCCTCAACTAGTTACAATTGAGGAAAGCAGTCTTGACGTCCATCTGTCAAATGTCATAGTCATAATATACAGCTACTGCAAGCAAAATTCGAATGGACATGATCTTAGCAACAAGTGAAAAGGTTTTATCATAATCGACCCCAGGCCGTTGATTATAACCTTTATCCACCAGTCTTGCTTTATAAGTTTGTACCTTGTCATATGCAGCAATCTTCTTCTTAAATACCCATTTGCATCATATGGGTCTAACTCCTGTTGGCAAATCAACCAAGTTCCAAACTTGATTTACGTACATCGAGACCATCTCAGATTTCATGTCTTCTTGCCATCTCTGTGAATCAATGTCTAACATAGCTTCGCTGTAGGTTGTAGGTTCATCGTCATCAGGAATATCTATCTCATTGCGTGTTTCAACAAGGAGATTAAGTCTTTCAGGTGGACGATGAGTCCTAGTGGTCCTACGGAGTTGAGTACTCTGTGTTTCAGTGTTTGTTGCATTCTGATTGTGAGAAGGTCTTTGTGTGTTGGACAATCCATCACCTTGAGAGCTTTCAGGAATGTCATTTTCATGTATTTCCTGAATGGAATGAGGTATATCCATTGTATCATCTTCCATTGGTTGTGTATGAGAGCCTTGCATTTCTGCAATATCTCTCACAGCACTCCCACTGGCTAAAGGGCGTACACTAAGTACCCAATTTTCACCAGATACTCCCACTGAATCATTGTTTAGGTCATTCGATAAGGGTTCATTTTCTGTGTTATTTTGTGGTTCTTGAATTTCTTCAAGTTCTATCTATGTGCAGCTATGTTCTTTGTAGACATATTCTTCTTCAAGGAAAGTTGCGTTCCTGAAACCAATGACCTTATGTTCTCCAGGAAGATAGTAGTAGTATCCCTTAGTTTCCTTTGGATACCCCACGAAGTAACATTTCTCACTTTTAGATTCCAACTTTTCAGTGAGCATCTTCTTAACATATGCAGGACACCCCCAGGGTCTCATTTGTTTAAGAGCTGGCTTCTTGCCACACCATATCTGATAGAGTGTCTTTTCTACTGACTTGGAAGGAACCCTGTTCAGAATATATATAGAGGTTTGTATAGCATGTCCCCAAAGGTATGTCAGTAGAGATGAGGAGCTCATCATGGATTGAACCATATCCAATAAGGTTCGATTTCTCCTTTTAGCAACACCATTCATCTGTGGCGTTCCTGGAGGTGTCCATTCAGATTGGACTCCATGTAGCTTTAAGTAATCTAGAAAATCCTTGTTTAAGTACTCACCTCCTCGATCCGATCGAAGGGTCTTGATATTTGTTGCAAGTTGTTTCTCTACTTCCGACTTGTACTCTTTGAACTTCTAAAAAGCCTCGAATTTGTGTCTCATAAGATACACATACCCATACCTTGTGAAGTCGTCAGTAAAATTGATGAAGTATGGGAGGCCTCCTTTATCTTGAGTCGAGAATGGCCCACATACATCAGTATGGACCAACTCAAGCACCTCTATGGCTCGCACACCTTTCCCAGAAAGTGGTTTATTGGTCATCTTTCCTCTCAAGCAAGATTCACAGTTACCATAAGACTCTAAGTCAAATGGTTCGAGGTAGTTTAACTTCCTCAATATTGCTATCCTTGATTTGTTGATATGACCAAGTCTGCAGTGGCATAGGTAGGTAGAGTTTCTATTACTTATCTTGGCTCGTTTATTTTGTACATTGAAAATCTCTCGACTACAATTCAGTGTATATAATCCATCCACAAGAGAAGCAGTTCCATATGTAACATTATTGAAAGACAGTACGTGACTGCCGTTATAAATATACGAGAAAAAGCCCTCCATGTCCAACACTGGGATAGAAATAATATTTCTCGTTAATGAGGGAACATAAAAATAATCATTCAACACTAAACAATATCCGGAAGCTAAATTTAATCTATAAGTCCCTACGCACTCAGCGTCGACTCGTGCTCTATTTCTAAAGCGTAGGTCTACCTCTCTCGGTCCAACCTTCCTGCTATCAGTTAGCCCCTGCACATTTGTATAAATGTGTGAGCCACAAGCGGTATCCAATACCCATGAATAAGAGTTTATTTATAGACATATTTATTTCAATGACGTACATACCTTGTCCACTGAAGGCAGGAGTACTTGGTGCTTTCCCTCCTCCTGGTGTCGTGCAGTCCTTTTTCTAATGCCCCTTCCTATGGCAGTTGAGGCATTCATCCTTAGCAGCGCTCACCTTCTTCTTCACACCTCCTTTGGGCTTCATAGCTGATGGTGCAGCGATTGTCTTGCCCTTCTTCTTCTGTCATTCCTTGCCTTTCGGATTGGGTTGGCTAAAAAAGCTCACCATGAGCACAGCTTTGCCTTTGGAAGTGGAGGACTCAAAGGTATTGAGCATGTTGTGCAACTCTGGCAAAGTCGCCTTTGTTCCATTCATGTTGAAGTTCACTATTAAGTTCTCAAAGGAATGAGGGAGAGAGTTCAAGATGAGTGTGGTAGCGACATTCTTTTCAAGCTTCGTTCTAATCGAAGCAAGCCTCTCTATCAACCCTATCATTTTCAGTACATGCTGCGAGACCGGACCCCCTTCATTGAGCTTACACTTGAAGAGTTCTATTAACAACTCATATTCCATTGTCTGTGATTGAGAGTCATAGAGACTCTTCAAGTGTTCGAGCATCTCATTAGGCCCCATGTTCTCATGCTGTCTCTGAAGTTCCATCGACATGAAAGACATCATTACACATTGCGCCGAAGTGGCATCATCTAGATGTTTCTGGTAAGCAATTTTATCAAAGGAGGCATATTCTTTAGAATCTATCGCAGGGACTGTTAGGAATACAGTGTCCAACACGTATTCTCTTTTCTCCTGTCTGAGTACTATTCACAAAGTCCTTAGCAAGTCAAGGTAGTTTGGTCCAGTAAGTTTATTCATCTCAATCAATATTTTCAACGACAGGCTCGACATCTTTTATAGTATGAAGAATTAGATAGATCGGAAATCAAATTCAAAATCTATTTCCTATTATACACATTCATTTAGGCTAATCAACAAGGCCTTTTATTTAAATAGCTCCCACTATTTTAACATATTTCTACGACCCCATGGTAAAATACAGACCTATATTAATTGAGGTCATATTGGGCCAAGATCCAAGCCTTTGTTATCTCCGCATTTGCTTTGGCTGATAACTTCAATAACATTATCTTGGTAGGTTCTAAACCAATTGCAAAACTTATTCGCAACTCTTGGTTGATCAAATTATTACATTTAATCTTACGTCCTTAGATTAGTTCGACACTTTGGCGCCAAGATTCATCTAAGCAAGTCAACCCCATTACACGGTTGCGTTTATGTATCTAAGCAAATTTGGCCTTTATGAGCAAACACTTTGGTGTAAATACCCACAAAAGTTTATCATTTACCTTTATATTAAAACACATCTATGAAAGAGTCTGGGTCCTCGTAGACTTAGAGCAAATACTTTGGCATAAATACTCGTATCGCCGAAAAGGATTTTGCGCTCTAACAATTATAATAGACGACGCGTTTTAATTTAGACTTGTATTTAAAGTTTTGGGGAACATTTTAATTTTAGGGTTCTAACCAAGATCAACGCTTTTACGCCATATCCAATATGGCATCTTAACATCATGCAAACTAAAGACACATATAGTTTGGGAACCGTCAACCTAATATGCATGATATAAGATGGTTTAATCAAACATTGGGCGCCGCCTGCCCAGACAGTTATAGCGGACACTATTCTAGAAATGTAAATGACAAATATTTTGACATTTAGCACATAAACAATATACTTATCAAATAATATATTGTATAATAATAATGTTGGGTTAAACATTCTGAACACAGATTTTCTTTTTTGTGTTTCTGGACAGATGGGGCCGCGACGCCAATCATTAGCATCGCGGCGCCACTGAGGCAGTAACGCCAATTTTCTAAAAAAATGCACTAGCGCCGCGGCGCTTCAGAGGCAGTAACATTCTGCTTCTGCAATTGACTTAGTGCCGCGGCGCTCCACCATTATTCAATTAAATGTCTCGATTCCAAATCGAACATTTTAATTACTCTCTCAATACATCCTTAGATCGAAACGGACAATCGACATAGTGTGACCTTAGAGGCCTTCTCATATCGACATTAATCAAATTAAGGTCTACACGGAACTCCTAGACGACGCCGGAAGATGAACTCAATATGTGAAGTGCGTTTATGCGAATCCAGTAAACCTAACCTTTATTCAACACACCATTTTCTGAAAATATTCTAAGCCTTAGTGACTTAGAATCATATACGCTCGAACCTCTACCGGATTTCCTAGCTTTCCGAAAGAGAAGTACATTGAAGCTTGGAGCTTGCAATCGGAAGGGCAACCGCGTGCGCACCTTATAGTAGACAAAGATTCCAGATATTATAACTTGTAAGTAAATGTTTTATGTTACAAGTTTCATCGTTGTATAACCATATCAGAAATTATTGTTCGGGTAAGTAAGAAACACAACTTTTAAATTTCCGTTGTGCCTTGCTTATATGTTTTGTACCCAACAAATTCCTACAGTGGTATCAAAGTCAGGTTAGTTCAATGGTTATTTAACAATTGAATAGAATAATTATATGGGTTAAACATAAAATTAGATTAAAATGAGGCTTTTTTAAATCCTATATGTCTTGAACGAATGTTGACCTTTTGGTATCACCCTAAATTATCTCCTATGCAAACTCGAGGAAGTCATTTCGCTCTAACTCAAACTAAACCAAGTGCGTTGTCCGGCTCATTACACGGTGCATGGCTAAGAACGAGTAAAGAACGGATGATGGTCGATATGGGCGTTATTGATAATGGTGGGTGATGATAAATGACATGTGTATTGATCCCTAAATTTGATTTAGGGATTGAACGATTCTTTTTTTTTTGAAAATCAACACATAAACATTTGTAAGGACGTCGGCGCCGCGGCCCTATGGTAGGGCGCCGCGGCTCTAACTAGGGTTTCAATGAGGTGTCGCAGCTCCATGGTGGAGCGTCGCGGCGCTAATGCTTCATTTTTAAAATATGAACTCACTGGACAAGAGGCACCGCAGCTCCATGGTAGAGCGTCGCGGCGCTAATGCATTTTCAAAAACATAAACGTTTCTGCCTCTGCAGCGCCGCGGCTCCATGAAGGAGCGTCGCGACACTAATGCATTTTCAGAAACATAAACGTTTCTGCCTCTGCAGGGCCACGGCTCCATGGTGGAGCGTCGCGGCGCTAAGTGAATTGCAGAAGCAGAAATGTTACTGCCTCTGAAGCGTCGCGACTCCATGGTGGAGCACCGCGGCGCTAGTGCATTTTTTAGAAAATTGGCGTTACTACCTCAGTGGCGCCGCGATGCTAATTATTGGCGCCGCGGCCCCACCTGTCTAGAAACAAAAAAAATCTGAGTTCAGAATATTTAACCCAACATTATTATTATACAGTATATTATTTGATAAGTATATTGTTTATGTGTTAACTATCAAAATGTTTGTCATTTACATTTCTAGAATAGTGTCCGCTATAACTGTCTGGGCAGGCGACGCCCAGTGTTTGATTAAACCATCTTATATCATGCATATTGGGTTTACGATTCCCAAACTATATGTGTCTTTAGTTTGCATGATGTTAAGATGTCATATTGGATATGGCGTAAAAGTGTTGATCTTGGTTAGAACCCTAAAATTAAAACCAAAACTTTAAATACAAGTCTAAATTAAAACGCGTCGTCCATTATAATTGTTAGAGTGCAAAATTCTTTTGCGGCGATACGAATATTTATGTCAAAGTATTTGCTCTAAGTCTACGAGGACCCAGACTCTTTCATAGATGTGTTTTAATGTAAAGGTAAATGATAAACTTTTGTGGGTATTTACACCAAAGTGTTTGCTCACAAAGGCCAAATTTGCTTAGATACATAAACGTAGTCGTGTAATGGAGTTGACTTGCTTAGACAAATCTTGGCGCCAAAGTGTCAGACTAATCTAAGGACGCAAGATTAAATGTAATAATTTGATCAACCAAGAGTTGCGAATATGTTTTGCAATTGGTTTAGAACCTACCAAGATATGTTATTGATGTTATCAGCCAAAGCAAACGCGGAGATAGCATAGGCTTGGATCTTGGCCCATTATGACCTCAATTAATATAGGTCAGTATTCTACCATGGGGTCGTAGAAGTATGTTAAAATAGTGGGAGTTAATTAAACAAAATGTCTTGTTGATTAGCCTAAATGAATGTGTATAATAGGAAATAGATTTTGAATTTGATTTCTGAACTATCTAATTCTTCATATTATAAAAGATGTCGAGCCTTCATTGAAAATGTCGATTGAGATGAATAAACTTACTAGACCAAACTACCTTGACTGGCTAAGGAATTTGCGAATAGTACTCAGATAAGAGAAAATAGAATACGTGTTGGACACGGTGTTCCCAACAGTCCTTGCGATAGATTCTGAAGAATATGCCTCATTTGATAAAGTTGTTTACCATAAACATCTAGATAATAGCAGGAAGGTTGGATCGAGAGAGGTAGACCTAGGCGTTAGAAATAGAGCACGAGTCGATGCTGAGCGCGTAGGGACTTATAGATTAAATTTACCTTCCCGTTATTATTTAGTGTTGAATGATTGTTTTTATGTTCCCTCGTTAACGAGGAATATTATTTCTATCCCAGTGTTGGACATTGTTTTTATGTTCCCTCGTTAACGAGGAATATTATTTCTATCCCAGTGTTGGACATGGAGGGCTTTTACTCGTATATTTATAATGGCAGTCACGTACTGTCTTTTAATAATGTTATATATGAAACTGCTCTTCTTGTGGATGAATTATATATACTGAACTATAGTCGAGAGATTTTCAATGTACAAAATAAACGAGCCAAGACAAGTAATAGAAACTCTACCTACCTATGACACTACAGACTTGGTCATATCAATGAATCAAGGATAGCAAGATTGAGGAAGTTAAACTACCTCGAACCATTTGACTTGGAGTCTTATGGTAACTGCGAATCTTACTTGAGAGGAAAGATGACCAATAAACCAATTTCTGGGAAAGGTGTGTGAGCCAAGGAGGTGCTTGAGTTAGTCCCATACTGATGTATGTGGGCTATTCTCGACTCAAGCTAAAGGAGGCTTCCCATACTTCATCACTTTTACTGACGACTTCACAAGGTATGTGTATGTGTATCTTATGAGACACAAATCTGAGGCTTTTGAGAAGTTCAAGAAGTACAAGTCGTAAGTAGAGAACCAACTTGCAACAAGTATCAAGACCCTTCGATCGGATCGAGGAGGTGAATACTTAAGCAAGGATTTTCTAGATTACTTAAAGCTACATGGAGTCCAATCTGAATGGATACCTCCAGGAATGCCACAGATAAATGGTGTTGCCGAAAGGAGAAACCGAACCTTGTTAGATATGGTTCGATCTATGATGAGCTCATCATCTCTACTGACATACCTTTGGGGACATGCTATACAAACCTCTATATATATTCTGAACATGGTTCCTTCCAAGTCAGTAGAAAAGACACCCTATCAGATATGGTGTGGCAAAAAGCCAGCTCTTAAACATATGAGACCCTGGGGGTGCCCTGCATATGTTAAGAAGATGCTCACTGACAAGTTGAAATCTAAAAGTGAGAAATGTTACTTCGTGGGGTATCCAAAGGAAACTAAGGGATACTACTTCTATCTTCCTGGAGAACATAAGGTCATTGTTTCCATGAACGCAACTTTCCTTGAAGAAGAATATGTCTACAAGGAACATAGCTGCACAGAGATAGAACTTGAAGAAATTCAAGAACCACAAGATAACACAGAAAATGAAGCCTTGTCGAATGACCTAAACAAGGATTCAGTGGGAGTATCTGGTGAAGATTGGGTTCTTAGAGTACGCCCTTCAGCCAGTGGGAGTGCTGTGAGAGATAGTGCAGAAATGCAAGGATCTCATACACAACCAATGGAAGATGATACAATGGATGTACCTCATTCCATTCAGGAAATAGATGAAAATGACATTCCTGAAAGCTCAAGGTGATGGATTGTCCAACACACAAAGACCTTCTCACAATCAGAATGCAACAAACACTGAAACGTAGAGTACTCAACTCCGTAGAACCACTAGGACTCATTGTCCACCTGAAAGACTTAATCTCCTTGTTGAAACACACAATGAGATAGATATTCCTGATGATGATGAACTTACAACCTACAACGAAGCTATGTTAGACAGGTATAACAAACAATATATCAGCAGGGTAAACCAATACTTCCAAAGTATCCATGTGTCCATCACTAGTAACCATTACTCGTAGCAGGTGAGACATATTACATCCTCTAAGGATGTGATGCAGACCACATGTCGACTTATCACATATCATCGATATCTCATTCTCGATGATCATTAGTCGAGACTATTTTAAGAGTTACGCTCTATCATTAATATATCACTCTATTAATGACAACGTAAGCTCAATGAATGCACATTAATGAATAATTACAAACAATCAAATAATAATTCAATAATTGCAAATGCCAAATTATTAATCTCCATTAATAATAATATGAATGTGTATAAAGCACATTTGTCCCAATACAAATTGTCTTTAGGACATAAATATACTTTCACTTTTCACAACAGATTTTCATTTTTACAATTAAGTGATCTGGAAAATAAATAAATAAATAAATAAAAGATCTGAAAAAGTTATTTTCTTCTAATAAAATTGTAAGAGGGCAAAAAAATCTCATTTCCTCACCAAAATCATATCAGCAAATCACAATCATTATATCAACTTCTTCGCATGCTCAAAGCATGAATTGAAATACAAATTGTCACAATATTATGAGGGGTTAGATTATTACCATAGCTTTGACACAATTTGTTCTTCGTAGTACTTCTAAGTTCTATTCTGACATTTTGTCATATGGTGTATCCTTTCTTCATATGTAAAATATTTTTTCTCGACCACAGCCCACTTAAACAAAAGAAACTAAAGGGTGGTTGAAGATAGAGATGTAAAAATTTTGGAGTAGGAATCTAGTAGTTCAATTGGTTGACTATTTGAATTTTCATTTTGTTGGTGAGAGTTCAAATCCCCGCATTATAATTTTCTCCCCATTTTTTTTCCCCTACCCTCTATGGAATAAAAAAATAAACTAAAAAAGATGTTAAAATTTTGGCATTGTCATTTTTCATGCGAGGTACCAAGCTACTTCCTTTAAGACAAGTGAAAAATGAGTAGCAAATCATTTTCTCAGAAGTTACTGATAAATGAGTATAGCAAATCATTTTCTCATAAGGTGGTCCAACTATTCCTATGCCTGATCGAGTGAATATTTTTTTCATTTTTTGATAATTCAGGTTTTCAGGCTTGCGCCTGACTACTTCACTGGTATTACCCAGACGTCCTGGAGATGATGTGACCGGTCCTTCAGCACCAAAACTAAGGTAGGGTAGACTTTTTAAAGTGACTGGATTACGGCCTCATACCTCAGAAAACCCCACCTCCGGCCTGACCCTACGGATTAGTGTCGCGCCCTATTTTGACCTGCTCGGGTCAAAGTTTGACCTGCTCGGGTCAAAGTGGAGCACGGACGTGTTCGGGTGATTCCTGGGTAAAAGGGTTGAGGAGTCGCCACCTAATTATTTTTACGGTGAATTAGGACACCTAAATATTTAAACTAAGTGCTGCTATGTAAACTCCAATTTTAAGGTCTGCAAAACTAGCGAGATTCTAGGTAAGGGTTCTTTATTATCCTAAAGGGAAGGGGTTAGGCATCCTTTAAGATCCGCTAACTTGCGGTTATCCGGTCAAACTCAGTTTAATTATTGCTGAAAAATGCATGTTTTTACAAGTATAATAGATTAAAAAGATGTTTGCAAATAATTTAGTAAATGATGCATTTTATACAAGTACGTATTCAGATGACATAAAAAGAAAGATACGTGTAAAGTTTTGAAAATATGTGTTTTGTGATAATAAATTATTTTATACTATCAAAGAAGTAAAATTTTGGGAATCATTGAATTGTAAATTGACAAAAAGATAAACTTATCCGGAATGATTAATAAAGCAAATAAAGATGACAAAGTTGTTTTTTTGAAAATTTTGAATACGCGTGACGAGCCTAAAATAAATAACTAGCGAATGATTTCTAAGTTGGAATTTAACCGAGCCTACAAATAAATAAGCTAGCGACGGGTTTCAAATCTTAAACTAACCTATGAATAAATCCTAAGTTTGTCTATTCTAAGCATTTCAATAATTACATAAGTGCGATAAATAATATTACAATACAAAGCGAGATAAAAGCTGAATTAAAGAAAGAAATAACATAAATAAACTCCGAGGAATAATTGCCCCTTTTTACTTTAATCCTCGCAAGTCTCAAGAACAAACGGTTAGAAACAGTTAAATACAAATAACTTCATATCCGTATTCAAAACATTGAATGTTTTGATCGCGGAGGCTCAGAACTTAAATTTTGAAAAGAACATTCCAATCACGCCGTGGTCGCAAACATATGACTAATGTAGTTTATTTTGATTGCCTCACCTACTAAACGTATTGGTCTCTCGGGTGAAATGGAAAAGATCACTATAATCACGTCGTGGCTGCGAATATATAACTTGTTGGTTATTTTAGTCACCTCGCCTACTAAACATGTTGATCTCGGATAAAAGGTTTAAGTCTTCATCCTTGCCCAGAAGTTATATTTCCGTCTTTGCAACTGTGTAGGCCTCAAAATCGACGGATATTTTTCATCGGCGATGTAGTATCGTGTTCAAATCAGTAAAATAAAATCGAATGTAAACAGCAGCAGCAGATAGCGATAGCGATGAGCGAGAAAAAGCGAGGCGTAAAAACAATTTCCGAAAATGACGTGGTGTCTAGTTTAAAACAAGAAACAAAGAGAACAAATATTTGAATGTCAAACAGTTGAACTGAAATAGAAAGCAATGTTTGAAAAATGCGGTGTTCGATTTAAAACAAGAAAATGATAAAACAAGAAACAAGAATCAAACGGGAGCAAATCAAGCGTAAAAACAAGCGCCCAACGATCAGCGGTATTTATTCAAACAAGAAAAACAGTAAAATATCCGTCGCAAGAAATTTAAAGCGATAAACTTAATAACAATAATATATCCGTTATGCGGATGTCTAAAACAGCTTAAACTAAAAACAGAGAAGCGAAAGCGAAAGAAAAGCTCGGCCTGAATTCAATTTCACGGCCTTAATGCGATATTAATAAAAAGTAAAAGCGATTGCCAAAGAAACGAGCGGTGAGCAATTTAAAATACCCGACCCGAGTTACGAATTGCGAAATATCCAAATCGGGTCGACCCGACCGAATCGATGATCTGAGAATCGTTGATTCATACCCAAATCGATTTCAAGTTTCGCCAGATAACCAACAACAAGAATATGAAATGCAAGAATTACGAAAATGTTCAATCGGATCGACCCGACCGTCGTTGACCCGACCGGATCGATGATCCAAACTCGAATCGATTTCAACACCAAATTCAGATAACCAATAACAAGAATATGAAATACAAGAATTGCGAAAATGTTCAAATCGGGTCGACCGACCCAGGTCGATGACTGACCAATTGGAGTTTCAACCCTAATCAAATAATTTCATCAATTTGGATAACCAATGATAACAACAAAGAAGAATGTAAGAAAATTGGGAAAATCTAAATCTGTCGACCTGACCGTCGATGACCGACCGAATCGTGTGTTCAACCCAAGTCAAATAATTTCATCAATTTCAGATAACCAATGATAACAAACATCAACAATGCAAGAAATTTGGAAATTTAAATCGGTCGATCTGACCGGTCAAGAATCTACTAAAATCGATGATCCAAATCAAATCTTAACACCAAATTCAGATAACCAACATACATAAATATGAAATGCAAGAATTAAAATGTTATCTAACCGGTCGACCAGCATTCAAATCGATGAAGAAAATCAGAGAATCAAAGGGGATGACAAACCTTTTCGGACTTGATTCTTGAACAACAAAGAAGCCAAAATGCTTTAAACTCAAGAACACAACAAAATATTTATGTATATATGGAATAATCTTCCGAAAATCCTTCCGAAAATTTTGGGTATTTGGGGGAATTAAAAGGGGTAAGGGGCTGGGCCGGTTTAGGGGTTTTCGGGTGGGCCGACGGGTTGGTGGGGAGTGGGCTGGTCCGGTTGGGAGAGTTTTTGTTTTGGGTTTGGGGTTAAAGGGATAAAAGGGAATGGTTTAGGGGAAATGGGTATTTAATTGGGTTTGGGTTATTGGGCTGTGTTGGGTTGGAGTTATAAGGGAATGGGAATTGGTTTAGGGAAATGGGTATTTAATTGGGGAGGTTGGCTTTGGGCGTTGGTTGGGTTAAAAATGAGAGAAGGGGTTTTGGGAGTTGGGCCGAATGGATTAGTGAGTATTGGGCTGGTGGGAATTTAATTGGGTTAGGAAATTATTTTGGGTTAGAAAAAATAAAAAATGGGTTATGGATAATATAAAAAGGGGCTTAATATTAAAACATATTTATATATATATATTTTTTGTAAAAGATGTGAATTATTTAAAATAACGTAACGATGTGAAAATAATAAAATATAATATTTGCGAAATGTTTAATGCTTAATAAAAGGGGAATGCGGTGCAATTTTGCGAGAATAAAATAACATAGAATTTTCGGATAACTTATGATTATTATAAAAATGCAAACGATATAAAATATGCGAATAATAATAATAATAATACGAAGATATACACATATATGCTTATATTTTAAAATTATTTTGAAAGTGCCAAAATATTAAAAATTACGAATAAAATCATAAAAGATGGGACAAAATTGGGTGTCAACAGATGCCCCTCTTTGGACGGAGACGATGAAAGAGTTTTCGGCCAAAGAAAGTTGACTGAGTAGCCAATTTTGTCATGATCATCGGGACTGTATGGTAAGGAATAGAATCCCGAGGGGTATAGAAGTTGCAAAAAGATGGTGCATATTCAAGAAACAATGCCCCAGTGTCGACTTAGGATGACACTGGTCGCAGACACGAGAAATTAATGGGAAAGAGCGGATCGACGTTCGAAGTAGGTCGTTTGACCAAATTGCCTTGGTTCGCCGTGAGATATAGTTCCATGTTATCTTTGAAAGCTCCCGCCGATTCAATTCCTGTGGACCAGAGCTAAGATAAAAGTTAGTGTATATGATTGCATAAGATATGTATGTGAGAATATGAGTTTGTAAGTTGAAATGATGTCGTTGCTTAATGTTGTGCAGATGATGGCGTTGGCGGGCGCCTGTTTACACTTTAAAATAAAGTACCCGCATTAGAAGGTGGGCGCCTGATTTAAAATAAAATACCCGCATTAGGAGGTGGGCGCCTGGTTTAAAATAAAATACCCGCATTATGAGGTGGGCGCCTGACTGAAATTTAAATACCCGCATTAGGAGGTGGGCGCCTGACTGAAATTTAAATACCCGCATTAGGAGGTGGGCGCCTGACTGAAATTTAAATACCCGCATTAGGAGGTGGGCGCCTGACTGAAATTTAAATACCCGCATTAGGAGGTGGGCGCCTGACTGAAATTTAAATACCCGCATTAGAAGGTGGGCGCCTGATTTAAAACATACCCGCATTAGAAGGTGGGCGCCTGATTTAAAACATACCCGCATTAGAAGGTGGGCGCTGAATTAAAACATACCCAGATTAGAAGGTGTGCGCTGATTTAAAACATATCACGATTAGAAGGTGGGTGCGTGATTTAAAACATACCCGCATTAGAAGGTGGGCGCCTGATTTAAAACATACCCGCATTAGAAGGTGGGCGCCTGATTTAAAACATACCCGCATTAGAAGGTGGGCGCCTGATTTAAAACATACCCGCATTAGAAGGTGGGAGCCTGATTTAAACATACCCGCATTAGAAGGTGGGCGCCTGATTTAAACATACCCGCATTAGAAGGTGGGCGCCTGATTTAAAACATACCCGCATTAGAAGGTGGGCGCCTGATTTAAAACATAGACGCATTAGAAGGTGGGCGCGTGATTTAAAACATACCCGCATTAGAAGGTGGGCGCGTGATTTAAAACATACCCGCATTAGAAGGTGGGCGCGTGATTTAAAACATACCCGCATTAGAAGGTGGGCGCGTGATTTAAAACATACCCGCATTAGAAGGTGGGCCGCTGATTTAAACCTTACCCCGATTAGAAGGTGGGCGCCTGATTTAAAACATACCCGCATTAGAAGGTGGGCGCCTGATTTAAAACATACCCGCATTAGAAGGTGGGCGCCTGATTTAAAACATACCCGCATTAGAAGGTGGGCGCCTGATTTAAAACATACCCGCATTAGAAGGTGGGCGCCCGATTTAAAACATACCCGCATTAGAAGGTGGGCGCCTGATTTAAAACATACCCGCATTAGAAGGTGGGCGCCTGATTTGTGTCGTCGTGTTGACGTAATGTAAAGTGGGGCCCTATTGCCATGCCATGATAGTTAATGTGTGGACATAAGCGATGCAAAAGTTGAGTAGATGAGAATGCGACCTGTAAGTCGAAATACCGTTCTTTCCGTGGACACAACACGGTTGGGAACATGTAGTTTAGCATGACGTCTTTGTACAATCTCCAAACAGAAAGTGATTCTTGTAGTGAGTTGCGATCACGGAGGCCCTTGCGAATCTGCTCATAAATGTTGCGACTTCCTGCTTTGTTTCGACTGAAGAACCTGTACTCAAATAAATTTATGAGTTTTGGGAGGGGGGATTTGATTCGCGTTGACTTTGTAGCTTCGGTCTTGGTATTTGCATGTCCTGCTAACTCTGCTAACTCGGACCCGTAGCCCCTCTCTGCTTCCCAGTCTTGGCCAGCCGTTAATGAAAACATTCGAAAATAATTTGTAGAAATGCATCTTAAAATAGAAACATAAAAATTATATCGAATTTTGATGAAAATGTTTGTTGAAAATAATTTGCTTATAAAAATTACTGCACATATATATATATATCTGTCGAGCAGTGACATGCGGTGAAACAAAGCAAACGTCTTATCCAAAATTCTTCTGGCTGAAGACTTAGTTTGCCGATGGTTTTCCATGTTTATCGGCGTCCTCTGGCAGTGATCCCTTAAAAATGCCCCAGTGTATGATATATGAGAATGACGATCTTTTGAACGGACAACCGAGTCTTGTGTAGATTTCTTGCCTGCCCTATCAGGGTGATCAGATGGGTGCATTTTGTCTTTTGTGAGATAAAGGAGAAAATATTTCCTAATGGTGGGACCGAAGCCGATTTAGGCCGCCTACGTATCCCCATGAGGGAATCAGGTCATGACGTAGTTCATTACAAGCAAAAGAGGATTGTAAGGATTTTCTAAAATGGGACCGAAGCCGATGTGGCGCCACGTATCCCGCCGAGGGAATCAGGTCATAACGTAGTTCATATTACAAAGAAATGTGTTTCGGGAAATTTGCAATCTAGGAAGCGGGACCCGACATGGGTTCTTTGCGTATCCCTTTGGAGCGCAATTTTTACAACACAAGAAATGCATTACACGTAAAAATCCTAAATGTAGTATCTTTTCACTGCATCCGCGTTGATAGCTTTGGCCATACTTCACCGTCCATTTCAGCTAGGATTAACGCTCCTCCGGTCAACACCCGTGAACCATATAAGGCCCTTGCCGCTTAGGTGCGAATTTTCCTTTAGCTTCATTTTGGTGCGGGAATATTCGCTTTAGCACCAATTGCCCGGTTCGAAAGTCCTTGGTTTTACTTTCTGTTGAAAGCTTTGGCCATTCTGTTTTGATAAAGTTGTCCGTGGCATCGCGTTCAATCGCTTTTCATCAATCAAAGATCAATTGTTCGACGATTCAGTATCCATTTCGCTTCTGCTCATTTCGACTTCTTGGATAATTCTCAAAGATGGTATTTCCACTTCCTGCTGGTAACACGACCTTGTCCATAGACCAATAGATACGGCGTTGCCCGGTAGAAGTCCCGATCTAGTGCGATATCCCAAAAGTGCAAAAGGCAGATGCTCATGCGGTGCTTGTAATTATCAATCATCTTTCGTAGTATTCTTTTGATGTTTTTGTTGGTCGCTTCGACCGCTCCGCTCATCCGAGGTCGATGACGAGTGGAATTGCGGTGAGTGATCTTAAACTTCTCGCATAACTCATTCATCGACATCTTGTTGAGATTAGCCCCATTGTCTGTTATAATCGACTCAGGGATTCCAAATCGACAAATGATGTTATTGCGGACAAAATCAACTACCACTTTCTTTGTTACTGACTTGTGGGACGATGCTTCTACCCACTTTGTGAAATAGTCAATTGCCACTAGAATAAATCTGTGTCCATTTGATGCGGCAGGTTCAATAGGGCCAATGACATCCATGCCCCAAGCTGCGAATGGCCAGGGAGAGCTCGTCACATTGAGTTCGTTAGGGGGTACCTTGATTAGATCGCCATGAATCTGACATCGATGGCATCTTTGCACGAAGTGGATGCAATCTGTTTCCATGGTCATCCAAAAGTATCCTGCTCTTAGAATCTTCTTTGCCAAAGTGAAGCCATTCATATGAGGCCCGCACGTGCCTCCGTGTATCTCCTCAACTAAACTGCTTGCCTCTCGAGCATCAACACATCTTAACAAACCGAGATCTGGAGTCCTCCGATAAAGGATTTCTCCGTTTAGGAAGAAATGGTTTGCTAACCTCCTAAGTGTCCTCTTTTGTATACTGGTTATGCCTTCTGGATATTCACCTATCTTGAGATATCTCTTAACGTCGTGGTACCAAGGCTTTCCATCCGACTCTTCATCTATATTGAAACAATATGCCGGCTGATCCGATAAGCTCACCTTGATGGGATCAATGTAGTTCTTATCTGGATGTTGAATCATGGAGGACAGTGTTGCCAGAGCATCAGCGAACTCGTTTTGAGTTCGTGGGATATGCTTGAATTCTATCTTGCTGAATTTTTTGCATAATTCTTTCACGCAATGCAGGTAAGGAAGTATCTTCCCGTTCTTGGTCGCCCATTCGCCTTGCACCTGATGAATCAATAAGTCCGAATCACCTATAACCAACAGTTCTTGAATGTTCATATCAACGGCCATTCTAAGTCCGAGTACACAAGCTTCATATTCCGCCATATTGTTGGTGCATGGAAATCGGAGTTTTGCCGAAATTGGGTAGTGTTGACCTGATTCTGAAATCAAACCGCTCCAATACCAACCCCTTTGAAGTTTGCAGCTCAGTCGAAGAACATTCTCCAACCCGGTACTCTTACGAGATGTCTTCTCCAACAACAAGACCTCCTCGTCCGGAAAATAAGTCCCGAGAGGCATGTATTCTTCATCCACGGGTTTTCCGCAAAGATGGTCGGCTAGTGCTTGTCCTTTGATAGCCTTTTGGGTGACATATATGATATCGAACTCACTTAGCAAGATTTGCCACATTGCTAGCTTTCCAGTGGGCATGGGCTTCTGAAAGATGTATTTGAGCGGGTCCATCCTTGAGATGAGATAAGTGGTATATGTAGACAGATAATGTCTAAACTTTTGTGCAATCCACGTTAAGGCACAACAAGTGCGTTCCAAAGAAAGTATACCGAGCTTCATACGGTGTGAACTTCTTGCTTAAGTAGTATATGGCCCGCTCCTTCTTTCCTGCTTTCGTCATGTTGTCCCAAAGACGCACCCAAATGCATTTTCTAACACAGCAGTGATATAACAAAGAACGGCCTTTCCGGTTCGAGGCACCAAAACAGTGGGTTAGACAAGTATTCTTTGATTCTATCGAAAGCTTGCCGCAATCCGATGTCCACTTGGTAGCAGCGTCTTTCTTGATAGCTTGAATATTGGCTCACATATCACCGTTGATTGTGCTATGAACTTTCTTGATGTAGTTGAGGCGACCAAGGAAACTCATTACGCCCTTTCGACTCTTTGGAGGAGGCAAGTCTTGAATAGCTTTTACCTTCGAGGGGTCCAATTCAATACCCCTTCTACTTACAATGAAACCTAACAGCCTTCCCAAATAGGGACACCAAATGCGCACTTTATGGGATTTAACTTCAGGTTATACCGCCTCGGTCGGTCAAAAACTTCTCTAAATCTGTCAAGTGATCTCAAGTCCTTCGCGACTTGATAATAACGTCATCTACGTAGACCTCTATTTCTTTGTGGATCATATCATGAAAAATGGTAGTCATGGCCCTCATGTAGGTGGCACTGCATTCTTGAGTCCGAACGGCATTACTCGATAACAAAGATACCCCCAAGGTGTAGTGAATGCTTTGTCTTCTCGTGATCTTCCTCATCCATCAAGATTTGGTGGTAACCAAAGAAAGCAATCAACAAATGATTGTAACTCATGCTTTGCACGCTTGTCAATGAGTATGTGAATATTTGGAAGAGGGAAGTCATCCTTCGGGCTGGCCTTGTTGAGATCCCGATAATCCACGCACACTCGTATCTTTCCATCTTTCTTTGGCACAGGTACAATGTTGGCCAACCAAGTCGGGTATCTTGTGACTCGAATGACCTTTGCATCAATTGCTTGGACACCTCTTCCTTGACCCTTAAGCTCAAATCAGGCTTGATTTTCCTTGGTTTTTGTTTCACCGGAGGGTAGGATGGATCGATAGGCAATCTATGCGAAACAATATCCGTGCTCAACCCTGGCATCTCGTCATAAGACCAAGCAAATACGTCGATATATTGTCTCAAAAGATCCGTCAGTTCTTTCCTTTGTGGGGCGTTCAGATGGACGCTGATTCTTGTTTCTTTCACATTTTCTGCATCCCCCAAATTTATTGCCTCAGTTTCTTCTAAATTTGGCTTTGGTTTATTCTCAAAATGTTCCAATTCCTCTGTCAATTCTTCTGGTTGCGAGTCTTCCTCATACTCTTCGAAGTCCTGGTTCATTGTTTGGATTTTGTTTGTTTGTTTCATTACATGTCACATTCACATTATCGACAGATTTATTAGTTTGCATGCTGAAAGAGAAAAGAAAATTAGTAAACAAAACAAATTTTTAAATAGCAAAAGAAATGTGGATTTGTCATTTAAGCTTTCAAAAGATGGAGGCAAAACACATTAATGCATAGATGCGATTCAAGCCTCAATTAGAATCGCATTGTTTCAAAAAGTACTAAGGTAATTTCTACCAAGCTTCCCGGAGAAACAGGGCCGGGGCACAGGTCCAATTTTTCAAAATATCTCCACGCTCGCATCCCAAATAGTTGGGCCTTCATCAAAATCATCCGTAATTACATGGCATTCCATTTCTTCTTCTCGCAATAAAAAGGCTTTTGAGTCCTTCGCGAGGTCGTCTGCATCATCTTCATTCGACTTCGAGCGGCATATGCTTTGACAAATGACTGATTCAAGGGTGGAACAGGCTTTGGCAAGGGAGTGTCCCTTTTCTTTCGGAGGTTGGTGATAAGACTTCTTTAGAAGTGGGTTTGTATCCGAGACCAAAAGTATCCTTCTTCGAGCAAGTGAACAGGCTCCACCATACCTTCTAAATTCAATCCGAGGCCTCGACCGTGCTTAAAGCCATTCTTCAACATTTCTGGGCCACCATTGTGAGGACCTGGGTAACTTCAATATTTCAGCTTTGGAGACACATGTAATTTCTCGACATGGAAGACAGACCCATCCAGTGTATCTACGCTTTCAACAAATAGGATCCGCTCTTCGGGACATATTGAATTGCTCCTTCTCCGTGTACCACGACCTCGTGATGATCCCAAACAAACTTCAAACTCGATGTAGGGTAGAAGGAACTGCACCAGCCACATGGATCCAAGGTCTTCCCATTAGTAGGTTATAGCTGGTAGATATGTCTAACACTTGGAATTCCACGACGAACTCCACGGGCCCCACTTGTAATGTCAAATCCATTTCTCCCATAACGCTCCTTTGGGCTCCATCAAAACCTTTAACTCTCAGATGACTTTCGCGAATCTTTCCAATGCTAATTCCCAAGGCTCGGAGAGTCGCCGCGGGACAAATATTGACGGCTGAGCCTCCATCAATCAATACCTTAGAAATGAACTTGTTCATGCACTTTACTGTTAAGTTCAAAGCTTTGTTGTGGCACAAACCCTCAGGTGGCAATTCTTTGTCATGAAAAGAGACTTTATGGGCCTCTAAAATCTGTCCGACCAAGCCCGAGAGTTTCTCGCCTGTGGTCTCTCTCGGTACATAAGCTTCTTTGAGTACTTCCAATAAAGCGCGTCCATGGTCCGGAGAATTCATCAACAATGATAGCAAAGAAATCTGAGCCGGTGTTTTCTTCAATTGCTCTACAACGGAATACTCCTTGGTTGGCATCTTCCTCCAGAACTCTTCTACTTGATCTCTGTTACAACCTTTTTGGATTGTCTGCAGGGGCATAACATCGTCAGGATCTTGTCATACCAAATGACGACAACTTCTACAATTTGTTTCTCCTTTCCCCGCTCCTTTCCCCAATCGAATAGCTCCAAGGCGCTTTGGTATCAACAGACGGCGTCACCATCCGCGATTTCGAGGAAGTACTTCCACTTCAAACGGTGCCCTCACTTGAAGCTGTAATTATAGGGGTGATCAAAGCCGATGATTCAACCCTTTCTTCCGCTCGGACCGGCACAATGGTCCCTTCCAAACTGCTTTCTTCACCAACGGTAATCATGTTTATATTGGCATTGTCATGATTTGGCAGAGGTTATTATTTACATTAGGGGAGGTCCTTTCGGTTGGATAATTCCTCTTTGATCAAAACCTCGATCTTGTCTTTGAGGGCAAAGCAAACTCCAGTGTCATGTCCGGTGATCCCCGAGTGGTACGCACAATGCTTAGTTTCATCATACGATCCGGGAATAGGATTGGGGATATGCAGGGATGGGTTGGAGTATTCTCGCGGTCCTCAATCTTTCGTATAGTTGGGCTAGAGGTTCGGCTAAAGGTGTATATGTCTTGACCGACCTTCTTTCGTAATTTGCCCGGTCCGGGAGTATTTGGTGGATGGTTTTGCGGGCCGAGGCGGATGTGTGGGTTGATACTGTGGGGAATTTCTATAGGTAGGTGCTCGTGGTGGGCTATTTATTGGTTGGGTATGATAGACAGGTAGGGAGTAGGCGAGTGTTGATAATAAGGCCGAGGGCTTTGTGTGCTTTGGCTATAGTAGGAGGGTGATGATTTTGGGTGTTTTGATTATAGTAGGGAGGCCGGGATGACGGGCTTTGGTAGGTTGGCATTTGGTTGGACCCATGTTCCTGGATCGCCATGACAGGGACGCCCATCCCTCCTCTTCTTAATTGCTCCTCCGAACGAGTCCGATTGAATGGCCTTACTTGTCGCCGCGCAATGTCGCTAAGTTCGTGATTCTCCCTGCTTTGATACCTTCTTCTATGAAATCTCCCATCCTAACCACTTCAGAGAAATTCCGGCCCAATGACGCTTATCATTTTTTCGTAATAAGTTGCATCCTTCATAGATTGCACAAAGAGCGTGGTCATCTCATTTTCCGCCATCTGGGCTGAACTTTGTCGCTTCCGCCTCCACCTCATGGCATATTCTCTCGAAAGTCTCTGTAGATTTTTTCTAATTTCATTAAATAAAATCTATCCAAGACTGTGTCGGTGTTAAACCCGAACTCGCCCACAAAATCCTGTGCCATTGTGCCCCAGTTATGCCATTTTCGCGGGTCCTGGCTTGTGTACCAGTCGAGCGCTTCCCCTGTCAAACTTCTTATGAACAATTTCATTATTATGGCCTGGTCCTTACCCACTCCAACCAGCTTGTCACAATACGATCTCAAATGAGCGCGAGGATTTCCCTTTCCATCGAATAAGTCAAATTTTGGCACCTTATACCCGATAGGCAACTGAACGTCGGGATGCATGCAGAGATATTCATACTCGAGTCCTTCATGCCCCTTGCTGGTCTGAATGTTTTTAAATGCTTCTTTTAGGCTATGAATTTCCTTTGCCATACTTTCATCATTTCTAATCCTTGCTTGCCTTTCCATCTCTTCATATTGGTCTATCTCCTGATGATGTATGTTTGGTATGGTAGAAGTGGAAGGTTGGGCTTCCGTTGCATATACCGGTGGCACATACTGCTTGTTAGTGATGTGTGCCATTGGTATTTGTTGGGTTGCCTGGTAATTTAGTGTGGGAGGGATATTTTGGACAAGTGGGGTAGTTTGGGTAAGTGGAGCTGGATGTATATATGGAGCTGTGAAGGATACTGGGTCATTTTGTAGCGGGCTTTGTTGTGGACTGCCCGGGTTGATAGGATGCGGATTGGTACGTTGTGGGTCGGGCGAGTTGAGGATTGGTTACGCTTGGTAAGGGATTTCGGAAGGTTCTGGGAATGATGGTTCGTGAGATGGAAAGGTGTGTGGAGCAGCTTGCGCTGCCTCTTGTTCAGCAAAGGAGTGTTGATGCTGATGGAAAGATTGGTAAGATTCCTGAGCCGCTCGATCTCGCTTTGCATAGTTTCCATTTGTCGCAGAGTTGGGCGAGGTATTCATCCGGACTAAGTATTTCTCCTTTCCGATGTCTCTGGTTCACCTCCGGAAGAGCGACAAGTCCCAAACCGGTTTGTTCTACCGCTCGAATCAGTCATTTTGTCGGATGATTGTGCCTTGGATCTCGTGAAGTAATGGTGTTCCGCCAGCTTCAATCAACGCGAATCAACTTTTGGAAAATAAAGCAGGCAAAATAAACCTTCTCTAAAAAATGAAACAAACCAAGTTAGTATGAGACGAATAATTATTGTTTTGAATAACATGTATAGAGTGGAAAACAGTAAACAAGTAGCAGACAGATTATATGAAAATTAAATGCGCGTCCTAATGTGCATGGGGCCTCCTTTATGCCGGAGGTGGGCTTAAACGCAAAAATATGCAAGATACTGATAAATTGATCCAAGCCAAAGGTTGTGATGCCTTTTGTCGGAAATAAAGGTTGACTTTATCAAATAATAATGCGTACAATAATAAAGTCGATAACATAAGATATTTATGCTTAGGTTCTAAATCTTGCTTTTGATCACCGAGATGGATATGGAACCCTAACATTGCCGGGTCCGACTCGCGTCCTCTAGATATTGCACTATATTTTGCATTTGTCGCCACATTTCGGGGTAACGATCGTGTCTCTGAGCCGGAAATTCCTTACCCAAATTGTCGTGGCCGATATCTTCAAAACCTTGCTCGCCATCAGGACTATGGTCCAGACCATCGCAATCCTCTCGTAGTCACGCTTGATATTCGGGGTACCTCCCGCCCGACTACCTCCAATGTCTATTGTGTCAATATTGTTCCATTCATCGAAGACTTGCCTAGCTCGGGGACAATGAAATTCGCCCGAATGGAATTTCGTAAATCCTCATATTTGCCCTGAGGGGAATTATCCGCTCTTGTCCCAACCGGTTTGAGTACGCGGAGTGGAGCGTAAGGTTGAGGCCTTTCAACCCGATAAGCTCAATATAATAAAGCCTTTTGCATCTTATGTAGGCTTTTTGGCATTCGGGAGCAGAGGGTATTTCCATTGGATCTGCTCACAGTGTGGGACGCCAAAACCCATACCAATCATTCATGCCGACAGCGATATGAATCGCTTGCTCGTCGTAAAGTCGACGATTTTGTTCGACTCATTGAAGCATATGTCGACCATATTCGGGCGCCGATAGAAGTGTTCCATTGCCCACATCTGCAAAATAAGGTTGCGACCTTCAAGAAACCTTGTTTCACCTCTTTTACATTTCCCTAAAGCCCAAATATTTCTACTAAGATCATAGGGGCCAAAGTGAGTTGTGCTCCGCTTGCTCCTTCGAAAAGTGCCCGTGCTTACGGAACATATGCAGTAATCGATCTTTCCATACTCAAGCCGGAATATCGTGAGACCCTAGAAAGGCGACAAGAAATGCAATGGGTCGCTTGGTCCGCCAATGATCGGGGGTGCAAGAAAATTCATTTTTGAATGTCTTGTAACCGTCTCGACAATCGTACCTCTCATAAAGATAATCCATTGAGACCCAGTTGTTTTCAAAGCATAGGAGTTTCTTAGTGTTTTTTAGCCCTAAGTAGCGGAGAAATTTCTTTCCTGATTGACAAAGGGATAATTTGTCCTCTACCCTGGTAGATCAAATTGGTGAAATAGTTGATTTCTTCCAAAGTAGGAGTCATCTCAAAATCTCCGAATCAAGACAACCCGATCCGGATCCCAAAATGGATCGTTGCTCGACCAAATGTTGATCGGGAAGATGTCGAACAACGAAACGAGGCAACCTAATCTTCTCCTAATTGCCATTTGGCTGCCAAGGTCAAAGTTTGTCCACCATATTTTTAGTTTGCTCTAATCCCACTCACCATCCTGACTTGCGGCACAGACTCCATCTATAACAAAATAAATAAAATAAAAATCAATATACATTTCTGATTTTGGCATACTGTTTAGGCTTGGATCCGTCCATCAATATCCTGCTACACATAATATGCTGATTGGTCGTTGGGTTGTGAGACCCGTCGACAATTTGGTGGTTTTCTTATTTGTGAAGTTGATGCCAAGGATCAACCCACCTAAGATGTATGCATGCATGACTTAAAATAAAGGGTGGTATAGCTCTATCTTAAATTTTCTAAGATTTGGCTGACTAGACACAAGGTTCCCGAGCGGACTACTCGAGTGAGAAGGCTACGCGGCCACCGGATGGTCCTGGTCACCCGCCGCATACGCCAACTCTCCTAAAATTTGGTAGATTGAAAGAAATTTGCGTGCGCCAAACACACCTCGCGTGTAGTGTGTGATAGTGTCAATTTTCCAGAGTGGAAGAAATATGAGCGGAATGCCAATTTAAGGAAAGCAGTAAGACAATATAGCAATTAAAGCAGTTTATGCAAAAATCTCATAAATGAAACACATCAAAGCACTAAATCAAATAAAAAAAACAAAAGTAAAGCAATAATTAATCCGAACTTGCTATGGTTTAAGAACCTGATGCTCCCAAATGAGTCGCCATCTTTGTCGCGCCCTAATTTGACCTGCTCGGGTCAAAGTTTGACCTGCTCGGGTCAAAGCGGAGCACGGACGTGTTCGGGTGATTCCTGGGTAAAAGGGTTGAGGAGTCGCCACCTAATTATTTTTACGGTGAATTAGGACACCTAAATATTTAAACTAAGTGCTGCTATGTAAACTCCAATTTTAAGGTCTGCAAAACTAGCGAGATTCTAGGTAAGGGTTCTTTATTATCCTAAAGGGAAGGGGTTAGGCATCCTTTAAGATCCGCTAACTTGCGGTTATCCGGTCAAACTCAGTTTAATTATTGCTGAAAAATGCATGTTTTTACAAGTATAATAGATTAAAAAGATGTTTGCAAATAATTTAGTAAATGATGCATTTTATACAAGTACGTATTCAGATGACATAAAAAGAAAGATACGTGTAAAGTTTTGAAAATATGTGTTTTGTGATAATAAATTATTTTATACTATCAAAGAAGTAAAATTTTGGGAATCATTGAATTGTAAATTGACAAAAAGATAAACTTATCCGGAATGATTAATAAAGCAAATAAAGATGACAAAGTTGTTTTTTTTGAAAATTTTGAATACGCGTGACGAGCCTAAAATAAATAACTAGCGAAGGATTTCTAAGTTGGAATTTAACCGAGCCTACAAATAAATAAGCTAGCGACGGGTTTCAAATCTTAAACTAACCTATGAATAAATCCTAAGTTTGCCTATTCTAAGCATTTCAATAATTACATAAGTGCGATAAATAATATTACAATACAAAGCGAGATAAAAGCTGAATTAAAGAAAGAAATAACATAAATAAACTCCGAGGAATAATTGCCCCTTTTTTACTTTAATCCCTGCAAGCTGTCAAGAACAAACGGTTAGAAACAGTTAAATACAAATAACTTCATATCCGTATTCAAAACAGTGAATGTTTTGATCGCGGAGGGCTCAGACTTAAATTTTGAAAAGAACATTCCAATCACGTCGTGGCTGCAAACATATGACTAATGTAGTTTATTTTGATTGCCTCACCTACTAAACGTATTGGTCTCTCGGGTGAAATGGAAAAGATCACTATAATCACGTCGTGGCTGCGAATATATAACTTGTTGGTTATTTTAGTCACCTCGCCTACTAAACATGTTGATCTCGGATAAAAGGTTTAAGTCTTCATCCTTGCCCAGAAGTTATATTTCCGTCTTTGCAACTGTGTAGGCCTCAAAATCGACGGATATTTTTCATCGGCCAGTGTAGTATCGTGTTCAAATCAGTAAAATAAAATCGAATGTAAACAAAGAAGAAGCAGCAGAGTGAGTGAGCGTAAAAACAGAGGCGTAAAAACAATTTCCGAAAATGACGTGGTGTCGGTTTAAAACAAGAAACAAAGAGAACAAATATTTGAATGTCAAACGGTGAACTGAAATAGAAAGCAATGTTTGAAAAATGCTGTGTTCACTTTAAAACAAGAAAATGATAAAACAAGAAACAAGAATCAAACGGGAGCAAATCGAACAGAAAAACAAATACCAACAGCAGTATTTATTCAAACAAGAAAAACAAGAAAATATCCGTCGCAAGAAATTTAAAACAAGAAACTTAATAACAATAATATATCCATTGTACGGATGTCTAAAACAGCTTAAACTAAAAACAGAGAAGCGAAAGCGAAAGAAAAGCTCTACTAATTCAATTTCTCGGCTTACTTTAATGCGATATTAATAAAACAAGAAACAATGCCAAAGAAACGAGCGGTGAGCAATTTAAAATACCCGACCCGAAGTTCAAATTCGAAATATCCAAATCGGGTCGACCGACCAATCAATCGCTGACCGACCCGAATCGTTGATTCATACCCAAATCGATTTCAGCATCGGCCAGATAACCAACAACAAGAATATGAAATGCAAGAATTTCGAAAATGTTCAAATCGGATCGACCTGACCGGTCGTTGACCTGACCGATCGCTGATCCAAACTCGAATCGATTTCAACACCAAATTCAGATAACCAATAACAAGAATATGAAATGCAAGAATTACGAAAATGTTCAAATCGGTCGACCACCCAGTCGATGACTGACCAATTGGAGTTTCAACCCTAATCAAATAATTTCATCAATTTCAGATAACCAATGATAACAACAAAGACAATGTAAGAAAATTGGGAAAATCTAAATCGGTCGACCTGACCGGTCGATGACCGACCCGAATCGTGTGTTCAACCCAAGTCAAATAATTTCATCAATTTCAGATAACCAATGATAACAAACAAAGAACAATGCAAGAAATTTGGAAATTTAAATCGGTCGATCTGATCCGGTCAAGAATCTACCAAAATCGATGATCCAAATCAAATCTTAACACCAAATTCAGATAACCAACATACATAAATATGAAATGCAAGAATTACGAAAATGTTATCGAACCGGTCGACTGACCCGAAATCAGTGAAGAAAAATCAGAGAATCAAAGGGGATGACAAACCTTTTCGGACTTGATTCTTGAACAACAAAGAAGCCAAAATGCTTTAAACTCAAGAACACAACAAAATATTTATGTATATATGGAATAATCTTCCGAAAATCCTTCCGAAAATCTATTTTTCTCCCCCGAAAATCTCCTCTCCCCAAATGAAGAACAATCATGGGGTATTTATAGGTGGATTCCCCCCCTCCCCCCCAAGAATCGAGTTTGAAATTCAAAATAAAGGAGCCAAAATCGCGGATTTTAGGGGGTATGGGTTGCGGATTTTGTGGGTATGGGTTGAAAGGTTGGTGGTGTCGGCGTAACAGAAGGGAGTTGGTGGTGGCAGGGGCGAGGTGACCGGCGACGTGGGGTCGCCGGTATGGGGGGTGTGGGGTCGCGGCGGCTGATTGAGAGAAGGGTAGGGTTCGTTTCTTTTTTTTTTTTGATTTTTGGTTTTTGTTTTTGGGAAGATTTTGGGTATTTGGGGAATTAAAAGGGTAAGAAATTTGGGCGGTTTAGGGGTTTCGGGTGGGCAGCGGGTTGGTGGGGAGTGGTGGTCAGGTTGGGAGAGTTTTTGTTTTGGGTTTTGGGTTAAAGGGATAAAAGGGAATGGTTTAGGGAAATGGGTATTTAATTGGGTTTGGGTTATTGGTGTGTTGGGTTGGGGTTATAAGGGAATGGGAATTGGTTTAGGGGAAATGGGTATTTAATTGGGGAGTTTGGCTTTGGGCGTTGGTTGGGTTAAAAATGAGAGAATGGGTTTTGGGAGTTGGGCCGAATGGATTAGTGAGTATTGGGCTGGTGGGAATTTAATTGGGTTAGGAAATTGTTTTGGGTTAGAAAAAATAAAAAATGGGTTATGGATTAAAAATATAAAAAGGGGCTTAATATTAAAACATATTTATATATATATTTTTTGTAA
Organism: Anisodus acutangulus; assembly: GCA_029783415.1. Taxonomy (NCBI): domain Eukaryota; kingdom Viridiplantae; phylum Streptophyta; class Magnoliopsida; order Solanales; family Solanaceae; genus Anisodus; species Anisodus acutangulus. The sequence goes on along the minus strand of CM056506.1, from coordinate 40,817,576 downwards.
AAGATGTGAATTATTTAAAATAACGTAACGATGTGAAAATAATAAAATATAATATTTGCGAAATGTTTAATGCTTAATAAAAGGGGAATGCGGTGCAATTTTGCGAGAATAAAATAACATAGAATTTTCGGATAACTTATGATTATTATAAAAATGCAAACGATATAAAATATGCGAATAATAATAATAATAATACGAAGATATACACATATATGCCTATATTTTAAAATTATTTTGAAAGTGCCAAAATATTAAAAATTACGAATAAAATCATAAAAGATGGGACAAAATTGGGTGTCAACAATTAGTATACACCGATTGGCCCTACGCGTATGGAGGGATTTTTTTTGGGGAACACAGTTCCACTCTCGCTGATCAGATGACTCGAACACGGAGCCTCAGACAGCAATACCCTAATGTATTGGCCACTGGGCCAAACACTTTGGATTAAACTAAGGTAGGGTAAACTTTTTAAAGTGACTGGTCCCACCGCATTACGGCCCCATACCCCAGAAAACCCCACCTCCGGCTTGGCCCTACGGATTAGTATACACCGCTTGGCCCTACGCGTATGGAGGGATTTTTTTGGGGGAACACAGTTCCACTCTCGCTGATCAGAGAACTCGAATACGGAACCTCAGACAGCAATACCCTAATTATATTGGCATCTGATTAATTTAATTTGTGATGCACAAAATTTATTTCAAAATAACATTTTTTATTAAAAATTATTTTTTTTATATTAAAATTTAAATTTGAAATCTCTAATTAAAGGATAATAACCGCATATTGCGGTGGTTGATCAAGTGACCATGTTTGCCTATTCCAATGATCAGCACTTCAGCATTTGTCTATTTAAATAACAACCCTTCAGGTGATCCTTATCCATTCAATATCCATGATTCTCTGGCCCCACATTGCACAAAAATTCTCTTCACCTTCCCTATTTCTCAATTCTCGGATAAGCATTTTGTCTGCTCTTTTAGTATTTTATTTTTAAAAAAAAAGAAAAACTATAGGGTCAAGAAGTGTTATTTTCATTTTCTTGGAGGGAAATTTAAGCCAAGTTAGGATTCAAATTCACACCATTAAGATCTCTCTTCTTCCGGTTCATATTATATACTCTCCGGTTTAAAATAAATATTCATTTAGTCTTTTTATTTTGGTTCAAAATAGATGGTTACTTACAAAATCAAGAAGAAATTAATTTTATTTTTTCAAATTCACCCCTATTTACTCAAGGCAATAAATAAGTAAGAGTCTTATTACATAAGGATAGTTTAGTCAAAATATCTAAAAGAATTTAGAATTTAATATTTTCTTAAGGGGTCTAAAAAAGACTAAGTAGACATTATTTTAAACGGAAGAGAGTAGTGTTTTTAACTTGGAAAAACCCTTTAAGAAATTCACTCCCCCATAAAAAGTAAGGGGTATTTTTATCAAATTATCCTTAATTAATATGTACATATTTCTAAGTTGTATTGGAATTTGGAACATTAAATGATTAAAATTAGCAATTAACGAAGCATTGGAGCATATGTGGCTTGAGAAAATAGTTCATATTTAACATAATTTCTTTGTTAGGTAAAAATTGATTTATCTAAATAAAGATATATTTAAAAAATAAATTAATATTTTTTTATTATATAAAAAATTATTTATTTTAGATAAATAAAAATTTAGGAACATATGGATCGGAGGAAGTACAATAATCTTGAAAAGAAAAAGAATATGAATCACCAACTATGTGATTTTAGATCGTTTGGAATCTATCATCGGATTGTTTGATGAAACAATTTAAACGTGCATGTTCCTTTTGTCTCCATCAGAACAACCCAATAACGAATTAGAGGTCACAACTTATACTTTAGTGTGATAAGTTTGAACAATATACTTTTACTTAGTGGATTCTGGATTTGGTCCGAATTTAGTGAATCCAGATTCATTTTATAAGATATGGATCTTTAAAATTTGAACCCGACGGATTCGGATCGGATCTGGATCCGTTTCTAACGGATCGGATATTGATCTGGATCTTGTATTTGAGATCCGTATCCGATCCAGATCCGACCCGTGTATCCATTTTTTATTAAATATATTCATAACCTAGAATGTAATTTTATAAGTATTTTCTTAAAATTGCTAAGCATATCCTTGCAAGTTTAATTCTCAAAACAAGTTTAATTTATCCCCGCGTTAACTCAAAAACCAAAAAATAAAGAGATAACTTCGATAATAAAATCAATGTTATATTAGTGAATGACTAACATCTCCATAGACAAGTAGTTAAAATTATATTTACTTCATTTGTGAAGATTTCAAGCACATGCAAGTTCTCGTGATTCCTAAATACTAGTCAAAGATTTTTCGCAACTATTGTCATTGTCCAACATTTTCAATTAATAGCTCACAATCAAAACGAGACAACGAACAAAATATCTCATATGAAGTGAGTGTATAACGAGACAACGAACAAAATATCTTATTTAGTTACTTAAAAACTTTTGTGAAATATTTAGCTAAACTTCCATAAGATTATCCAAAAAGAAGTGAGTGTATAAGTGGGGACACATCCAATGAGATTCTTGAGGGAGTCAAATTAAGTGACCATTTATTTGAAAATTAAATTATTAATTATATATTCAATATGTCTTCTCATGACCTGCAAACTTAATCTTCTTTATGGAACCAAAATATAGAATTTCCTTTTGATAATTAGTGATAATGAATGACACTTTTGTTAATCCGAACACAAGACAAATATTTTTTTGTCAAATTTATGCATTTTATTCATCTTCAGCAAAAAGTTAATTATATTTTTAGTGTACTCTCGCCGTCTCAAATAAGTATTGCTTTAGAAAAAAATATCATCCAAGTGCTTTAGAATTTCAAGACAAGAAATAGTGATTGGTTCCAACTATACCTTGTATTGAAGAACTATTCCTTTTTAATAGTGCTCAATTATCAAGAAACATCTAATAAATATGGTAATTTAGTAAACTACAACATGTATTTATTACTCTCTCGGTTCACTTTTAATTGTCACATTTCGCTTTCAAGAGTCAATTTGACTAATCTTCATAGCTAAATTAGATTAGATTAATTCAATATTAAAAATAAAATTTAGATGGTCAAAACCTATACGAAAAATACTATAAGTTGCAATTCTTCTCATATTAATATGATTAAGAAATATATTTTAAAATATTAGTCAAAATCCATATAACTTGACTTTCGAGAAGTAAAACGTGACAAGTAAAAGTGAATGGAAGGAATATTTTTTAATGGACGTGAAATGAGTTAAAACGACAAATATATAAAAGGTCAAAGAGAATTACATAAACCCTTTGTAATTGTCCGAATTATCAGAATTAATTAAATAAAAATAATATCATAAAAGACAAATAAAACGTATCAAAGATAATTTGAAGCTCTCCCAGAAATCATTCAGAAAAATGAGATTTTAAATATCAAAAGAAAAAGGTTAAGAAAAAAGAAAAGGTATAGAATTTATTTTTTATACAATGCTATTGCTTAAATTTTTTAATTATTCAAAAGAGTACATGTTATGATTCATATTAACCTAAAAATCATTTTCAAAATTTTAAAAATATATGTAATAATCTAACTCATTTCTAATCATTGATTTAAAATCAAGGCAGTTCATTATCTCATTCAAAATGTGAAGGATATCACTAATTTTCCAACCCAAAATGTTAAGGGGATAAAGTGTGAAAATTTTATGATAAATTTGATTGAGTAATGAAGTTAAGTGACTTTTATTAATATAAAACAAAATTTAATTACTTTGCTACATAATATTTAGAGTGACCTTGTTGGGACGGAGGGAGTATATTTACATGCCATTTGGTCCAACAAACTCCTTACTCGTATTTCCATGAAATACTAATGAGGCAGTAGTTCGTTTTGGGACAGAAAACACAGATGATATAATCTGAAACTAGCTAGAATTTTCCATTCTTTCCCAATATGATCTCATGTGAACATTGCTTTATCTGTGTGCTGAGACAAGTGGAGTAGTAAAATATACACGAATACTAAAATATTCTCTCTCTTTAATAGAGAAGTCACCCCATCCCAACACCCTACCCTACCCTACCCCCAACATATCTATCTGTCTGGCTCTCTTTTGCGTGTGTATATATTTTTTTTGATATCCAGCTTCTCGGCTTACGTCATACTATTCCTGAAGATAGTAGTTTCGGTTCCTCAGCACTACTACCAGTAAATCGCGAGAACAGAGCAACTGATATCACCTACAATATCATACCCTAGAAGAGAATAAATTGTTTCCACCAGAGTTTGAACCCTCCGGCTGGATTTTAAGTTTCTCTCATTTGTATCCAGCTATGATGGAGACGTGTATTTTATATATATGGACTTAGGAGAGTAGTGGTGGACATAAGTTAATATCTTGGCTTTTGCATTCCAAATTAACCGCTTCTCTTCTTGAAAGTTTCTCACACCATTAATATTCTTGTCTGATATTATATGTATTTTGAAATATCAAGATATTAAACCAGCCTAGCTAGCTATAGATTCGAGTTTTAAGCTCTTGGTAGTTGTACATGGAACCTTCAAGTGTGCAAAATCATCACCAGGTAAGGATTTAGTACTATAAGCAATGATGGCTTCTTTCTTTTTTGCATTTCTCTTGGGATCTTCTGTTTCTTGCTTAATTGTCCTTCCTTTATCTGTGTTTATACCTATTTGTGCGTTATTTTCACTTGAAATGATTTTGTATGAAAAGGTTTAACTTAATTATACATCACAGTGCAATGAAGAATTTACTCTATCGACGCAATTTTACCTTGTTATAAAAGGTTACTTGTCTTTTTTCTAAATAATATAAATTCCCCTTACTATGGATGGTAATTGTTTTTTAAAATATTTAGTATAAATATTTTGTGTAGTTCCATTTTTAGTTTTGAGGAAAGTTAAAAGAAGGTACAAAAAAAGCAATTTTTGAACATAAATCTAACTTTTCTCACTCAATCCCCATTTACAGTCTTTTTCTTGGCTAACAATTTACTGTAGACCTCCGATTTATTAGAAAACCAATCTTCAAATTCCACAATTTTCTTTGACAATAAAGTTGAAACAATTTTACCTAAACACTTAAAAAGTGACAAAAAAAGAGCTGATTTTAAGTTTTTGTGCTGTAGTTTTGCAAGTCAGTTGAGAGGAGAGAAGTGCACAAACTTATTTTTAATTTTTTCCTGATTTTTTAATTTTGTTTTTCCTCAGATACTGTAGGTATATTAGCCTAAAAACAACTAAATGCTGGATAAACTTGATAGGATTCAAATCCATCGAGTCTGTTTAAGAAAAAAAATCTCTATTTTTGTGTTAAAAGTGATGTAATTTGAATGTATATAGAGGCAAGCATACATACATCTATCAAAGCATATCAAGATCAGTTCCGTTTTGAAAGGAGAAAAAAAACACTACTTTAAAAATAGGAATTACTGACAGACAAGTCTGTAGCTAACATTAAATTCTGTCGCTAATTCTATTTGACCATGGATTATCATAAAAATTTATTAGCGTTACGAGCAATTTAGCGGCGGATTAATGATGAAGTTCATAGTTAATTCCAGTTTTTTTTCTTCTTTTTGTAGTGAAGCTTTTTCCTTAAGTCTGTTTATATCAAGTGCTAATCTTTTTTTTTCATCTATAGGAAATGTCTTCACAATCACTAGAAAGCATGTTGGCATGCACAAAGCCACAGCAAGAAAAGAAATTACCAAGGCCACAAGATGAAGCACAGAAATGTCCTAGATGTGACTCTGCCAACACCAAATTCTGCTACTACAACAACTATAGTCTCACTCAGCCTAGGTACTTTTGCAAATCATGTAGAAGGTACTGGACAAAAGGAGGTACATTAAGAAATGTTCCAGTAGGAGGTGGCTCCAGGAAGAACAAAAGATCATCATCAAAGAGATCAAGTCCAGACCAATCCTTGATTGCCACTTGTCCTAATAATCAAATATCATCTCTCACACAATTTTCTTATGATCCTAATGACCTTAGCCTAGCATTTTCTAGGCTCCAAAATCAAGAAAGTGGGCAATTAGTGTGTCCTGAGTTAATATTTCTTGATTCGCTCTGTCTTACTGACGTTGGAAATAGTGTCCGTTATGATATTCTTGGAAACCGTGATATGTGCACCTCTTCTTCAGAGGCTGTTTCTCATGCGGGCTTTCTTGATACACTTAGAGGTGGATTTCTTGAAACCCCAATTGGCCTCTTGCACCATAACTTGTACTACTATGGAATTGGTAACAATATGGGACATGTTGAAAATGCAAGTGGAGAAATGGTAACAAATTTTGATCAAGAAATGACAAGTGGTATCACAACATCCAATATTGCATTGAAAGAAGAGATGTGTAGCATGGGATTTCCATGGAAAACTAATGGAGATGGAAATAACGTGGCTGATTTTGAGTACTCAAGCAGGCAAAATTGGAGTGGTTTAGGGGTTCCTTCTATGCATGGACTTCTTAATAGCACTCTCATGTAGATTTTAATTAGAAGAGAAGTCAATCTTTAATTTCCAAAACAAAGAAGATACTTCTAAGAGTTAGAATAGATTTGAAGATTATTTTAATGGTCTTTTGTGTAAGGAGATTTGATTCATCTGAATCATATCTCTCTGTTAAGCTTGTTTTGGAGAACTAATGAAATTAAACTTCCAAATTTGTTCTTCACTAGACTAGCCATAAAGGATATACGGTGGCTTATAAATTTCATACTCTCTTTGTTCCATTTATATGCATCAGGTTCTAGCAAGAATTCTCTATATATTTGAACTTTCCTAATTTTAAATTTCTTGTTGCTTTTTAATGATATGTTCTTATAGTTATAGAAACATAAGGCATGACTATGATAACAAATTCTAAACCTAAATACATCGATAACCCTTAAACTTATCGATAAATTTCATTTAGACACTTTCACTATGAAATATTTTAATTGAGCATCTGAACACATGAGATAAATTGTTCGTATTAGACACTTTCGACTCAAAATTTTGAAAAAAACTTATGCACGTGTTCTCAAGAGTCCATTGAATAGATAAATTAATCACTTAAAATATATGAATCACCTCCTTTAATTATATATGTCAACATCAATTAGAATATAACTAATGTTTTATAGTTTATTGAGGCTAATGTGTATAACTAAAGAAGTTGACATATTTGAAGTGGTTAATTTATCTACGTAATGAGCGTTTGATGACACACACATAGATTTTTCAAAATATGAATTAAAAGTGTCTAATAAAAATATTTTATCATGTATTCCGATACTCAATTAAAATAAATCGTAATTGAATTTCAATGAAAATTTATTAATAAATTTAAAAGGTTGACGATATATTCAGCTCAAATTTTAGGGATGCTTTTTAATGTGTCAAACTTTTTTGTATAAAAAACTTTATGTTCATCTAAACACTTCAATATAAAATGAAATGAAGAAAAATATTTAAAGGGAAGTTACTGACAGATAGAATCAGATAGTGATGCTTCATAGTTGATTTTTAATGAAGTCTAAAACTCTTTCACTAGCAAGGGGGTACTATAGTATATGTTTGTCTACAAAATGTCAGAATATTAAAATGGATAAGTTCCTATTCAAGATATTCTATCATGATTGTTTGTTATTTTAAGGTAGATCCTATTATTATTTAAATTTAGAGAATAGTACTACTATGGTGGAATAATAATTAAAAAATAATGAGAGTTGGTGGACTGATTATCTCTTCTTTATAGGCTTTGGAATTTCCGTGAGCTATGAGCACCAATTTCGGGATAGATTTTTCCTCTCTTGCCTGACCAAATTCAACATTTTTTTGCGTATGGCATCGTCACTTTCTTTGACAGCATCCACTAATTCAAAATTTAATTTAAATTTTTTTTTAACGTGACAGGTTTATAATAATTTATTTCATCATGATTGTATTTTATATTTACATGTGCCCAGTTATTGTTTGCTTTTTGTCAGCTTGACAAGATTTTTGAATGACAAAATTACCTAGGGGAGTGTTAAGAGAAAATTTTAAAAATGATATCAAATTGACATGATGAATAGACTTTTTTTTTCCTAGCTTGTAAGAAAAACTGACAAAAATGCCCCCTTATGATTGAGGATAGGTTTTAAAATAGTCTTAAATATGCCCGAAGAAATTCGTGTTTTTTAAGTTAGTCAAACCTTAATAGAGTTAGTATCGATTAAATATTTAACAAGTTATGTTCGTTGGAGATTAAAAATATTAATTTTTTACAAATTTAAAAAAAAACAAGTTTTCAATAAATATATACTATTTTAATCCTATCTTTAAACATAAAGGATTATTTCTGTCATTTTCTCACAATTGTAAACTGCATTCCTGCACATTGAGTAGTGAACAGAAGGAGTATTTTATGACTGTTTCTCGTTGGTTTATCGAACAATGTGTATTTTATTTTAACTGTTGTTTCTCAATATCATGTTTTTATAATTATGATATTGGAGTTAGCTTACACGCACTTCAATTAATTTCATAAAATATATATCTCTTTCCACCAACAACAAGTAACTTATTACTATATTTTTATGTCTATTGAGATTTGAATATACTCAATTATCATCTATTATCATACTACCCATTTCAATCAATCAAAACAAAAAGAAATTTATGAAATTTAGCATTTACTAAGTGAGACGATCACATAACTTTGGCTCCATATTGAATTAGTAAAGTGATAAGCATCATACTTCATCCGTCTCATAATCTTATAATAAGTGTCATCTTAGGAATTCAAGACATAATTTGGCTATTTTTTTCCAATTATATCTTTAGACAAAAACTGTCAAGTTCTCTATTCAAGAGACATTTACTTGTCAATATCAAAATGATTACTATTCATACATGTTTTAATCAAGAGAAAAAAATAATTTATTTTTATTAAATAGAGATAATTTGATAAACTTCACAATACATTATTGATTTTTTAATATGTGTTATTGACTAAGGTGACACTTATTATGGAACGGAGGAAGTATATAGCTGTTGTAGCAATTATTGAGCCATATTTAATTTGTGGCTATAAGGGGTTCAAACATTTGACTAATTGAATCCTTCAGTCGCATTAGTCATTTCAAAGTATTACTATCTCAGTGATACATAAATAGTTAAAGATTGGGGTTTTATATAATCCTTGTTAATTTCATGTTTAGTGGAGAAACATCTCTCACTCTCTGCAGATCATTCATCATGACTTGGACGAATTGACTTCTTTCTACGTCATTTTCTCAAGATTAAGGTGTTGCTTCCTTGGGTCCTATATATTTAGTCCAAAATAAGTGATTTTCTTATAAAAAGAATCATGAAGGTATTGTTACAAAATATTTGTTACATTACGCTTTTTAAGGGTTTAACTATATAAATTTTGACCAACATTTTAAACTATATTTTTTCATCATATTAATATGAGAAGAATTGCAACTTATAGTACTTTTTGTATAGTTTCCGAATACCTAAATTTTAATTTTAAAATATTAAATTAATATAATCTAATTTAACTTTGAAATTTAGTCAAATTGACTTTTAAAAAGAAAAAACATGACAAGTATTTTAAGACGGAGGGAGTATTAATTACTTTTTTAAAAATTTATTCTATTCTAATGAAGGATAAAGCAAATTTTTAAGAAGTCTTTCAACACTTCTTTACATTTTTTATGCTTAGATAAAAAGGAGAGATAAAGGATATTTTAACTTTTCTTAACGGATGTGCTAAATTCTTATAAATCACTTATATAAGATCTGATAGAGTATAAGTATCTTCTTTGTAAATGAGTGCAGGATTTATGGAAACTCGTAATTGTACTCATATTGAACAAAATACTATCCGTTTGTTCGGTTATTTGATAGAATTTTGATACCTCAACTTGCTTTGTTGATTGATTCCTTAAAACAAGTATACATGCAGTGATGCGGTCATACAGACGGGCGGATCTAGGGCTCGTCGAGGGTGTTCATCTAAACACTATCGATAAAAAATTATATTATATATGTAAGATATCTTTTATATATAGAGAGAGATTTTAAATACTCTGAACAACAAGAGAAGAGGTTGATTGGTTTAGGGGATTCAAAATTCACCTTGAGATTCTAAGTTCAAATTTTAAATATTATATTTTTATTTTTCGAACCCCTGAGTGAAATTTTGGAAAACCCCTGAGTGAAATTCTGGATCCGCCACTACGGATCCATTTATATTTCATTTCCTACTAATTTCGTTGCTATTCAATGTCTGATTCATAAAGAGTTTTCCTTGCTGATTATCTTCTTCTTAACTATTAGCTTTGCTACATCATACACAGATTCCATTATAAAGCTGCAGTAGCATACAGTTGAGCCAAAAAGGGATAAAGCAAATAATCAACGATGATTTCTGTTGGAAATTTACTAATATGAAATTAAGTTTATCCCATTATTTATGACTCGAACAATTGGGCCCCGCACGTCAGAAATATCGTTTCCACACACGTGCAATTTTAGTGTCAAGTATCGTAAATTTCATTAATGAAAGAGATATTGGTACGTAAGTGAAATGTTTGAGACATAGAATGATGGATGGTTATTTGCTAAATGACAAGTGTTCCACGTTGGTAAACGAAGAAAGATTGTGCGAGGTGTAAGATGGAACGGGTCGGAAAAGGGCCGCAGCGCTTCTAGCAGAGCCGCGCGCATGATCGGCAAGAACTTTCGCCGGCCGAGCCGCTGAGCCGCTGGGCGCTAAATGTCGCAAAGATCGCAGCGCTTCCCAGGCAGTGTTTGCTCGACGGAATCTCAAAGGTTTGGCTGTTGAGGGGGCTTCAATGTCATTGAAACCACCCAATAATGGTCATTACTTGGACCATTATGTTGCTGCATTACTTGGGGGGGGGGTTAAATGTCATCCATTACATGGCAATTGATTGTCATTGGACACTTAAAGAGGCCATCTTGCACACCTATAAATTGAAGCATTGGCTCAATTCTATAGATGAACAAAAAGAACATGAACACATATGAACTGAAAAATAAGTTCACAACACCACAAAGAGAACAGATTTTCCTGATAAACAATCCTTCTCTTAGCAATCTTCATTATTCGTGTTCTTCGTAGAGATCATTTGTGTAGGCTTTGCACACTTGATAGTTTGTTGTTTCATCTTGGGAGACTATTGTCCACACTTCTGTAAAGCCTATATACGAGGGCAATCTTGTCTTAAAGACAGAGAGTCATCTCTAGACTCATCTGGTGGTGTTGTGTTTATTTAATTGATTGCTAAGTGTTTCAGGTGATAACTTAATAGACGAAGGACTCTAACCGTTCGTCTTCTCAACGGATCTACAAGCCACAACCGTAGCGGTTCATGTTCTTGTATTTCCGAATACAAGTACCATATTTGAAGTTTCATATAAGATCAAAATATTGACAACGTGTTGTTATCCTAATTGTTGCTTATCTTTTCGATCACTGTAATAGTTATTTACTATTCTCGTTGTTTCTTTACGTATATTCCAACAATTTTAAGACAAGATTGTATTAGTGTTCGAAAGATATTGGTCGACAAGTGTGTGACCAAATCTGGATGTGGTTTTCTTCTTGACAACCGTGCTTTCAAATCTAGTCCTAGTTTTGGTTCTCTCTTAGACGACAGTTACAAATCTGTTTCCGTCAAAGGTGGGATCTATGGATCTGATGCTGAGCTTCAAGATACTGTTGATAGTCATGCTAGTACGGCTAAAGATCAAGGACGAGTTGGTGTCACCGCTCCCGAGGGTGGTGGAAACAAGCGTCCACGAGAGCATGAAGATGTCAACTGGGACAAGAAGAGAAGATTGAAGATGATGTTCTATCATGTAGCAAAAGGCATAAATTTGTCCCAGACAAATGATCCAAATTATGGTAAGGATGATGTAGACACTCAGTCTGACTGAAGTGGGCCAGAATCCAAAAGGTCTAAGTTAATAATTCTTCCTTATCTATAATGTGTTTAGTTAATATCTGAATAAAAGTGTGTAAAGCAAGACTGGGAATATGAAAGTGTTTTTTCATTAAAAACTTATATTCCCTACACTCTAAAATCAGTTATTAAATCTCCGTCCTTCCCGGTTAAAGATTGGACTATTGTAAACAAACTTAAAAGATCCGTTCTTTTGAATATAATTATGACAAGTGTGTAAAGTATGTTCGCACATACGAAGGAGAGAGATCCACTGACTGTGCGAAAAATGTTACCACTCTTAAGCAAGCGTCAGGGATTTCCCTGGGCACCAATCTAAAAGGAAGAAGACTAAAAGATAATGGATTATCTTAAGACGTTGAATCTGTCACACTATTTGACAGAAGATCCTTCATTTGATAGGATGATATTGGACACTCGGTCGTACAAAGCCTACGGGCGACTGGAGTGGGCCAGAATTTATTTGATAAGGATGATACTGGACACTCAGTCGTACAAAGCCTACGGGCGACTGGAGTGGGGCTAGAATTCATTTGATAGGAAAATTAATGAACACCTAGTAAGGTGGGCCAAAATTTTCATGTCTTAAATGATCTGAAGGCCAAAAGAAAGGCAGAAAATAAATTGGACACTTAGTTTGCCAAAGCAACTGGAGTGGGCCAGAGTATCCAGATCACATATGATCCGGTTACGCCCTAACCACGGACAAGAGATTGTTCATGTGAAGTAACACCACCTCTAAAGTAGAAGGGTTGGAGAGGTTGTCCTAAATAGGACTTCAAGGAATGAGATCACTCTAAAATGAGGTGATACATGTCCCAAACTTGATTTAAGGGACGCTGTTGGTTAAGCTGGTTTGAGACTAGTCCAACAGGTCTGTAATAACTAAGAATGGTACAGAATGTCTGTAGCTAGATGAATGATATATTTGTAATCTGTGCATCTATGCCATCATAGATTAAGACACGTCAAATAGAAAGTCATTCAAAAGCTAACGAAGTTGAGATTATTGCCTTCTGTCGACATAAACCCTCAAAATAATGTGAGGTAGGCGAAGAGGCAAAATTACCTTTCCATTCCGTCAAAGAAATAGCGAAAGAAGCACTGCTCCTCTAGAACTTAGTCACACCTACATGGGTGATTTGAAGTTTATAAAAAATAGAGGGGGGAGACAAGTACTTTGTGACCTTCATTGATGATGGTACAACATATTGCATCATTTGTTTGTAGAAAAGCAAAGATGAAGTTGTTGAAGCGAATAAGCGCTACAAAGTAGAAGTTGAAGATCAACTAAGCTTACGGATTGAGGAATTCGTAGTGATAGAGGGGGAGAATGTGAAGCATCGTTCATTAAACGACTGTTCATTACTCACCTCAGTCTAACAGTGTTAGCCAAGAGCAAAGCCGTACTCCCAAAATATATGGGGCAAGGCGTTCCTTACCGCTAATGCGATTCTCAACAGAACTACGCATAAGGATAAGGATAACTCTCCGTGTGAAACATGGAAAAGATCTCACATACAAATATTATGATGTGGGGTGGCTTGGTAGAGGTTGGAATACCGAAACAGGTCTAGTTGGACCTAAGACTGTAAATTGCATATCCACTGAATTTGCAAATAACAGTAGTGCTTATCGTCTCGTGATGTCAAAGAATGCTGAATTCTTTGAAGATAACTTTCCTTGAGAAGGAAAAAGAAGTAATTGCTCGAGGTTAACAAGAACCCGCGAGTGCCTGACTGTTCGGAACCAGACGTTCCGGAGCTGCAGAACTCGGAAGTTGCTGATTATCCGAAACTTAATATTTCAGATCTACAGAACTCATGGATTCTAGATGTTGAACCGTGACGGAGCAAAGAGAGGACAAAGACTCGTTCCAAGCTTTCTAGCCTGTATGGTTGAGAACGAACCATGGACAATTAACAAATAATTGTCATCTCCAGAAGCGCTGCTTTGGAAAGAAGCTACAAAGAGAGAAATATATTCCATCATAGAGAACCATATGTGTGTAATGATTGATCTTCCTTCGGAAAAAGAACCTTTGGGTTGTAAAAGTGGATACTCAAAAGTGAGTACCAAGTAGATGGATCTACTAACGAGTATAAGGCATCGGCTACTTGTACATGTGCTCCCCTGTGAATAGCTTAACATCCAGGGCCATTGCAGTCTTGTGTGGCATGGATGTTGAAACAACCTTCCTAACCGGAGAGTTGGAAGGGGAGGACCAGAGTTGGTTTGCTGGACTGTTAGGCTTCTTCCTGAACTTTTATTTTGATCCCTGAAATGTTTACATTTTGGTCCCTGAAATATTTACATTTTGGTCCCTGAAATATTTACATTTTGGTCTTGGAAGTTTCAGATAAAACAGAAACAATGAATCTGACAACAAAAACATTGACACTGAAGTTAGAAAGCCAATAATTGGGAATACCAACAGTCTGAAAGTGAAAGTCATGTTGAAACAAAAGTCTTAAAACGAAAGATAGGGGTATCACAGATGACATCTTAGGAATTGGATTTCTAAGACATCTAACGGACTGGTCTAAACCCCAAACTCAGTTGTGAGATAATTGACAGTCTCATTGAAGCCACCAATGGATATGAATCATAGAACTGATTGGAATCATGGTGCACCCATATACAAAGAGCGATATGTGCAGGTCACATGTAGTTCAATGTATTGTACACACTACAACCGACCTGGTATCGACCTACAAAGCAGATCAGTTGAACTAAAGTTCACTCGTGATTCTGGAAATGATCGATAGAAGGCGTTAAGTCGGTTATGACAATATCTAAAATATTCGCTTATCTACGGATTATGGTATTCTGGATGTCCAGCGGTTCTGGGAGAACACAGTAATGCAAACTGGACATCAGATATGAAGAACACCAAAGCCACAAGTAGATGTGTATGGTGGGTCTTGGAAAAACCTCTAAGCAAACTTGCATCGGCCGATTCATGATGGAATCGGAGTTTATCGTTTTATACAAAGCATGAAAGAAGTTGAGTAACTTCACGACTCCTTAGAGGACGTCCCTTATTAGGAGAAACCCGTGCCTTCAGCAGTTATACATTGTGGTTAGCCGGTCGGCTTCAAGAAGGGCACGGATGATGGCGTCTGCACATATCTGTCGGAGACATGAGACCGTATGACAGTTGATCATCACGAGTGTCACTTCCTTGATTACTAATCAAAGAGATATAGCAGACCATTTAACTAAGGGACCACCCGAAGATCAAGAGTTCTATCTGTCTAGGGGAATGAGCTTAAAATCCAAATAAATACGGACCTTTGCGGTGGTAACCCAACCATACTGACTGGAGATCCCAAGAATTTGGTTCAATGGGAAAACTAATCTAGAAAATGTTCAGTTGAGCGCTTCGGTTGAAGCAAGAGCACTTCGGATTATGATTTCTGTTTAAGAAACATGTATCCAAAGTCGTTCCCGCGATAGACATTAAAGTGCTATCTGCATGGTGGGGAAAAGTTAAGCTTCCAAACCTTTAACGATCCTCAAACGGTTGAGGTTGAGGTTAAGGTTGCGGAAACTTTTAATGATTCCTAACACTTGTGAAGTGGGGTATAGTAGGATACCTTGTAGGAGATCACCTATTTAAGTGCGAGGACAGACATCCTCAAAGGAACGCACTTAAGAATCCAAGTGTGTCCACGGCCACAACGGACAGAACAAAAGAAGAAACGAATAAATCAGAGGTATTGTGTTGGTACCGTTGTCTTGACTTACATTAAACACTGACGGTTCAAGACATCACGTTCACCGCGCAGTAAGTAAGTCCGATGGTATTCAACTAGGGAAGGTTCAAAGCATAAGCTACCTCTCCTGATGCAATATCTTTTCGCTGAGAGATTGCTGAAAGTAGGCACATTGTGTGTGCGCCAAAATCTCTTTCAAGAGGGGATTTCTGTTGGAAATTTACTAATGTGGAATTAAGTTTATCCCATTATTTATGACTCGAACAATTGGGTCCTGCACGTTAGAAACATCGTTTTCACACACGTGCAATCTTAGTGCCAAATATCGTAAATTTCGTTAATGAAAGAGATATTGGTACGTAAGTGAAATGTTTGAGACATAGAATGATGGATGGTTATTTGCTAAATGACAAGTGTTCCACGTTGGTAAACGAAGGAAGGATTGTGCGAGGTGTAAGATGGAACGGGTCGGAAAAGGGTCGCGAGTCGAAGGGTCGCGCACGCCCTAGCAGAGCCGCGCGCGGATCGGCAAAGAACTTTCGTCGGCCGGAGTCAGCGAGTCGCGGAGCCGCGACGCTAAATGTTGCAGCGTCGCGGCGCTTCCCAGGCAGTGTTTGCTCGACGGAATCCCAAAGGTTTGGCTGTTGAGGGGGCTTCAATGTCATTGAAACCACCCAATAATGGCCATTACTTGGACCATTATGTTGCTGCATTACTTGGGGGGGTTAAATGTCATCCATTACATGGCAATTGATTGCCATTGTGGGACACTTGAAGAGGCCATCTTGCACACCTATAAATTGAAGCATTGGCTCAATTCTATAGATGAACAAAAAGAACATGAACACATATGAACTGAAAAATAAGCTCACAACACCACAAAGAGATCAGATTTTCCTGATAAACAATCATTCTCTTAGCAATCTTCATTATTCGTGTTCTTCGTAGAGATCATTTGTGTAGGCTTTGCACACTTGATAGTTTGTTGTTTCATCTTGGGAGACTATTGTCCACACTTCTGTAAAGCCTATATACGGGGGCAATCTTGTCTTAAAGACAGAGAGTCATCTCTATACTCATCTGGTGGTGTTGTGTTTATTTAATTGGTTACTAAGTGTTTCAGGTGATAACTTAACAGACGAAGGACTCTAACCGTTCGTCTTCTCAGCGGATCTACAAGCCACAAATGTAGCAGTTCATGTTCTTATATTTCCGAATACAAGTACCATATTTGAAGTTTCATACAAGATCAAAATATTGACAACATGTTGTTGTCCTAATTGTTGTTTATCCTTTCGATCACTGTAATAGTTATTTACTATTCTCGTTGTTGCTTTACGTATATTCCAAAAATTTCTTGCTCACAAGGGATAAAGCAAATAATCAACTTAATTAGTCATCACAACAATATTTATAATTTAAAAATGAAGTAACTACAACAATATTGGCTCGCATTTACTCCCCTATATGTGATTCTTAAATGCTTTTGTGAGATTGTTTTATTTAAGATTCTAATATGTATTAGTTTGTGATCGTCGCATGCAGTTAGGCAATAAAGTAATTATATAGGACGTATGGTTTCCCAATGGCTATCATACGTGAGGCAGCCTATTAAGCAAATCCATTAAATATTCTGTTTATACAACTGTAATATTATTTGTTGTGTTAAACAAAATGTTATAGCCAACACGAAGGTTGTTATTAGATAAGCTTCGTTAAAGGTAGTTCTAAAATAAGTGCTTGATAAACTTGATGGATCAAAATTCCAAAGTTTAATTGTAAGTCCAATAAAAAAGGTTTGACGGCAATTTATAATTCACAAATTTAAATGAACAAGCCAATCATTTCGACAGTGACACAGTATTGTTTTAAAATTTACTATATAATAATATCTCGTGGTTTCCAC
The DNA here is from genome assembly GCA_029783415.1 of Anisodus acutangulus. Lineage (NCBI taxonomy): Eukaryota > Viridiplantae > Streptophyta > Magnoliopsida > Solanales > Solanaceae > Anisodus > Anisodus acutangulus. Next base: position 40,799,924 of record CM056506.1, on the reverse strand, counting down.
CAACTGAAATATCTCCAATTATAACAAATTTTCACAAATAATGAACAAGCAAACCTTTTCGACATTATTGTTTAATGGTACTAATAATAATATAAAATACCCTCCAACAAAAATATATCTTTCATTCTCGTCTCTTCTTACATAATTTTTGCTTTAAAAAGGTAAAGAAGAAATAATAATCACATACACATGAGTGGATTGTTGTGATGACATTATGCGTTTGGAAGTGAAATGGTATCTATAGTAATCCAGAACTAATGTTTCCATAACAAGAAAATCAAACAATATTGTTATTTACTAAACATTGATCCCCACTTATCCTAGAAGAAACATCGGTATTACAACTAAAATTAACCATACTGATATTTTATGCCTACCCGAAAATCCCTTTTAGACAACCAAGAAAATAACCACATTATCAAATAGATTTTTAAACAAGTGATACAGTTATTTAGTTAACAAACTCCACAAACCAAAGAGAACCTAAATGTTAGCTGTATTTTTTACCAGATCTAACTGCAGTTTTCCAATACCTTAGCTTCAAATATCAAGGGTTAAAAACTTGGGTCTGCATATAAAAAAGGGCCCGGTGCACTAAGCTCCCACTACGCGCGGGTGCACCAGCAAAATACATATGGTGCTGTGTTCTGCTCTGAACCAACAAGCAATTAGAGACTGGCATTTGCGAAAGGGAATTCTCATATTGGGAGGAAAAACTAATTGCACGCTTTCAATTTCCAACAGCTTGATCCAAAATTCCACTCAATATCAGAAGGTGAAACAAATCGCCTGGTATTTTCATGGAACAGCATGACGAACTATACTAGTTGAAGATTAGGGAAGGAAAAGAAAAAAAATAAAAGAGCATTTTGATCCTACCAAAAAATTCATTCAGAAGATACTTGCACATGACCTGGAAGTACTTAAGATCTGGGCTTCTCCTTCTTCTCTTTGAAGAGCGCCAAAAGTGACACACCAGACACCTTCACAACCTTGAACCTAACACCAGGAATATCTCCCACGGCATGTCCTTTACGACCAAATCCAGCAATCAACACCTCATCCTACAATCAATCAGATGAGATTTATTCGACATTAAAGAATAAAAGTCAAATTTGCAACGACACATGATATGATCGAAACACATACATTCTCTTCAATGTAATTCAAACAACCATCATTGGGTACAAAAGCAGCTATCTTCTTTCCATTCTTAATCAACTGAACTCGAGCACACTTTCTAATGGCAGAGTTAGGCTGCTTAGCTTCTATACCGCTGCAGTTCATTCAGTTAAAATTAGGTCAATTAAAGCAAGCACACAAATAGATGGATAATTAAGTAAATGGAAAGCAAAATTGGCCATACATTTTCTCAAGAACAATCCCCTTGGCATGAGATGATCCTGCAAATGGCTTTTTCCATTCATTACCAAGATGAGATTTCTTGTAAGACTTATCAGCCCACCGCTGCCTCCTACGGTGGGACTTCAGTTTACGACCAGCTCCCATTCCACGTGTCTTCCTGCATTAGAGTTGGTACAACATAAGTTATGAAGTTGCAAAAAAAAAAGAGAGAAATAGATACAGAGGGAGAAAATCAACAGCAGATAACAACATTAAGGGCTCTTCCGCCTTGCCAAGATGGACTAAGCATGAAACCAGTAAAAAGGAAACATTAAAGCTAAATTGTGTTCCTCTTTAATCAGATATAGTCTAGCCAAATCAATCAGAATACCATTTTACAAGTATCAACCCAAACAAAAGGAAAATACCTTACATGAGGCTTGTGAAAGTAACATTGTATGAATCACTATGCAGTAAAATCAGAAATTTGCTACACTAGAGCTGAAAAGTATATAGTTGCTCAATCCAGTCTGAACTAGTAATTCCAAACACTACCTGAGTCCCACCTATACCATTTTACTATTCTCTCTCTTAGGGGTAAGGGGTCATTAGCAAGATGTTTCATCTCTACCGATCTGTAACCCCATGGAGTTTGAGGAGCGCAGAACAGTTTAGAGTGACATTTGATCTAAGTCCATTAGCATTCAAAACAAGCCATTGCCCTCGAGAGGACTTAACTGCTTTGCCAAGATGGACTGGGGAATTATGCATCCACGCAGAACCGCCAATGTAACAAGTTTATAATTTATTGCCATATATCTAACAATTTACAGTGAAGCAGAACTTGTTAGAATTACAAAGTTTTCTCTTTTACACATTCAATTCCTAGTCTAATAATACAAACAACCAGTCATTTTTTCACGTGCTTGTTTCTACAGGAGTGCTTATTGAATCAAGTTCAAAAGTAACTCGTTATGACCTAAGCCCTTTTGATGTCAAATGTAATTAGTTTCCCCAAACTGTAAAGTATGTCAACAGAAGCACAACAAAACGTAAGAAAAATGCCAATTACTCTTAATTGTTTTACTCACTGAATGCCTACTAATGGCATGTTAAAAACCGTCATAGCTATAAGAAATAGAATTTCTTTTGTTTGGGGCAAGGGGGTTTCATTAGCTAGATGTTTCTTCTCTACTGATCTGTAATCCCACGGAGCTTGAGGAGCCCAGAACAGTTTAGAGAGACATTTGATCTGAGTCCATTAGCATTCAAAACAATGCATTGCCCATGAGAGAGCTCAACTGCTTTGCCTAGATGGACTGAGAAATTACGCATCCACAGAACAACTCGTAACAAGCTTATAATCTATTCCCATGTATCTAACTATAATCTAGATGTTTCTTCTCTACTGATCTGTAATCCCACGGAGCTTGAGGAGCCCAGAACAGTTTAGAGAGACATTTGATCTGAGTCCATTAGCATTCAAAACAATGCATTGCCCATGAGAGAGCTCAACTGCTTTGCCTAGATGGACTGAGAAATTACGCATCCACAGAACAACTCGTAACAAGCTTATAATCTATTCCCATGTATCTAACTTTTATCAGTGATGCAAACTAGCTAGAATTACAAAGTTCCTCTTTTACACATAGCATTCCCAGTTTCATAACAAAACTAGTTAATATGACCAAATACCAAACCAATCATCTTTCCAAGTACTTTGTTCCTACCGAAATGCCTATTCAATTAAGTTCGAAAGTTTTTTCTCATTATGAACTAAGCCCTTTGGGTGTCAAGTGCAATCAGTTTCCCCAAACTGTCAAGTATGTCAAGACCTCATGTTTCGACACAAACACAAGAAAACATAAGAACAAAGCCAATAACTCATAATTTGTATGCTCACTGAATGCCTACTAATGGCATGTTAAACACAGTCATAGCTATAAGAAATAGATTTTTTTTTGTTAGAGGGGAGAGGGGGTTTCATTAGCTAGATGTTTCTTCTCTACTGATCTGTAACCCCACGGAGCCTGAGGAGCCCGGAACAGTTTAGAGAGACATTCGATGTAAGTCCATTAGCATTCAAAACAATTCATTGCCCTTGAGAGAGCTCAACTGCTTTGCCAAGATGGACTGAGGAATTATACATCCACACAGAACAGCCAGGCAAGTTTTAAATATATCCCCCATAGGTTTAACTTTTCTCAGTGATACAACACTAGCTTGAATCACAAAGTTTCTCTTTTACACATTGCACTCCCAGTTTAATAATACAAACAATTTAATAAGACCAAATACCAAACCAATCATTCCCCAAGTATTTGTTCCTATGCTTATTCAATTAAGTTCAGAAGTTGATCATTGTTATGAACCAAGTCTTTTTGATGTCAAATTTAACAAGTTCCCCCAAACTGTTAAGTGTGTCAAGACTTAAATTTCAACACAAGCTCAAGAAAACGTAAGAACAAGCCAATTACTTGTAACTTTTATACTCACTAAATGTCTACTCTTGGCGTGTTAAATGATGGCATAGCTATGAGAAACAGATTTTTCCTGTTTTGGGGGGTATCATTAGCTAGATGTTTCTTCTCTACTGATCTGTAACCCCACGGAGCTGGAGGAGCCCAGAACAGTTTAGAGAGACATTTGATGTAAGTCCATTAGCATTCAAAACAATTCATTGACCTCGAGAGGGCTCAACTGCTTTGCCAAGATGGACTAGGGAATTTACGCATCCACACAGAACCACAACCAATGTAACAAGTTTATAAGTTATTCACATATCTAACTTTTCAACAATGCAAACCAGCTGAAACTGAAATAACAATTTTAGCTCACTGAATAATCGATTCTCAGCATATTACAGCAAAATCATTAAATATAGCCAATTACCAAACAAGTTAATTTTCCACATGCTTGTTTCTGCTATCTAAGTCAACTTTTTAGAACCATTATAGCCAAAACTTATCTCACTATGGACTGAGGAATTACACGTCCACACAGAACCGACAAGTAACAAGTTTATAATTATAAACATATATATCTAACTTTTTCTCAACAAAGCAGAACCAGCTAAATTACAAATTTAGCTCACTAAACAATCCAATTTCATTACCTTTGGTCAATCACCAAACAAGTCATTTTCCACATGCTTGTTTCTGTTATCTAAGTGAACTTTTTAGCTCCAATATAACCAAAACTAATCTAATTATGGTCCAAGTCCTTTAATGTCACATATCAACCAGTACAATATGCTTTGTTGCAACACTTTAACTTCTGTCTATACATTTCTTTATACAAAGTGCCTTCTCTTAGCATCTTCAACACGACAAAGCATGGCACAACTATATACTAGTTAACAAAGCAGGACCAGCTAAAATTACAAATTTAGCTCACTAAACAATCGATTCTCAGATTATAACAACAAAACGGTCATTAAACAGTTATTTTTTCACATGTTTCTACTATCTAAGTGAAATTTTCTGGTACCAGTATAGCCAAAACTGATCTCGTTTACTGTCATATATCAATCAGTACATTATGCTTTGTTGCAACACATATAACTTGTTTTATACCGAATGACTTCTCGTAGCATATTCAACAAGATGAAGCATGAAATAACTATTAGTAATATAAATGTTTAACAAATAATGCACAGAGAAGAGGAATGGAGGTTTACCCCATGGTGATAGAATGAAGTTAAGTTGCCTTGGAAGAGCTGCAAGTGAGTCAAACCCTAAATCTTCTACCAGTTTATAAAGGCGGATCTCGGGTTATGTTTCTTGGGCCCCCACCCAAATTTTATTTGCATTTTGGTCCCTATTTTGTGTTCTTCTTTAATTTTTGCACTTTAAAATTGAATACATACCTACAAAGATATAGTTATGCATCATAATATTAAGTCAGGTAAAGAACTTCAGAAGTTCAATTTTGAAGTACAAAATTTGGGAAACAGACATTTGAAGGTCAAAAATTAAAAACCAGTCCATTTGAAGGGACACCGTGCAATTAATTGGCTTTGGATTGTATTGTCGATGGGCTGGTTGATGTTATTATTCTTCGGGTCATTTGCACTTTGTCCATATTTTGGGCGTCTTTAATTTTCCCCTTGAAATGAGTTGGTCTTTAATTTTTCCCTTTCAAAATTAAACTTATATCTATAAGGCATAAGTTACTCATCATAATATCTATAAATTATGTAAATGAGTTCAATTTGAAGCACAAAAATTAAAGACCAACCCATTTGAAGAGCACACCGTGCAATTACTTGTTATATTTTTTATTTTTTTATATTACATACTTTTTTTGTCTCAAACTATATGTCGTTATTTTCTTTTACATGCGCATTGAGAATTATTAATTAGGAAAAGTTTTTAAATATTTTACCCTTCATTTGTATTTGAACAATTATAACATCACCTTATAATTAAGGTGTTTGTAGTCTTCAATAATAATAACTACAAAGGGTGAAATGGAAAAAATTATATTGAATTTCTAAAACAACAAAAAATGTTACATTATGTCCCTCCGTATGCTAATTCACGCCGGGACATAAGGCCATGGAAGTGTAAGGGCGGAAGTGTCGTAAGAGTTCAAGTAGCACAACTCCGTTAATCCCAAGGTTAATGAGATTCATAAGCATTATTGGTAAGTATGAGAAGGTTTCGGGATCAAGCAAATCGAAGAAATTTAAGTTCGTCGGAATTCAGGGAAAATTAGGCAGAATTCTGAACAAGATTTTGGCCCAACTTTCAGGAGGTATATCTCCTGGTATATAAGGAATTATGGGATGCATAACTTATATAAATTCAAGTTCAGTAAGTCTTTTTTTCAATGCAAAAGACAGTTCGCAAATCAGAGAAGTATGATGCCCGGTACGGCCCGTACAAAAATGTACGACGCCATAAGTCGGTGGACTTAGTATAAATATAAGTTAAGGCCCGAAATTCATTCAAAACATCTCCAAAGTTGCTCATCCTTCTGTCTACACTTCCCCCTTCTCTCTATGGGTTTATACATCAACATAGATCCATCCCACATGATCATCACATGATTTCAAGTCCGGAGAATTTGTAGAAGCTACAAGATCATCTTCCTCTTCATTGTTCTTGCAGTGGAAATAGTGGTAGAGTGAATCAAGCTGGGATTGCATCTTGTGGAGTTGATTGAGATAATATTTCATCTCTTCTTCATGAATTTAAGTATATCTAGTTTTGGATATGAATATGCAAGTGAGAATTCATGAAAATTGGTGCTAGGATTAAGAGTTGGAAATTGTGGTTTGTTGGGTTTGCTTGAGAAAGATAAAAATGGTGAAGGCGACTAGGAATTGGGCTTGTGAATCTGATTATCTGATAATTATGGTCGATTATAGTTCGTAATAGAAGAAGTGATAGTTTTATTGAGTATAAACCGAGTTTGTCGCTTGATATAACGATCCGCGAGTTGGAAATTGAAATATATAAACTTGATGTAGGATGAGTTGTCGTTATTATGATCCTCATGGACCTGGAAATGTAAGAAATATAGGGGAAATGCTGTCCGAATCAACATAGGACCACTCGCACTTAAATACGTAAAGGATGGGATTAGTCGAAGTGATATGTACGGCTTTACCTTCTTCTTCATTGTTGGTATGATTTCAAACTTAAGCATCGTCAAACCGAACATTCTGAAAAAAACTCCTATTCGTAGAAGATATAAACATGATTGCTCTCAATCGTTGATGTTGTGCTCATTAGTAACTCTTGAAATTGGTTCCATGATCATCGTACGTTCCTTGTAAAGGTGCTTCTTGTGTTCTAATAAAATTATCAAGCTTGTTTCCTTGTCGGAGTTGTTTAGTGCTCTTCGTTACCTTTGTTATACTATTGAACCTATGATCTTTCAATTTTCCTTGTCGAAAGGGTTCATTGTATTCTATTGAAATTCATTGATTGGCTTTCCCTTGTCAGGATTGTATCTCATATTTCTTGAGAGTCGTTGTTATATTATTGACCTTGAGTTCATGATAAATTATAACATTGGTTGTAAATGAGTTTCATAACGATTGACGGAGGGTTAATGGCCTTGTGTCACCCTATCCTGTTCCTATTGGGTTTATAAGGTCATGCATTATATATATATATATATATATATATATATATAATTGATTTTCAGTGATATTGTACATTACATATGCCCATTGTGGCCTCCGAGGTTCAGGTTGTTTCGTTACTTCGATTTGCTCATGTTATTATCTTCACTTATGTTTACCTGCCTTACATATTCAGTACATTCTTTCGTACCGACGTCCCTTGCTGGGGAACTGTGTTTCATGCCCACATGTACAGATAGGCGATTTGATGATCCCCCGCATTAGGTGGTTTGATTCAGCAGTGATGGTCGATACACTTCATTCTTTCGGAGTGTATTGGTAGGTATTGTTTTTGTTGGATATATATGCATATCATGGATATGGCAGGGGCATATATCGGTCGTTGTGTTAGTTAGATGTACTCTTAGAGGCTCGTAGACATGTATCCTATGTAGGCTATGTCATTCCTGGACTATTGCTAATACTGAACACTTACCTAATCTTGAATCTTGAAAGTTGACTTTCTTTTTCAATCAACTGGCATACCTTTGGGCATACCTTGAACCTAGCCCGAAATTATTTCTTTACTTTATCTTCCAAAATTTTGAGTTTGTGATCGAGGGAGGCCAAATATGAGATAGGTTGCAGCTATAGTCAGAACTGAACCTGACAAATTTCCTAATGTTGACCCCATGGAGCGGTAGCGAGGAGACATCAAATGGATGGAAATTCTCTACTTTATGGCTGCCGCCTGCCCTCCAACTTCCTGGCAAAATGCCTACGATTAAAAACCACCGACATGCCAAGATCCAAATTCGAATTGGTTCCTGGTTCTGGTGGGAGACCATTATGTTCGCGCCGGCGGTCCAACAAAGAGGCGAAGTAGTGATATCTTTCATTCCATTACGATCGACACGCTTCGCATGCTCCCTCCCCGTCCACTAGCGCTCCTGTCCAGAGCGAAGAGAGGGCGAAAAAGCATCGCCGAGGCAGCATAAGCAGGCTTCTATTGCTAGATAATAATAACATATCAACATAATTTGAAACAATTATTTTTAAGAATTACTACAAATAGACGAAGTGAGTAGTAGAAAGTAGAAGGGGTCGAGAATAGTGAGAATTAAACCAATACATATCGTGTGAAAAGAATCTATTGATATTACTAAATTATAAGTTTTGGTGCTCAATATCCAAAATATCTGTTATACTACCCTTGAATAAATGTGCATTATTATTTTATAAAAGTTTAATATTTACTGGCCAAGGTTGTTAGCAGGGATATCACACATAATTTTGAACTTTGAAGATAAATTATTGTTTTAATGTGGTAATGCACTTATGTATTTGAAAAGGCTTTTTGGATGCTGTTAATTTAACGTTGTAGCCACTTTTCATCTTGTTACTAGTTATATTCCAAAAATAAATTATTTAACTGATAACTAATATTGATACATTTCAGATAAATCCCTCCTCCTCTATTTCCTTACATGCCTTGCAGAATTTACAATATAGTGATCACAAAGCAATGATATTTGCTTTTATGGAACAAAAATGAGCGAATCATTTCAAGCGTGGCAGAAAATAATTCTACTCAATTTCGGCTGATGGCAAAAGGCATCTATCGTGATGATAATAATAATGGGAACTATTGAGTTTTTTTGTTTAATTTTGTGGCATTTTCTCCTCTATTAGGGGGAGATTACAGAAATTGTCTTATAATTGTTTGAACTATATGTCGCATTCAGCACATGATTCTGGTTACCAATAACACTTCTTTAAATAATTTCACATTGTTAACAGTTGCTGCTTAATTTTAATTCTTTTTTTCTAACATTGTCATGGTTGAGCTCTATTTTCTGCCCCCCCCCCCCCCCTTTTTTGTGTTCATATTTATCTTCTTCGTTTTTTTTGTAACAGCTCCAAAAAATCAGATAAAAGTGAAATTTTATATAAAATATCTGAAATTTAGAACTGTCAGGCCAAACTTCGGATTTTTCAAATTTCAAATAAAATTGTTTGAAAATTTCTTGCACAAGCAATATGCAAACTTCAGCCATAATTTATCACTTCTTATGCAAATGTTTGCAATTTTGATCATGTATGTCTGAAGTAGATTCAGAAGTGATTAAACTTATAAAAATATATATTTTGTCGCTAAACCATAAGTGAGGGTTCTACAATCGACTATTAGTGCACTTGTCTCTTGGCCAAGCTCTTGGAAGCCAAAAATATTTTTTTTTAATATTTTTTAGATAATGCTTATTTTAGAGAGTTGAGGTATTTGATCAAGTTTTTAGGGGGAAAAATAAGTTCTTTTTTAGTAGTAGCATAAATGAATAAAGTAGTTTCTCCCGAAAAGTACTTTTGAAAATTTAGCCAAGAACAAACTTTTACTTTCGTATTGACAAATTTATTTTTCTAATGAATTAATCAAACACAAACCGCTATTTATCAAATATAATTTTTTGAAAATCACTTATCAAAATAAATAGATTTTAAAAGTTTAACCAAACTGACTAAAAGTCTCATTAATAGCATATCTTGGAGATAATCCACATCGCATTTTAAAAGACCTAGCTCGAAAGTATGGCGCTGTCATGTATTTGGTGCAAAAATTATCGCTTATGTGGTTTGCTGCAACCATAGTCATTTTGTCAAACCTTTTATGCAGTGCAGGCCACTGGACGCAAACACCTCTCGCAGTTGTTTCAAAATATGGCACCGGAAACTACACCACAATAATGAATGCCACGATACCATAATATGGGAATAGGAGCTATGGTGGTGACATCCAGTCGACAAGTCAATTATTGTTTACTCCAATCATAGTATATTTGTATATCGATTTCACAGATTTGAATATTCTTTTTGCTTCATTTTTAAGGTGTCAATGGAGCTGGCTTCATAGCTCAACACATCACATTTTAGCACCATCAACTTCGTCTGTAGTGATACAACAGTCGTATTCTGTAACGGCTTAATTGAAACACGCCTACCGTATTAAAGTAATATAATATAATATAATATAATTACAACACAACAAAGAAAATCTGAAGACATAAAAACTAGAATAGTGCTGCAAAACTGCACGTTAAAAGCAACTCAGGAACTGCACGTTAAAAGCAACTCAGGAATTAGTCAAAATGGTAACGTTACTACATAATTAGATCCGCGATGTGATAATTGTTAGAAATTTGCCTTTGGTAGGAGTTGCGTCCATTCATCTTTAATGACTTAAACACTAGGGTTCCGCATGTTGGAGACTTTGGTTCTTCACACGTGCATAATCTACTAAGTGAGTAGATGGCCGTAGGGCCAAGAATCGTCAAATTTCGTTAAGAAATGAAAGAGATATTGGTTCACGAATTGAGATGTTTGAAGCATGAAAATATGGTGTGGAACAAATCTCCCTCATCGGTGGGGAAAGGAAGATTTGTTCATTTTATAAGTCTCAAAAATGGATAAGGGTTTGGGACCCCAAGGGGTAACCTATGTGTTTGAAGGAGGAAAGACCTAGGTGTGCTTGGGTTTGAAGCTAAGCCCACACACGCCGCCGCCTGTCCGGTTCGGCTGTTGGGCTGTTGGACTTCTTCTGATATTATCTTTTTGGACTCCAAACTGCTTAATATTTACAGTTTGGTTCCTGGAGTTTCAGAAAAGATAAAATTTGAAAGAGGGTCCAGCGATGGAAAAAACTTCCTTTTGGGTTGATTTTGGAGCATTGAAACTCCATTACTTTGCACATAAGCTCAGTCATTTACTTGGCTGAATATAACTCCTCACTAAGTTTCATTACATGACTATTAAAAGTCATTAGTTGGCTAGTTGAAAAGTCACCCTCCTTACACTATAAATTGAAGTCTTTGACTCAATTGTTCGAGCAAGAGACATAAAAATCAGAAATCTTCTTCTTCCTCTCCAGCATCATTTCGTTACTCTATGTTCTTCAAAAGTAATACTTGAGTTTCCTTTGCTCATTTGTTAAGTTGTTGTTTTATCTTGGGAGACTATTGTCCATAACATAAAATGATATATACGGGGAAATCTTGTCTTAAAGACAGAGTGTCATCACTCGACCAGCAAAATATCAAAGTGGTTGTAATTTCAGTTTATTGTAATTTCAAAAATTATTATTGTTAAATATATAATTTTTTAGTCTTCTATTTATATATTAATAGTTGATAATATTCTTTCTCTTATTCATTAGTACAATCTAATTATTATTTTATCAATCTTATAGTTTTTCTTTACATAGTTAATCTACCATATCTATCTAATTATTTTATTTATTTATTTAATCAGTTAAACCTATCTAATATATAAGTCAACCAACTCTTATTTATAGTTATATTATCTTCATAAGTTTAACACTTTTAACTATATATCAAGTTGCTGAAATAGGATCATCTTTTATCATTTTCACTCGCACTAATTTTTAAAATTTGTTGTATGCCTAATACATGTTTTAACAATAAATATGTTATTTAAAGTTGTTTTTTTACTAATTGACAAATGATGCACGTGTGACGCACAAGATGCACTTGCGACGTATGAGATACATGTGCGACACACGAGATACACGTGCGACGCACCAACATGCAAAATCTAATTTATTGTATAAATTTTAGACCTCTTATTAAGAATAAAGCTTGACTTTAGGTCACCAATTCTATTGAGCCACCCGTGCATGTTATAAAAATATGATCCATGTTGCTTTTGTGCAAGTATCTTGAGAAAATTGAACTATTGGTACCATTAAAGTCTTATAATTAAAAAAGGTGATAAGTTTGACCAGCCAAGGTCAAACTCTACTTAAAAAATTACAACAACAATATATCCAGTGAAATCCCACAACGTGGGGTCTGGGGAGGGTAGAGTGTACGCAAACCTTACCTCTATCTTGGTATGTAGAACGACTGTTTGCGAAAGTCCCTCGGCTTAAGACAAAGCATAAGCACAAGCAAAGCAAGAAACGCAAAGCAAGAGAAATGGTCAGACCCGAACACGAAATTTAAAGTATAATGAAAATGATGGTAACAAAAGCGCATAAGCCATGATAGCGCGTTCTGAAAAAGGAAACAGTAACTAACGCATGTAAATAAGATAAACAATGTACACTAAAGAACTCATAGCAGCATAAATCAAGCGACAAGGAATATAAAGCAATACTGCGCTTACTAGTATGATAGGCTAAGCAGGCCTACAATAATAACACTACAACTATCAGTTTGTAAGCGTAAGTAGGACTACACTCAACTACCTACTACCCTAATACGTGTCTTCCATAACCCCCTATCTAAGCTCATGTCCTCAGTGAGTTGCACCTGCGCCATATCTCGTCTAATCACATCTCCCCAATACTTCCCCGGCCTACCTCTACCCCTCTTGTACCCATCCATTGCCAATCTCTCACACCTCCGCACTTTGGCATTTGTGTCTCTCCTCTGCACATGCCCGAACCATCTCAACCTCGCTTCCCACATCTTATCCTCCACCGAGGCCACTCCTACTCTATTCCGGATATCATCATTTCTAATCATATCCCTCCTCATATGACCACACATCCATCTCAGCATCCTCATCTCCGCAACTTTCATCTTTTGAATGTGCAAAGTCTTGACTAGCCAACACTCTGCATCATACAACATAGTCGATCTAACCACCACCATATAGAACTTGCCTTTAAGTTTTGGTGGCACCTTTTTATCGCACAAGACTCCAGATGGGAGCCTCCATTTCATCCACCCTTCCCCAATACGATGTGTGACATCGTCATCAATCTCTCCATTCCCTTGGATAATAGACCTGAGGTACTTGAAGCTTTCTTTTTTTGGAATGACCTGAGTACCAAGCCTCACCTCCACGCATGTCTCAAACTCTACATAAAAAATTGATTAAGTCAAATGTGGTCTGAATTATAATTCTTAAAATTTATTAAATTTTTGCAAAATACAAACAACCCACCTTTTAACCCCCAACCCAACCCCCACGACCTACTTATTTTTAAAAAGAAAAACCATTGAACCTCTCACATCTCCTCTTTTCTCCCTCATTTTCTCTCAATCGAAGATTTGCTATTTTTATTCGGTGTTGTTGTTACTGCTCGAAGTCTTCTCCAACTTCTCTCTCATCACTTCTGCAACTTTTCAAGTAACAATTTTCTCCTTTTTCTTTCACTATGGGACTGTCCATCAGTGACTCAAGGGAAAAAATAGGATTTTAAAATTAATGACCGCAAATGATGATTTTGGTTAAAGAAGAAGAAGAAGAAGAACACGGGTTCCTCTTCGATGTTATTTATTTTATAGTTCCATGCTTGAGAAATTCTGATTTGGGTATTTGTTTCACTTGTTATTGTTGTGTGTTTGTAAATAGTATAGGTGATTGTGAAATTATTATTTTTGATGGTGTTTTTGTTTCTTGTTCTCCTCTAGGGTTACTGAAATATGGTTTGCACTTTTATTGATTTTTTTCAACAGATGCAGTGGTTGTTGTAACAGTTTCAACACTTGTTTGACAATAACAAACATATGTTGAGGTTGCATGCTTAAAATTTTTTTTATTGTATTTTGTTTAACTTGTGATGGTTGTGTGTTTGTAAATATCGCACACTGGTAGTGACATAGATGTTTTTCTTGTTGTTGTTGTTTTTCTTGTCATTGTAAGTTTTATGAAAAAGGGTCTTGTCTTTGTTTTGATTTTATCCAACAACTCATCAATTGCTGGAACAAATTCCTTATATGTTGGTAAAAATCAAAACAGTTGTTAAGGTTGTTGCAGCAACTGAAGTAGTTGTTGCAACAAATTTACAAGTTGTTGAAAAAAATCAAAATAGTTGTTGAGGAAGTTGTTGCAATTGTTTTAATTTTTTCCAACAACTGAAGAATCGGCTGCAACAACTTATGCACATATTGCAAAAGTTTCATCAGTTGTTGAAACAAATTACTAAGTTATTAAAAAAATCATTATTGTTGTATTGTTTGATCAATTGCTGCAATTATTTTTACCCGAGAAAGTTGTTACAACTGTGTTGATTTTTCCAATAGCTGAAGAATATGCTGCAATAATTTATGCACGTGTTGCAACATCCTCATCAGGTGTTGCAACAGACTACTAAGTTGTTGAAACAATTCATTACTTGTTGTATTTGTTTGATCAACTGCAGTTCCTTTTTCCTATTTACTTTCAATGATGCACAAATCAGTTGAATTGTTTTTGTTTATCTCTTGTATGTAGATAAAGAAGGGGAGCATTGGAGTAGCTGGTAAAGTTATTGTCATGTGACCAGGAGGTCATGTGTTCAAGCCGTGGAAACAGTTTCTTGCAGAAATATGACGTAAGATTGCGTACAATAGACCCTTGTGGTCCGGCCCTTCTCCGGACCCTGCGCATAGCGAGAACTTAGTGCACATAGTTGCCCTTTTTTTCTTATATGTAGATAAAGTGGCTTCAAACAAAAGAAAACGAGAGAAATCAACAGAAGCATCTAAAGATAGTAAAAGACCCAAGGGGAAAACACTATTAGATAAGCTTGATGAACAAACAAATGCTATTTATGAATCAGCAAATGTAGATCTAAGTGATAGTCAAACTAATAAACAATCTCAGATAGAGAGGAGGACTCAAAGTCCAAGGAAACCTCTCAAGTAGTTGTTTTGGGAGATGGTCATGATGAACAATCTGAAAATGGCCAAGAAGCGGGAGATAAAAATCAAGAAAGTGAAGAAGATCAAGAAGATGAAGAAAAAGATGATGGAAATAAAGAATATGAAAAAATTGAAAAGGATAATAAAGAACATAAAGACGAAGAAGAAAATACAGATGAAAGATCGACGATTGTAGGTGAAGTAAGATAAAAACTACATAATGTGAATGTCAATATTGTTGAGTGTTCTAGTATTGGCACGGATCCTAATATACCACTTGATTTAGTTAAACTTGCAGAGGACCTGAGGAATAACTATCATGGAGTCAAGAAAGCTATAGGTTGACTGTTGAATATTTGTTGAGAGACTTGAAGCCAAATGTGAAGATGGTCAACCTATATGATTTCAATTTTTTTTTTTGTGTGTTTCAATCATTATTCTGATTTTTGCTGGCATCTTTTTTTCTAGGCTTGGGCATTTGAAGCCATTTCTTACCTCTGGCATCAAGTGAAGGACTACTCGAAAGAAATTTCTTTTCCAATGATCCTTAGATGACTGACTGCCAAGAACAACACTAAATTGGGAAGAAAAAACATACTCTTATTTATACTAGTATATAAGCCAACCCACTCTTATTTATAATTATATTATCTTCGTAAGTTTAATTATATATCAAGTTGTTGAAATAGGACCACCGTTTATCATTTTGAGCTTGCACTAATTTTTTTTAAAAATTGTTGTGTACTTAATACATGTTTTAACAATACATATGTTATAATTAAATTGTTCTTTTTTACTAATTGACACATGATGCATGTGCAACACACAAGATGTGCGTGTGACGAATGAAATGCACGTGCGATGCACGTGTGACGAACAAGATGCACGTGCTACGCGCGAAATACATGTGTGACGCACATGCATGCAAAATCTAAATTTATTATATAAATTTTAGACCTCTTATGCTTTAGGTCACAAATTTCATTGAGCCGCCATGCATGTTATAAAACAAATGTGATATGATTATCTATGTTGTTTTTGTGCGAGTATCTTCCTTTCATTTCTTTAGATGGATTTAAATAGAGAAACATGATTATGAAGATTCTCATAATCGATTCTAATTTATTTGAAATCGAGACATAATTATTATTTTTCATTCTATCATTTATTTCTTGTACCTAGTCGATAATAGAGTATATAGAGTATTCTCATATTTTTAGTTATTTGATCCCCCTCGTTTGAGGGGGCGAGTCAATTATTACAGTGTCGGGCTCAATGAACTCAGTACTTTCATAGCAGAGAACAAACTTATGTGTAAAAAATTATTAGAATTATAAAAAATAATATATATAAACCCAATAACTTTAAAATATAATGAGTTAAAACTAAAATCTTTAAATATTAAATCCATAAAATTTAAATGCTAGATGCTTTAAGGCTTTTTTGTGCTATATGTAAGTCAACAAAAGTCCAATCTATGTTGTCTATAACTTTTTAACATGAGTGATGTGAATTTGGCTAAGGACTCCCTCATTATCCTTTTCGTGAACTTGAACAAAAAGATCAAATGAATTACGGCATATTATGTTCACCAAGAAATGAGTAGCAAAAATTGTATCTTAATCGTTATAGTATTTTTTTTTTATAGATTAATCAAATATTCTGTTTTCACTCTTTTCCCCCCTCTATTTTGCAGAAACAGAATTGATTGTAATTCTTTAAATTTTTTACCCATAAGTTAGGCATCACATTTTTAGGTTTGCAATCTATTCTCTTATTTTCTACAATTTAATTATTTATCATATTTAATTTTTTTAGCAAAATTATTATCAATTAATATTATAAGGGACAAAATAAAAATTGTATAGTTTCAAAAAAATAGAGGATTTAGAAAGAGGAAGGCATCAAGGTGAACTGTAGAAAAATGGTGAATAATCATCTTTTTTTTATTTATTAAACAGTCAATCCTATTAATAAAATATTGTTCATTACAAAGCCAAGAAGAGGCAGACCCTCAACTTCTTAAAAGCAAAACAAAACAGACTTTTACAGCATTAAAATGGCCTCCTTGAAACCTCTGCCAAATGTACTATATCTTGCAAAACCACAGCTGGTGATTGAAGCTCCACCAGTTTTTCTCTTTGACACCTTGCATATCCATTGTAAATCTCAATCAGGTTACACATTCATTTTCAATGGTGGAGCAGTAAGCTCAAAAAGTTGCAAACAAGCTACAACTGCTGATTCGACAATAGAAGATGAGTACATTGCTGGATCGGAAGTTGGTAAAGAAGCTGTCGCGATATCTGAGTTTCTGAAGGAACTAGGGGTTGTTCCAAGTGCCACTTGTCCAATAACGGTTTATTGTGACAACACTGATACGATTGCGCAAGCTAAAGAACCAATATCAACCAACATAAATAAGCATGTACTAAGGAAGCACCACATACTCAGGGAGATGGTGGAGACTGAAGAGATTAGATTAGACTATGTTCTCACAGACGATAATCTAGCTGACCCATTCACTAAGCCATTAAGCTTAGTCAAGCATAATGGTCATTTTGAAAATATGAGCATTAGATATGTTGGAGATTAGCTCTAGGCCAAGTGGGAGATTGAAAGTCTATGTATGTCCTAAAGACAATCTGTATTAGGACAAATGTACTTTATACACATTTGTATTATTATTAATGGAGATTAATATTTTGGCATTTGCAATTATTGAATTATTAGTTGATTGTTTATAATATTCTATAATATGCATCCCTAGAGGTTACGTTGTTATTAATAATATGAGATATTAATATTATAACGTAACTCTTACAATAGCCTCGACTAATGATCATCGAGAATGGGATATCGATGATATGTGATAAGTCGACATGTGGTCTGCATCACATCCTTAGAGGATGTAATATGTCTCACCTGCTACGAGTAATGGCTACTCGTGATGGACACATGGATACTTTGGAAGTATTGGTATACCCTGCTGATATATTGTTTGTTATACTTGTCTAAAGTATGATCAGCGTGTGAGAGATAGAAGTCCTTAGACTTGAGGTGAATGCGCACCTTGTCTACAAAGTAATATACTTTGATCCTGTCCTAAGCTCAAATGCCTTATAGGTTGAGATATGACTTGTATTGGGTACATTACGATGTGGATTAAATATGGTAGTTGAGCCAAGATTAGGATTCATTCCTCGAATGTATATTCGAGAGAACACTCAACTTCTCAGTGATATTAGGTTGACTAAGTCGTTGGCCAACGCAATAGACATATTTAGAATATGGTCTAGTTGTCAACTAATATAGATGAGATGCAATGATTAAACCATTTGGATAGACACTTGACAAATCCTAAGCTTGATCGGGTGTGTCGTGAATGAAAGGATTTTATCTTACCACATAGAGGTTAAGTTTACTAGATTTGTGTAAACGTACTTCACATATTGAGTTCGTCTTGCGGCGCCGTCTAGGAGTTCCGCGTAGATCTTAATTTGATTAATGTCGATATGTGAAGGCATGTAGGGTCACACTATGTCGATTGTCTTTTCGATCTAAAGATGTATTGAGAGAGTATTAAATATTTGATTTAGAATTGAGATATTTAAATGAATAATGATTGTTTTAATTAAGTCAAAATTGGATTTTGGATTTAATTAAGAATGTGCGGAGAATAAAATGAGACAGTGTAGGGCCACGTCAGCGGCGCGACGCCCACACCATAGGGCCGCTGCGCCATGACCTAATCTGTCTCGAATTTTGGGTCAGGCCCAAGGTCAAACCCTAATCCGGTTAGACCTAATTTTTCACCTATTAATACTCTCTCGAATCAAAACACTCTCTCGAACCTCTGCCAGATTTCATAGCTTTCCAAATGAGGAATACATTGAAGCTTGGAGCTTGCAATCGAAAGGGCATTCGCGTGCGCACCCACAATTGATAAAGATTCCAGATATTGTAAACATGTAAGTATCATTCAAGTCTTATGTTTACAGTTTTAAATTACCCTACAGTCAAACATTTCTACATTTGTTGGGTTTGAAACAAGTTTTCAATATCCGTTGCGTACAACAACCCAACGAAAACCTTCAGTGGTATCAAGAGTCACGACTGTTTTGTATGATTATAAGGTAATGAGTTAATAATAATATGGGTTAGAATTTGTTTAAATTTGAAATTCATGTCGTTTAAAGCTTGAAAACCTAATATCTTAAAAGCACATCATCCTTGTCTCCCAAACTATTAAATAATGATGTAATCGAGGAAGTCATTCCGATCTAACTCTTCTAAGTCAATGTGTGTAACCGGTTCATTGCGAACATGGTGCACTAAAGTGAAGAACGAGAAGGGATCGGATGATGGTCGATGAACGTGTTGTTTGATAGTGAAGGGTAATGAAGACGAATTTGCAAATCTGACCCTGAACCAGTTTTAGGGTTTTGGAAATGCAGATTTTGTGCTTCTGAGACGGAGGCGCCGCAACTCCACGATGGAGCGCCACAGCGCCACCTAGGGTTTGTCGCGGCACCGAGGCTCTAATGTTTTTCGGAACAGTGAACAGTAACTGAACAGTGGCGACAATCACTGTTCTGACAGGCTCCAATTTCAAAAAAAAAATCAAAAAAGTGAACAGTAACCGAACACTGTTCAGGCGTGAACAGTGGCGACAATCACTATTCCGGTGTGGGATCTTCAAAATCTTTGATCTTCTGATCCTCTGCTACTGATTGAAGTTTTGCTTTATTATACTTCCTCTTTAGCATCATTTCATTTTTCAATTGGCTATTGCCCTTGTCTTCTTTCAAGAAGACCATTTCATCAGCAATCTTTGATCTTCTGATCCTCTGCTACTGATTGAAGTTTTGCTTTATTATACTTCCTCTTTAGCATCATTTCATTTTTCAATTGGCTATTGCCCTTGTCTTCTTTCAAGAAGACCATTTCATCAGCAAACACAAGATTAAGGGGTGGATTTTCAAGCTATTTTGTGACTCATCATGTAAAAATAAGTGGACTCATTATT
Organism: Anisodus acutangulus; assembly: GCA_029783415.1. Classification (NCBI taxonomy): domain Eukaryota; kingdom Viridiplantae; phylum Streptophyta; class Magnoliopsida; order Solanales; family Solanaceae; genus Anisodus; species Anisodus acutangulus. The sequence goes on along the minus strand of CM056506.1, from coordinate 40,779,829 downwards.
ATGTTGCAAATATTCATGACTTGTATTGTTGAAAAAAAGATATACCATCACTTCCTCTGTTGTCAATGCTAGTTTCTTGAGAAAAAGACTTTGTTCCTGTTAAAAGTATGAGAACTAGGTGAAGATTAAAAATACTCCCTTCAAAAATATAGTTCTTGCTCTCCTTTTAACTTATGAAAACAGTTACTTACCTTTTAGAATTAATATCTATTACAAATATATTCGTATAGAAATTTATTTTATAATCAACGTGATTGTATAATATTTTTTCCGCACTGCCACAAGTTTACTCTGGTTTAAATACGTGTAGTACCTACTCGCATATTGCAATGGTGCAAAAAACTCGCTTATTGCAATGGTGCAAAAAATATTATACAATCAGCTTGATCATAAACATTAATTAGTAATCATATATAAATATTAAAAGATATCTAATCTGTTATCATACGTTAAAGGGAGAACAAGAGAATTTTATGACAACACTTTGTTTCATTAACTTCCTCATGTTTTAGGAATTGAACTCTTAAAACAACAATATACCCGTAAAATCCCATAACATGGGGTCTGTGGAGGGTAGAGTGAACGCAGACCTTACCTCTACTTTGGTAGGTAGAGCGGCTGTTTCGGAAGACCCTCGACTCAAGACAACGCATAATCACACGCAAAGCAAGCAAAGCAATAGAAACGGTCAGACCCAGACAAGAAATTAAAGCAGTATGAACACGCTGATGACAAAATTGAATACGCCATGATAGCGCATTCTGACAAAAGGAAGCAATAGCTAACGCAGAGAAATAAGATAAACAAAGTACACTAAAGAACACATAGCAACATAAATCAAACTACGGACTATAAAGCAATATTGCTCCTATGAGTGTGATAGGCTATACGTTAATAGCACTACAACTATTATTTGATAAGCGTAAGTAGGACTACTCTTGACTACCTACTACCTTTCTATCCTAATATGTGTCCTCCACAACCCCCTATCTAAGGTCATGTCCTCAGTAAGTTGCACCTGCGCCATATCCCGTCTAATCACCTCTCCCCAATATTTCTTCGGCCTACCTCTACCCCTCATGAATTCGTTCATAGCCAACCTCTCACACCTCCGCACTGGGGAATCTGTGTCTCTCATCTGCACATGCCCGAACCATCTCAACCTCGCTTCCCGCATCTTATCTTTCACCGATGCCACTCCTACTCTTTCCCAAATATCTTCATTTCTAATCCTAACTCTCCTTGTATGCCCACACATCCATCTCAGCATCATCATCTCCGCAACTTTTATCTTTTGGATGTATGAAGTCTTGACTGGCCAATACTCCGCCACATATAACATAGTCGGTCTAACCACCACCCTATGGAACTTGCCTTTAAGTTTTGGTGGCACTTTTTTGTCGCACAAGACTCCAGATGCGAGCCTCCATTTCATCCACCCTGCCCCAATACAAAGTGTGACATCGTCATCAATATCTCAATTCCCTTGGATAATAGACCCGAAGTACTTGAAGCTTCCTTTTTTGGAATGACCTGAGTACTAAGCCTCACCTCCACGCCTGTCTCAGGGTCGCTCCCGTTGCTGAACTTGCACTCCAAATATTTTGTCTTGGTTCTACTCAATCTGAACCCTTTAGACTCCAGAGTCTGTCTCCAAACCTCCAACTTGACATTCACTCCGCTGCGAGTCTCATCAATCAGGACTATGTCGTCTGCGAATAACATACACCATGACATATCCTTTTAAATTTGTCGTGTCAGTTCGTCCATCACCAAGACAAATTGGAATGGGCTAAGAGTTGATCCCTGGTGCAGTCCCATCATCACTGGGAAGTGCTCCGAGTCTCCTTCTACTGTCTGTACCCTAGTCTTGGCTCCATCATACATATCCTTGATCGCCCTAGTGTATGCCACATGTACACCTCTAACCTCTAAACATCTCCATAGAACCTCTCTATGGACTTTGTCGTATGCCTTTTCGAGGTCGATGAAAATCATATGCAAGTCTCTCTTCCTCTCCCTATACTGCTCCACCAACCTCCTAATAAGATGAATGACTTCAGTAGTCAAACGCCCATGCATGAATCCAAATTGGTTCTCGAAAATAGACACGCCTCTCCTCACCCTCATCTCCACGACCCTTTCCCAAACTTTCATAGTGTAGCTCAGCAGCTTGATACCCCTATAGTTGTTGCAACTCTGGACATCGCCTTTGTTTTTGTACAAGGGAATCATTGTACTCCACCTCTATTCTTCGGGCATTCTTGCCATCTTAAAAATGACGTTAAATAACTCAGTCAGCCACTCCAAACCTGAGCTCTTCCAAAATTCAACTGGGATCTCATCATGCCCGGTCTCTCGTCCCCTGCACATCATGTGAACAACACCCTTAACCTCATCTACCTTAATGCGTCTACAATATCCAAAATCCCGGTGCCTACCAGAATGCTCCAGATCTCCCAACACAATGTCTCCATCTCATTTTTCGTTCAAGAGTTTATGGGAGTAAGATTGCCACCTCCGCTTAATATGTGCATCCTCCACCAATACTTTTCCATCCTCGTCCTTTATGCACCTTACACGATCCAAGTCACGGGCCCTCCTCCCCCCTGCCTTGGCGAATCTGTACAACTTTGTATCCTCGCCTTTCTCCTCTAATTCAGCATACATGCGTTTAAAAGTCGCAATTTTTACCGCCGTAACTGCTAGCTTTGCCTCCTTCCTCGCCATCTTATACAGTTCCCTATTCGTCAATTTCTCCACCTCATCCCTGCTTTCTACCAATTTCGCATACGCCGCTTTCTTCGCTTCCACCTTCTCTTGAACTTTACCATTCCACCACCAGTTCTATCAGTGCCCACCATGATTACCCAGCGAGGCCCCTAGCACTTCTCTAGCTACCTCCCTGATACAACTGACCGTCCTATCCCACATACTAGTCGCATCCCTACTACTCCCCAAGCCCCCTTTGGTCATCAACCTCTCCCCCATCTCCTTTGCACTAGCCATGGTCAAACTCTCCCATTTGATTCTTAACCTATCATCCACAACCCTCTTCTTCTCCATCTTGATCTCCAAATCCATCACCAAAAGCTTATGTCGGGTTATAAGATCCTCCCTCGGAATAACCTTGCAGTTTTTACAAAGACCTTTGTCAACCTTCCTAAGGAGCAAAAAATCTATCTGAGTCTTAGCCACCGAACTACTGAAAGTCACCAAGTGCTCCTCCCTCTTCAGGAACCTCGAATTGGCTATCACCATCCCACAAGCTCTAGCGAACTCCAAAAGTGAGACGCCTTCCCCGTTCCTGTCCCTGAGTCCAAAGCCTCCTTGCACGTCGTCGTAACCCTTCGGAAGTGACCTGATATGTCCATTGAAATCCCCTCCTACAAATAACTTTTCAGTGAGTGGTATACAATCCGACCACTTCGTCCATATCCTCCCAAAAACGTCTCTTCTCCTCATCGTCCAGGCCTGACTGCGGCGCATACACACTAATAATGTTCATAGTGAACCCTCCAACTACCAACTTTATCGCCATCATCCTGTCATTGACCCTCCTCTCCTCTACCACATGATCTCTTAGCTCGTTGTCTACCAAAATACGTACCCCATTCCTATACTTCGACCTACTCGAGAACCATAATTTATACCCGTCTACATCCTTAGCCTTAGGTCCTACCCATTTGGTCTCTTGGACACATGCTATATTAATCCTGCTCTTCTTAAGAATTTTAAACACATCTTAAAATGTAGAAACATATGAAACATATTTGGATGTGTTTAATGTCTTCATTTTGTACTTGTAGTTCTTTTTAAGTCTTTTAATTACCACTTTATTAGAAATGTAGTGATAATGGATCTCATTGAGTCATGTGGTATGAATATATATTTAAATTAGAGACCCCAAAATATATTAAGGTTTGCGTACACATCATCCTTCCAAACTTCACTTGTGGGATTACTCTGGATAGGTTGTTGATGTTGTAGAGACACGAAAATGAAAACTCACCCTGTTAGTCAAGAGGAACTTATCTTAAGATTTGAGCCAAGGGTGGACAATGTCTGAGCTTTCACTGCATAGCTGAAAGGAAGATGACGTTGATAGTGGCTTTTTCTTAAGGTCCTCTAGACTCTAACAAAAAAACAGGAAAATAAAAAATAAAAAAAAACAAAGCATAACAGAATAGGAAGTGAAATAGGTTCCTGCTGAGTAATTTCTACCCAATTTTAAATAAACTATACTGCACGAGTCTTCTCCAACTTATAATCTCAAGTTAGTAGAAGGAAGTAAATATTTAAGGGGCCAACTTATTTATCGCTGAGTCAAGTTTATGGTCTATTTGAATTACTACCCATTGCAGAAGAAACCTTGCCAGACTTCCTTTTCTCAGCTACAGGCTACAGGAACTGCTGTCAATTGGGTTCCGTTGCCCGGGATGAAGGTTTGAACTTTAATCTATCATCTTTATTTAAAATTTCAGTAATACCATCTATCTTTTTTATTGGGTGGCTAAAAATATAAATTTAATTATATTGTCATCCTGTTCTTTATTCAATTCGGATTTTTTCCATTTGCACATATTTGCAATGAAGTGGCAGCCTGAGCATGTGATCTTGTTAGCTTAGAGCCCATCAAAGTTTGGTAGTACAACAACATATTCAGTGTAATTCAAAAAAGTTTGGTAGTGTTGTAGAGAATTTAAAGTAACATTGCTGCTTTGTTGCTGGTTTTGGTTCTTTGATGTGTGCACAGTAATATTTTTCTAAAAAAAAAATATTTTCTCAAAGATCGACCTTCTTGCTCTTAATTGGAATCTGTTTTCAGCTTCTTTTTTTCCTCTCATCTTGTTGGCTTAGAAGTTTACATTTGAAACTTATTAAGTGAATGGGGAATCTTATAATGTGACAGTCACTAAACTGTTCAGTGCATGCTTTGTTGTTTACTTCCACAAGTTTTTCTAGGAGTATATCACGGTTTTCCAATTGTTATGGAATTCCGTGATATACACGGTATACACAAGGTATGTGTATACCGTGTATAATCGTGTATATTTTCAGTAACTTAGCTGTTGTTGATGTTGTGCTTGCTGTTTTTGGTGTTGTTTTGGATTGGAGGGAAGTGACAATTATAGGGAAAGTGCTGCCCAATTTTCTATAAATGGGCTAGTAGCTTAGAAGCTTGTTTTAAGCCTTTTAGTGGCGTTAATTATAGATTCAATCATTCTTGTTGCATATCAAAAAGCTTCGGAGGATTGATGCTGAGTTGATAAGTTAACGGCAAAGGTATGTTAAGGCTCATTCTTTCTTTCTTTTGACATGATCTACGAATAAACATAACCATAACGACGTCACTTCAAAAGGAACTTTGTTCTTAAGATTAAAGCTTGTGAACCTCATTGTTTCATATTGTTATAGTTCATGATTCTTATTGCTCTTTGTCGGGATCACATCGCGCTGATAGCATCTTGAATCTTATGTCTTCTTATGATCCTTGCGGACTTAAGACAATTGATACAGACACAGTTACATAACGGTGATCGGAGGATAATGACCTTGAGTCACTCCGATTGAATCCATAAGGCCCTTCAGAGTCATTGCTTGCATTGCACTTATATATATGTATCTATTTTCTTACCGAACCATGTTATAGTCAGCCGGGTACGACACTTATATGCGCACACCACTCCATTTGGTTTTGCCACTACCGAGTCCTTTCGAGGCCAGGTACGATTGAGTCCTTTCGAGATCGGGTACAGCCGAGTCCTTTCGAGGCCGGGTACGACTGAGTCCTTTCGAGATCGGGTACAACCGAGTCCTTTCGAGATCGGGTACGATATACTATGATACGATTTGCCCCACAGAGTGGCTAGATACTTTATTACATGGCTCCATTGACTGGCTTGATTTTTACAGACATGCATATATATTCATGATTGTGATGGGATATGCCCTCAGAGGCTTGTTATGAGTTTCAAGTTGACTTCTGTACCCATATCTCTTATATTGCCTTTTTATTTATATTACCTGCCTTACATATTCAGTACATCTTTCGTACTGATGCCCCTTTTCTGGGGCACTATGTTCATGCTCGCAGGTACAGAGAGGCAGAGCGGCGCTCCTCCTCAGTAGGTTGCCTATTATAGCTGTTGGTTGTCGCACTCCACTTCTCCGGAGTCACATTACAAGAGTCAATAGGTATTGTTGTACATATTCCTAGTATTTTGGGTATGGCGGGGCATGATCCCGACCGTTGGCGTATCATAGCATTCTTAGAGACTTACAGACTAGTGTACGGTGTGTATATGTTTTTTCATGGCCTTGTCAGCCCTCTAAATAGTTGGTGATACTCTTCTAGAGGCCTTGTCGGTCTTGGTTATTTGTATATATTGTGTTGGGACTCTTCGGTTATCTTATATTCTTGTCTTGTTAGAGTTATTGGAGGTCTTGTCGGCCCAAATTCCGTGTTAAGAGCTCCAGGTACTATAGTTGGTTCGCTCGGGCCTTCGGGTCTTGGGAGCCGGCGACACCCCCACTGCCACAAAAATGGCTTTTAGCGGCAATAAAAATTGCCACAAACTTTTACCGGCAATTACACTTTGGCCGGCGAATCCAGCGTCGGCAAAGGCTTTACCGGCTATTTTACTGAATGCTGGTAAAGACACCCACTATTGCCGCTAAGGTCCACGAGTTTTAGTAGCCATATTTACCAGCAATTAAAATGGCCACTAAAACTCCCTAAAAATCTCAATTTAAGACATTTTATGGCTTTTGTTATTGCCGGTATAGATCCTTTAAATTGCTGGTAAAGAGAACCCTTTTAGCAATGAAAGAAATAATCCCCTTGATTATTTTCATTGATTGAATAGATATATATACAAGTTACAAAATAGGAGAATCCTATTTCTATTCTATTTCTAAAACTTTATTCTACCATAATTCTAACTATACAATTTATGGTATGTGTATATCCTAAATATGGTAAGAGTATATCCTAATCTAAGTAACAAATATACAACAATATACACACAATATACTTTCCTTAATATACAATTATGTCCACTGTTTTGCTGCCATATTTCCGTGACTGGCCCTACTCGTCCAGGCCATTTGGGCCGCTCTATTGGCCGCCATCATTAACGACTTTGTATACTGTGATATATCTTGATGTATATTCGGTGTATATCATGTATATTACCTCTGTTTAACACACCCATGATCATAGCGGGCGGTCTTCGAATGCTGAGACTGTCCCTAAAATCTTCAAAGAGAACCGCTGGTAGACCCTTTGTAAAGATGTTTGCAATTTGATAACGAGACGGGACATGGCATACGCGAACGTGACCCTTTGCAACCTTTTCACGGACAAAGTGAATGTCCATTTCGATATGCTTAGTACGTTGGTGTTGAACTAGGTTACCTGAAAGGTAGATGACACTAATGTTATCGCAATATACCAAGGTTGCCTTCTCAATTGGACAATGAAGCTCCAAAAGCAAATTACGTAGCCAACATGATTCGGAGACCACATTCGCTACCCCTTGATATTCTGCCTCTGCACTTGAGCGTGATAGTGTTGCCTGACGCTTTGCCGCCCAGGAGACCAAGTTGTTGCTAAGGAACATACAGTATCCAGAAGTCGACCGTCTAGTATCGGGACAACCGCCCCAATCAGCATCCGTGTACGAGACAAGTGTGGATGTAGATGAAGGATATAAGTGCAACCCAAAGTCTAGTGTCCCCTGAATATACCGAATGATGCGTTTGATTGCATTCATGTGCTCAACCCTGGGATCATGCATGAATAAACACACCTGCTGAACCGCATACGTAATATCCGGTCTAGTAAAGGTAAGATACTGGAGGGCCCCTGCCAGACTGCGATAGCGGGTCGGGTCCTCGTATGGTGCACCTGCTGCGGCACTTAGCTTTGGGTTTGCATCAACTGGCGTGGAAGTGGACTTACAGGATGACATCCCAGCCCTCTCTATGATCTCAGCAGCATACTTTCGTTGAGACAAAAACAAGCCACCTGAATGACGCTTGACGGCAATCCCCAAAAAATAACTCAAAAGCCATAAGTCTTTCATAGCAAACTCAGAACTGAGCATGGTCATGATAGACTGGCGCAAGGTATCGGAAGAGGCAGTCAAGATGATATCATCCACGTACAACAAAATGTAGGCCAATGACGAACCACGGCGGTAGATGAACAAGGAATTATCTGACCTGCTGTGAGTGAACCCAATAGTCGAAACAAAGTCAGCAAATCGTGTATACCAGGCCCGTGGAGACTGCTTAAGCCCATATAATGACTTCTTCAACAAACAGACATGATGAGGGCGGTTGGGATCCCTGAAACCCAACGGCTGATGCATATAGACTGTTTCCTTGAGATCACCATGTAGAAAAGCATTCTTGACATCCAACTGATGAATTGGCCAAGTCTTTGAAAGAGCCAAGCTAAGTACAGTGCGAATGGTAGCCGGTTTGACCACCGGACTAAACGTCTCACCACAATCAATCCCAACCTGCTGAGTCTTACCATCACCAACAAGTCGCGCCTTATGTCGAGCAAAGGACCCATCTGAATTCTCCTTATGAGCAAAAATCCACATAGACCTGATAATATTAATCCCATATGGACGGGGCACCAACTCCCACGTCTTATTATCAATAAGAGCATTATATTCATCAGTCATAGCAATTTTCCAATTAGGGTCATTTAATGCGGACACAGGATTGCGGGGCAATGGGGATTTAGAGACATCAGAATGTAAATTAAAATGTCTTTTAGGTGTAAAAATACCCCGCTGACTACGAGTGACCGGTCTATGACTCGAGGACGAATTGAGGGAATTTTGGGATTTTTCTGGGCTCGGGATGGATCGCGGCAGGCGATGGGCTCTTGGTCCAAATCGTAATCGGAAGCCTCTTACGGAGCAGTTCGAGTGGGTGGATCGCCCAAATCGATGGCTGGAAGCCTCTTAGGCAGTTCGAGGTGGTGGATCGCCCAATTGCTGGAACTATTCGATTCTTTGGAATTCTTTGGGCTAAGCGATCTTGTGGGTCCAATGGACGATGGGCCATTGGAGGATTTTCGGTGCGGGATAAGTCCGAAAAATTCCGAATAATATATGGGGATATTTGGTCATCCAAAAAATTATACGACTTAGGCTCGGGAGTATGAACTTTCGTAAAAGGGAATTGAGTTTCATAAAAAATGACATGACGATTAATTATGATTTTCTTGGAGGATAAATCAAAACACTTATAACCACGATGATTTGACGGATAACCCAGAAATACACACGGGATAGACCGAGCCTGAAGTTTGTTAATTGTGGTGGATGAGAATAACGGATAACATAAGCACCCAAAAATCCGAACATGAGAACAAGAAGGGTTCTTATTATATAGGATTTTGAGGGGAGAAGAATATGTCAGGCCTCTAGACGGAATTATGTTAAGAAGATATGTGGCCATTTGTAGAGCATGATGCCAAAAATATGAAGGTACGGAGGCATGAATTAAGAGAGTTCGGACAATGTTATTTATGGAATGAATTTTGCGTTTGGCTTTTCTATTTTGTGAAGATGTATGAGGACACGAAAAATGAAAAGTTATCCCATTATTAGCACAAAACTCCCGAAACTCCCTATTGACATACTCTTTCTCATTATCACATTAAATATTTTTTATTTCTCTTTCGAATTGAGTACGAATGAACGCTCTAAATTTGATGAAGACGGAAAACACTTGTGATTTATTCGCAATTGGAAACGTCCACAAAAATCTAGAATAATCATCTAAAAAGAGAACATAATATCGATGACCCAAGGAACTAAGAACTGGAGACGTCCATAAGTCGCTATGAATAATGTCAAATGGCATAGAAGTATGAGAATTGGAGTCTACAAATGACAATTTAACAATTTTTCCTAATGAACAAGACTGACAAATTGGAGTACGACTCGTACCCTTACAAGAAATAAAACTATTTTTTATCTAAAACTGATAAAATAGAAGATTCCGGATGACCCATGCGAGCATGTCACATGGAAGGAGAGATGGCTGCAAAAGCTGACGGCAAGGCTGGACTCGATGGACTGAAATCGGGCATGATAGGATACAGATCCCCCCTACTATCACACCTCATGAGATGACTCCTCGTCTTGAAATCCTTTACAGAGAAACCGAAAGGATCAAATTCAACAGAAACAGAATTGTCATTTGTGAACTTGCGGACAAACACCAAATTTTTAATCAATTTAGGAGCATGCAAAGTATTCTTCAAGAGGAGTGGTGGATTGGGGGGAGACAACGTTTTCTGACCATACCCTAGAATTGGAATAGAACTGTCATTACCAATAATTATCCCCCGAGGGGTGCTCAAATTGGAATAAGATGAGAGAGTACCTGATTCGGAAGTCATGTGAGTAGTGGCACCGGTGTCCATATACCAATTTGCGTCCGGTTGAGATAACCCCAGTGTGTGCATTGCGGCCTCGATGTCGGTTTGAGTGGGGCCTGCTGCATGATGGGCTTGCGGAGGTCGGGGCCCAAGAACTACTGGTTGTGGTAGAGTTGGGCCGTAACTGCTGTTGTTGCCGCTGTTGGGCCACTGGCCAGTGGGCCGGTACTGCTGGGTGTTGGGCCTGGATTGTTAGCCAGCCCACTGGCCGCTGGAACCTGCTGCTGGCTGGTACGGGTTCCACTGCCATGGGCCCCACTGCTGGGCCCAGGGGGTGGTGGGCCACTGTACCCTGGTTGGGACCCACCGCCTGTTTGTTGACCACCGGAACCGCCACCAGAACCGCCGTGTTTGCCCCCGCGGTTTTTGTTATTATTTTTGCGATTATTCTTGTCGCCACCATTATTATGGTTTTAGCCCGAATTATTCATAAAACCCGAAGAACTAGGAGAGGAGGCCACCATGACGACTGGGCTTGCTCCGGTAGCCGCCTTTTTAGCCAAACCGGCTTCTTCCAACGTAAGCATGGAACGGGCTTGATAGAAGTCGGGAAGAGGGTTGCTTTGGCGAAGGAGAGTTCCCACACCATTATAGGCCTCCGAAAGATCGGCAACCAACTGTAGAACTAGACGATTATTTGTTATCGGTGCGCCAACATTACGGAGTTGATCTGCCAACTCCTTTAGTTTCTTGCAATATGCAGAAACGTTTGGAAATTCGTCCATTCGAACGAGAGAGAATTCCAGCTTGAGTGTGACGACACGTGAATGTTGATTGTCTTGAAATATGTCACACAATCTATTCCATGCAGCCATAGCCGTGGTATCCGGCTCAATAATCGTCTGTAGAAGGTCCACTGAAATAGTGGCGTAGATCCACCGGAGAACGGTATCATCAAGTGTAATCCATAACTCAGGATCCTCCGCAGGAAGGGGTCTAGCGGGAGGAATGATGTGATGAAGAACTTGATAAGAGATAGCGTGAATTTTAAACAACTCCGCCCACGTCGCATATTGGACGTTTTTCATCTCAAGGACAATAGAGATACTGCTCTTGATATTGGACACCGTGAGGGCAGGGTGATAATTGTTCTTAGACATATTGGAAGAACGAAGAAGGAAGGGAAATGTAAGAGAGGTGTTTTTTTAGAGCGGAAGACGAATTTTGGAAGAGAACCCCGAGGGGGGGAGGGGGGGTGTCTCGGCCACAAGGAAGACAAAAGTTGAGAGAAAAACTTTTGTTTAGACCTAGTCTTTTGATACCATGAAAGAAATAATTCCCTTGATTATTTTCATTGATTGAATAGATATATATACAAGTTACAAAATAGGAGAATCATAATCCTATTCTATTTCTAAAACCTTATTCTACCATAATTCTAACTATACAATTTATGGTATGTGTATATCCTAGATATGGTAAGAGTATATCCTAATCTAGGTAACAAATATACTACAATATACACACAATATACTTTCCTTAATATACAATTATGTCCACTGTTTTGCTGCCCTATTTCCGTGACTGGCCCAACTCGTCCAGGCCATTTGGGCCGCCTCTGCTGGGCTGCCACTGTTAACAGCTTTGTATACCTGTGATATATACTGCTGTATATTCAGTGTATATCACAGGTATATTACCTCTGTTTAACACACCCCCGCAGTCATAGCGGGCGGTCTTCGAATGCTGAGACTGTCCCTAAAATCTTCAAAGAGAACCGCTGGTAGACCCTTTGTAAAGATGTTTGCAATTTGATAACGAGACGGGACATGGCATACGCGAACGTGACCCTTTGCAACATTTTCACGGACAAAGTGAATGTCCATTTCGATATGCTTAGTACGTTGGTGTTGAACTGGGTTACCTGAAAGGTAGATGGCACTAATGTTATCGCAATATACCAAGGTTGCCTTCTTAATTGGACAATGAAGCTCCAAAAGCAAATTACGTAGCTAACATGATTCGGAGACCACATTCGCTACCCCTCGATATTCTGCCTCTGCACTTGAGCGTGATAGCGTTGCCTGACACTTTGCCGACCAGGAGACCAAGTTGTTGCTAAGGAACATACAGTATCCAGAAGTCGACCGTCTGATATCGGGACAACCGCCCAAATCCGCATCCGTGTAAGAGACAAGTGTGGATGTAGATGAAGGATATAAGTGCAACCCAAAGTCTAGTGTCCCCTGAATATACCGAATGATGCGTTTGATTGCATTCATGTGCTCAACCTTGGGATCATGCATGAATAAACACACCTGCTGAACCGTATACGTAATATCCGATCTAGTAAAGGTAAGATACTGGAGGGCCCCTGCCAGACTGCGATAGCGGGTCGGGTCCTCGTATGGTGCATCTGTTGCGGCACTTAGCTTTGGGTTTGCATCAACTGGCGTGGAAGTGGACTTACATGATGACATCCCAGCCCTCTATATGATCTCAGCAGCATACTTTCGTTGAGACAAAAACAAGCCACCTGAATGATGCTTGACGGCAATCCCCAAAAACTAACTCAAAGGCCCTAAGTCTTTCATAGCAAACTCAGAACTGAGCATGGTCATGATAGACTGGCGCAAGGTATCGGAAGAGGCAGTCAAGATGATATCATCCACGTACAACAAAATGTAGGCCAATGACGAACCACGGCGGTAGATGAACAAGGAATTATTTGACCGGCTGTGAGTGAACCCAATAGTCGAAACAAAGTCAGCAAATCGTGTATACCAGGCCCGTGGAGACTGCTTAAGCCCATATAATGACTTCTTCAACAAACAGACATGATGAGGGCGGTTGGGATCCCTGAAACCCAACGGCTGATGCATATAGACTGTTTTCTTGAGATCACCATGTAGAAAAGCATTCTAGACATCCAACTGATGAATTGGCCAAGTCTTTGAAAGAGCCAAGCTAAGTACAGTGCGAATGGTAGCCGGTTTGACCACCGGACTAAACGTCTCACCACAATCAATCCCAACCTGCTGAGTCTTACCATCACCAACAAGTCGCGCCTTATGTCGAGCAAAAGACCCATCTGAATTCTCCTTATGAGCAAAAATCCACATAGACCTGATAATATTAATCCCATATGGACGTGGCACCAACTCCCACGTCTTATTATCAATAAGAGCATTATATTCATCAGTCATAGCAAATTTCCAATTAGGGTCATTTAATGCGGACACAGGATTGCGGGGCAATGGAGATTTAGAGACATCAGAATGTAAATTAAAATGTCTTTTAGGTGTAAAAATACCCCGCTGACTACGAGTGACCGGTCTATGACTCGAGGACGAATTGAGAGAATTTTGGGATTTTTCTGGGCTCGGGACGGACACTGCCTGCTGGCCCAAATCGATAACTGGAAGCCTCTTCTAGAGCAGTTCCAGGTGGACTGGATCGCCCAAATAGAATCGGAAACCTCTTACGAGCGGTTCGAGGTGGGCTGGATCGCCCAATTGCTTGGAACTGCTCCATTCCATCGAATTGCTGGGCTAGGCGGTACTGTGGGTCCGCTGGAGGATTTTGGGTGCGGGAGAAGTCCGAAAAATTCCGAATAATATACGGAGATATTTGGTCATCCAAAAAAGTTTACGACTTAGGCTCGGGAGTATGAACTTTCGTAAAAGGGAATTGAGTTTCATAAAAAATGACATGGCGATTTATTATGATTTTCTTGGAGGATAAATCAAAACACTTATAACCACGATGATTTGCCGGATAACCCAGAAATACACACGGGATAGACCGAGCCTGAAGTTTGTTAATTGTGGTGGATGAGAATAACGGATAACATAAGCACCCAAAAATTCGAAGATGAGAACAAGAAGGGTTCTTATTATATAGGATTTTGAGGGGAGAAGAATATGTCAGACCTTTAGACGGAATTTTGTTAAGAAGATATGTGGCCATTTGTAGAGCATGATGCCAAAAATATGGAGGTACGGAGGCATGAATTAAGAGAGTTTGGACAATGTTATTTATGGAACGAATTTTGCGTTCGGCTTTTCTATTTTGTGAAGATGTATGAGGACACGAAAAACGAAAAGTTATCCCATTATTAGCACAAAGCTCCCGAAACTCCCTATTGTCATACTCTTTCCATTATCACATTGAGTATTTTTTATTTCTCTTTCGAATTGAGTACGAATGAACGCTCTAAATTTGATGAAGACGGAAAACACTTGTGATTTATTCGCAATTGGAAACGTCCACAAAAATCTAGAATAATCATCTAAAAAGAGAACATAATATCGATGACTCAAGGAACTAAGAACTGGAGACGTCCATAAGTCGCTATGAATAATGTCAAATGGCATAGAAGTATGAGAATTGGAGTCTACAAATGACAATTTAACAATTTTTCCTAATGAACAAGACTGACAAATTGGAGTACGACTCGTACCCTTACAAGAAATAAAACTATTTTTATCTAAAACTGATAAAATAGAAGATTCCGGATGACCCAGGCGAGCATGCCACATGGAAGGAGAGATGGCTGCAAAAGCTGACGGCAAGGCTGGACTCGATGGACTGAAACCTGGCATGATAGGATACAGATCCCCCCTACTATCACACCTCATGAGATGACTCCCCGTCTTGAAATCCTTTACAAAGAAACCGAAAGGATCAAATTCAACAGAAACAGAATTGTCATTTGTGAACTTGCGGACATACACTAAATTTTTAATCAATTTAGGAGCATGCAAAGTATTTTTCAAGTGGTGGATTGGGGGGAGACAACGTTTTCTGACCATACCCTAGAATTGGAATAGAACTGTCATTACCAACAATTATCCCCCGAGGGGTGCTCAAATTGGAATAAGATGAGAGAGTACCTGATTCGGAAGTCATGTGAGTAGTGGCACCGGTGTCCATATACCAATTTGGGTCCGGTTGAGATAACCCCAGTGTGTGCATTGCGGCCTCGATGTCGGTTTGAGTGGGGCCTGCTGCATGATGGGCTTGCGGAGGTCGGGGCCCAAGAACTACTGGTTGTGGTAGAGTTGGGCCAGAATCGCTGCTGTTGTTGCCCATTGTTGGGCCATCGCGATGGGCCGTCTTCTTGGGTGTTGGGCCTGGATTGTTAGCTTGACCCACCTGGCCTGGAACTCTTCTTTGGCTGGTACGGGTTCCACTGCCATGGGCCCATTCTTTGGGCCCAGGGTGGTGGGCCACTGTACCCTGGATGGGACCCATCGCCTGTTTGTTGACCACCGGAACCGCCACCAGAACCGCCGTGTTTGCCCCCGCGGTTTTTGTTATTATTTTTGCGATTATTCTTGTCGCCACCATTATTATGGTTTTGGCCCGAATTATTCATAAAACCCGAAGAACTATTGAAAAAGTCTGTTTATCTTGACTGACTCTTCTGATGCGTTACGCAAGTCTATCATGACAATGCTCAGTTCTGAATTTGTTATGAAAGACTTAGGGTCATTGAGTTACTTTTTGGGGATTGATGTCACTCGTCATGCATGTGAGTTATTCTTTTCACAGCGAAAGTATGCCGCTGAGATCATTGAGCGAGGTGGTATGTCCTCGTGCAAGTCTACTTCCACTCCAATTGATACTAAACCCAAGCTGGGTGTTAAGGCTGAGTCATCTTACGAGGATCCGACCTACTATCGCAGTCTTGCAGGGGCTCTTCAGTATCTTACATTCACGAGACCAGATATTACGTATGCCGTACAACATGTGTGTTTGTTTATGCATGATCCCAGGGTTGAGCACATGAATGCGCTACGCATTATTCGATACATCCAGGGGACGCTTGACTATGGCTTACATTTATATCATTCATCGACGTCTACACTTGTCTCATATACAGATGCTGATTGGGGTGACTGTCCAGATACCAGACACTCCACGCCTGGCTATTGTATGTTTCTTGGTAATAACTTGGTCACCTGGTCTTCGAAGCGTCAGTCTACATTATCACACATTAGTGTAGAGATCGAGTATCGAGGGATAGCCAATGTGGTCTCTGAATCCTGTTGGCTACGTAATCTTCTTTTAGAGCTTCATTGTCCTATTCAGAATGCTACCTTGATTTATTGTTATAATATTAGTGACGTATACCTTTCTGGGAATCCGATTCAACACCAGCGCACTAAACACATCGAGATGGATATTCACTTTGTTCGCGAAAAGGTAGCTCGTGGACAAGTACGCGTCTGTCATGTCCCTTCCAGGTATCAAATTGCAGACATCTTTACAGAGTGTCTTCCATCGGTCCTTTTTGAAGATTTTAGGGACAGTCTCAGCGTACAAAGACCGCCCGCTATGACTGCGGGGGTGTGAAAATATACACAGTTATACATGGTATACACATGGTATGTGTATACTGTGTATGTCACAGAATCCCATAACAATTTGGAAATCGTGATATACATGGTATACAAAGCCATGTATATCGTATATATGGTAACATATTTAGTTGTATATTTTGTATATAATTAGTATTGTATACTTACCATAATTGTAGGATTCTTGTACTAATAGAATATGGTTTTGAGAGTAGAATAGGAATAGAATTTTCCATATTATGGAAATTGTATATTGTATATATACTCTTTCATTAATGAAAATAATCAAGGGATTATTTCTTTCAGTTACTGCATCAAGAACCAACCAAAACTCAACCTAAAGCCTTTTCAAAACCGTCCACACGCACAACACCTTAATCTTCACTTTCAATCTCAAGTTTCATATGTTTCTTTCATCAAATCACTTGATAAACATATAGACATGCACAACAACCGCAACCATATCATAATCAAGTTGTTTTCCATAATTTCCAGCCATAACAACTTATATATATAGCCTTAAAACAGTCCAACAAAAATATAACATCTCTTCCCATTTCAAGTGTTATCTTGTAATCTTTCACTCAAACACCACAACCAACATGTAATTAACCTTAAAAATAACCAAAAAATGTTAAACATACCTTAGGCAGTAGATACAATTCGAACCCTAAGCTTAACTTAGCTCACCATCATCCTTATTCACATCATAACATCATAGAGGGGTTATTCTTCACCTTTGGCTAACTTTGATATTGGATCTAAGTTAAATCACCTTGAATTCACCTTTAAACCTTAAGAATATGTTAGGAGGGTTTGTGAGGAATGCGAGGATGAAATTTGGTTGAAAAATGATGACAAATGAGTCCCCAAATCGTTTTATAAAAAGTAAGGTCGGTCACCGCCTTAGTGAGTTCCAAAAAGGGCTGCCTGTGCAGTCTCGCGAAAGTGCGAATATCTCTCTACTCCAAAGTCGTATTGATTAACGGTTTAATGAGTTGGAAACTAGATTCGTAGACCTTTAATTTGGTGGGTGGATGAGAAAAACTCGGCAACATTAGACCCAAATTTCAGCAAAAACATAAACGTAACTTGCAATAACTTTTGCCAAATTATGTTTTACAACTTGCTTGACTTCAAAACTTAACATACGAATATTATATGATTCAAATACCTTAAAACATGGCCTCCTTGACATATTAATCACTCTTAGTTTTACCCGAAAGTACGGGTTATAACATCTTTGATTCGTTTAACCCTGAAACCCTTTGGTATATGCTTAACACTTGCTTCCAACCTTCCTTAACCCTAGTAAGAGTTTCATAACTTCTCCGGGATCACATTAGTTACTTACGACATCAACGACGCGAAAATTTTCTAGGAGTTACACTTTTATCCTCCCAGTCAAGATCTTAGCTATTATTTTATAGAGGGTAGAACAGCATTCAATAGGTCGAAAATCCTTCACCTGAAAGTGGGTTGCAGTCTTAGGAACCAGTGTACTAGCAGTGCAATTCCAGGATTGTTGCATTCTACCAGTCACAAAGAATTGCTTAACAACTTTATAAACATCCTCTTTCATCACTGACCACTGCTTAGTAAAGAATTCAATAGGAAAGCTATCTACCCCTGGTGCTTTCTCAGCAGAGGCCCACTCTTGAGTTACCTCTGTATTAGGGCATGGCATTATATCATTACATTCTCCCATGAGCTTAGTAAAAAAACTCACAAATTAATTTTCCACATCAACTGGATCAGTAAGTTTAACGCTTGAATCATTGTATATAGAAGAAATAGTGTTCCTACTGGATCTAATTTTCAGTTAAGCACGAAAATATTTAGAGTTTTGAGTCTCCACTATCAATCCAACAAGCCCTAGATTTTTGTCTTAGAACCTTCTCTTCTACATTACTCCACTTCTCAATCTCTGCAAAAATTATTTTCTCCTGATCAAAAAGGTTTTGACAGAATGGTTGCAGTGCAATGTTAGCCTAAACCTGCTCAAGGTGTTGCCTAGCTTGGGTCAACCTCTGACTGTAGAAGGCCATATAAGCATTCAAATCCTTCAATTCTACCTTCAACAACTTTAGCTTCTGCCAGATTCCACTCATTGCAGACTCATCTGTATTATTTTGCCACACTCTGTTCACAACATCTCTAAACCCCTGATGCTCCATGACAGTTGAATATAGTTTGAAAGGTATAGGATGTATGCTCACCTGCTTCCAGCACTGCACTAGTTCAGATACACCAGGTGTGAGAAAATCAGCCTCCACATTGCTATATTGGTGTAACCATTGTAGATTCCCCAAAAAAGCCCAATCTATTTTACTATATACTCTATTTCCACCAGAGGGGAGCCTTGGAGTAAGGGGTAAAGTTACTGCCATGTGACCTGGAGGTCACGGTTTGCAGAATGCACGGTAAGACTGCGTACAATAAACCCTTGTGGTCCGGCCCTTCCCCAGACCCCGCACATAGCGGGAGCTTAGTGCACCGGGCTGCCCTGCCCTTTTACTCTATTTCCACCAGCCTGTTTATTGCACCAAGTGTAGAAACATCATTTACCTCTGCAAATTTGCTACCAGATCCTGGAATCCTTGAAGCCCTGCTTGTGTGATCGACTAAACAATTATGTCTTCAGTTGATAACACATTACTAAAGTCATCACTCAGTATCCAAGCTTGCTGAACTTGAACACCTAGTAAATTAAGATCATGCACATCAGGTCTCTATGTTGTTCATTCTTTGCATAAACCACAGTCAAAGGGCAGAAAATTGGGATGCACTGTCCTCTACAGAGTGGTGTATGAATTGCTCATAAATACATAGAATTTACACATTTAAATGCCTCTTCCACATCAACCGTACTCTCCTATTTTCAACATGAGAATAATTACAACAATGATTCCAATCTTTAGCTACATTTGTAGGATTTTCATAGCCTTCCTTTCTTTTACCCTAGTCTCAATGCAACCAAAGAAGTCCACTTTATTCTTTGCCAGAAAGAGCTTCAACTCTCTGTTTGAAGGCCTGATTCGACCCTTTAATATTCCATGTGCATAGGATCATGGAGGGTTGAACTGAGGCTCAGTATCAGCTCTACTCATGCATGAGGAGCTTGGTATGTCATTTGCCTTTGATTCAGTACTTTTGCTAGAGAACGAGGCTATTTGATCTCCAGGTTGCTGCTGCTTCATCCTTTGAGGCTCATCAGTTATAGCTTTATCAGTATTGGCCTTGGCACTGCTCTTATTAGCATCTCTAGTCTCATCACGTATAACATCATTCACAACATTAGCAGGTGCATTAGGGCCATGGCCTTCATCCCCTAGCTTTGCCTTCCACGCCTGAATTGGGGGTTTATACTTCCTCATTCTCTTTCTCTTTGGAACTTGCTGAAACTCTCCTTCCTCCTCTAGCTTCTTCTCATTTTTCCAACAATTATCAGCATCACGTCCAAACCTGGGGAAATCGTTACAAAACTTTTGCCTCCAATCATAGGCCACTCTCTGATGAATGACTCCAAAAGGAACATTCATCTCTATGCTATCAGGTAGAGGCTTGGAGATATCAGTTTCGACTAAAACTCGTGCATAAGTAATCCTACCCTTTTTAGCAGTAAATTTATCAGTGTAAACTGTAAAGTGGTTCGCCAATCACACTGGCAATCTTACAAAGAGCATCAGTCGACTAGTAGCCTACAGGTAGTCTAGGGAACTTTACCCATAGTGGAGTCTTGCAAATACAGTCAAGATCAAATAGAAAGTCCACAGTCCAATGCTGTAATGTGAAAGGCTTGTTATGGAAAGTATAAGGGCCATCTTGCATTACCAGATCTCGATCCTCTGCTGTATTGAATCGAAATATGTAGTACCCATCATCATGATATATAATTTGAGGTTTGGATATAAAGTTCCACATAGCATCAGCATAACTTTCCATTGATCGAACATAAGGTATGTCACCCAACACATATCCAATTAGCGCATTTTCCGAGTAGTCCTCCTGATCTTTAATGTCTTTTTCATCAAAAGAAACCACAAGTCTACCATTACACTGCGCATGAGGGATAAAATTCAGAAGGTTACCCATTTGAGAACTTCAGGTGCTTCATCAGATTGAATTGGAGTGGGTGGTCTCTCATTCATTGGTGTTGGGAGTTGGCTGAGTAGATGTTCCTGCTTCAGAGAACAGGAGTCAGCGAGGCACCGTCGTTGTCACAGTTGCCAAATCCTTTCCATTAGATTGCACCTTCTGTATGCTGTCACAAACGTCCCTATCTTCCTCCACAATTGATTGAAATTGCACAGGGAGGAAGCTTCCAAAAGTTACTAGATGTAAGGTCTGCTGCATTCCATTTGCCGGTGTGACCATAGTCGTCGGTTTCGTTGGTGCAGGCCTACGTTGCCGCCGTTTTTCCATGCTTGGCATAAGAGAGCCTACCTCGGCTAATCGTGCGCCGAAAGAGTTTCCAGCTTAACGTGCCCCCCTCCCTCCTAAAAAAGAAGTTGTGCACCACTAAATTCTCGTGAATAATCATCAAGTCCTTAACTTATTAATAAAGTTCGTTTTAATTGAACACATGACAAGTGTTCCTATTAGACTCTCTACATGCATTCTCAAATGATCATTACATATTACATATAAGTTAATTCTAATTATAAACATCATCCTCAATTAGAGCACGCCTAAAGTTTTCCAGCTTATTGAAGTTTATGCATATAATTAAAGGAGGAGACATATACTAAGTGATTAACTTATCTACGCAATGAACACTACTAAAATTCAAACCACCAGTTTCTTATGTATTCAAGTGTTCAATCGGAGCCGGTCATAGTTCGAGCGTTTAAATGAAATCCAATGAAAAGTTCAAAGGGTTGTAGATGTATTTCACCTAGAAAGAAATGTGGAGTAGCGAGAAGAGGAAGATGTAGTTATCGACCAGATAAAACTGCATGAACAATGACAAAAGAGTTCCAAGCTCAATCAGTTCGACGGTTTAGAACTTGCGAGTGTCAAAATGAAAAACCAAATTCAAGGAGATGATAGAAATGAAGAATTTTCCATTAGTCCAAAAATGAGTATCTAGATGTGCAAAGCACCAAAAGGACCACATAAGTTACTTTCTATGATATTTCAAAATTCTGCATTCACTTTCTATAGATACCAGAACTAAAAATGAAGCATGTCTTTGTAAATGTGACTCAAAAGAAATGAAAAGCAGAATCCAACTAATCCTTTCGAACTATCATATATACACTTTACACTTAAATGAAAAAGTTAAACTGCATTCACTAAAATGTCTCCAGTTCTACATAAACTTCATTATTACCTATTCTTCCCCCTAAAGAATGAAAGCATCAGAAAACAAAACCTTGCTGCTTGTGAATAATATTAGCATCTGTCCCTGCCTTTTTAAGTACAAGCTGAGGGAAATAACATTGTAAAGCCTCAAGTACGCCAATAATCTTCTATCCCGACCCGTTCCATGTATACAAATCTGAAAACTATATATACCAACAGCAGCTGATTCATGCAACAGACTTTTCGCCTTGAAGTGGAGATTCCTCTTGTGTCATCCAACTCTCAGCCGAACAAGGCCGGCCAAGTTTCTGCCAACAAAATCTAGTCAGTCACAAAAAATCAACTCGAATGCAACACATAAAATCCATGTTTAACTTGAAAAAGTGCAGGTTTTCTAATCAATATGACAACAATAAACTGGCTACCACGTAATACTGAGGTGTAGTAAAAGGAAACTTCCCAGTACAGTACATACTATAGTTCTGTATCATCAAAAGATAGACAATTATCAATTCGTTAACTTCGGCTACTTTTTGCTTTGAGGTTTAAGTTAAACTTTGTGTACTACACCTTCAGTACAAAGATTCTGTCTATAACTTTTGTTTCTCTGGTCAAAATCTGAACTAGTATATGCACATGTGCAGTGTCATACATCTAAAAAGCTAAAATTTAAAAAGAGGTCATAAAAAATTCCAGCTCCCACACTGCCAGTCAAGAAAGCGTTTAGACTATTCGTAGATAGCGTTCAGCCTTTTACGACACTGCACATCCTTGGTGCTTCAGCTAATTTCATTATATATGCGGTCTTTGATTGGGCACGGGTTTAAGAAAGCTGGAAAATACCAAAAGTACACATAGATTTGCGGTCTTAAACATGTCATAACATTTATATAGCTATAAGAGCGTGTCACCAAGGAATACGGGAATTGAAAATGCATAAAATTCAAATTTAATGAAAAATGAGTTTTTTAAAGAGTGGTTATAATAAATTTGTTAAAAAAATTAAATCGAAAGAGCCAAAAGTAGACCCTTCACTATAGGCCCTCTTATGATTTAATTGGCTGAACCCGCTTGTAGATAACCATATGTTCGCTACTGAACGGCTGGAGTGGCCCAGGGCATTGGAAAGATAAGCGTATTCTCTGACACCATCCCACACGTGTAACCCAGTTTATACGGATTACACGCGGATTTGTTTTAATTTTAATTTTTGGATATTTTTCCAGAAAAGGCTAAGTAGGAGTGGGTCGAGAATTTCACCCTTATCCGAGCTTCTTAAAGATTACTGATGCCTGAAAATATGCTCAAACTCATTCCACGTCTGGCAAGACTTACAAAGGTGGAGATCAATCTTCTGGAAAACAGGGAATTAAAACAGATTGAAAACACGGAAGAGAAATGAACAAAGAAATAATGATACTGCAGCAGCTAGAGAAAGCAACAGATAAGAAAGCATAAGACACAAGTTATAAAGAAGTAAACAACAAACTTGAGCATTTCACAGATCAATCTAATTTATCAACAAGTCAGAAACAAAAGTTTCGCAGGGAGGTGATCATGTAACTGTGGAGAAGAGAATATATATGTATAGATCTGTTTTACCATATTCAATGAATAATCACTTTGTTGCTCCAACTCACGTAACACCTCCACTGTCAACCCAAACCATTCGTCAATCCAGGCAAAGCAATTACGATGACTTTCCAGGAAAAGTGACCTTTCCCCCTAAGAACAAAGATACAAGAGAGAAATTAAAAAAGAGAAAAAAGAGCAAAGACATTTAATTCGCAGTTGGTTCATAGTGATAGGGATCATTAAAAATGGAGCTTTAACACCTTCATAAGAAATTGTGACAAAAAGTATTATGCTCTGGATTCCTTTCAAGTAGACAGTATAAAAGTTACAATTCTTCAATTCAATTATTTAATGAAGTATCCAAAAAATTTATACCGCCATCATAGCCTGTTCTAATCTGCTCCCAAAGCCCCAGTATGGAGCATCTATAGTCACCAGTTTGTATGCTGTCATAACGGGACTACAATGGTCCTGCCAATATCAAGAAACACCAAGTTAAATGGACACCTCAAAGAGTGGAAATTGCATTTCGCTGTGGTGATTTTTTTGCAACTGAAGCAAAAGTTGGTCCAAATTAATCCACAACAATATATGAAAGGCATAAAAAGTTTATTACAGATTATACAGCACAATACAGATTATACAATAGCAGCAGCTTCATGATAAGGCACTTAATCTTGTCTAGACTGAAGGGCCTCAAAGGGAAGAGAAATAGCGGAAGTTTTAGAACATCCGAATAAATATTGCTCCTATTGGTAGGCCTTTTGTTAAGCAAAAAATATGATACTCATGCTAGTTTGTTCTATATCACCGAATTTCAATCCAAATGAATCAAATATAATGAACCAACAATGAAGCATGGCACTCTTAATTGCTCCCACAACTCCCCCCCTTCGCGCGACAATAATAGTTGAGGTACTCCAGTTATGCTTTTTTTTTGTTAACTCTAGTTATGCTCGTTCTGGGCATTACTTATCTATGTAATCCTACTTACCTTTAGGGATCAATTGGTTTGTGAAAACGAGGGAAAACAATAATTTTGCCTGTTGTATTAATCCAACAATGGGAACACAAGAAGCAAGTTACTTAACCTCATCCCCAATCCCCTCAGCTGCAAAACTCATTGTGATGCCACTTACAAACTAAACGCTGCTTGAGATACCGAGAGAAAGATGCCCGTCTAAGTTCATATTTAATTTCTGCAATCAGATTTTTGTAGAGCTTATAGTAATCATTCCTTCTATCATTTCCTCATATTTTCTTCGATTGAACTCCAATTGTCCTACACACCCCTTACTCACTTTTTTTTTTAAAATAGTGGTGTTTGGTTCAGCTTACTTGCAATTCGATTATCCTATAACTTATACACGTACTAGATAACTTTGTCACCTAAAATATTAGATGTAAGGAGATCACCTTATTTTTTTCTTTCTTTCGGCCTCTGCTGGGATCCAAACTCCCTACTTTCTTACAATGACCTTTATTCTTACAATGACCAAAGTGAAAATAGCTTCACAATCAATATTTTATGCAGGTCTTGCGGGAGTCTTCTACTGTTAATTCATTAACTATAATATATATCAAGTTTCTATTGCATCTACGACAGAGCAAAACTTAATGGTTCACATTTATATTTATTTCGGGATTACAACTAGCTCTCGTGGCTAATAGCCATTTTGAATTCAACTTGCTGCTATTACAATTTTCCTCTGTTAAAGAGGATCAAGAAAACCTTAATTCCAAAGAAACTGAGGGCAAAGCACTTCTCCTTTTCTTTTGTGGGATACCAAATCTAAAGCAATTAAAGAAGGGAAAGCTGAGTTCTATACCTACTTTTATTAAAATGGGACCAGTTACGGGCTGCGTACAATAGATCCTTGTGGTCCGGCCCTTCCCCGGACCAGGCGCATAGCGGGAGCTAGTGCACCGGGCTGCCATTTTCCCCCTTTTTTTTATGGTTTTTGAAGGTGGAATTCATCTTTTCTGAACTATGTAGTTTTAGACTCCATAGCTTAAAAAATATATGCTCTATCTGACTTGGTGAAATAGTAAATAGATAAACAAACGTAAGAAAGCTAAAAGAGTTGGCCTAGGAATTCCAGGACCTCCAATTCATTTTCCAAGTCAACAAAAGAACCTTCTAAAAGGAGAAGAGGAAGATCTAATGCACTTCTGCTGTAAAAAGGAGATACAAAAACCTGCCAGCCTTCCAAGAGTGGTTCACGACCGCTTCTTGCTGATTGGAAATTAGAGAAATCAACATTGTTTCTTCCCACTATGTAACTCCAATAATCAGTGGCAGCTGAAGCAATATCAATAACTTCCACCTGCCTAGCTGCCAGTTGGTCCTCGCTCAGGCCATGCACCTATTACATTGTTATCTCAAGTCAATACCAATTTTAAGGCTATTGGAAGTAGTGAACTTATTCAAGCATGGAAGACTAGAAGGACTTCCAATTTTAAGGCTATTGGAACCCTTGTTGTAACTGAAAGATCAAGTATATTGAACTTACATTCTCAGAGTATCCATTGTCAGCTTTATGGACGGTGTCAATACTCATAAAGAACTTCGAAAAATATGAGGACTGCAAAAAGAAATCAATCGAAGATTTTAATACTGGACATTGTATTAGACTTCCACAATGCATAGGGAGTCACAAGTAATTACCTTAACAACTGCATCGAATGGTGATACATGTCCGACAAAAACCAGTAAATAGGTTAGCACGAAAGCAGAAGGAATACTTGGATACTAACCAAGAAAAGAACATTAAATGCAAGTAAGAACATAAACCTGATCTACATTTGGGGTATGCATTCCAGGCTTCCTCTTGCATCACAAGGGCATCAGCTGGCGCAAATGTAGTCAACCAAGATGGTGCTTTGCTGCAATGACGAGGCGAATTGAGTCTCAAACTATAAGCTTTTCAAATACAAAAAGAGCTGCTCAAAAGGCTCTCTTTATAAGTTAAAGTTTAACCAAACAATACATTTGCGTACGTTTAAAATCCCTAGCAGATATATGGTGCCATAAGAACTTCTATAGCTACTTACTACCTCATAAAACTTGAATTTTATAATTATCACTCCACAATAAACAGTTAATTGGTTTCTTATGCAAACCTATGTTGCTCGGACTCTGCTAAAATTATGCCGCACCCGTGTCGGATCCTCCAAAAATATAACCTTTGGAGGATCCGACACGCCCCCTTCAGCATTTTCGAAGAGTCGGAGCAACATAGATGCCAATAAAGGCGGAGCCAGGACTTAAAGTTTATGGGTTCTAAAATAATAATCTGCACCATATTCAATGAATTTTTAAGAAGCTAATGGGTATAGCCGACACTCTAGCTCGGCCCCTGTATGCCAAGAGCAACCATGTCCAAAGCAGGTAATTATTTTTCCCTTAAACATAAATAATCACAAACTCAATAAGTTTGTGGCTAATTCAAATTACCAACACAGATAATTACTGTTGAGGATTAGTACCACTACTATTCACTCAATCGATTCAAGACAAAATATCGCAAATATCAAACAGAACTTGTTAAATAAGTTTGAACTCAAGTCACCTCTGCAAGTGGTAAACTTTAGATGTGTATTGGCCCTCTCCAAATTCATCATCACTAAATGGTTTATTTTGTAAAACTTCCACCCCTTCATCTCCTGTGGTGCTTTGCTGTTGCATTTTCATGACCATGTACATCTGAGCTACCTGATACTGCAATGCAAATACTAAATTAATTATCCATAAAACACTAAAATAAACATTAAGTTTATTCTAAAAGTTGTTCAAGTTATAAGCCTACCTCTTCCAATGACAAGGGCATCACAATTCGACTTCAGAGAATCCATTGGTCAAGGAAACACCGACAAAATGGAAAATCTAAAAAGGAATAATTACATTTTTGGACCGTCCTAAAAATAATAGCCGAAAAATGTATATGTTTTGTATATTAAGCATAAAGATACATATAATACACATTTTGTATACACAGATATACATATTATACATAATCAGAGTATATGTTTTGTATATTTGGCTAGTGCCCGTAATTAATTTCGGCCAACGGGCCAAAAATTGAAAAGAATTCCAATCTCAAAACAGCTAATCAAGAAAATTGCTCCATCATCTCAAATTGCATTCAACAAAGAGTTTATGGACAATAAATTAAAAGACAACTTTGGGACATAGTTGCTACCTTTGTTGTCTAGTGGGATTCACAAATGTAAATGTAAAAATTAAGGGTGTGTTTGGTTGTCTCTTCACCCTCCTACCCCCACCCCCACCCCCACCCCCACTCTACACCCTTCATAGCCCCCACACCCACCTTACCCCACCCCATCTCCCGTAGTAATTGCCAAAATAATAGTATTTTTTTTTTTGCGTACCTACCAAAGACTAGAAATAAATAAGAAACCCACCAATTTTCCAAGAAAAATATTTTCCTTCATACCAAACACACCCTAAATAGTTTGTAAATACTTATTGAAGTGTACCAACCTTTTCTAATAGAAAAGAAACAAAAAGGGCGCCAAACAAATTGGGATGAAAGGGAGTATAAATTAAAGTCCAACATCCGATTGACTAAAAGAGAAATTCTTTAAAGGGTCGTTTGGTTGGTGGGGTGGGATAGACAAGGATATCCTAATTGGGATATGTCATGGGATTAGCTACACCATTTTAGTACAAAATGGTCTCCAGAACTAATTAATACTCATAACCAAACGTAAAAACATGGGATTAATCAATCCCGCAGGATATCCCAGGATCGTTATCTCTTATTCACCAACCAAACGACCCCTAAGAATTAACTAAAAAGTACTAAAATGAAGCTCATATTCATATATCAGCATACATATGAGCACCACCACTCTACCAGCATATAAACAAAGATTCAAAATTAATATCAATATGCATATCATCTAAGCACGCATAATTTTAAACATGCAACCATAAAAAAAATTGCTAGAGTTTCATAGCTAAAAGGATACAATTCCTTAATCTGAACCATTCTTGCAAGTCAATGATTGAAGAAACAAACTCTCCTTCGACCCAAGCAAAGTGATATTTTAAATTTCAAGAAACTTAACCAAACGTTGTAATTTCAGTGACCCAATAAGGCAAAACAAGAGAAAAAGATGAATTTTATATATATTATCAACACACAGCTGAAAAAGATGAATTTTATATATATTATCAACACACAACTTGTAAGAGAAAAAAGAAATTTATTTTATATTCTAATAATATGGTGGTGTGGTGTGGTGTTGTGTTGTGGCAGACGCGTAGAAGGAACATTCAGAAAAGGGAGGCGGTCATTCTTAAACTACGTGTCCTCTTGTGCTTTGATAGTTTTGCAATAAAATGGCCAAATGGCCTTCCTTTGAATTTCCCAAGGACATTTTGTTTGTTTTATAACTAAACGATATTATCTTATTCGAAGCTTTTTTCTCGAAATGGGTAAGTTAATAAAAGGAAAGACTCAAAAGTATCTCTAACATATAAAAAAAATGGCTCATAAATATTCTCTAACCATATATTGGTACAAAAATATCCCTAACCTGTTTTGTTGGCTAAAGAATATGTAAGATTCCGTAAATTTAAATCTTAAAATCACCCGAGAATTTCAAGATAAAAAAGTAATTAAACAGACTAGGATGAGTTGGGTAAAAGAATGAAGTCATGAAACAATTTAAGAATTTTAAATATGACATCGACGTTAGAACTAATGTTTTTATGTGTCAAAGGAGGCTACAAACTAGTACCACATCAAATAGCATGATAATAAGTATAGGAGGTGTGTTCGAAGTAATTTAAGGTCTAAGGGAAGCTACGTCGAGCTTACACAAGGTCCAACGTCAAGCAAGTATATCTCCCTGGATATAACGTGTTATGTGGTGCATTACCTATCAAAATAAAGGTATTCGAGTCTAGTTTCCAAGTACTCTTCAAACCTTTCGTCAATTTGATTACAAAAAATTATGTACGTTTTACTAAAGGCTTGTGCAGCACCCAAATGGGCACGATAGTGAGCGCAACGCGTGCGATGGGGAGGGCGACATAGCCACCATAGCGAACAAATTTGGCGCGGTGGGAGGTGCGACGCGGCTTCTAGCGTACCAAGGCAAAAGTCTACCAATTTCTTCTATGTTAGGGGCTACGACGTGAGAGAGAAGAAAGCATATGTTTGGATGATTTTAGAGCTTCTCTCTCTAGGCTTTTTCCCGCAAGACCTCCCACGTCAAGGTAAGACATTTCTTTGAGTCCTTAGATAGTTTCCTCAGTTAATACGTGAGTTATAATCTCGACCTTTTTCATATTTTAGAACTCTCAAGGATTTCTTTCTAGCTCTCAAGTGGAAGATTGTGATTTTGTTATCTTCATTAGACGTAAGATTTTTTTCCAAATTTATATGCATGATTTGCTACTGATTAAAGGAATATACTTTTTATGTTAGACACTTATGGAATGGTGATCGGAAGCCATGAGTTCATGTTGTTGGTTCAGTTTACAGGGGCGTATAAAAATATTTCATGACTTGGCTTAGTTGGTTTTGTGAACAGAGTCGACACCTAATTAATTATGAAAAATTAAGAATTCGTTTGTTTAAGGTTAGTCTTCTTGAAAATCTTTTAAGTATCAAAGTTTGGGTAAGGGTCCTAGTGATTTTCCGAAGAAAGGCGTTAGGCACCTCAAAATGAATCTGCACAATGCAATTGATCTACGATTTTTAAAAATTGTGGACAGAGAATTTTATTTGCTGTAAAATGTGTTTAAAGAGATATGTATAAAGTTTTCAAAGGGAATATATTCATCCATTACTAATTTTAAAAAGGAGTATATTTCGTTTGAAAATGAGTCAAAGGGAGTTTTGTTGAAAATCATTTATAGTGCTTAATTATGTCCTTCGTTCATTTGATGAACTAATTCTATAATTTTGCTATTCCTTAAACTCTGTTGATATGTCCTTAAACTTTGAATTAATAAGTTTAATCCAATTTCCAAGTTAATAAACTTCTTGTGTTATAAAAAAAATCTCCAAGTTATTTTAACAAGGAAAAATGTATAAATATACCACTCAACTTTGCGATTTAGAAGAGATATATCTCTCATTAAATAAATAGTGGAAATATACCTTTTTGCTGATGGAATATTTTTTAAAAATTATTTAACTTATTTTTTTAAGTAAAAAATGTCATGTGGCTTTAATAAAAAGTCTATCCATTTTTCTTGAGTAGACTTATTTTCTTAAAGCCACGTGGGTAATTTTTTTCTGGTGGGTTGCGTTTGATCCATTTAAAAATATAGATAAGACTTATTTTTTTTTAAAGCCACATATATATTTTTTATAACGATTCAGACTCGACCCACCAAAGAAACTTACTACGTGACTTTAAGAAAATAAGTCTACGAAAAAATTGGTAGCCTTTTTTCTTAAATCCACGTGACATTTTTAAAATTAAAAATTAAGCTAGCTAAATGATTTTTTTAAAAAGAACTGTAAGCGAAAAGGGTGTATTTGCACCATTTGTGTAATGACAGTGATATATTTGCACCATTTGTGTAATGACAACGGTATATTTGCACAATTTGTGTAATGACAGAGGTATATACATCACTTTCTTAACGAATAGTATATCTACTCTAAATCGCAAAGTAGAAGGGTATATTTGCACCATTTGTGTAATGACAGAGGTATATATACATCACTTTCTTAATGAATAATATATTCTTCTCTAAATCGCAAAGTAGATGGATATATTTGCACATTTTCCCTTTTAACAAATTTGGGCCCTAAGCTTATTTAAAAGAGATTTTCCATATTTTGAAATGAATTGGGCCTTATTTAAAACATTTTAAGAAAAATCTGTTTCTGAAAATGTACTTGGGCCCAACCCTTTATTATCATGTTGATTTGCAAAAGTTGGGCTTAAGCCCAAAAAATCCCCTTTAAAATAATAGAATAGTACTTTTTGTTGATTCAAAACCCAATTCTTTCACGGTAAAGGTCCATTTCGAAATGCTGGAAATTCTTTGGACAATCGCATTGTCCCTATTTTAGGGTGGTCTTTAATTTTTGCCTCTCAAATTGGTGATTTTTAATTTTTTTCCTCCGCCTTAAAAAATAACTGAAAAGACCTTTGAGGTTGTGGGTTCGAATCCCAGCAGAGCTAAAAAGGAAAAAAAATTGCAAGACAAGATTTCATTAGAAATTATGCATATTCGACCAAAGTTGTATAGAAATATGTCTTCAGATGCATAATTTCTATGTAACTATACCTGAAGGCAAAAAAAGATTCGCAAGGCAAGATTTCATTAGAAATTATGCCTATTCGGTCAAAGTGGGCATAGTTTCTATGTAACTATGCCTGAAGACAAAGTTTCATTGAAAATTAAGATTATTCATTGTCTGACTAATTACATAGAAACTATGCCCCTTAAAGCATAATCTGTATGCAACTGTGGCCGAATAGACATAATCTCTATGAAATTTTGCCTTGCGATTTTTTTTCTTTTTTTATCTCTGTTGCAGTTCGAACCCAAAATCTCTGATTTATCGAATAAAGGGTACTTTGACCACACATTTTCATTTAATGTGAATTAGGGGTAAAAATTAAAGACCATTGATTTGAGGGGCAAAGACTAAAGATCAGCTCAAAGGAATGGTAATTCGCACAAAAAAAGAAATTATTAGGGAAAATGACAAAAGTGGTCATCCGATCCAAACTAATGACAGCCGGATGACCCAAGGTGCTTAAAATCCATTAGCTAGCCTTTTTAAAATAATTTCATTTTTAGTTTTTTTTAACTAATTTCTGTATATATATAGAAATTGTATCATTATTGTATAGAAAATCAATCATATGTATAGAAACTGTATCATTGTTATATAGAATATGTATCCCTACAATATGCGTTTAGAAAATATATCACTGGTGTATATTTACTATTTAATAAATGCATAATTAATAATTATATGTTTATTATACATGTTTTGGATATTGTTTGACTAATTATGCACATATTATATATATATTATACATATTTTGGGATATTTCTTGAAGGCTCAATCAGTGTATACTTACTAATTATACACATATTATACATATTTTGGGATATTTTTTGAAGGATTTTTTTTCGTCGATCTTTAGTGGCGACTTTTTGGTATTTTGTCGCCACAAAAAAGTCTGATCTTTTTGTAGTGAATCTTTATTGATGGCTTTTTGATCTTTTGTGGCCACTACCTTTAGTGGCGATTTTTTAGTCTTTTGTAGCGACTAAAAGTCTGAATTTTTTTGTAGTGTTAATGGGCTGTTGCTGGGCTAGCGCCTGAGAGTAGTTTGGGCTGAAAGGCCATATCGCAGTATTAAGCCCAAACATGAGCCAAATAAATCCCTAATGGCTTGGTAGTGTCCTTTTCCCAATTCTTTAATCCCCTCTAATAAAGTTGTTTCGGACTAAACGAGCTTATTAGCTATTCTATTGAGAAAATAAGTTTGAAGCTATTAATTATGAAAAGAAAACATTATTTAGTTTTGGAAGCCAAATTTAGCGATATCTAACTAACGACTAGTCGCCCTGTTGCCTACTAAGATTTTATCCAATTCCATAAAGGGTTTCAAAGTACTTAGACAATACACAAATTTCTAGACAAAATGATTTGATTGATTACACTCATATAGATGAAACTGAATTTTTTAATGATATACCATTAGACGATGATATATATTCTGCAACTCAACCAGACTTTAATTTAGAAGATAATCTACATCACACACCCACTAATCTAGATGACACACCCACTAATGCACCTCGAACTGAAACTGGAACGCTTCCTATTCCTCCTAGTATGAGACGAGGCCCCACACAACGAAAATTAAAATCTGCTGCATGAATTTTTTTTTGATAGGACCAAGAGAATCAAGTAGTTAGATGCCAAATTTGTAAAAAAATATTTATAAATTTAAAATGGGAAAATGTCAGGGTGGGACGAGAGGTTTATTGAGACATGTACAAAGTTTTCACAAAGCTAGGTGGGATGAATACGAGGCTACAAAGTCGGGTGCGTCAATGCGCTCTCAGTCGGGACAAGGTTCACATAGTGTCCCGGACCAATTACATGGTCAAATTAAACCGACGACGGGGGGAATTGCAGGTCCTAAATATGATAAACATAGAGATAGGGAAGAAATATCAAAATTAGTTGCGGTGGAGGGTTTGCCTTTTTCATTTCCTTCATCTCCTGGTTTTATTCATTACATTAGAGATATGTATAATCCTGCTTTTAACGGTTTTCCTAGATAAACTGTTAGGAGAGACGTTTTTAAATTTGCACATGAATATCAACAATATTTACGCTATTCATTATATCATTTTCCTGGCAAAGTATCTATCACGTCTGATATAGGTTGTAGTACTAACGACCATGATTATTTAACTGTAACATGTCATTGGATAGATTATAAATGGTCTATGCAAAAACGTATTTTAGCATATAGATATATTGATGATAGGCACACTGAAAATTTTATTGCAGAAAATATTCATCAAGTTTGCGATTATTAAGGTATAACTGACAAAATAATAAATGTTACGTTAGATAACGCTTCTTCTAATAATTATGCTATTAGACTTTTAAAAAATCTTTTAACTCCATCATTTTCTAATCATTTTCATATAAAATGTGCGTGCCATATTTATAACTTAGTTGTAAAGGATGGTCTATAACTTTTTGAAGACATTCTTAATAAAGTACAATTTGCTATAAACTTTATTTTTAAAAGTAATAGAATACAAAGAAAAAAAGAATATAAAAAAATTGTCACGATTGTGGACTACCTTATAGAAAAATTTCCGAAGAAGTAGCGATCAGGTGAAATTCTTTATATGAACAACTACTTGTTTCTTATGTTATAGAAGACCTATAACTTTATTTTTTAACGCTCATAATCGAAATCCAACTGATATGGTTGCAGATAACGATTGAGAACAAATTTCAGAACTTATTGTATTTTTAGAGAAATTTTTTCAAACAACTAAAGAATTTTCTGGTATATATTATCCTACTATTTCAATTATGTTATTTTATATAGCTCTAATATTTTTGTTACTTAGTAAATATATGGAAAAACCATCTTATAAGGCACATATTAAAAAAATGTTTGTCAATTTTTTAAAATATTTTTTCCTATTTCCACTATTTATATTATTGGTGTTTTATTAAATCCGACTATTAAAATTGACGGTTGTAAAGCACTTATTGAAACTATTTATGATTGTATAGCAGTACTTCCACCTCCAACTTCAAAAAATCCAAATGAACAACCACTTAAGGAACCAACTAAAGAAAAAGTTTTGTCTAGCGTACACGATAAATGCAAAAAAGTATATATGCATTACCAACAAGAAAGTGCTAGCAACCAACTGACTTCTATACCATCTTCTTCTTCAATACAACCTTATAAAAGACATGTTGTTTCTGCGGCTAGTATTGAAAGCCTTAGACATAGAATGTTTAGTGGTACCACTAATAATCAAGTTAGCGAGTTTGATGTTTTTGTTTTGCAGGGTGTTGTACCGTACCAAGCAGTTCTCAATGAAGAAGGACGTGAAGACTTGTTGAAATACTGGAGGGAGAATGAGAAGACATTTCCGACACTATCAAAGATGGCCCGATATGTGTTGAACATTCAAGTGTCATCAACAACGTCTGAAAGCGCTTTTTCAACCGAAGATTTCAAATAGGAGAGCACAGACACTCCTTAGCGGGAGACAGTTTGGAGATTGCAGTTTTATTCAGAGATTGGATACGAGCGGAGCGTAAAATGTGCGGTCAACTGGAGATCAACGATGATGACGACGAAAACTACAATGAAATCTTGTCCGACGGAGGTGGAAGCGACATCGACCAATTTGACCAGCAAATTCCAAGTCCAACCGAACAACCACAAGACATTATGAAGAAACTAGAAAAGGTGTTTATAAATATGTGATTTTTTAATTGCAATTTTACTATGTTATTTGCAACTTTCAACACCACAAAGTTGCAATTTTGAAATTGTATTACAAAAATATCATATTTCTATTAAATAATATAAGAGGCACAAAAACAACATTGAGATATTTTTATTACACTATCTTGTTCAATTATTGAGGTGTTTATATATGTTATTTTTTAAAATTAAGTGCAAAAAAAATAATTGGAAAACCCGATCCTGATCCCGACCCCGCCCCGATATGACCGGTCCCTTTTTCCAACGGGACGGGAACGAGACGGGACATCAGCGGATCCCGCCAGTCCCGGCCCACCGGAGGACCGGTCCCGCCCTCCCCCAATCCCGTCGGGTCCCATCCCGCCGGGACCCGCCCCACCCTATCCCGAAACCCGGCCCACTGGCCCACCCCTAGTATTAGGTTAAATTTGGGATCACTCTAAGAATGAGCTATGTTGAGTTGGGCTAAAATTAACCCAATAAAAAATTATCTCAAGTCCAACCCATAAAATTTGGGCGGATTAAGCGGGCCATCAAGTTTTGAGCATATTTGACACCCCTGGAGATACTGATCATTTCCCAGATCTTTAGAGCAAACCCAAAAGATTTTAAGCAAGGAAACTCACACTATCACTAATTTAGAATATTCAAATTTAAAGTCAAAATGATACATGATATTGCGCATACTGTTAAACAAACCAACCATGCGCCTAATTTATAATCTTCAAAGGTAAAGTATTTGACCTGAAGTCAGGGCAACAGTCCCTATTACACCCTATTTTCTTAGAAAATAACTTAGAAGAGAAGGAAGACTAGACACAAAGATCTCATTCTTTCAAACACATCAGTACCTCAACATTCAAAACAGATGTTAAAATTAAACACGTATTCTCACTTTTCTCGCATAATATGATCTCTTCATTTTTGATTTTTCTATCATTTTCAGTTATCTGAACCTTTCTCAAAATTTTATGAAGTATTATGGCGTGGTGCTCTTTTAAAGCACTTACCTCATTATTATGATCATCTTGATTATTGCTCCTCTTCTTCTTCAAATAGTTTTGACCTTTGGAACCGATTGTCTATCACGCTTTAAGCGTACCATAGACTCTATCCTTCAAGGACTTTAATTCTAATTGAAACATTTGGAACTAAAATATGATACTCTCTCTGTCCCAATTTATATGACACACTTTTATTTTTGATCGGTGTAAAAAGAATAACATATTTCCTTATTTAGCAACAATTTAACTTTAAATTTTAACTTTTACACTTAACGAGATGATCTATAACCACACAAATATCTTGAGCTTGTTTAAGACCACAAGATTCAAAAGTCTTTCTTTATTTCTTAAACTCCGTGTTCAGTCAAACAACATCATATAAATTGAGACGGAGCAAATACATCTGTAACTTGACTTGAAACGAGGATCATACAAGTGATAATTCATTACATATACCTTATTTTCCAGCCGCTTATCATCTCTCCCCCTAATATTAGGAGATCTAACATTTACTCCCCCCCCCCAATCTTATTTGGGAACCCATCTTTGTGTGTTGTGGTGGAGCAATTAAATCATATACAACACATTTAAATTTCTAGATGCATGAGAAATCTTTGGTTCTTGGCCCTGAACCAATTGTGATAGGGGAACTTATTGGCTTGATGCATACCAGCGCTACTATATGTTAAATAACACATCTCATACCAATATTTCTTTTGGAATATTTCTTCTCATGACCAATTGTCTAGCTATAATTGAAGGCATACAATTTCTACTAAACCAACGTGGATAAAAATCAGTTTTATCAACATAATTTTGTAGTTTGAAACTATGCTCTTGAAATAACAATTTGAGCAAAAAATCTTGCAGAAATTGCAAGGATACCAAATGCACATGTTACTAGATCAGAAATCAGGGGATATATATATATATATAACCTTTTATACGTTTCAAAAATCAGGGAATACAATTTCAATCTTAGCTGGTACAATAATATTTATTCATGAGAACAAGCAATACAATAGAGTTTGTGAAGAATTGTTTATTTCTTTAACGTATAACCACGTGAATTCTCAAATATTTTTGCATTACATTTGAATCGAGATGGCTAACTGATCATGCCAATTGATATTTATTTCAGTAAACTTCTGGAGACAATTTGAGAGGGATCCAAAGACAATTTAACCAAAATCTTAAAATTGGGAATGTGGTTTGACTTTTATGAAGTCAATGTGACTGCAAATTCATTTATTTAAGTGCTAGCTAGGCTAAATATTCTTATACCATCTCGGATTAATGAGTTAAGACTATTAGCACGTGTAACAATGCATCTATTTATCATATTTGAAGTCATGGTATGATCGCTTTGCACGATTTATTTTGCAAATTGGGTTTGTATGCAGCAAGTGTGATAATTCTATATTTATTTTTCATAGATGTAGTAGCATTGCATATTTATTGTTGTATGTGGATGATATTGTGCTTACTGCCTCCTCTGATTTGCTGAAAAATGAGATTATTGCCTTGCTCAAAATTGAATTTGCTATGACTGACTTGGAGAAGTTGAGCTATTTTTTGGGGATCTCAGTGACTCGATCTGCAGATACTATGTTTCTTTGTCAGCGTAAGTATGCAGAGGAGATTATGTACAAGGCCAAAATGGCAAATTGCAAGATCATGTCTACTCATGTTGACTCTAAATCAAAGCTCAGTGATGTTGATGGTAATCCAGTGTCAGATCCCACCCTCTACAGGAGTCTTGCAGGTGCACTACAATACCTTACTTTCACCAGGTCTGATATTGCTTATGCTGTTCAGCAGGTGTGCTTATTTATGCGTGCCCCCATGAGCCTCATTTTACTGCCCTCAAGCGTATCATTCGATACATTAAGGGCACACTTGATTATGGATTGCATCTATACCCCTCATCACCGACCAACTTGTTATCATATACAGATGTTGATTGGGCAGACTGTCCGGACACTCGACACTTCACTTTCGGCTACTGTGTGTTCTTAGGGGATAACCTCATTTCATGTTCTGCCAAGAGGCAAGCCACCCTATCCCGTTCGAGAGCAGAAGCTGAGTATAGAGGCGTTTTAAATGTAGTTGCGGAGATATGTTGGCTTCGAAACCTTCTTTTGGAGCTTCAGTGTCCCTTGCGTAAGATGTCTTTGGTTTATTGTGATAATATATCCACCATCTATCTATCTCATAATCCGGTTCAACATCAGCGAACCAAGCATATTGAGATGGACATCCACTTTGTTCGTGAGAAGGTTGCTCTCGGTCATGTCAAAGTACTACATGTGCCTTCCTCTTATCAGTATGCGGATATATTCACAAAGGCCTTCCTAAACAGCTCTTCCTTGACTTCAGATCCAGTCTTAGCGTCCGACCTCCTCCCGCTCAGACTGAGGGTGTGTATTAGCACGTGTAACAATGCACATATTTACCATATTTCGTGTTGTATAATTATGGTAGTAATGAGATCCTTGTTATAGAAGGATTCAACATTATACACCTATATATATTTTGTATTAATGAGAAAGACTCCCAATGGAGATTAACACAACTTTACAAAGACCTTTACAAAATTACTTAATGTGGGTCTTTCACCACTTAGTTAATTGGATTATTGTATCATAGGTTTAAAAACTCATTTCAAACTTGGTTGGCAGGGAAAAGAAATTCCAAAAATCAAATGAATTAATCTCAAATACCTTGTTTGGATTCTATAGAAGCCAAAATAAACAAGTAGAGTGTTACTTATTCTAGATTATCTTCGTAATATGTAACCATAAGCCACAACGATCACTTTAGTAATAAATTGTTGTCATATTTCATAATCCTATGTATATAGCATGGTGATTTTCAACTATGAAAGGGAACATAGTACGTAAATTAGTAAATAATAAAATCTACAAGAGTTATTATAAATGCATGCAAACATGTACTTTGGTCAAGGCGTATATACCTAGCTCATACTATATTAGTATCTAATTTGTTGATTGATTAGGGTTGGGTTACAAAGACTTTGCCAAGTCTTGATTTGTTTGGTGTAGATACTTCAAACGAGGAAAATTCTTGTTTTCTATTTATTATCTTTGTCCGGTATGAATGTGACACAAACTTTTACCAAATAAGGTAGAGATGAAAGATTAATTATTGACAATATTAAATGGACTATACGTATTGGATTCGATTTAATTAATCTCTCTCATTCTCAATCTTATCAATATTTTTAGGGAAGATAAGTAAAGAGAAGAAAGAAATTTAGTTGCAGTCTTAGGATATATTCTTTGATATTTTTTTTTACTAATATATGGTATTTACACCTATCGCATTAGTTTACAAAAATTAAGTCCAAAGTGAGGTAGAACATGTATTAATTATTCACGATTAAGAGATATTAATGTATATAAAGATACATGTATTCATTAAATTAGTATATACATGAGACGTGGATAGTTTTTTTTTTTTGCCTTATTTCATGTTAGGGTAAATTAGCTTTAACTAAAGCAAATTAAATCTCCATGATCTGGACATGATAAGTAATTTAGGACTAAGTCAGCTGTGTACTTTTCAAAAGAATCTTGTATGCATGAACATTTGACTTGGCAAACTTTCCCTTCCTATTGGAGCTTTGTGATAATTCATCCTTCGTTTTGAATATTTACATTTTAATTTATATTTATATTTTGATTCTTTGTATAAGTTGATATTACAATATGATACTTGTTGAGATGGTTGTGGATTGGAAGATGAATTATCACAAAGCTCCAATAGGAAGGGAAAGTTTGTATAAGTTGATATTACAATATGATACTTGTTGAGATGGTTGTGGATTGGAAGATGAGAGGCTGGAGTAACTTTCCGCACACTTGGAACCAAATTGCCAGTTATAGATTTAGATGTCATTTGGTGCCTCGCGATCGCAAGCACCAGGCGGACCTACATGTATTTTAATAATGTTCCAGCACCCGTTAAACCCGACGCAGATTAGATATAGTTATATAAAAAATATATGAAAATTGAGTATAAAACTAACAAAAGCACCCTAAAAACTGAAAAGACAATTGGATGCTTTGGTTTCCAAGTGGAACTTCTAAAGTCTAGGCACTTGGGGGGGATGGATCTGTGTTTGAACCTCCGTCCCCACAACATTTCATTTTTTTAATGATACTCAAAATACGAAAAAAATATTATAAATTGTAATTTTTTTCATATTAATATAATTAAAAAATATATTTTAAAATATCGATCAAAATTTATATAGTTTAACTCTGAAAAAATAAAACCACAAAAAAAAGTGAACTGAGGTTGTACATTTTAACAAAGAAGAAAAGATGTTTAAATGTAAGTAACATAACTGGAACCGCGATTTCTCGTCTCGAAATTCTAGCAGTATGGCCCCCATATAAACTCGATCAATATTAATTTCTACAAGTAATTAATCCATCTATTCATCATTGCGTGTTGTCCACTGATTCCTCTTGCTTCTTTTAGTCTTGCTTAAAAGGAATATACAATAGCAATGATAATAAAGTAGAAAAATCAAAGTTACTTAGAAAAAAGAATACATTAATATGAACTTAAAAGCTAACAGACTTTGCTACAAAAAAAACACACTTAGTTGGGGTTGAATGTCCCTCTATTGGATACTAGGTTTCAACTCAAAATCCTTCTTGCTTATAACTCAAAGCCGTGTGGGCCATCTTCCTTCTTCCTTTTTTTGTATTAAATTTTTCTGCACATTATTTTTTAACCATAAAAATGAGAATTTATAATCAATGTTATCCACCATTTACAAGCTGTCTACAAAAGAAATGTGTGAATCCAGCACTATATATGTGCAAGCAGCTGTCACAGTAAATACAATTTTGATTACTTATTGAAATCATTATTGTACATTTTTAGTATCACTAATTAAAGGACATCAATATCAATTACAAGAAATGGGATTTGAATCATAAATCTTGCAGTACCTGATAGGTATAACTTATCAGCATTCGCACCGTATAAGTTCACTAAAGAGGATATGTAACTGAAATTTTATTTAATCATAAGCTAAAACTTGAATCATCTTACTAAGGAGGAAAGATTCCAACTTTCCCATTATACTATTTAGTGGTGATTGATTCATTTTCATGCATCTTTTTGGAGTAGCATAGTATATGTAAGTAATGCAAAGGATTAATATATCTACCGTCTCTTAAACTTATCCTCAAATTTTATGTAGATCACTTAACTATGATTTGTTCCGATTGATCATCTGAACACGTGATAAGTGTCTTTATTAGACACTTTCAGTTCAAATTTTATAAAAACTTTTGCGTGTATTCTCAAGTATCCATTACATAGATAAGTTTAACTACTTAAAATATGTCACCTCCTTTAATTATACACATTAACTTCAATAAGTTGTAAAACCTCACGCTGTTTCAATTGAGGCTGATGTGTATAATTAAAGAAAATGACATATTTCATGTGGTTAACTTAACTACCTAATAGACGCTTGATAATACACGCAAAAGTGTTTCGAAAAATTTGAATCGAAAGTGTCTGTTGAAACACTATATCATCTGTTCATGAGCTCAACTGGAACAGACGATAGTTCAAGTGTCTAAATAAAATTTACTTGCAAATTTAAGGGATTCTCGATATATTAAGCCTAATGCAAAATTAATGGTACTTACTGAATCTGGAAAATACTTTAAACACTAGAAATGGAGGGGGTGGGGGTGTGGGGGTATGGGAAGGGGGAGCCGGGGAGGGAAGTTCACATTCACATGGTCAATACAAGAACTCCAAATTAAGAAGAGGTCTAGCGCTAGTACTACTAAATACTAGGGTTGTCCAGTCGGCCGGGTCGGCCCAATCCAGACCCTACCCGCCCCGCCCCGATCCCCATAAAAAAAAATTGTCGATGTCGGGGTTCGAACTCGGGACGGGGCCTGGGATCGTCCCGCCCGTTCAGATCCTGACCCGTCACGCCCAACCACCCCCTCCCCCTTTGCAAAAATAACTGTTGCAACAACGACCAAATTTCAATTTTGGCCGTTGTGCAACGGCTATAACGATCATTTTTGCCCCACCCCATAAACCCCCCTACCCCCTTAATATTTATTTTTTACCCCTAAGTTAATATAGTTATACTTTAACCCTATTTCTCAACTATAAATACCTCATTTTTCTCACAAATCTTCCTACAATCTGTCCAATCTCTCAATTTATCTCTCTACAATTCTACATTGCCTATTAAATATTATATTTTTTTGCTCATTTATATCAAAGTTAAAAAATTGGGAGTGAAGTTGACAACTAGCTTGAGGATTATCCATCGAGCAAAATTTCAATTTTCAACCTCGATTACACGTCGACGTTACATTGGCGTTTGGTACCTTCGTTCATTCTTTAAATTATTATTGTTACTTTATTTTAATTATCGCACTTAATTTCATTATCTTTAATTTTTTATTTGCATAATTAAAATGGAAGGATTAAGAGGTATGTTTAAGGGTAAGGGTAAGGGTAATGGTGCTTCTTCTTATTTTAGCATATATATATATATTGATGATAGACACACTGAAAGTTTTATTGCCCCAAATATTAATGAAATTTGTGATTATTATGGAATAAATGATAAAATTATGACTATTACATTAGATAATGTTACTTCTAATGATTATGCTATAAGACTTTTAAAAGTTCGATTAACTTCATGTTTTCCTGATCATTTTCATATAAGATGTGCGTGTCATATTTATAACATAGTTGTAAATGATGGCCTAAAACTTTTTGAAAGCATTCTTGATAAAATACAATTTGCTATAAATTTTATTGTTAAAGATAATAAAATACAAAGACGCAAAGAGTATAAAAAATTTGTCATGATTGTGGATTACCTTATAGAAAAATTGAAGAAGAAGTTTTGACTATGTTGAATTCTTTGTATGAGCAACTGCTTGTTGCTTACGATTATATACAACTTATAACTTTATTATTTAACGCCCATAAAAAAAAATCCAAGGGATATACTTGTAGATAATGATTGAATTTTTTTTAGAACTTAATGGATTTCTAGAGAAATTTTTTGAAGCAACTAAAGAATTTTCCGGTATTTATTATCCTACTATTTTGAATATGTTATTTTATATAGCTCTAATATTTTTGTTACTTAATGAATATATGCAAAAACTAACTTATAAGGCATCTATTGAAAAAATGTTTAAAAAATAAATAAAAAATATTTTTTTCCTATTCCCACTATTTATATTGTTGGTGCAGTATTAAATCCGACTATGTAGACGGTTGTAAAACACTAATAGAAATGATTTATGATTGTATAGAAGTATTTCCAACTGACCCAACTAAAGAACCAACTCACAAACCAACTAAAGAAGAAGTTACGTCTAGCATATACATTGAATGCAAACAAGTATATATGTATTACCAACAACAAAGTGCAAATAATCTACCGGATTCTGTACCATCTTCTACTAAGGCTGGCCAGTGGGCCGGGTCGGCCCGGTCCCACCCCGACACCGCCCCGACCCCGACTTTTTTTTTTGCGGTATCGGGACTCGAACCGGGATGGGACATGGTCTCTTCCCGACCCGTCCCGCCCCAATCCCGCCAGGCCTGACCCGGTCCCGCCTCAGTCCCGCCCCCGATCCCGCCTGAAATTCCCCTTTGCACAAATAACCGTTGCACCAACGACCATTTTACATTTTGGCCGTTGTGCAACGACCATTTTTGGCCTCCCCCCTCCCCCAACCCCCTTAATATTTATTTTTAACCCATAAGTTATTATATTTATACTTTAACCCAATTTTTCAACTATAAATACCTCATTTTCTTTTCATCTTTCTCACAAATCTTCCTACAATCTCTCTAAATCTCTCAATCTATCTCTCTACAAAGTTTACATTGTCTACTAAATATTGAATTTTATTTATTCATTTGGGAATGAAGTTGACAACTAGCTTGATGATCTTCCATCGAGCAAAGTTTCAATTTTCAACCTCTCGATTACACGTCGACGTTATGTCGGCGTTTGGTACATTCGTTCCTTCATTAAATTATTATTGTCTGTTTATTTTATTTAGCGCACTTAATTTCATTTACTTTAATTATTTATTAGTATAATTATAAATTTATAATGGAAGGATTTAAACGTATGCTTACGGATAGGGGTCAGACTTCTTCTAGTAGGGGCAACAAGGGCAAGGGTACTTCTTCTAGTCATCCTATTTCTAG
Source organism: Anisodus acutangulus (assembly GCA_029783415.1). NCBI lineage: Eukaryota > Viridiplantae > Streptophyta > Magnoliopsida > Solanales > Solanaceae > Anisodus > Anisodus acutangulus. The sequence goes on along the minus strand of CM056506.1, from coordinate 40,734,905 downwards.
ACAGAATCCTATTCCTACACAGGATGATTTTGTTGATACTGAACATTTTCCTACATTACCATTAGATTTAGACGAGGAGCTATTTTCTGGAACTCAAGAAGACTTTAATTTAGACGATGATCTAGATGATACACCCACTAATGTAGATGACAACACACCCACTAGTGCACCTTCAACTGAAATGACTCATATTCCCCCTAGTATGAGACGAGGTCCAGCAAAACGACCATTAAAATCAGAAGCATGACATTTTTTGATAGGGACGTAGAGAATCAAGTAACTTGATGTAAAATTTGTAAAGATGTTTTAAAATTAAAAACTGGAAAAGGTCACGGTGGGATAATGAGACACGTAGCAAGGGCTCATCCAGCTAAGGTATGCCCAATACGAGGCTTCAAAACTGGGTGCGCAAACGTCCGCTCCATCGGGACAAGGTTCACATACTATCCCGGACCAAGTACATGGTCAAATTAACCCTACGACAGGGGGAATTGTAGGCCCTAATTACAATAAACATAGAGATAGAGAAACAATAGCAAAATTAGTTGTTGTGGAGGGTTTGCCTTTTTCATTTCCTTCATCTCCTGGTTTTATTTATTACATTAGAGAATGTATAATCATGCTTTTAACGGTTTTTCTAGATCAACTGTTAAAAGAGACGTATTTAAATTTGCACATGAATATCAACAGTATTTACGTTATTCATTATATCATTTTAATGGCAAAGTGGCTATCACTTCTGATATAGGCCGTAGTACTAACGACCATGATTATTTAACAGTAACATGTCATTGGATATATTATAAATGGTCTATGCAAAAACGTATCTTAGCGTATAGATATATAGATGATAGGCACACTGGTACTTTTATTGTAGAAAATATTTATCAAGTGTGCGATTATTACAGAATAACTGATAAAATTATGACTATTACATTAGATAACACTTCTTCTAACAATTATGCTATTACAATTTTAAAAAATAGTTTAACTCCATCTTTTTCAGGTCATTTTCATATAAAATGTAAGTGTCATATATATAACTTAGTTGTAAAGGGTGGTCTATCACCTTTGAAGACATTCTTAGTAAAATATAATTTTCTATAAACTTTATTTTAAAAAATAATAGAATACAACGAAAAAAAGTATATAAAAAAACTTGTCACGATTGCCAACTACCTTATAGAAAAATTCCAGAAGAAGTACCCACTAGGTGAAATTCTTTATACGAGCAACTACTTGTTGCTTATGACTATAGAAAACCTATAACTTTATTTCTTAACTCTCATAATCAAAATCCAGCTGATATGGTTGTAGATAGCGATTGGGGAAAAATTTCCGAACTTATTGTATTTCTAGAGAAATTTTTTCAAGAAACAAAAGATTTTTTCGGTATATATTATCCTACTATTTCAACTATGTTGTTTTATATAGCTCTAATATTTTTACTGCTTAATGAATATATGGATAAACCAGCTTATAAGACAGCTGTTAAAAAATGTTTATTAAAATAAAAAAATATTTTATTCGTATTCCCATTATTTATATTATTGGTGCTGTATTTTATCCTACTATTAAAATAGACGGTACTAAATCACTTATTGAAACTATTGATGATTGTATAGCAGTACTACCACCTCCAAGTCCCAAAAATCCAAATCACCCACCACCTATTGAACAAATTAAAGAAGAAGTGTTGTCTAGCGTAGAAGACGAATGCAAAAAAGTATATAGGTTTTACCAACAAGAAAGTGCTAGCAACTTACCGGCTTCCATACCATCTTCTTCTTTTTCAACACAACCTCACAAAAGACATGCTGTTTCTGCGGCTAGTATTAAAAGCCTCAGAAATAGAATGTGCGGCCGTAACGCTACTAATCAAATTAGCGAGTTTGATATTTTTGTTTTGCAGGCTTTTGTACCGTACCAAACAGTTCTCAATGAAGAAGGACGTGAAGACTTGTTGAAATACTGGAGGGGGAATGAGAAGACCTTTCCGACACTTTCAATGATGGCCCGAGATGTTTTGAACATTCAAGCGTCATCAACGGCGTTTGAAAGCGTTTTTTCTGCCGGCAGATATCAAATAGGAGAGTACATACACTCATTAGCCGGAGACAGCTTGGATATTGTAGTATTATTCAGAGATTGGATACGAGCGGAGCGAAGAAGGTGCGGTCAATCGGAGATCAACGAAGAAGAAGACGAAAACTATAACGAAATCTTATCCGAAGGTGGTGGAAGCGACATAGAGCAATTTGACCAACAAATACCAATTCCAACCGAAGAACCACAGGAAATTATCAAGAAACTAGAACATGTTTTTTTTTTCAAAATGTAATTTTTTTAATTGTAATTTTACTATGTAATTTGCAACTTTTGAAAATACTACAAAGTTGCAATTTTGACAATGTATTTGTATTACAAAAAAAATCATATGTCTATTAAATAATATAAGAGGCACAAAAACAACCTTGAGATGTTTTTATTACACTATCTTGTTTATTATTGTGTTTTTTTATATATATATGTTATTTTTTAAATTATGTGCAAAAAAAAAAAGAAGAAGAAAAACCCGCCCCGATCCCAATCCTGATCTCGCCCCGACCCGATTCCGACGGGATCGGAAACGGGACGGGACGACGGTGAATCCCGCCAGTCCCGATCCCGTCTGTCCTGCCCCGACCCGATCCTGCCCCTCCCCCCTGTCCCGCCCCACCCCAATCCCGTCGATCTCGACCCGACTCGTCGGCCCGACCCACTGACCACTCCTATCTTCTACTACTTCGATGCAACATTATAAAAAATATACGGTTTCTGCTGCTAGTATTCAAGGCCTTAAAAATAAAATGTTTAGTGGTTCAACTTCTTCACAAGTTAACGAATTTGATGTTTATGTTTTGCACGGTATTGTACCGTACGAATCAATTGTCAATGATGAAGGACATGAAGACTTGCTGAAATACTGGAGGCAGAATGAGAAGACATTTCCGACACTAGCAAAGATGACCCGAGATGTGTTGAACATTCAAGCGTAATCAACAACGTCTGAAAGCGCTTTTTCTGCTGGTAGATTTCAAATAGGAGAGCACAAATATTAATTGGCGGGAGACACATTGAAGATTGCAGTTCTTTTCAGAGATTGAATTCGAGCGAAGCGTAGAAGGTGCGGTCAACCGGAGATCAACGAAGAAGAAGACTACAACTACAACGAAATCTTGTTCGAGGAAGCAGGAAGCGACGTCGAACAATTTGATCAACAAATTCCAATTCCAACCGAAGATCCTCAAGACATTGTGAGAAAATTGGAAAAAGTATGGTTAACTATGTAATTTTACTATGTGATTTGCAACTTTTAAAATTGTATTACAAAAAAATTATATTTCTATTAAATAATATAAGAGGCACAAAAACAGCTTTGGGATGTTTTTATTACACTATCTTATTCAATTATTGAAGTGCTTATATATATTATTTTTGAAAATCAAGTGTCAATAATAAAAAAAAATCCCGCCCCCGCCCGACCCAACCCGACCCCGTTTCCGGCGGGATGTGGGACATGACGGGACATCTGCCTGTCCCGCTAAACCCTCCCCGCCCGCCCCGTTGGACGGCCCTACTAAATACTGATTGAATCATAAGCAAGGTACTCTTTTGGACCTTCCATTTGGATATTTTTATTAATTAAAGGAAAGAAAAAAGGTAACAGACTTAAATGCAGGAATTTAAGACAGAAGTTCATGGCCGTTCCATTGATTGTGACATTCTTTTTGGTCCTTCATTAATTTGTAGCAAAGAGTGATATGAGTCAAAGTGATAAACAGCATATCTGTTAGGATTAGTTCAGTAACATGAACTCTATTAAAGTCATGAATGCAGCCCATAATTGTGGATGCCAATATATAATCATTTATGAAAAGTCTGCTTCAATTTCTTTATATCATTGTAAGAATATGTACTTTTTGTGGCGAATGCATTCAACCTATGGGAGTGTTTGGTACGAAAAATGTTCTCCATTAAAACATACTCTCCTAGATAATGTTTTCTTAGAAAATAAGTGGATTTCTTACTTATTTTTTAGTGTTTGATAAGTTAGAAAAGAAATATTATCCTAAGAGTATTTATATATAATCTAACAAAACACTATGGAGATTGGACGAGGAAGGGAGTGGGGCTTCGAGCGTGGCAGAGGGTGGGGTGGTCAAGGGGTGGCGGTTGAAGGCGCTGGCTAGTGGGGGGAGACAATGAATTTGGAATGTTGGAACTGAAAGTAAGTATGTCCTAGAGACAATCATTATTAGGGACAAATGTACTTGAACACATTCGTATTATTAATAAGATTAATATTTATGGCATTTACAATTATTGAATTATTATTTAATTATTTGTAATTATTCATCAATGTGCATCCCTTGAGCTTACGTAGTCATTAATAGAGTGAGATATTGATGATAGAGCGTAACTCTAAAATAGCTTCGACTAATGATCATCGAGAATGGGATATCAATGATATGTTATAAGTCGACATGTGGTCTGCGTCACATTCTTAGAGAATGTAGTATGTCTCACCTGCTACTAGTAATGGTTACTAGTGATGGACACATAAATACTTTTGGAAAGTATTACCCTGCTGATAAACTATTTGTTATACATGTCTAAAGTGTTATCATCGTGTGGGAGATGAAAGTCCTTTGACTTTAGGTCAATACACACATTGTTTACAGAGTAATGTACTTTGACCCTGTCCTAAGCTTAAACTTCTTATAGGATAAGATACGGCTTGTGTTGGGTGCATTATGATGTAAATGAAGGTGGTAGTTGAGCCAAGAATAGGATTCATTCCTCGATTGGATATTCGAGAGAGCACTCAACTTCTCAGTGATATTAGGTCGACCAAGTCATTGGCCAATACAAGAGACATATTTAGAATATGATCTAGTTGTCGACTAATATAGATGAGATAAAGTGATCAAGCCATTTGGATAGACACATAACAAATCCTAAGCTTGATCGAGTGTGTCGCGAATGAAAGGAATTTATCATCTCACATAAAGGTTATGTTTGCTGGATTCATGTAAACGTACTTCATATATTGAGTTTGTCATACGGCGCAATCTAGGAGTTCCGTATTGACCTTAGTTGGATTAGTGTCGATATATGAAGGCCTATAGGGTCACACTATGTCGATTGTCTCTTCGATCTAAGGGTGTATTGAGAAAGTACTAAATATACGATTTGGAATCGAGATATTTGAATTGATAATAACTATGGGATAATTTCTATTAGATGAAAATTATTTAATTAAATCAAAATTATAATTTGGATTTAATGTGCTGACTATATATATTAAATGAAAGCGGGAAACAAAATTTTATGTAAGGAGCCGCGGCGCCGACCCGACAGTGGGCCTAGTCAGATTGGCCCACTGCACCTCGGTTTTTGGGCCAGGCTTAGAGCCCAACCCTAATTCATTTCTGACCTAATTTTTAACTATAAATACAACACTCCCCATTGTTTATTATATACCAACTCTATAAACTAATTCTAGACTTAGAGTCTAGGACAAAACTCTCTCAAACCTTTGCCAAGATTTCCTAGCTTTCTTGACAGAGGAATACACCATAGCATAGTGGTTGCAGTCGAAGGGACAATCGCGTGTAATCCCTAAGTAAAGACTCCAGATTTATTAGCCTGAAAGTGTTCATGTTTTATGTTACAGGTTTTTTGATTGTCATATAACCATACCAGAAGAAATTGTTGGGGTAAGTAAGAACAAAATTTTATACTTCCGATGTGCCTTACTTATGTGTTTTGAACCCAACAAAACCCTATAGTGGTATCAGATCCCAGGTTGGTTCAATGGTTATATAACAATTGAATATGGTGCACGACGAAGAACGAGTATGAATGGATGATGGTCGATATGTGCGTTATTGATAATGGTGGGTGAGGATAAATGATCTGTGATTCGGTCCCTAAATTGGATTTAGGGCTCGAACGATTCTAGAAAAATCAACACAGAAACGTTTTGTCTGGACGTCGGCGCCGCGATCCTATGGTAGGGCGCCGCGACGCTTGCTAAGGTTTCAAGGCGGTGGCCCTGCCCTAATGCTTCAATTTTAAAATTCTGGACTTACTGGACAGTAGGCGCCGCGACTCCATGGTGGAGCGCCGCGGGGCTAATGCATTACATAAGCAGAATTTCAGTTTCTGCCTCACTGGCACCGCGACTCTAATGATTAGCGTCGCGACCCCATCGGTCCGAAAACAAAAGATTTTTTTAAAAAAAAATCTTTAACCCACGATTATTATTATAAAATATATTATTTGATAAGTATACTGTTTATGTGATAAATGTCAAATTATTTGTCATTTAAATTACTAGAATAACGTTTGCAAATAACTGTATGGGTAGGCGGCACCCAATATGTGTTTAAACCGCTTAATATCATGCTTGGGCATGCAGTTCCCAATAAGTTCTTAATAGACTTTGCATGATAATTAAGATGTTATATTTGATATAGCATACTAGAGTTGATCTTGGTTAAAACCCTGAATTAAAATATTTCCTAAAATTTTAATACAAGTCTCATTTGAAATGAACGCGTAGTCCGTTATAATTGATTGTAGTGCAAAATCCTTTTCGGTGAGATGAGTATTTATGCCACAGCATTTGCTCTAAGTCTACGAGGACTCAGACTCTTTCATAGATGCATGTTAAATGTAGTAGTGGGTGATAAACCTTCATGAGTATTTACACCACAGTGTTTGCTCTATAAGGCAAAACTCACTTAGATATATAATTGCAGTTGCATAACGGGGTTGACTCGTTAGGATGTCTTGGCGCCACAGTGTCGGACAAGACGAGGGACACAGATCGATTGTTTAGAACAACGATCAAACAAGAGTTACAAATTATTTGTAATTGGTTTGGAAACCTACTAGGTTGTGCTATTAAAGTTATCAGCCACAACAAACGCGTAGATAGCATGGACCTGGATCTTGGCCCATTATGACCATATTTGATATGAGTCTGTATTCTTCCATGGGGTCGAAGAGTATGTTAAAATAGTGGGAGCTAATTAAACTAAAGGCCATGTTAATTAATTAATGAACGTGTTCAATAGAAATTATATTAGAGTTTAATTTCAAGTCTATCTATATCTTCAGTTTATACAAAATGTCGAATCTATCACTGAAAATGTTGGTCGAGACAAACAAGCTGACTGGTTAAAAAATCTGCGATTGGTGTTGAGACAATAAATAATTGAGTATGTGTTAGACACAGTGTTTCCCACAGTCCCTGCTGAAAGCTCTGCTGAGTATGCCCTGTTTGACAAAGTGGCTTATCAGAAACATCTAGACAATGCTACCTCGGCACAGTGTGTAATGTTATCCTCTATGACTGTGGAGTTATAAAGGCAACATGAAAACATAGGCCCCAACGAAATGCTAGAACACTTGAAGAGTCTCTATGACTCATAGTCTCAGACAATGGAGTATGAACTGTTGAGGGACCTTTTCAAGTGTAAGTTGAACGATGGGGGTCAAGCGTCAGCATATGTTCTGAAGATGATTGGGTTGATAGAAAGGTTGGCTTCGATTGGAATGAAGCTGCCTATAAATGTCTCCGTCAACCTGATCCTAAATTCACTTCCTGGTTCATTTGAGAATTTCATTGTGAACTTCAATATGAATGGAACCAAGACAAGTCTTCCAGAGCTTCACAACATGTTGAAGACCTTTGAATCATTTACCTCTAAAGGTAAAGTCGTGCTCATGGTGGGATCTTCTAGCAAGTTCAAACCCAAGGGTAAGAACATGCAGAAGAAGAAGGGTAAGACAATTGCTGCACCTACAGTTATGAAACCTAGATGGGGTGTTCAGAAGAAGGCAAAGGTAGCTTCGGATGTGTGCCTCAACTGCAAGAAGAAGGGGCATTGGAAGAAGGATTGCACAGCTCCAGGAGAAGGTAAACCACTAGGTGCTCCTGGCTCTACTGGACAAGATATATTTGTCATTGAGATAAATATGTCTATAAATAACTCTCACTGCTAGGTATTGGATACCACATGTGGCTCACACATTTGTAATAATATGCAGGGCCTGATTGACAGCAGAAAGGTTGGACCTTGGGAGGTAGACCTGCGCGTTGGAAATGGAGCACGAGTAGATGCTGAACTCATGGGAACTTATAAACTAGATTTACCTTCAGGCTTTTGTTTAGAACTAAATAATTGTTATTTTGTTCCCTCATTAACGAGGAATATCATTTCTATCCCAATGTTAGACATTGAGGGGTTTCCTCATTTATTGCCAATAGCAGTTATGTACTGTCTTTTAATGGTTTTATTTGTGGAAATGCTCCGCTTGTGAATGTTTTGTATGTTCTAAACTGTAGTCATGAAATTTTCAATGTGCAAAATAAATGAGCTAAGATAAGTAATCCAAGAAACCCCACCTACTTATGGCACTGTAGACTTGGTCACATCAATGAATCAAGGATAGCAAGATTAATAAAGTTAGACTACCTGGAACCATTTGACTTGGAGTCCTATGGCAATTGTGAATCTTGCTTGAGAGGAAATATGACTAACAAACCACTTTCTGGGAAAGGGGTGCGAGCCAAAGAGGTACTTGAGTTGGTCCATACTGATGTATGTGGGCCATTTTCAACTCAAGCTAAGAGAGGCTTCCCTTACTTCATCACTTTTACAGATGATTTCACAAGGTTTGAACATGTGTATCTTATGAAACACAAGTCCGAAGCCTTTGAGAAATTCAAGGAGTACAAGTCAGAAGTAGAGAAACAACTTGAAATAAGTATCAAGACCCTTCGATCAGATCGAAGAGGTGAATACTTAAGTAAAGAATTTCTGGATTACTTGAAGCTTCATGGAGTCCAATCACAATGGACACCTCCTGGAACGCCACAGATGAATGTTGTTGCTGAAAGGAGAAATCGAACCCTATTAGATATGGTTAGATCGATGATAAGTTTCTCAGCTCTACCAACATACCTTTGGGGCTATGCATTGCAAATCTCAACTTATATTCTGAACAGGGTTCCTTCAAAGTCAGTAGAGAAAACTCCATATGAGATATGGAATGGCAAGAATCCATCACTTAAACACATGCGACCCTGGGGGTGCCCTGTATATGTAAAGAAGATGCTTACTGACAAGTTGGAATCTAAAAGTGAGAAATATTATTTTGTGGGGTATCCAAAGGAAACTAATAGATACTATTTCTATCTTCCTGGAGAACATACGGTCATTGTTTCCAGAAATGCAACTTTCCTTGAAGAAGACCATGTCTACAAGGAACAGAGCTGCAATAAGATAGAACTTGAAGAAATTCAAGAACCACAAGATAACACAGAAGTTGAACCCTTGTCAAAAGACATAGACAAGAATTCCGTGAGAGTATTTGGTGAAGATTGAGTACTTAGAGTATGCCCTTCGGTCAGTGGGAGTGTTGTGAGAGATAATGCAGAAATGCAAGGCTCTCATACACAATCAATGGAATATGATACAATGGTTGTACATCATCCCATTTAGGAAATACATGAAAATGACATTCCTGAAGGCTCTCAAAGTGATGGATTGTCCAGCACACAAAGACCTTCTCACAATCAGAATGCAACAAATACTGAAACGTAGAATAATCAACTCCATAGGACCACTAGAACTCATCGTCCGCCTGAAAGACTTAATCTCCTTATTGAAACACATAATGATATATATATTCCTAATGACGATGAACCTACAACCTACAATGAAGCTATGTTAGACATTGATTCACAGAGATGACAAAAAGCCATGAAATCTGAGTTGGACTCAATGTACATCAATCAAGTTTGGAACTTGGTTGATTTGCCAACAAGGGTTAGACCCATAGGATGCAAATGGGTCTTCAAGAATAAGATTGATGCATATGGCAAGGTACAGACTTATAAGGAAAGATTGGTGGCTAAAGGTTATAATCAACGGCCTGGGGTCGATTATGATGAAACCTTTTCACCTGTTGCGAAAATTAAGTCCATTAGGATTTTGCTTGCAATAGCCGCATACTATGATTATGACATTTGGCAAATGGATGTTAAAACTGCTTTCCTCAATGGTAACCTAATTAAGGAGGTGTATATGATACAACCTGAGGGTTTTATATCCAAGACTAAGCCAAAGCAGTATGAAAGCTATAGAAGTCCATTTATGGACTTAAGAAAGCCTCAAGGAGTTGGAATATTTACTTTGACAAAGCAGTCAAATCGTTTGACTTTGTTAGAAGCAAAGAAGATCCCTGCGTTTATAGTAAGTGCAAGGAAGGGAGTATTGTCTTCATTGTTATATATGTAGATGACATATTAATAATGGGAGATAATAAGACTCTTATCCAATCAGTCAAGGAATGGTTATCCAGCAGCTTCATGATGAAGGACTTGGGTGAAGCCTGCTACATTCTTGGAATTAGGATCTATAGAGATAGACCTAATAGGTTGTTGGGGTTGTCACAATCCATATACATAGAGAAAGTGCTAAGACGATTCTCTATGGAAAACTCCAAGAAGGGAAGTCTTCCTATGGGTCAAGACATCAAGTTATCAAAGAGGATAATCCTTATACTGTTGTAGAACTTGAACGCATGAAAAGAATCCCATATGCTTTAGCTATAGGATCTATCATGTATGCCATGACATGTACGAGGCCAGATGTGGCCTATGCACTTCGTATGACTTGCAAATTCCAGCAGAATCCTAGGGAAGAACACTGGAAAGCAGTCAAGAGTATTCTTAAGTATCTTAGACGAACTAAATAATATTTCTTATTCTATGGTGGACAAGAGAAGCTAGTGTGTACTGGGTACACTGATGCTAGCTTGTAGAGAGATCTTGATGACTTCAAATCTCAATCTAGGTATGCCTTCATTTTCAATGGCGGAATAGTGAGTTGGAATAGTTCCAAGCAAGCTACAACTGCTGATTCGACAACAGAAGCCGAGTGCATTGCTGAATTGGAAGCTGGTAAAGAAGCTGTCGCGATATCTAAGTTCTTGAAGGAACTAGGGGTTGTTCCAAGTGCCACTTGTCCAATAACGATTTATTGTGACAACACTGTTGCGATTGCGTAAGCTAAAGAACCAAGATCAACAAACAAAAACAAACATGTACCGAGAAAATACCACATACTTAGGGAGATGGTGTAAACTGAAGAAATAAGATTACGCTATGTTTCCACAGATGATAATCTAGCTGACCCATTTACTAAACCATTAAGCTTAGTTAAGCATAATGGTCATTTTGAAAACATGGGTATTAGATACATCGGAGATTGGCTCGAGGCCAAGTGGGAGATTGAAAGTATGTATTTCTTAGAGACAATCATTATTTGGGACAAATGTACTTGAACACATTCGTATTACTAATAAGATTAACATTTATGACATTTGCAATTATTGAATTATTATTTGATTATTTGTAATTATTCATTAATGTGCATCCCTTGAGCTTACATTGTCATTAATAGAGTGAGATATTGATGATAGAGCATAACTCTAAAATAGCCCCGACTAATGATCATCGAGAATAGGATATCAATGATATGTTATAAGTCGACATGTGGTCTGCGTCACATTCTTAGAGAATGTAGTATGTCTCACCTGCTACTAGTAATGGTTACTAGTGATGGACACATGAATACTTTTGGAAAGTATTACCCTGCTGATAAACTATTTGATATACATGTCTAAAGTGTTATCATCGTGTGGGAGATGAAAGTCCTTTGACTTTAGGTCAATACACACATTGTTTACAAAGTAATGTACTTTGACCCTGTCCTAAGCTTAAACTTCTTATAGGATAAGATACAACTTGTGTTGGGTGCATTATGATGTAAATGAAGGTGGTAGTTGAGCCAAGAATAGGATTCATTCCTCGATTGGATATTCGAGAGAGCACTCAACTTCTCAGTGATATTAGGTCGACCAAGTCATTGGCCAATACAAGAGACATATTTAGAATATGATCTAGTTGTCGACTAATATAGATGAGATAAAGTGATCAAGCCATTTGGATAGACACATGACAAATCCTAAGCTTGATCGAGTGTGTCGCGAATGAAAGGAATTTATCATCTCACATAAATGTTATGTTTGTTGGATTCATGTAAACATACTTCATATATTGAGTTTGTCGTATGACGCAGTCTAGGAGTTCCGTATTGACCTTAATTGGATTAGTGTCGATATATAAAGGCCTATAGGGTCACACTATGTCATTGTCTCTTCGATCTAAGGGTGTATTGAGAAAATATTAAATATTAGATTTGGAATCGAGATATTTGAATTGATAATAACTATGGGATAATTTCTATTTGATAGAAATTATAACTATGGGCGCCGACCCGGCAGTGGGCTTAGTCAGACTGGCCCAATGCACCTTGGTTTTTGGGCCAGGCTTAGAGCCCAACCCTAATTCATTTCTAACTTAATTTTCAACTATAAATACAGCACTCCCCATTGTTTATCATATACCAATTTTATAAACTAATTCTAGACTTAGAGTCTAGGACGAAACTCTCCCAATCCTCTGCCAAGATTTTCTGGCTTTCATGACAGAGGAATACACCATAACATAGTGGTTGCTGTCGAAGGGACAGTCGCGTGTAATCCCTAAGTAAAGACTCCAGATTTATTAGCATGTAAGTGTTCATGTTTTATGTTACAAGTTTTTTGATTGTCATATAACCATACCAGAAGAAATTGTTGGAGTAAGTAAGAACAAAATTTTAAACTTCCGCTATGCCTTACTTATGTGTTTTGAACCCAACAAAACCCTACAGGAACTTGTTTTTTCTGCTTTCATTAGGAAAGATATTTTTTTAATCATTTTTAAGAAATTTATTTTACTCGAGAAAATATTTTGACCAATTGAATATAAGAAAATTGAAAGTTATTATCTTCCATACCAAAAAAACTCTAAAAGTTCAAAAGTCATCACAAAATACATGTCGTCGATCTAAGGGCTAAAGGTTGGTAAGGATAGTCCTATCACTTGAACTTATTCGGGTTTAATCTTTAGAAATCGTCACAAAAATTTCCCATATAGTTACGTGGCTCAAAATTAAAGAGGTGGTGCTAAATAATTAAAGAGAGATTGACATAAATAGTCGCCCATCAAAATAATAGCTCGCAAATTGTATAAAAGGGCAGCTCGGTGCATTAAGAGCCCATAAATTATATATTTTTATATATTAATATATAATATACATAAAATTAATATATATTTTTGATACATAATAAATTTTATATATTTAACTAGTGAATATAATTATTTTTGGCAACTACGCATGGTGAATCTAGTCTCTTTTCCTTTGTTCATTCTTTATATTTTATGTTTTGGCCGTATCTTATTCTAAGTTATTCCAGTTTACAGTTAGTAGAACTTTGATAAAATATGTTGTTCAAATAGGAGACGGGGAAAATGTACAGTACCTTATATATTTTGTGAACAACGATCTTGTACAAAAAATACTATGTTTGGGGCTTGAACTCCTTAAATGTCCACAGGACCACACAACTTAGATAAAATCTATGGGGGACCATGACTTTGAGAATGTGGGGTTTACTAAGTTACAGCCATGAAAATTCAACTACTTGCTCTTGGGCCATGACTCCATCTGAAATTCAACTTGGACAAACCTATCTATAGTGGTATTTGTTCATATATATATATCTTTAATTGTTATAGTGAAATGTTATTATAAAGAATCTATAATATAACGTAACATGACAAATTTTAAAAAGCTTGACCGTTAAAATGAAATGCTATTATAAGAGATAACTGTTATGGAGAGATTTAACAATAATATTATCTTAGCATAATGCAACATTAATGGCGGTTTTGATAAGTCTTGTGTGTGCACAGAGAATGAGAATAGATGGGCGCCATATTATGCACGTCATTGCGGTACGAAAGAGTCTCCCTCCAAAGGGATAACTGATCAAGTACAAACAAAGACATCCGTCTAGCAAGTCACATATGTACATGGTGGTCACAATTTTGTGTTACTGTTAAATTGTTAATGTGCCTTGGCCATTCTGACCTTTCTATTCAGGTTGATATTGTTATAGAAAAAATTAAGTAATTAAATATGTGCAGGTTTTAATAAAATAAGTCTGTAGATGAGATGATTAACACGATTTAATATGCTATGAGCATATATAAAATATTTGTGTTCGAGTTTCACCGTTAATCAATTATTAAAAAAGATTTGGACGAGTTCACTAACCAATAATCAACGGATGCCACTTCCCAAATTGGATAAATGTAAACCTATAACTGAAGAAGTAGGAATAAAGGCATCGGAAAAATATCAAGCCCGCACATGAAGAAATGCGTTGAAGACACAATTAAACTCATTAAAAGTGTTTGATCTTTAAAGATCTAAACTTTTAAATGAGATGATCAAACACTTCAACGATTTATATTCATTTGCACGTTCTTGAACCAATTCTTTTTCGTGTATCATATACAGTTAGTTATACTGATTGTTAAGAAGTGAGCTGCTATGACTAATTTATACTATCGATCGTTCAATTTATGTGACATCTTTTTAAATTTTGACTGTACACTACTAGAAAATCACTATTTTCTCACTAAAATTTTCACTGAAAAATGTTCAGTGACTATTTTTACTGAATGTCAGTAGGAAAAACTTAAACAGTAGTGTGAACACACGAAAAAATTAGAAAATTTCTCAGTATTTCAATAAAAACCTGTTTCCCATCATGCGTTATTCAAGTAATTTTCCAGTGAGTTGGTTCGGTGGAAATGAAGTGGAAAATCATGTTTTATAGCACAAATTTTTCACTAAATATTGATGGAAAAATCCTTTATTTGTAATAGTGATAAATATGAAATCTATAAATCTTTTAAAATAAAATTTACATACTTAAAAATTATGTAAAACATAATACAGATTACTCATATGAAAGAACTAGATCAAGAAATTTTTTTATTTTACTCTCGAAATTAGAACAATACTAATAAGTACTAAGGGAATTGTCATCCTGTTCTATATCCATATCGTATATGAACTGACTGTAACGGTCTCGCTGATATCTTTTCTCAGCCTAAAAAACAAAAAGGGGGGAATAACTTAAAGATTTGAAGAAAGATTTTTCAATTTTCGTCTCACTTTTTTCTTTTTATCTAGGTCCACACGCAATGGACTAATTAAAAGACAAAGCTGTTTAATTTTCATGATTAATTTCCTTTCTTTGGGTTGGAGGATGGAATGACAGGAGTCCAACTGTTTCCACTTATACAAGTTCAGAGATTCTTCTACCATTGTATTGAATAGTTAGCTAGAAATTCGTCATATATATTTGGACGTATTAGTTAATCATAATATGTTAAAAGTTATACTTATAGATATTGTACTATTATATACTTGTACGCGTTAAAGTACACAAGTGCTAATAAGCTTCAGTTAAGTGGCTTCCAGAGTTTCATTTGTCAATTTTTACTGCACAAACTTCTTCTTGTTCCCACACGTCCAAGGTTGCAACTTCGAGAGTTATCTGGAAATTAACCTTTTTCAGTAAAGAAAAAATGGTTCCGATCTATAACGTAATTTGGAGTTTAACACCTATAGATTAAGTGAACAAAAAGAAATTTACACTATTGTCACTTAATAAAAGATAAACTGTATAATAAGTGAAATAATGGATACTTAGAAAGATAAGTCAAACAACATGCTATACCAAGTTAAATAACATTTGTAAAAAATAAATTTTACACTATTGTTATAAATGAGTTAAAATATAATTAGAAATACTTATCTTGTCAAAGACTTTTAACTATGATGATCATTGTTTTTCTCATCTTGCAGCTGAGATTCAATATTCTAATGCGTAGTTAACGAGTTTGTTAATTTTCGTAATTGAAAAATCAAACTCCATTTGCACATTTTCTTTAAAATATTCGGTATTCGAAATTTAATATTTGTCTGATTTGAATTTGTCTCGTGTAAGCCATTACTAATAAAGGGAGTAAAACGCTTTCTAAGCTTTCAAGGGTTCTCTGTTTTCAACCAATATTCAAATTTAAGATCGATAATTAAATATGAAAGTATTTACTTTAACTATTCCACCACCCTCATTGATTAGTATATGAATACTTTTATGAATAATTAAGCAACAATCATTATTCAAAAAAGAATGTAGCTCTTGATCTGAAATTAGAAAAGCAAAATTAATTAAATATGAAATATAGTGGACAAATTGTAAAAAATATGAAGAAAAGGGACGTCATGCTTGATGGTGTGTTTTCTAATGCATGTGCTAAACGAGCTGACTTCTCTAGGCCACCTCAAGCTATAAAATCTTCATGTCATTCTCCATCTCTACACACGTAACGAAATAGTAGTTAAGGAAGTAGGAAATATGCATGTCTCACTTATGATAGCAATCCACAAAGTCTCCAATCCAAATATCAACATGACCTTCCATTATACATTATTTTATATAAAAGATTTAATAAGTTATATATATTGACCGGGTAAATAATTTTTTTATAATCAATATAATTTAATCTAATATAACAAGCTACATTAGTTAAAATTTATTCTAGATGAATACGTCGAGGAGTTTAAAGAAATTTGTGAAAGTCATAAGACTATACTATACGTAAATGATAAACTATTGGATGAAGATTGATAGAAAAGTAATTAACTTTGCTAGAGGTCTTTGAAAAAAATACAAGATGCTTCGCACTGTAATGTTAGAGAAGCCACCGTACCTTACCTTCAATCAATTTGTGAATATCCTCAGAGGATTCAATCGTGACTTTTGTGGCACAGAAATTACAAGGCTGGGGCCGAGGAAGGAGAAACAATGAGGAAGAGGGGGCTGGAGCAAATCAATTGAGGGGCAATTCGAAAACAAATTCTTGTCAGATTGTGGAAGAAATAATCATACTGCACTCTCTTATATTTATAGGTGCAAGGGATTATGTCTCTTGATGATCACTCTGACAACAATCTTTACGTCGACTCTGGTGCTACTTATCATGTAGTACATTACACAACTAATCTTACTGATAAATATACCGTGTTCGGAGACTATTTTGTATCATATTATTTATAATTAATTAGCATTGTACACTTACCATAATTGTAGAAGTCTTGTACAAATAGAATAGAGTTTTGGGAGTAGAATATGAATAGGATCTCCATATTATGAAAATTGTAAATTGTATATATACTCATTCATTAATGAAATAATCAAGGGATTATTTCTTTTGACCGGATATTACATATGCCGTACATCAAGTATGTTTGTTTATGCACGATCCTAGGGTTGAGCACATGAATGCGCTCAAACGCATTATCCGCTACATCTAGGGAACACTTGACTGTGACTTGCATCTTTATCCGTCGTCGGCTTCTACAGTTGTCTCGCATACAGATGCTGATTGGGGTTGTCCAGATACCAGACGCTCCACGTCTGACTATTGTATGTTTCTTGGTACTAACTTGGTCTCATGGTATGCAAAGCGACAGTGTACGTTATCACGCTCTAGTGCGGAGGCCGAGTATCGAGGGGTCGCCAATGTGGTCTCTGAATCATGTTGGTTACGTAATCTTCTCTTAGAACTTCATTGTCCCATTCAGAAAGCTACCTTAGTTTATTGTGATAATGTTAGTGCCATCTATCTCTCTGGTAATCCGGTTCAACACCAATGCACTAAACACATCGAGATGGATATACACTTTGTTTGCGAAAAGGTAGCTCGTGGACAAGTACACGTCTGTCATGTCCCTTCCAGGTATCAAATTGCAGACATCTTTACGAATGGTCTTCCCTCTGTTTTATTTGAATATTTTAGGGACAGTCTCAGCGTACGAAAACCACCCGCTATGACTGCGGGAGTGTGATAAATATACCGTGATTGTCCGTGATATACCACACTGTCCGTGATATACATGGTAAGTATATCACGGTTTGGAGACTATTTTGTATCATATTATTTATAATTAATTGGCATTGTACACTTACCATAATTATAAAAGTCTTGTACAAATAGAATAAAATTTTGGGAGTAGAATAGAAATATAATTTTTTATATTATAAAAATTATAAATTATATATATACTCATTCATTAATTAAAATAATCAACTT
This sequence comes from Anisodus acutangulus, assembly GCA_029783415.1. NCBI lineage: Eukaryota > Viridiplantae > Streptophyta > Magnoliopsida > Solanales > Solanaceae > Anisodus > Anisodus acutangulus. Next base: position 40,716,721 of record CM056506.1, on the reverse strand, counting down.
ACAAATGTTGGGATATAATGATAGATTGAATGGGAAATGGAGGGAGTTCCCTCTTGCTCTATAAAATAATCATTTGTCCCACATCGGTAGTGGAAAGAAAAGTGGGAGTTGTCCCACATTGGTAGTGGAAAGAAAAGTGGGAGTTGTCCCACATCGGTAGTGGAAAGAAAAGTGGGAGTTGTCCCACATCGGTAGTGGAAAGAAAAGTTCTTCTACTTATAAGTAGAATTACTCCTTCTTGTCTCGGCTTCGGCTTCGGCTCGGCTCGGATTCGGATTCGGATTTGGATTTGAATGATCTGATTGATTGATAATCTTTTTGGACCAAATTTTCTTTAATTTTTAATTATTTAATTAATTATTATTTAATTAAATTAATTAACTTATCCAATCCTACCCGTTAGTGACCACGACCGCGACTTGGATCCGCTTCCGACGCGACGGTTTCTTTCCCACATTTAAATTTCCCACCGTTTTAGTGATTGTTGAAGGGTTGCAAACCTTCGTAAGCGATACTTCCATGGCTATAAATTCATTTGATTCTTGAGAATTTTACTTACTAATTTTACGAACTACAAAATCTTCTTCTTCTTCTTCTCGCACGAATCAATGCGTGTGATATACTACTGTTGAGTGGTTCGCGCTACCAGGAGTTTGGAGTACTACTATTCTGGTAAGATAATCGTTCTATCCTGGGAGGGGATATTCCATCAACCTCGAGTACTGTGAGGGGAATAATTTCCTTAAGGACACACTTTGAACTAAGTGGGCTCGATTATATTCTGGAAAAATTATTCTTATTTTTTCAACACTGATTTTGTTTATTTTCAGTGTTTATTATTTACTGGTTTTTTTTTTGGAATACAGATTACTAACAATCTTAAGGAAATTATATTTTTAGATTAATCTGTATTATGTTTTGGAGACTAAAACCTGTGTGGTTTTCTACTCCGTATGAAATTTCATATTCTGACTCGAAGATATAAAAATTTCGTTGGAATATTAAAGTTCATACTTGTACAACGATTTGAAGAACATAAAAACTTCATCGTTGTTGTATTCTGGTTTGGAGATTAAAACTTGTGCAGTTTTCTACTCCATATGAATATTAGTATTCTGACTCGAAGATATAAAAACTTCGTTGGAATACTAAAGTTTCATAATTATCTTGCAATTTGAAGAAATAAAATCTTCATCGTTTAAGTCCGTGATTGAATTGCTATTACGGTTTTATTAACTAAAACAATTTGTCGATTTGTGATGACAAGCGAATAATGGCAATTGAGACTGGAACTACCTCTGCAATTACTGCACTGTTACTCCTACAACCGTACCCGGCTGTACCACCGAGAAACTGCGAAGTTTACGGTGCCAACTTTAAATGATGGCAACAAAGAATGTTCTTTTGGCTTACCACCCTTGGTATGCAAAAGTTCACGATGAGGACCCTCCTGTACTGCCCGACATGCCCGACAACCAAAAGTTCATGGTTACCGAGGCTTGGAAACATGCTGATTTTTGTGCAAAGTCTACATTTTGAGTGCCTTAGAAGATGACTTGTACAACGTCTACGGTCTGATAGAGACTTCCAAAGAACTATGGAGTGCACTTGAAAAGAATTACAAAGCGAAGATGCTTGCTTGAAGAAGTTTGTGGTTGCCAAATTCCTAGACTACAAAATGGTGGATGGAAACCGTTGGAACCCAAGTTCAAGAGCTTCAACTTATCTTCCATGACCTTATTCTTTGAAGGTATGGTAGTAAATGAAGCGTTCCAAGTGGCTGCAATGATTGAGAAGTTGCCGCCCTCATGGAAAGATTTCAAGAATTATCTTAAGCACAAAAGAAAAGAAATGAAGTTGGAAGATCTTGTGATTCGTCTCAAGATCGAGGAAGATAACAAAATCGCTGAGAAGAGGTACCGTAAGACTTCACCAATTGAAGGGGCAAACATCGTTGAAGATGCTTGCTCAAAAAGAACAAGAAAAGGAAGAGGCCTTACGGAAAGGAGAAGGATTCCAACAAGAAAAAGTTCAAGGGCAACCGCTTTAATTGTGGGAAAGGCAGCCACAAAGCCCCAGATTGTCGTCTCCCGAAAAAGAACAAGGAAAGGACAAGCCAATATGGTGGAAAAGAATGATGATATGGATGATCTGTGTGCAATGCTATCGGAGTGCAATTTGGTTGGAAACCCAAAAGAGTGGTGGCTTGATTACGGTGCCACTCGACATGTTTGGCGCTACAAAAGAAGCATTTGCAACTTATGCTCTACTGGACCCGAAGAGGTACTTGTTTATGGGAAATACCGCAATGACCAAGGTTGAAGGATATGGGAAGATACTTCAAGATGACTTAGGCAAGGTCCCGACTCTCAACAATGTTATGCACGTTCCAACAATTCGGAAGAATTTAGTTTCAGTAGGACTACTCGTCAAAAACGGGTTTAAATGTGTGTTGGTTAGTGAGAAAATTGTAATAAGTAAGAATGATTTGTTCATAGGAAAGGGCTACCTCACCGAGGGCCTTTTCAAACTCAATGTAATGGTTGTTGGCGATATTAATAAGAATTCAGCTTCGTCTTACTTATTGGAGTCAAATAATTTATGGCATGTTCGTTTAGGACATGTCAACTACAAAACCTTGCGAAAATTGATTAATTTTGAAGTATTGCCTAAATTCGAGTGTAATAAATCTAAATGTGAAATCTGTGTCGAATCTAAGTTTGTTAAACATCCATATAAGTCTATTGATAGGAATTCAAATCCTTTAGACTTAATTCACACTGATATATGTGATATGAAGTCAATACCATCTCGCGGTGGGAAAAAGTATTTTATAACTTTTATTGACGATTGCACTCGATATTGTTATGTGTATTTGCTTAATAGTAAGGATGAAGCAATTGATGCATTTAAGCAATACAAAAACGAAGTGGAAAATCAATTGAATAAAAAGATAAAAATGATTAGAAGTGATAGGGGAGGAGAGTATGAATCTCCTTTTGCAGAGATATGTTTAGAATATGGAATTATTCATCAAACTACTGCCCCTTACACACCACAATCAAATGGAATTGCGGAAAGGAAAAACCGAACATTAAAGGAAATGATGAATGCCTTACTAATAAGTTCCGATTTACCGCAAAGCTTGTGGGGGGAAGCTATCCTTACAGCTAACCGAATACTCAACAGGGTGCCCCACAGCAAAACATAATCTATTCCATATGAACTATGGAAAGGAAGAAAACCCAACTTGAAATATTTCAAAGTGTGGGGGTGTTTAGCAAAGGTCCAAATTCCTTTGCCCAAAAGGGTAAAAATCGGACCAAAAACTGTGGATTGTGTTTTTATTGGTTATGCTACAAATAGCAAAGCTTGTCGGTTTTTGGTTCACAAATCGGACAATCCCGAAATTCATGTAAATACGGTAATTGAATCAGATAATGCTGAATTCTTTGAAAATATTTATCCGTATAAAACTGAACGTGAGTCATCAAGTGAAAGATCTAAACGACCGCGGGAAGAACCAAAGGAAAATACACCAAGTAAAGCGGATGCAAGGCGTAGCAAACGTCAAAGGACATCTACTTCCTTTGGACCAGATTTTGTGACATTCTTGCTTGAAAATGAGCCTCAAACATTTAAAGCAGCAATGTCTTCTTCTGATTCAGCATTTTGGAAAGAGGCAGTCAATAGTGAGATTGAATCAATTTTGAACAACCATACATGGGAATTGGTTGATCTTCCTCCTTGAAATAAACCTTTAGGATCAAAATGGATTTTTAAAAGGAAAATGAAAGTTGATGGCACTATTGACAAATATAAGGCAAGACTTGTGGTCAAAGGTTATAGACAAAAAGAAGGCATTGATTACTTTGACACATACTCGCCGGTAAAAAGAATAACATCTATTCGGGTGTTAGTAGCACTGGCGGCCGTATATGGTCTTGAAATCCATCAAATGGATGTCAAGATAGCTTTCTTAAATGGAGAATTGGAGGTGTCAAGATAGCTTTCTTAAATGGAGAATTGGAGGAAGAAATTTACATGGAACAACCTGAGGGCTTTGTGGTTCCTGGTAAAGAAAGGAAAGTGTGCAAACTTGTTAAGTCACTTTATGGACTTAAACAAGCACCCAAACAATGGCATGCGAAATTTGACCAAACAATGTTGGCAAATGGATTTAAGATTAATGAGTGTGACAAATGTGTTTACATTAAAAATACTCCAAATCATGAAGTCATTGTTTGTTTATATGTTGATGATATGTTGATAATGAGTAGAGATATTACCAATATAAATGCTACGGCGTATCTTTGGCTAGCAAATTTGATATGAAAGACTTAGGAGTTCTTGATTTGATCTTAGGCATCGAATTCATAAAACTCCACAAGGTCTAGAATTATCATGATCTCATTATATTGAAAGAGTACTTGAGAAGTTTAAGTATTTAAATTTCAATGTTGTAAAGACTCCAATTGATGTAAGTTTTGCACTTCAAAAGAATAAAGGTGAAAGTGACTCACAATTGGACTATGCACGAGTTTTGGGAAGTTTGATGTATATTATGAATTGTACACGACCAGATATAGCATGTCTGTAAGCAAGTCGAGTCGATTCACGAGTAATCCCAATCAAACTCATTGGATGGCAATGAAATGAGTCTTGGGGTATTTAAAACACACCCAAGACTATGCTTTGCATTATAACAAATATCCCGCCGTGATCGAAGGATATAGTGATGCAAATTGGATCACCGGGTCATTTGAAGTTAAATCCACGAGTGGTTATGTTTTCATAATTGGGGGTGGATCAGTGTCTTGGAAATCATCAAAACAGACATGCATCGCCCGCTCTACAATGGAATCTGAATTTATAGCTTTAGACAAGGCCGGTGAAGAAGCTGAATGGCTCCGGCATTTCTTAGAAGATATTCCATTACGCCCAAACCTTTGGCTCCTATATGTATACATTGTGACAGTCAGCGGCAATAGGTAGAGGCGGGGGCGTAATGTATAACGGAAAATCTCGTCACATACGACGAAGACACAATACCGTTAGACAACTCCTCTCTAGTGGCGTTATCACGATTGACTATGTAAAGTCAAGAGATAACATGGCGGATCCGCTACAAAAGGCTTATCTAGAGAGGGGTTAGTAGATCATCAATGGGAATGGGGTTAAGGCCGAGGACAAGTCATCATGGCGGTAACTCTACCTAGCGGTGGAGATCCCAAGAGCTAGGTTCAAGGAGATCAAACAAAGTTGTGGATCGACGGTTCAACATTGTCAAATAACTCAACCCATTTTCGGATGAAGACAATGTTCAGAAATAAGGATAAAACCTTATGGCTTGTTAATGAGTTAATAAAGCATTAAGGTTCTTTAATGATTATCTAAATCTGGCAGTGTATGACCAGATAATGTGGATATAGGACCACATATTTAGAAATCACCTATGTGAGTGTTAAGTGTAAGCCGCTTTAAAGGGGAATGACAGTAAAGGCCCATTCTCTACACACTCATGAAACTAGGAGGTGTTCATGGCTGAAACGAACACAACCGTGAGAACCATAAACGGTTGAGGGTTGATTGTGTGACTTATGTTGTCTAGGTATACAACAAAGTTCGACGGTTCAAAGATATCAAATCTACCGATTGATCGAGTATATCCGATATAAGTTCACTACGGAAAGTTCAAAGGGAGACCTACTTATCCAGATGCAGTCAATTCTCGCTTGTATATCACACTTGTCAGCGCATTCCTTTATCTTATAGCCATTCCCCATTCATGTGGGGGATTGTTGGGATATAATGATAGATTGAATGGTAAATGGAGGGAGTTCCCTCTTGCTCTATAAAATAATCATTTGTCCCACATCGGTAGTGGAAAGAAAAGTGGGAGTTGTCCCACATCGGCAGTGGAAAGAAAAGTTCTTCTACTTATAAGTAGAATTACTCCTTCTTGTTAGTAAAAGGGTTGAGGGGGCAAGGACCTCTCGCGCCGTCGTCGCCGCTCGCTCGGCTCGGCTTCGGCTTCGGCTCGGCTCGACTTCGGATTTGGATTTGGTCAAATGATCTGATTGATTGATAATCTTTTTAGACCAAATTTTCTTTAATTTTTAATTATTTAATTAAATTAATTAACTTATCCAATCCTACCCGTTAGTGACCCTGACCCGCGACCCGGCCGGATCCGCTTCTGACCCGCGACCCGGTTTCTTTCCCACATTTAAATTTCCCACCAGTTTTAGTGATTGTTCAGAAGGGTTGCAAACCTTGAAACTTGATACTTCCATGGCTATAAATTCATTTGATTCTTGAATTTTACTTACTAATTTTACGAACTACAAAATCTTCTTCTTCTTACGCACGAATCAATTCTGTGTGATATACTACTGTTGAGTGGTTCGCCGCTACCAGAGTTTGGAGTACTACTATTCTGGTAAGATAATCGTTCTATCCTGGGAGGGGATATTCCATCAACCTCGAGTACTGTGAGGGGAATAATTTCCTTAAGGACACACTTTGAACTAAGTGGGCTCGATTATATTCTGGAAAAATTATTCTTATTTTTTCAACACTGATTTTGTTTATTTTCAGTGTTTATTATTTACTGGTTTTTTTTTTGGAATACAGATTACTAACAACAAATTCATACTCAATTAATGGAACTCATTCAGACATGATAGACGATGTAGATAGATTACTTATCAATATGTATAGGAGTTGACCACATTTGAAAGAATCTATGCTTAAAAGATGTTTCGTTGTGCCCAAACGAAAAGTCCCATCTCCGTTAGTAAATTTGTGAAGGATAATACTTGGTTGATAGTGAATATATTCCATATATTTATAATATATTCTATAATTAATATTTTAGTGTAATTAATATAAAATAGAGATCCTAATTCCATTAGGACTACAATTGTACACTCTATATATACTGTATTAATAAGAGAACTCCAATTAAGGAGATTTACACTACTCTACATGGTATTAAGAGCCAAAAATCCCTAACTCTATTCGGCCCCCCCTTTCTTTCTTCTTTCCCGACGCTAAACCCTACCGAAAACAGCCGATATACACATTGTATAGGACTGATATACAAGGCCTGCCATCATATACTGCTAGTATACAGTGATATACAACATCCCTAAACCCTTATACATTGATGTACAACATCCATTATCTGATATATGCCGTGTATACGACTGATATACCCTCACTGCCATCATATACTACCCATATACCGCTGGTGTACCTCTCATATACACTGATATACAACTTCCAAACCCTGTACTCCTACAACAGCCCCGTATACCTTTGGTAAACTACTGATATACAACCTTATTACCTTCTCTTTCTCTCCAGCAGGCCATATACCCCTGGTATACAACTGATATACAATAATTCTACACCATTCTATTTCCCTATCTCTCCAGCAGGTCGTATACCCTTGGTATACATCAGTTCTACACCCTTTTATTTCTCTACTAAATTTTGAATACCCTCATCGCATCAACCGCGACCCACACAGCTTCCCTCACTTCCTCTTCCTCAACACCCGACGTCACAAATAATTAGCCGCAGGTCAGTACCCGACACAGTGGGCCAGCCCATGGCCTTGACATATGTTTGGGTACTGGGCACCATCTACCACCCCCAATTCAGGCTAGGTGCAACAACAACAGTGGGCACCGTCGACCCCCACTACACATCGGCCCAACACCACCGAGCCCCTTTCCAGCCACTAGGCCCACTACACAGCGATCCAGCAGTAGCTGTCCAACCTCAATCCAAAGGATTTGGGCCATGCTTTAGGTTTTTTAAAAATTCAGCAGCCCGATGATGCGTGGTATTGGATATGGGCGCAACATCTCACCTCACCAACAATTCTGGTAATCTTCCTCAACTGCGCAATTTAAATACTCCTCAATCTATTATGATCTGAAATGTTCATCATATTGCAATTCAAGGGTTTGGCCACACACTAACTCCACCACCGCAACCCCACTTCTCATAAAACCATCCAATATGCCCCTAACATTATCAAGAAAATTTGCCACCGATAATTTCATATCCATTGATTTTGACCCATTTGGTTTTTCTGTAAAGGACCTACGTACGGGGAGACTTCTTACGAGATGCAATAGTGTGGGGGGCCTCTATCATTTCCTATCCACGTCCGCTGCTAGTGTCAATCCTTCCACATCTCTAGCTGCCATCTCCTCTTCAATGTGGCATAGTAGACTTGGACATCCCGGAGCTCATATTTTTGATTTTCTTAGAAACCACAATTTAACTAAATGTAATAAAGGGAACCTTGCCCAAAATTGTTATTCTTGTCATCTAGGAAAGCATGTTAGACTTCCATTTACGTCCTCTTTGAGTATTACGTTTTCTCCCTTTGATATTATTCATGTTGATTTATGGATCTCTCCTATTACTAGCAAATTGGGTCATAAGTACTATTTAATATTCTTGGATAATTTTTCTCACTTCCTATGGGTCTATCCGCTCCACTCTAAATCTCAGGTCTACTCCAAATTTCTTGAATTTCGTACGTATGTTAAAACATAATTTGAAAATGAAATAAAAACGTTTCAATGGTCATGAATTTAACAATTCTCTCTTTCATAAATTCTGTACAGTTAATGGCATGATATTGCGTTTCTCCTACCCCGATACTTCCCATCAAAATGGTAAAGCCGAACGAATTCTATGCACCATTAACAATATGATTCATACATTACTTTTTCATGCATTTCTTCCCCCATCTTTTGAGTATATGCATTAAAAATGGCAGAATACATTCTTAATATACTACCCACCCGTACGCTCCAAAATAGGACCCCTACTGAGTTCCTATTTCGTCGGATCCCTACCTATGGTCATCTTCGGATTTTCGATTGTCTTTGCTACCCGAATCTCGCCTCAACCATCCCTCACAAATTAGCACCCGTTCCACTCCGTGTGTCTTCTTAGGGTTCCCGTGAAACCATAGGGGGTACTTATGCTATAATGTGTCCACATGCAAAATCATAGTCTAACGTCATGTCACGTTTGAGGAAAACGTCTTCCCCTTTGCCAACATCCACCAATTCCGATCCACTGCTTACAGATTTCTTGATGACTAGGACACCTCACCTCTAGTCTAAAATGCACTACAAAATCCGCACCCTCAGGCCTTACCACTACCCATCGCGTCGACCGCACCCCAGTTCCTAGTCCCTGCCCAGTAAATGCCCGACGATACACCCGCCACACTGCCCCACCCCACTGCCCGCCATACTGCCCCAACCTATTGCCCAGTCCCTGCGCACCCTACTGCTTAGTCCCTACCTGCCATACTACCCAGCCTCTGCCCGTCACCCTCCCAACCCATACCCGACCCCACTGCCCAATCCAGTTCGTCACTACCCAGCCCCCCTACTCCATCTGTGATCGTCCCTACACACCGAATTCAAACCAAAAGTCCACTTTAACCTATCCACTCAAATCATCTCACCAATTTCTAAAAACTCAAAATTAGCCAAACTTGACCCAAATTGAAATGCGGTCATGCGTGAGGAATTTAATGCGTTAACCAATCAACACACTTGAGATCTTGTTCCGAAACCATAAAGGGTGAATGTGATTTGTCGTATGTGGCTCTATCGTCACAAATTCCGAGATAGTGGAGAGCTTGAACACCATAAGGCAAGACTTGTGGATAATAATACTAGTCAGCATGAGGGAGTTGATTGTGGTGAGACTTTTAGTTTGGTGGTTAAACCAACCACCATTCGCACATTGTTGAGCATATTTATGGGAAAAAATGGGCCTATTCACAAGTTTGATGTAAAAAATGTTTTCTTACGTGGGGATTTGAAGGAAACCGTTTATATGAATCAACCGCCTGACTTTGTGCATCAGGAGGTTCCTCATTATGTCTGTTGTCTTCATAAGTCACTATATGGTTTGAAACAAACCCCTAGGGCTTGGTATGAGAGTTTTGCTACATACATCATACATGTGTGGTTCGTGTTCAGCAATGTTGATTATTCCTTATTTATTTTTCATCGAGGTACTGACACAACTTATCTTCTTTTATATGCGGATGATATTGTTCTGACAGCTTCTTCTGATACACTGAAACACGAGATCATTGCCTTGTTCAAGTCTGAATTTTCTATGACAGATTTGGGTAAGTTGAGTTATTTTTTGGGGATATTAGTTGTAACATTGCAGAATTTTGGACAATGATTTGAGCACCTAAGCGTAATAAGTAGACTCGGGCCTCAGGGATTTTATGTGGTGTCACGTATGATAATAAAGAGTTTAGCACATAAAATGATAAAATCCCAAAATAATTTTGAACGTAAGAAGTGTGACGAGAGGAATCGGAAATAAATTTGGTGCGTGAACAAAGAGGTTATGGACTAGTGGCATATTAGGAAATTATGACATTGAGTATATGAAGGTCTTATAAGTTATCAAGATTTAAGTGAATTGAGATCACAAAATTAATTATGTATGTGATTTCTAAATTATACGGAGGCAGATCACCTGGTTAATAGAGTGGAGTGCATGTGTTGTAGTATGTGGCGTCATTTGCAATACTCCACCGCCAAGAATAAATTGAGTGAGAGACATAATTATAGGCTATTAAATGGCACTTAGGAAATCTCATATAAGCAGCATATCCTTGCTTTGAGAATTTACCTTGAAGATCAAAAGAATGATTTGTATAAAGCCTTATCCAATTGAGAAATCGTGAGGCAGAGATACAAAATCCTCCAATCCTTTTTATTTTGTGTGAACGAAAGCAGCGTATTTTAGCTTGGGTTTGAACAAAAACGTATTCAGCTTTGGGTTAGAACAAATTGTTACAAAGCAACGATTCCATCAAACAAATAATATTAAGTGGGATCGAAGTATGTTAAGACAAATTATTTCTTTCTTTTGGCATGTTCCATGTTTCGAAATATAACCGTGATATTGCTCCACAATTTATTCTACTCCTAGTAGTTAAGGATATTCATGTTATTGATTCCTATGCTAAAAACATGTCTAAATATGTTTCTAAGTCCTTATACAGAAAGGATGTTGATGTTCTCAATGTTAGCCAAAGGTATAAATGTATTATGTCATCTGTTGAGATTGGAATATTGTGTTATCATTCATGCATTTTCATTTGCATTGCATTCATATATTACTCTGGACCACTTGTGCTATGCACACTACTATATGGTAAATATTATATATATATGTACGGGGAATGGAAAAAGGAAAAGGCGTTATATATGCACACCACCTGCAGCTGGTACAGACTATCACAAAAGAGCCCAAAGAGGCCAATATAATGTGATGCCCTTGTGTGGCGATATAACCTGATGCCCACAGAGGCGGTTATGAGAGGATTCCTGTGTGGACATTAGTATATCGCATTTGCATTATGCATGACATTTAGGCATATATGTTAGGGCCCTCAGAGGCATTTACTGCTGGTCAGTTATTTCTATTTCAGTTACTGTTATATCTCTGTTATGTTGTTATTCATGCCTGGCATACTCAGTACATCAGTAGTACTGACGTCCCTTTTGTCGGGGGACGCTGCGTTTCATGCCCGCAAGTTCAGTTTAAGAGGGTGACGGTTCACGCTAGTAGGTTGCTGGTTCAGCTGATGTTGGAGCACTCTATTTGTTTCAGAGTTGCAGTTGGTCGTGGTATAGTATTTTTGCATCTGCATATGGGTATGGCGGGGTCATGTTCCGTCCTTGTGATGTCATGTATTCTTTAGAGGTTTGTAGACAGGTGTCCTGTGGTTAGTTATCATGTGTGGCATTGTCGACCTTGGTATGAGTATGTATATATGAAAATTAGATTTCTGGTTAATCTTCTTTTATAATCTTTTTTGTCTTAGTCCGTATTCAATTGTGATTAGAAGTTGATTGTACGATTAGCGGTACCCAGCGGGTGGGGTCCGGATGCCCGTCGCGGCCCTCCGGTTTGGGTTGTGACATCAGTGACCAGATCCGCACATGCCATGTTCTTGTGTCAACGTAAGTATGCAAAAGAGATTGTCTACAAGGCTAAAATGGTAAACTGCAAGATCAAGCCCACTCATGTTGAGTCCAAACTCGGTGCAGATGACGGGGATCCGATTAGCGATCCCTCTCTTTATAGGAGTCTCACAGGTGCTCTTCAGTATCTCACCTTCACTTGGCCATATATTACATATGTTTTTCAGCAGGTGTGTTTGTTCATGTACGTTCCTAGGGAGCCTCACTTTACAACTCTTAAGCATATCATTCGATACATTAAGGGAACTCTTGACTATGGACTACATTTATATCCCTCTGCACCGACTAGGTTGCTCTCTTTCACAGACGCAGATTGGGCAGGCTTTCTGGACACCCGTCGCTCTACATCCGGCTATTGCGTATTTTTGGGGGACAATATTATTTCGTGGTCTACCAAGCGGAAAGACACACTTTCCCGTTTGACTGCAGAAATATAATATCGAGGCGTTGCGAACGTTGTTGCCGAGCTATGTTGGCTCCGAAATCTCCTTCTTGAGCTTCATTGTCCTTACGTAAGGCACCTTTGGTTTACTATGATAACATATCTGTTGTCTACTTGTCTCATAATCTGGTTCAGTATCAGCCAACCAAGCATATTGAGATGCCAAAAGGTTCTTTCACTTTGACAAATGCCAAATGCCTTCCATTAGAAAATATGATAAGGCCAACTTTTTTGTTAGCTAATCTCGATTAGTTTCATATTTGCGGGTGTTAGTGTGTAGAAAATAGTCTCCTAACCCTTCTTTTGTCAAGGATAAATTTGTTTATCCTCTTGTTATATTCTGAGGTAAGGTCTAGCCCTCCTCTTGTAATTTTTTTAGAATATAGCTCTCCTGCTAATTAGGGAATCTTTTTAAAGCAAAATGTTAACCTAACACTATGTCTTTGAGTTAAGCCTTACTACAGTTTTCCTAATCAACTGTATGTTTGTAATAATTTGACCCTTAATTTTAAGATTTAACACTAATTTTAGGATTTGAGACATTAAACAAGTCAATATAACCATTTAACCCTTATTAAGTGATTCAAGTTAGGACCCGAGGGGCTCGGGTGAGTTTTAGAACCAAAAGTCCCTAAGTGGATTATGCTAAATTTGTTTTTTCTGTGCAACTACAAAGATTCACGGCACGGAGTACTGGGTCGCGAACTTTGGCTTCTTGGTTGCGTGCATAGAGGTCGCGTTTGTGATGAAGGCCTTGTTGGACGCTTTTTGCGGTTGCGAGAGCCCTGTCGCGTTCGCTAAGAAGGATGCATGGCATTATATATTTGACTAATTTCGAAAGTTCGAATTATTCTTCACTTTTTAGTGTTGGTGTCTTTGATTGGGGCGACTTATTCATCATCAAAGTTTGGGTAAGTGATTTTAACTTGATTTTGATGAAGTATTTAGATTACTTATCGAATTTAACACATAGTTTATGGATTTTCAGAGTAGAAATCAGGGATTCTTTGAATAGATCAAGCTCGTGTTATCGATTTGTAATGAGAAAAAAACAGTCCAGGAAAGTTAGAGTTGCTTCAAACCAAAGTAAGTTAAGACTTTGACCTCAATGAGAGAATATTTTCAAATTGACTTATTTCCCATATACTACATATATGGGGATGATGTATATATGAGGTGATGAGCATATATCCGCGGATAATGCGGATTACATGTCAGAATATTATGACATATCATGACCATTTTCCATGTTTTTACTTGTTGCATGACTACTTAGGCATACTTCCATTCTAGTTTCCATTATGATATATATATATATAGACATCGTTTTCATGCTAGTTTAACATTTGTGAGCTAAGCTCATGTTAGATTACGTGTTTAGTAGTTAGTCGTGCACTGTTTGTATGCTTTATAATTACACTTGGTATCATTAGCGGATTATGGTAGGAGCGGAGGGGAGCTGTGGCCCCCCTAAAAAAACTCAAAAAAATTAATTTTTTTAAAATATACTACTCACGATTTAAAAACCCTAAATCCCACCACTTTCTCGGTGGCACCAGTGACTCACGAACTCAAACTCGCAGCACGGCTCCACTCTCTCACAATCTATTTCTCTCCACTCGTCTCTCCATCTCTGATAATACTTAACTGCAGAAGATTTATTTATTTATTTGAGTCTCTTTTTCTTCTACAAAACATAAATCTAGTATGCCTTGGATGCATAGTTGCATCATAAGCAATTACAGGTTGTTTCCAATATACATTATATGAGTTTATAAATGGGTAATTCTTGATATGGGTTTCTTTTAAATCAACAAAAGATTACAACTTTATGTTTGTTTCATCATATACGAGGCTATTTTGGGCTTATGGGAATGGAATTAACAGATTAAGACTTTAAAAGCTGAATTTCTCTAACTTAGTTATGTTTTCAGATTTAGATGTTATCTTTGATAATTGATTTATGTATTTTTAGGAGTCGTACGATGGTCAAACTTAAGAAAATTGATGCATTTTTCAAAAGGAAAGCTTCCAAAAAAGATGAAAATTGTATAGCTTCAACATCGACACTTGAAAAGCACCATACCGATGATCAAACGGTTCAACTGGATGAGCAACCTTGCAAGATTCAAAAAGTCACCATGGATGAATTTGATGTCAATTGTTTAGAACGTGACCCCAGAAAGCGTCCCCAAATTTGGGAATATCCAGTGAATCTAAGAGATGAAGTTCGAAGAGCTTATATCAATTGGGGTCCCTATCAATGTCAAGTTGAAAAGTATCCCCTCAATAGAGATAATCATCCAAGGAAATTTCAAGCATCTTGGTTTAAAATTTTCCCTTCATGGCTAGAGTACTCATCGTCTAATGATGTTGCTTATTGTTTGCTTTGTTACTTGTTTAGTAAAAAGCCAAGTGGGCATCCTGGAGCTGATGTATTTACTAGAAAAGGATTTAAAGTATGGAAAAAGGTCAATGCTGGGAAGAGTTGTGCTTGCTTAATCATATTGGTGAGAGTCCGTGTTCGTCTCACAATAATGCGAAATCTTCTCAAGACTTGTTCAATCAGTCTATGCACATCAGAAATGTCCTTAACGTGTAGAGTTCCGATCAAATTAGCAAAAATAGACTTCGTCTCAAGAGCCGTATTGATTCAATTCGTTGGCTCACGTTTCAAGCTTGTGCTTTTAGAGGCCATGACGAATCACTGGAATAAAAAAATAGAGGTAACTTTCTTAAAATGATCAAACTCTTAGCATCATACAATGACGAACTTGCAAAAGTAGTGCTAGAGAATGCTCCATATAATTCAAAGTATACTTCTCATCTAATTCAAAAGGAAATCTTGCATATCATTTCTAGTAAAATGAAAAGCTATATCCGAGAAGAGATTGGGGATTCTAAATTTTGCATAATTATTGATGAATCACGTGATGAATCTCTAAGGGAGCAAATGGCTATTATTTTGAAGTTTGTTGATAAAAAGGATTGTATACAAGAATGATTTTTTGATCTTGTGCATGTTAAGGACACTATGGCTATCACTCTTAAAAAAACAGTTTGTGAAGTTCTTTCTCGATATCGTCTTGATATTTCAAATATCCATGGGCAAGGGTATGATGGTGATAGTAATATGAGAGGAGAGTGAAATGGATTGCAAGCATTATTTCTCAAAGATTGTCCTTATGCTTATTACATACATTGCTTTGCACATAGATTACAACTTGCTTTGGTTGCTGCTTCCAGAAAAGTTTTCCTTATTCATGATTTCTTTTCAAACTTGACTTTTGTTGTCAATATTGTATGTTCCTCTAGTAAGCGTCATGATGAGCTGCAAGCTGTCAAATTAGATGAGATATCACTTTTGCTAGAGATTGGTGAACTTGATAGTGGTAAAGGACAAAATCAGATGGGCACTTTGAAACGAGCTGGAGATACTCGTTGGAGCTCACATTTTCTTATGTTTGTAGTATGATAAATATTCATGATGCAACTCGTGTGGTTCTTCAAAATATAAGGAAAAATGGATCAACTTACTCTCAACGAGGGGATGCTAATGCTGCTTATAAGATTATGAATTCATATTGATTTTGCACATAATGAAAGCGATTATGGGAATTACAGATTGTCTTTGTCAATCTTTACAACAGAAATTCCAAGATATACTTAATGCTATACATTTAGTCAACACTACAAAATATTAATTCAGAAGTTGAGAGATGAATGATGGGATCAATTATTGAAAAATGTGACATTATTTTGTGTACAACATGATATTGATTCTCCTAAATGTAATGATGTTTATATAGAGCGTCAAGGGCGTGCTCGTCATCAGAAGGATCACATCACAGTGGGTCAACATTTTAGAGTGAATCTCTTTTGTGTTACAATTGATCAACAATTGCAGGAATTGAATTACAGGTTAAATGTGCAAACAATGGATCTTTTGAGGCTAAGCAATAGTTTAGTTCCTAAAGATATTTACAAAGCATTTTATATGGATGATATATGTGCTCTCGTAGAAAAATTCTATCCAGTGGATTATAGTGAGCAAGAGAAAAACAAATTTGAGATTTCAACACTTTATTCTTGAAGTTTTTAGTCATCCAGATTGAATAGCTTGTCAACTATGTCTGAATTGTGTGAAGCTTTGGAAAAAATAGGGAATCCGAATACATATTACTTGATTGACCATATAATCCGCCTTATCTTAACTCTTTCAGTTTCTATGGCTACTACAGAAATATCATTTTCAGCAATGAAGATAATCAAGACAAGGTTGCGTAATAAGATGGAGGATGAATTTTTTGCTGACAATATGATGGTTTATATTGAAAAAGAGATAGCTGAAAGATTTAGCTCTAATTCAATTATTAATGATTTCAAGTCTTTAAAGAATGAATGGCAACATTTTAATTTTAGATACGTCTTTCCTTTTATTTATTATATTTTTGTTGTGTTGATGTTATTTTGAATCTTTGATAAAATTTCAATTATAATATTTTAGTTAGTAATTACCGCACCCCTTAATATTTTGGGCAAGTTCCACCACTGCTTGATATGGTTATGACATGTGAGTTATCCGTGTGAGTAATTATTTAGCATGGGAGTTGTTCGTATAACGTGTGAATATGAATATGTTCCTCATGAATCATTGTATCACCCGAATCGCATGTCAGTATGCACACATGAAGGACTAGACTATTATCAACTTAGAAGATGATAGTAATGAAGCCAATAATAGTGACAAAAATTGATTATATACAAAAGGCTTGAACAATTAGAATGTAACAGATACAGTTGTTGAATGTAATAGTGTAAGTGTAGGTGCCTAACCCGCTCTTAGTGTATGATCCATAGGGTATATAACCAGAAGTTGTCTATCAAATTGGTTTAACACTTAGCACTGAAAGAAATAATTCCTTAATTATTTTCATTAATGAAAGAGTATATATACGATTTACAATTTTTCATAATAGGAAAATCCTATTCCTATTCTACTCCTAAAACCCTATTCTAGTTGTACAAGAATCCTATAATTATGGTAAGTGTACAATACTAACTTAATACAATATTTACACTAATTAAAACCTTCCAAAAACCGTGATATACACGGGTTTGTATACCGTGTATACCACAGTTTCACATATGGTAATTTGCCTTATGAAACCATGATATACATGGTATCCAAACCCATGTATATCACGAGTATAACTAACACACCCTCACAGTCATAGCGGGTGGTCTTCGTACGCTGAGACTGTCCCTAAAATCTTCATAGAGTACTGACGGAAGACCTTTGGTAAAAATGTGTGCAATTTGATACCTGAAAGGGACATGGCAGACACGTACTTGTCCACGAGCTACCTTTTCACGAACAAAGTGAATATCCATCTCGATGTGTTTACTGTGCTGGTGTTCAACCGGATTACCAGAAAGGTAGATGACACTAATATTATCACAATAAACTAAGATAGCTTTCTGAATAGGACAATGAAGCGCTAAAAGAAGATTACGTAACCAACATGATTTAGAGACCACATTGACTACCCCTCGATACTCAGCTGCACTAGAGCGAGATAATGTAGACTGACGCTTCGCAGACCATGAGATCAAGTTATTACCAAGAAATATACAATAGTCGGACGTGGAAGATCTGGTATCTGGACATCCACCCCAATCAGTATCGGTATACGAGACAAATGTAGAGGTCGATGAAGGATATAAATGTAAGTCATAGTCAAGTGTCCTCTGGATGTATCGAATAATGCGTTTGAGCGCATTCATGTGCTCAATACTGGGATCATGCATAAACAATCACACCTGCTATACGACATATGTAATATCTGGTCTCATGAAAGTAAGATACTGAAGAGCCCCTGCAAGACTGCGATAATGAGTCAGATCCGCGTACGGTGAGCCAGACTGAGAACAGTGCGAATGGTAGCTGGTTTGACCTCCGGACTAAATGTCTCACCACAATCCACGCCAATCTGCTGAGTTTTACCATCACCTACAAGTCGAGCCTTATGTCTCGCAAAAGAGCAATCAGAATTATCTTTATGAGTAAAAATCCACATAGACCGAATAATATTAACACTAGAAGGACGGGGGACCAACTCCTACGTCCAATTCGGGTCATTTAAGGCAGACACATGGTTACGTGGTAGAGGGGATTTTGAGACATTAGAATTGAGATTAAAATTCCTTTTTGGTTTAAAAATGCCCCTTTGACTATGAGTAACTGGACCTTGACTCGAGGAGGAAGCGGGTGGATTTTGGGTTGGTGACGTACTGGCCAGCAGGCAGTGGGCCTGCTGGCCCAATAACAGAAGTGACTAGGGCAGTGGGCTGGACCACTGGAACAGTATCGATATCGGTACTGGGCCGAGAGTCTGGCCCACTGGATTGTATCAACGAAACAGCAGGGCCAGTGGGCAAATTTTGGGCGTGGGACACGTCCGAGAAATGGTGGGTAATATACGGGGAGACATCGTCATACAAAAATTTATACAAACTAGGCCCGAGACTACTCACTTTAGCAAATGAAAATTGAGTTTCATCAAAAAGAACATGGCGACTAATGATGATTTTATTAGACGACAAATCAAAACATTTATAACCATGATGATTAGACGGATAACCCAAAAACACACAATGGGTATAACAGACTTAAAGTTTGTTAATAGTAGTTGACGGAAATAGTGGATAACATAAGCACCCAAAGATCCTAAGATGAGAATACGAAAGATTCTTATTATATAGCATTTGAAGGGAGGAGGAATATGTCAATCCTTTGGTAGGAAGTATGTTAAGAATATAAGTAGCCATTTGTAGAGCATGATGCCAAAAAGAATGGTGTATGGATGCATGGACCAATAAAGTACGAACAATATTATTAATGATATGAATTTTTCGTTCGACTTTCTCATTTTGTGAAGACATATGAGGACAAGAAAAATGAAAAACAATGCCATTATTGTCACAAAAATCCCGAAACAACCCATTATCATATTCTTTGCCATTATCACATTGTAAATTTTTTATTTCTCCGTCGAATTGGGTATGGATGAATGCTCTAAATTTTAAGAATGTGGAAAAAACTTATGATTTTTTCGCTAACGGAAAAGTCCATAAAAAATTAGAATAATCATCCAAAAATAGAACATAATAACGATGGCCCACAGAACTTAAAACGGGAGATGTCCATAAATCGCTATGAATAATATCAAATGGCATTAAAGTACGAGAAGTAGAGGCTACAATGCTAATCTAACATGTTTTCCTAAAGGACATGATTGACAAATTGGAGTACTACGCGTACCCTTACAAGAAATAAAATTGATTTTATGTAATGAAGAAACAATAGACGACCCAGGGTGTCCCAAACATGCATGCCATAAGGAATGAGCGAGAGCTGCAAAAGTAGATGGCAAGGCTTGACTCGAGAGACCGGATGTGGGTGTGATAGGATAAAGATCTCCCCTACTATCACATCTCATGAGAGAAATCCCCGTCTGGAAATCCTTCACAGAAAACCGAAAATGATCAAAATCAACAGAAATCCAATTATCAGTGGTGAATTTACGGACAAACACCAAATTTTTAATTAAGTTAGGGACATGAAGGACATTTTTCAAGATAAGAGGTGGATGAGAGGGAGATAAAGTTTTATAACCGTAACCACGAATTGGAATGAAATTGCCATTACCATAAATTATGCCATGATTGTTGCTCAAATTGAAATAAGACGAGAGAGTACCTTGGTCGAACGTCATGCGGGTAGTGGCTCCGGTGTCCATGTACTAATTAGGGTCCGAGGGATTTAATCCAAATGTGTGCATCGCGACTTCAATATCGATAGGGGTGGGGCCCGCTGCATGGTGGGGCCGAGACCCAAGCACTCCGGCTTGCTGCCCTGGCCCAGAATTGCCTCTCGGCTTCCAATGTGGGCTTGAATAACTGGGACTGTTTGATGGCGGAAACTGGGCCCAGTTCGAGTTGGTACCATATGACGGGTAATAGGGGTTGTTGGGCCCAGGCCCAGTACCATGGCCATAGGCCCCAGGGCTGTGGCCAGTTGGCTTGTGGCCCACTGTCCCGAGGCCCATTGCCACCCCCATTATTTCCACCTTAGTTTTTACCATTATTTTTGCGATTCTGACCCTTTTTGCTGCTACCGTTGTTGCAGTTTTGGCCGGAATTATTGGAGACAGATGGAGAAAAGTTGGATTCGGTCACCATGACGACAGAAGGGGCCCTAGTGGCCGCTTTCTTAGCCAAGCCTACTTCTTCGAGCGTGAGCATGGAACGAGCCTGATAAAACTGCGGAAGAGGACTGCTCTGACGAAGAAGCGTACCAACGCCACTATAGGCCTCAGACAGGTCTGTAACCATTTGAAAGACAAGACAATCATTGGTAACGGGCGTACCAACGTTGCGGAGTTGGTCCGTCAATTCTTTTAACTTTTTGCAGTATGCTGAAACGTTAAGGAAGTCTTCTATATTAACGTGGGAGAATTCCTGCTCAAGGGTAACAACACGAGAACTTTGATTATCTTGGAATATATCACACACTCTATTTCAAGCATCCATCGCCATAGTGTCTGGTTCGGTAATCGTTTGCAACAGGTCGGTAGAGAGAGTTGAGTAAATCCACTGAAGAACGGTAGCATCAAGGGTCATCCATAACTTTGGATCATCCTCGGGTTTGGGCACCTCTGTATCCGCAGGAGCCGCGGGGATAATATGATGAAGGACTTGATGCGAGCGTGAACTTTGAACAGTTCGCCCCACGTCACGTATTGGACGTTTTCTATTTCAAGAATGATAGGGATGTGATTCTTGATGATAGAAATATTAAGGGCAGGGTGAAACGTGTTCTTAGCCATAATAGCAACGCAAGACGTGATGTAGGGATTGGAAAGAAAAATTTGGGAAGAGAGAAGGCACCACCGGGCACGAAAACCGAGAAGAGAGGCTCGAAAATCGATGCAGGGGGGAATTCGAGAGAGAATTGAGACCTAAACTTCTGATACCATGAAAGAAATAATCCCTTGATTATTTTCATTAATGAAAGAATATATATACAATTTACAATTTTCCATAATAAGAAAAATCTTATTCCTATTCTACTCCCAAAACCCTATTCTAGTTGTACAAGAATCCTATAATTATGGTAAGTGTACAATACTAACTTAATACAATATTTACACTAATTAAAACCTTCCAAAAACCGTGATATACACGGGTTTGTATACCGTGTATACCACGGTTTCACATATGATAATTTGCCTTGTGAAACCGTGATATACATGGTATACAAACCCATGTATATCAAAGGTATAACTAACGAGCACAAAATCAAATTATGTTATCCTCATCAAATGTAAATGAGCCTACAAAGGAATAAATATGAATTCCTGAAAATGCAAAAGATCATCATATGGTGACAAGGAAGAAGGTAAGAAAAATGGCTATAGCTTACACCTAGCAGCCGCATAAAAACAAAGGTTGTAAGTGAGGCACTTAGAACCCCATATTGATATGAAGCAATGTAAGAAAAAGTTAGATGCATTACACAGGAATTAGACTTGAATTGTAGTACCTAAAATTACAAACACTTACATGCCATAACCAAACTTGTGAAGATGAATTATCATATTTGTTGGCGGCTAGAGGACAATTTGTGACACACTTTATTCAATCAAAGGGTCAACTTACACCAAAGCGCTGACAAAACAACAATTTGCAAGATTAAATATCAAGCTAGGAGTGAATGTTCCAACTCTAGCTTGAGGGCAAGGGTTGGAGATTCTGATAAAGATTATAAGTAGGAAGATAATGATGTGTCGAGCCTACTCTATCAATAAGGATTAGAGTAGTTAGCTTACAGTAAGGCCTCATTTGTTTGTACAGGAAGTCTGATTATGAATGGTTCAAACTTTACATTAAATGTATTTGTTTACATTAAGATTTAAACATTTATTTGATTTGAATGAATCTTAATCATTAAAATTTTGAACAGTCTTAATATCATTAAGATGTATTTTTGTATAGATATCACACAGTGTTCATTGATCTAGAAAAAAACATATGATAAAGTTCCTAGGGAGATCCTTTGGAGATATTTGTGATTCTAGTGGTGTATAATTTTTACCATCACTTTGTCCACAATCACCAGCCAGTACCTTTAACATCACAATCACCACCACCACCACTGTCAACCACCTTCACCATTGCCAACAACTAACGATCACAATCAACCACCTCTGCCATCACAACCATCGCTGTCAACCACTATTGTCACTCACTACCACACCTACAATCCCCATCAATATAATTATAACCACAACCACCACCGCCGTCACCACCACCACTATCATCCACTACCATCAATGCATTCAATCCTTACTACCAACCACCTCCACCATCATAACTAGGACCGCCACCAATTACCACTAACACCATCTTCAACCACCACACATTTTTAAGCCACCACCATCAATACCGTCAATTACTAACATCAAGAAAACTCTACATCACAACCACCACCATCACTATCAACCGCCACCATCGTGCCAGTCATTATAACACCAACCACCTGCACCATCACAACTCTCACCACCACCATTACTAGTTTCTAGCACCAACCATGACCACCACTACAAATCATTTTCACCATCAAATAATAACTTGATTTTATTAATCTTTTTAATAATTAGTTACTTTTTATTTGAATGATATACTTATTATGTTTAAAATAAATACATTATAATGCACATTTAGAGGTTGAAAAATATATAGTCTTAACCATTCAATATTCAGATCTAGAGATAATATAAAATAATTAGATGTATATTTAGATTCGGACGTCTTAATCTTAATGAAAACAAATGATTCCTAAAGACGACTCCTCTTATATGTAGCATATCAGCTAGGACTCCTTTAAATTATCTTGTATAAGTTGGACACAAATGTACCGATGAAATACATTAAGGGTCTGTTTGGAAAGTCACATGGTAATTGAAATTGATGTAATTATTAGGGTAGTAATTACACACCAAAGTAATTACGAACCTGTTTGTTTGTCATAACGTAATTACAAGCATGATATTTGGTTGCACAAGTATAATTATATAGTTAGATATTTGAAATTTCAAAAACATTAGTTAATTGTCAACAACTAAACGTTAATATTTGACAAATATATGTTTATCTAAGTAATATTACTTAATTTTATCTATAACAATTTACTCAAGATACATATTATTTCAAAAATATAGAACTAAATAATTATAAATTTGTAACTACTATTGTAAAAAAAATTGGATATGTACAAAATAAATAATACTTTAATTGAACCAATTAATAAGAACTTCTAACTAAGCACACATTTTGCAATGACATCATTGACAATATGTTTAACAAAAAATATATTTCAATCATAATTTCATAACATTATTTAAATGTTAAAAAGTAATCCAGCAATTCTAACGTCACTCAATATAAGCTAAGTTTGCATATAACATCACCCAACAACGAAATTCGTTCATCTTTAACGATATCACTCATTATAAGTCAAGTTTGTGGATGAGTTATTCGTTCTAAGATTAGGAGGTATAATTTTTTTTTAATTTTTTTTAGAATAATAACATATCTAAGTGAAATGAAAAAATAAATTTTAAAAAAAAACAAAGAAGAAAGATAACATAGCAAGTAAAATTAACAAAACTAACAAGAAAGCAGTAAAATATGAAAAATTAAGTAGAAGCACGTCACGTAAAGGTTTAGAAATGAGAAATAAAAATGTAAAAATAATAATATTTAAAAAATAATTTAAAAAGTAAAAATAAAAAATAAATAAAAAATAAAAAAAGAATAGAAATAAAATATTTAAAAGAAAAGAAAATATATTAAGAAATAATTTTGTAATTGCACCATGTAATTACGAGCAATTCTCAGCCCCTTGACAATTGCAGAGTGTAATTACATCCAATTACATACTGACCAAGTAATTACTTGATTAGACAAACATACCAAAATTGTGTAATTACACCTAAATCCAATTACAAGAAGGCTTTCCAAACAGACACTAAGCAACATCCTTTTTCCCTCAATTCATTACTGTGTTTTTCTACCATTTATAGTTACCTTTTAAATGACGTGATCGCATAAATATTCAATTCACACAACTTAAATTCATATATAAATCCGTATGCATATTTTTTCTTAAGTTTTGATAACTGAATTCGGTCACACCAACTGAATTTAATTTATTGCTAAACGGTGGTTATTTATATTGAGATCCTTCTATAGATGGTTTTTATGTAATTGCAAGATGATAGGTTAGTTCCTGACTTATGTGTAATTTACTCAGTCACATCAAAACCTAATTAAAAAGGAAAATTTTCAATGTAGAATTATATTAGAGGGGTGGGTATAGACCGAACAAGTGAGGTACGTATTTTCTAAGTTAGACTCTGTTAATTAGTCACCCCTTGACTTTTCCAATATGACTTATAATTCCAAAATAATCATAGAGTATTTTTAGTCTCTGAATGAGAAATAAAACCAAACATGTCTTATTTGAAATTCCGGACTAAAAGACATTTGCCAAATTTGTTGAAATATTTTAAAAAATCTTCTATATATATGATTGCATTTTTCCATGTATGCGTAAGTATGCACATACACAATATACATACATATATATATATATATACATACACATATACATATACTTATTTTCACTGAGATTGTAAGGAATTTTTATGCAATTATTGTATTTCAACTTGTTGAATATACAGGAGTTTAAGTTGTATATTACACAACTAAGTAATCCAAAAGGTATCTATAGGTAAGTCTTCTCATAAAGTAAATTTGAAATCTTAAAAATAAGATATATGATCTGCTACAATAATTAAAAATAATTTGATGACGTAAAAATTATTTAAATTGATAATGTATATTGCTTAACTATATATAACAGATAACTTGTTTTATTTTTTCCAGGTTATTGATCTTACTTATTATAGGACCCGTTTGGCCATAAATATTTTTTATTTTTTCCCGATTTTTTTCACTTTTTTTAAAAACTAGTGTTTGGTCATGAAAATTCCAAATACAACTTCAAATACAACTTGAAGTTGTATTTGGAATATGAAAAGCACCCCAAACCTTTTTTTCACATTTTTCACTTTTTATTTTTTGTCATTGCTTTTATATATTACTTTTCAAATTTTACCCTACATTTTATTTTTATAAATTTGACCCTGTAGTAGATTCAACCGATGTGTTTTGTTTGTGAACTTCATTATATCATCGTATTAATGAAAGTCTACATAAATCATGTTTAATGTAATAGGAAATTATTGATGGACAATGTTTACACACTCGTTATGTATATTAGTTGCTTTGAGTGGTTTTGCTAGTTTTAAAAAATTGGGGGTATAAATCACATTTAATATTTTTAAAAAAAAGTGCATCCCAACAACTAAATATTATTTACAAAAATTATGGCCAAATACAACTCTAACTCCAACTTCAAAAATTAATTTTTTTTTATTTCTATGGCTAAACGCCTACTAAGAATGTAAACTCGGGATCCAATGTGTTTGGCCCAGTGGCCAATACATTAGGGTATTGCTGTCTGAGGTTCCGTGTTCTAATCCTCTGATCAGCGAGAGTGGAACTGTGTTCCCCCAAAAAAATCCCTCCATACGCGTAGGGCCAAGCGGTGTATACTAATCCGTAGGGCCAGGCCGGAGGTGGGATTTTCTGGGGTATGGGGCCGTAATGCGGTGGGACCAGTCACTTTAAAAAGTTTACCCTACCACAGTTTAATCCAAAGTGTTTGGCCCAGTGGCCAATACATTAGGGTATTGCTGTCTGAGGTTCCGTGTTCGAGTCCTCTGATCAGGGAGAGTGGAACTGTGTTCCCCCAAAAATATCCCTCCATACGCGTAGGGCCAAGCGGTGTATACTAATCCGTAGGGCCAGGCCGGAGGTGGGATTTTCTGGGGTATGGGGCCGTAATGCGGTGGGACCAGTCACTTTAAAAAGTTTACCCTACCTTAGTTTAATCCAAAGGGTTTGGCCCAGTGGCCAATACATTAGGGTATTGCTGTCTGAGGTTCCGTGTTCGAATCCTCTGATCAGCGAGAGTTGAACTGTGTTCCCTCAAAAAAATCCCTCCATACGCGTAGGGCCAAGCGGTGTATACTAATCCGTAGGGCCAGGCCGGAGGTGGGATTTTCTGGGGTATGGGGCCGTAATGCGGTGGGACCAGTCACTTTAAAAAGTTTACCCTACCACGCTTTTGATCCAAAGTGTTTGGCCCGATGGCCAATACATTAGGTATTGCGCCTGAGGTTCCGTGTTCGAGTCCTCTGATCGGCGAGAGTTGGCTATGTTCCCCAAAAAATCCCTCCATACGCCAGCGTAGGCCGCGGTGTATACTAATCCGTAGGCCAGAGGTGGGGTTTTCTGGGGTATGGGGCCGTAATGCGGTGGGACCAGTCACTTTAAAAAGTTTACCCTACCTTAGTTTTATCCAAAGTGTTTGGCCCAGTGGCCAATACATTAGGGTATTGCTGTCTGAGGTTCCGTGTTCGAGTCCTCTGATCAGCGAGAGTGGAACTGTGTTCCCCAAAAAAATCCCTCCATACGCGTAGGGCCAAGCGGTGTATACTAATCCGTAGGGCCAGGCCGGAGGTGGGGTTTTCTGGGGTATGGGGCCGTAATGCGGTGGGACCAGTCACTTTAAAAAGTTTACCCTACCTTAGCCATCCAAAGTGTTTGGCCCAGTGGCCAATACATTAGGGTATTGCTGTCTGAGGTTCCGTGTTCGAGTCCTCTGATCAGCGAGAGTGGAACTGTGTTCCCCCAAAAAAATCCCTCCATATGCGTAGGGCCAAGCGGTGTATACTAATCCGTAGGGCCAGGCCGGAGGTGGGGTTTTCTGGGGTATGGGGCCGTAATGCGGTGGGACCAATCACTTTAAAAAGTTTAGCCTACCTTAGTTTTAATCCAAAGTGTTTGGCCTAGTGGCCAATACATTAGGCTATTGCTGTATGAGGTTCCGTGTTCGAGTCCTCTGATCAGCGAGAGTGGAACTGTGTTCCCCCAAAAAAATCTCTCCATACGCGTAGGGCCAAGCGGTGTATACTAATCCGTAGGGCCAGGCCGGAGGTGAGATTTTCTGGGGTATGGGGCCGTAATGCGGTGGGACCAGTCACTTTAAAAAGTTTACCCTACCTTAGTTTATCCAAAGTGTTTGGCCCAGAGGCCAATACATTAGGGTATTGCTGTCTGAGGTTCCGTGTTCGAGTCCTCTGATCAGCGAGAATGGAATTGTGTTCCCCCAAAAAAATCCCTCCATATGCGTAGGGCCAAGCGGTGTATACTAATCCGTAGGGCCAGGCCGGATGTGGGGTTTTCTGGGGTTTGGGGCCGTAATGCGGTGGGACCAGTCACTTTAAAAAGTTTACCCTACCACAGTTTTGTCCGCTTGGGCAGCTCAATTGGTTTCAAGGGGGATATTTGGAGCAAAGACCAAGGATCGAATCCCGTCAGCGGCGGTGTGGGGGTTTCTTCTTGAAATAAAGGAGGGCCCCTTGTGCGCAGCGTGGTAGTGGTCTAACCTTTGAAATCAATTGAGTCACCATGATTTACCTCCTTCACAGACCTGTCGGACCGGGGTGTGGGGGCTCCTGGGGTGGGAGATTCCACCTTTTGGAGCAAAGAATGTAAACTCGGGTTCGAAGTACGTACTATGACGTTTGCACTATTCTTGCTTATTAAGAATGTATATCTTTCTTTTTGGCAGTTGCGAGAGGTTTTGTCTTAATTATTTATTTTTCGGTGCTTGTGCAAGAAATTATAAGAATAATGATACTTACTAGTATTTATTATAAAATATTCCCCATATATTTTGTAATATTTAGTGTTGTATAATTATGGTAGATATATGATCCTTATTGTATTATGATTCCACATTGTACACACTATATATATTTGTATTAATGAGAAACACTCCGCAAGTGAGATTAATACAATCTTACATGGTATCAAGAGTCAAAACCTAAAACCTAAACTTTTCTACCCTACCGCCACCGCAACCCCCCCCCCCCCTTCTCCAGTTCGACCGACAACAATTTCCCTCACCGGAAATTATTTTTCCCTTCCTTTCTCGCTCACCCACTCACATTCATCCACTATAATGACTCCTCCCACATCTCCCACGGTTGCATCAACCTCCTCAGTCGTCACCCCCACCATACCCACGTCCTCTTTTTCGCCCTCTATTCATCCCGCTCTCACCATAACCAACATTAATAACTTCATTCCCGTGGTTCTTGACCAAGAAGACGGTCAGTACTTTACGTGGGTTAAATTTTTCTATGTCCGTGCATGTGTCTATAACGTGCTGGATCACAACGACGACTCCCTCCCTCGCCCTATTGAGGTTGATGACCCGACATGTCGCCGTCTTGACGCCATTGTCAAACAGTGGACTTATGACACAATCTCTAAGGACTTGCTCCATACCATAATGAAAACTGGCACCCCGACTCGTGAGTTATGGATACAGTTAGAGGAGATAACAAGCACACCCATGCCGCTTACTTGGAAGAACAATTCAATACCACACGTCTTGAAAATTTCTCTAGTATGTCAGAGTGTTGCAAGAAGTTGAAACTAGTTGCGGAAAAATTGTCCAACGTGGGAACGCCTGTTTTCAAAACAAAGATGGTTCTCCAATTAGTTGCTAGCCTACCTAAAGGTGAATACGATACTCTGGCCACGATGATACAACAGGCCGATCCATTACCCAGCTTCAACAAAGCACGTTCGCAATTACTGTTGGAAGAAACCCGATGTGCAAAGCAGGACGAGCATAATAAAAAAACGTTAGCAGTTGAGACGCCCGCGCAAAACACCACCATTGCCGGCCCGCCAGATAACAACCAGCTGCAGAATAACCGTGGCGGCAACATGGGTGGTAAGGGCCATGGAAATGGAAAGGGCAGTAGAAGCCGCAGTGGACGAGGCCGCAGCGACATCGGAATAACCGTCGCGGTGGCAGGAGTGGTAAGGGTCGTGGAAACGTAAAGGGCGGTAGAAGCCGCAATGGATGAGGCCGCGACGGACAACAAATAGTCTACTAGCAGCACAACGTTGTGGGTCTGCCCAGGGCATTGGCCCAATACTGGCACCTGGGCCTCGGCTCCATTTACTGGACTCTATCCAGCAGCCCACTATACTGTCCAGTAGCAGCCGAGCGTCCTGGGCCAGTCTCCATGCCCAAGACTTACTCAAGGCATGCCCCTATTAGCTCCATTTTCAGCCTAACAACAACAGTTTTCGGTAGGCCTAGCCCCCACCAATTTGGGCTAGGCCTTTAGCTCATTGAATATGAAGCAGGCCAATGAAAATTGGTACATGGATATGGGAGCCACGTCTCACCTCACTCGCTCCTCAGGTAATCTCTCCCAATTGTCTCGTTTAACCTATTCTCAATTTATTACTGTTAGCAATGGTCACGGTATTCCAATTCAAGGTTATGGTACTACTTACACCAAACCACCTCACCCACCCTTCTCACTAAATAACGTCATTTATGCTCATAACATCATTAAAAATTTAATCTCTGTTAGGAAATTCACTCGTAACAATTTTGTGTCTGTTGAGTTTGACCTCTTTGGTTTTAATGTGAAGTATCTGCTTACGGTGACACCCCTTACGAGATGCAATAGTATAGAGGACCTCTATCCATTCTCTTCCACTTCCACTGCCGTATCCCGCTCACACACCTCTCTCGCTGCTATCTTTCAGTCAACTTGGCATAATAGGCTTTGGCACCTATGAGCTCCTGTTTTTATATTTCTTAGGACAAATAATTTTATTCGATGTATTAATGGAAAACTTGCCCAACATTGTTTTTCGTGCCCTTTATGTAAACATGTTCGCCTCCCCTTTAAATTATCTTTAAGTGTTACGTTTGCTCCGTTCGATATTGTTCATGCTAATTTATGGACTTCTCTCATTCCTAGCTCACTTGGTCATAAATATTATCTTGTCTTATTAGATAATTTCTCTCATTTTATTTGGATTTACCCACTAAAATTCAAGTCGAAAGTATTTGCCAAGTTTATTGAATTTTTTATTTTTATCAAAACTCAATTTGAAAAAGCCATCAAATCTTTTCAGTGTGATAATGTTCGTGAATTTAATAATTCCACGTTTCACAAATTTTGCAAAAATAATGGCATGACTTTTCAATTTTTGTGTCCCCACACCTCTCCTCAGAATGGGAAAGCACAACGAATCATCCGCATCATAAATAACATGGTTCGCACTCTCATGTTTCATGCCTCGACACCTCCGTCCTTTTGGGTCTATGCTGTCAAAATGGTAGAACTCTTCATAACATGACCCCAACCGAAATTCTATACCATCGGATCCCCTCTTATGATCACCTTCGGATATTCGGTTGCCTTTGCTACTCAAATATTGCCTCTACCGCCTCTCACAAATTAGCTCACCGAATCACTCTGTGTGTCTTCGTAGGTGTCCCGTCCAATCATAGGGGCTATATGTGCTATGACTTGTCCACTCTTCAAATTCACGTCTCTCGTCACGTCACATTTGACGAAACAATTTTCCCTTTAGCAAACATCCAAAAATACCGAAACACGGACTATACGTTTCTAGACGAGTCAGACACCTCCCCTGTCATACTCGTCGAACTCAGCCGTACCACCACCACAACTCCCCAGTCACCGCCACCCGTGATAGTCCCTACCACCAGTTAGTCTACCAGGTCTCTGTCACCACCGACTGCCTTTGCCATCACCGGCAGTCGGCCGACAGTCTCCCAAACATATCCCATCATCACCTCTTCCACTTACTGGCAAACCCAACCATCATCCTCTGTGTCACCGCCACCTACTACCGCATATCCAATCAACCAACCCAGCCCAAAAAACACCATTACACTGGTACAGTCACACCACCCGTAACCCGACCTAGATATCACCACTGAGAACCCGACACCACTCTTCCCTAAACCCATAATCACCGGACCCAGCTTCGATTCACACACAATTACTACATCCAATCGGCTACCCAACCCCACCAGACTCGTCGCTGTCACCCAGCACCACCAGTCAAAACCCTCACCAGATCGACTTAACCCCACTATCAGTTCCAACCATCAATACAATACCGGTTCTAAAGCCAAATAAAAATCCAGACCCGATCCCATATCTTAACCCATACCCGACACCCAACAGAAAAACCCAAAATGCCCCTGCCCCCATGCTCCATATGGAAACCCGTGCCTAACACGGGATTTTCAAACCCAAAGTACAATTTAACCTATCCACGCAAACCATATCCCTAATTCTCAAAAACTCACAATTAGCCAAACTTGACCCAAATTGAAATGCGGCCATGCGTGAGAAATTTAATGCTTTAACAAAACAACACACTTGGGATTTGGTTCCTTGACCGGATGGGGTGAATGTGATCCAATGCATGTGGATTTTTCATCACAAATACAGAGACAATGGTGATCTATAGAGTTATAAAGCGAGGCTTGTGGCTAATGGTACTAATCATCAGAAGAGTATTGATTGTGGTGAGACGTTCAGTCCAGTTGTTAAAGTGGTTACTATTCGCAAAGTTTTGAGTATTGTCATGGGTAAGCATTGGCCAATTCATCAGCTTGATGTGAAGAATGCATTTTTACATGGGGACTTGAAAGAAACTGTTTATATGCACCAGCCGCCAGATTTTGTCCATCCCACTGCCCCTCATTATGTATGCCATCTTCGTAAGTCACTTTATGATTTGAAACAGGCCAAGAGCGTGGTATGAACATTTTGCATAGTACATTATGCAGATTGGGTTTGTATGCAGCAAGTGTGATAATTTTCTATTTACTTTTCATCATGGTAGTAACATTGCCTATCTGTTGTTATATGTGGATGATATTGTCCTTACTGCCTCCTCTAATGTGTTGAAAAATGAGATAATTGCACTGCTTAAAACATAATTTGTTGTGACTGACTTGGAAAAGGTAAGTTACTTCTTGGGGATTTTAATGACTAGATCTACAGATACTACATTTTTATGACAGTGTAAGTATGCAGAGGAGATTGTGTTCAGGGCTAAAATGGTGAACTGCAAGATCATGTCCACTCTAGTTGACTCTAAATCAAAGCTTAGTGCTGTTGATGGTGATCCGGTGTCCGATCCTACTCTGTATAGGAGTCTTGCATGTGTACTTCAGTATCTTACTTTCACCAGGCCTGATATTTCTTGTGCCGTTCAGCAGGTGTGTCTGTTTATGCATGCCTCCAAAGAGCCTCATTTTACTACTCTTAAACGTATCATTCGATACATTAAGGGCACACTTGATTATGGATTGCATCTATACCCCTCTGCACCGACCAGGTTGTTATCATATACGGATGCAGATTGGGCAGGCTGTCTGGACACGCGACGCTCCACCTCTGGCAACTGTGTGTTCTTAGGGGATAATCTCATTTCATGGTCTGCCAAGAGGCAATCCACTCTAGTGCAGAAGCAGAGTATAGAGGCGTTGAAAATATTGTTGCTGAGATCTGCTGGCTCCAAAACCTTCTTTTGGAGCTCCAGAGTCCCTTGCGTAAGGCGTCTTTGGTGTACTGTAATAACATATCCCCCATATATTTATCTAATAATACGGTTCAGCATCAGCGAACCAAGCACATTGAAATTGATATACACTTTGTTCGTGAGAAGGTTGCTATCGGTCATGTTAAGGTGTTGCATGTGCCTTCTTCGTATCAGTATGCTGATATCTTCACGAAAGGACTTCTTACACAGTTATTACTCGACTTCAGATCCAGTCTCAGCGTCCGGCTTCCTCCCCCTCCAAGTGAGGGGTGTATTAGCATATATTATAAAATATTTCCCATGTATTTTTAATATTTAGTGTTTTATAATTATGGTAGATATATGATCCTTATTGTATTAGGATTTCACATTATAGACACTATATATTTGTATTAATGAGAAAGACTTTCCAAATGGAATTAATACAATGTTACCATAATGATATCTATATCAATATTCTCCTATTTACCAGCTATGTTGACAGAGTAAATTAACTAGTACTTAATACAAGAGTGTGAATTCTTTTTTTTTCTGTCTAAAAATGTACTCTTTTCTTTTTTCTGTCTAAAAAGGTACTCCTAGTTCACAACAAAAAACTTTTAGTAAACCTCTCTAAAAAGTTCTTAGAATATCCGCTAACCTAAACTCAAAGCTCGTCGTGGAGTTTTCACATTCGAAAAGTCAAATACTTTGTTAAACTCAACTAGTTGTAGTAGTAGTGGAAATGGGAGACCGGGGATTATAAATTTATAATTATATTGTAGTGATTGTGCTTCAACATGCATAACTTAGAGCTCGATGAGAGTTTTGAATCCCTCCTAAATACTCCTTCCATCTTCAATCATAGTGTACACCATTTATTTCTTACCCATCAGTATAACAATTTTAAACAATATCAATATAATTTAATATATTATAACATGTTATTTATTATTAATTCTAGGTTAGTAACTAATATTATTAAATAGAGTTACTTATATTTTTAACTTATATAAATATTATTTACACCATTAATGCAATTAATTTAACACGTTACAAATATTATTTACCATTTATTCTAGATTACCAATAGATACTACTAAATCAAGTTACCAGCACGTTCCTTTTAATTAGGTAACATGATTGCGTAAATATTTCTTAGATCATCGGTATATATATAGTTAAACTCCACATGATAAATGATCATAGTTTAAGTTATAAGTATATTGATAGTGTAAAAACTATATATACAAATTACTTGTAAGACACTTTTCCTTTTCTAATTTATATGGTATTCTTTGTTTTTTAGTTTGTCCCAAATAAAATTCATCTTTCTATAATTAGACACAAATAACTTTAAAATTCTCTTTTTACTCTTAATGAAAATGATTTACAGTCAAATAAATATTCAATATTTGTTTTAGACTATAAATTTTAAAATTCTTTCTTTCTTTTTCAAACTTTATCTCAAGTCAAACGATGCGAAATAAATTGAGACAGAGAGAGTATATAATTAGAGGTAAAACCTTCTGATATCATTAACCGATAACCTAATAAAAATGATAACCAAAGATGTTCTAACAGTAAGTTAAACTACACTACTAATTGTGTAAAAAATCTTTTTATTTTCAATATGTATAACCTAAATTCTTAAAAAGAAGATAGATTTTTTTATTTTCTTGATGATGTCATTTTCTTATTTATGATGGGATTCCGCCAGCCGCTCCCTCCTCTTTCTTCTTCTTTTTTTTTTTGTTAGTTTTCCTTTCTTTTCACTGGACTTATAAATATGCCCTTTGTTCACTCCAAGTCAGACACACCATCCCAAATATTCTTCCCTCACATTTCTACATTTCTCCAATTTTTTTTTTAAAATGGTGTCCAGTGACATTAATGTCGCCACCATAACTTCTTCACCATCATCTCGGTCCGTATCGCCGTCGTCTTCATCTCCTCCTAACTCTCCACCTCCGCGGCAAGTGGTCGCGGTGGTGAGCCCTTGTGCGGCCTGCAAAATCTTGCGGCGGAGGTGCGCCGAGAAATGTGTGTTGGCTCCTTATTTTCCTCCCAGTGATCCCATCAAGTTCACTACTGCTCATCGTGTCTTCGGTGCCAGTAATATTATCAAGTTCTTGCAGGTGCAATTCTACTAGTCTAGCATACTCACTTTTTTGACTCTTTATTCTGCATATTAGGTTGAACAACATAACTAGTTCTATTCAGCTAACTACTAGCTATTTAGTGACAGATCTATCGCGAAGTTCATAGCTTATTTTAGTTTTCTTTTGTAGTGAATATAATTTAACCTGTAAGTCGTTCGACTTTCGTCTTACTTTTAGGTCACTAGTTTCGCTTATGATAAGCAATTATCTTTATATTTAGGTTATCTAATAATATAAAAAGATTTTACATGTTAAACTCATCGATATTATTTTACGAAAAAATATCAATGTACACTAGATTTTCTAAGGAACTTGAGAAAAACTTGATATATAAAGCAAGTTATTGACTATGTCTTTGGTTTATTTTAATTTTTATAGATATTATGACATCCTCTTTGGGATTTACTTCATCTATTAGGAGTACATGACTGGGTAAAACCAAGTTTTTGTTCTGGGAAATATATATAGGAAGACCAATTTTGTGGTAGAACTAAAGATTTTAAGGTACTACTTCTAGATGCAATTTGAAAAGTCAAAGAGTCCTAGGCTAATAGGTTGTTCATAAGTCATAAAACATAAATATTTCAGTACCAATATTAATTGTCCTTGGTAGTGTAGGAAAGGACAATTCATTTTCCAGCTTACATGCTTTTCAAATGCCTTGGATACTATATTTGGCATAACGTCTTTTCCTTGTTTTCATCCCCATTACTATTCTTTTCCATGTGGCTGCAGTTTCAATTTTTTTTCTGTCCATTGACTTCCCTTAGTTTTGAAAAAAAACATATTATGGCTTATTTGTGCCAACTGTAGATGTCAAAATAATCAAAACCATGCATCTTTTCTCCCTTAGACACTTAAATTCCACCTCTTAGGTTTGACAAATTGAATGATTTCGACTATTACAATGAGCATTTATACTTTATATCATTGTAAATAATATTATACACAATTTGTGGCATTTAACATGTTGTGAGAAGGCGATTCGTCTATTTTTCTTAAGTTATTGATTTCATTAATAACATTAGTTACCTTTACTACCTTTAATAAAGTGGCCTGATGGAAAAAACTTTTATCTGCTCAATTTGTAGAAATTAAACGCAAACCATGAAATGTAAAGGCCTTTTTGGTTAATTTTATTAGGAACTGCCGGAATTTCAAAGAGCAGATGCTGTTAGCAGTATGGTGTATGAGGCCAATGCTAGACTGAGGGATCCTGTCTATGGTTGCGCGGGAGCAATTTGTCAGCTACAAAAGCAAGTGAATGAGCTCCAAGTACAATTGGCTAAGGCAAAAGCCGAAATTGTAAACATGCAATGTGAACAAGCTAACCTTATGGCCCTTATTTGCATGGACATGACACAATCTCCACAAACATCACCGCAACAATCCTTGGACAGTTTCACTAATAATTTTCCACAATATGTCACCTCACAAAGCAACATGAGCTACCTAGATGAGAGTAATTTTGGATCTATATGGGAGACTCTTTGGACATGATTAATGCAACATGTTCATCTGATTGAAGTGACCTCTCTAATTAACTCCTAGAGGATTTTCACTAAGTTACTGTTATGGGAACACTGAAAAATTTTATCCAAATAATTGATGCAACTTATAATTTTAGTGGAAGGAAAACTAAAATAGTATATAGTATGAACCAAATCTTGAAAGATTTGAGTCTAAGATAATTTTATTTATTTTCCTAATGATTTTGATAAAGCAAATGAAGTTGACGGGCCTTGCTCCCGCCATAGTTGTTGGTACTCTATTGTATAAAGCAGTACGGGAAGTAAATAACTATTACAAGTGTTCGAAAGGATAAATAAATGGTCAATCTTCAAAACTGCCGCAAGCTTGTTGTGTCTTGAATCCTGATAACCTGAAATCAAGAAACAACTAAATCTGGATGGTTACAACGTTGTGTGTTGAGTCGAGTGATTTCCCTCTGTCCTTAAGACAAGATTGTCCCGTATATATGTTTTTACGTTAGCGGGCAACAGTCTCCCAAGATAAAACAACACTTTAATATCAACGCTACAAAGCCAATAGGTTGAGCCTGATGAAGAAAACAAATATGAATCGACTTGCTGAAGATATGGAAAAGGAAGGAAGAGTTTCTATTTACTCTTCTGTTTTGTCTCTGTGTATATAGTGTCTCTGTTATGTATATCTTGTGTATATGTGTGTGTTTTCTCACTGTTTTGCAGTGGTTTTCGTCACTGTTTTGTAGTGATTTTTGTCACTGTTTTGTGCTGCGTTTTTCTGATTTTTCGTCCAACACAATTGAGCCAAAAGGCATCAATATATAGCCTGGAGGAGGGACTCCTCAACTGCCACAAACATGGCTGTTAATGACATTAGTGAGGGCTGTTAATGGCATTAGAGAGGCTGATTTATGGTCATGAAGGAGGTTAATGATGGTCATTGAAGGAGGGCTGTTTATGGAGTAGTTAACAGCCAAGTAATGGCTGGTTAATGCTCCAAAAATAGTCCAAACGGTAGGCAGAAAGTTTCTGCCCTCCGTCACTCCCAAAATCAACTTTTCAGAAACTCTAGGGACCAAACTGTAAATATTAAGCAATTTGGGGTCCAAAAAGATACTATCAGAAAGTCCCCACAGCCCACAGCCCGTGACCCGACGGGACGGGCGGGCGGCGGCGGCGCGCGTGTGGGCTTAGCCTTGAACCCAAGCACATGTAGGTCCTCCATCCTTTAAACACATGGGATACCCCTTGGGGTCCCAAACCCTTTACCACATTAGAGACTTATAAAGAGAGCAATTCTTCCTATTCCCACCGATGTGGTAGATTTGTCCCACACCATATTTCCATGCCTCAAACACCTTACTTCGTGGACCAATATCTCTTTCATTTCTCAATGAAATTTGACGATTCTTGGCCCTACGGTCATCTACTCACTTAGTAGATTATGCATGTGAGAAGATACAAAGCCTCCAACATGCG
Organism: Anisodus acutangulus; assembly: GCA_029783415.1. Classification (NCBI taxonomy): domain Eukaryota; kingdom Viridiplantae; phylum Streptophyta; class Magnoliopsida; order Solanales; family Solanaceae; genus Anisodus; species Anisodus acutangulus. The sequence continues at coordinate 40,678,440 of CM056506.1, read as the reverse complement.
GAACACTAGTGTTTAATTCATTAAATATGAGTGGACGCACCTCCCCGCCAAAGAAAAATTTCCAACAATCCCCTCTATGAAAGAGAGATTGTGGCGCACACACAAGGTGCCTACTTTCAGCAATCTTTCAGCGAAAAGATATTGCAGCAGGAGAGGTAGCTTCCTCTTTGAACTTTCCCTAGTTGAATACCATCGGACTTACTTACTGCGCGGTGAACGTAATGTATTGAACCGTCAGTGTTTATTGTAAGTCAAGACAATGATACCAACACAATAACTCTCCTTATTCATTTTCATTCTTACGTTTTTGTCCGTTGTGGCCGTGGATACATTTGGATTCTTAAGTGCGTTCATTTGAGGCGGCCTTCCTCGCACTTAAATAGGTGATCTCCTACAATGTATCCTGCTATACCCCACTTCACAAGTGTTAGGAATCATAAAAAGTTTCCCCAACCTTAACTTCAACCGTTTGAGGATCGTTTAAAGGTTTGGAAGCTTAACCTTTACCCACCATGCAGGTAGCACTTAATGTCTATCACGGGAACAACTTTGGATTCATGTTTCCATACAAAAATCATCATCCGAAGTTCTTCTTGCTTCCACCGAAGCGCTCAACTGAACCTTTTGCAGCTTAGTTTTTCCATTGAACCAAATTCTTGGGATATCCAATCAGTATGGTTGGGTTACCACCGCAAAGGTTAGTATTGTTTGGGTTTTAAGCCCATTCCCCTAGACAGGCAGAACACTTGATCTCCGGTAGTCCCTTAGTTAGTAAGGAAGTGACACCCGTGATGATCAACTGCCATACGGTCTTATGTCTCTGACAGATCCTGACAGATATGTCCAGACGCCGTCATCCGTGTCCTTCCTAAAGCCGACCGGCTAGCCACAGTGTATAACTGCTGAAGGCACGGGTTTCTCCCAATAAGGGACGTCCTCTAAGGAGTCGTGAAGTTACTCAACTTCTTTCATGCTTTGTATAAAGCGATAAACTCTGATTCCATCATGAATCGGCCGATGCAAGTTTGCTTAGAGATTTTTCCAAGACCCACCATACACATTTACTTGTGGCTTTGGTGTTCTTCAGATCTGATGTCCAGTTTGCATCACTGTGTTCTCCCAGAACCGCTGGATATCCAAAATACTATAATCCATAGATAAGCGAATAATTCAGATATCGTCATATCCGACTTAACGCCTTCTATTGATCATGTATTAAGATCATCAGTAAACCTTAGTTCAACTGATCTGTTTGTAGGCCGATACCAGGTCGGTTGTAGTGTGTACAATACATTGAACTACACGTGACCTGTGCATTTCGCTCCTTGTCTATGGGTGCACCATGATTCCAATCAGTTCTATGATTCATATCCATTGGTGGATTCAACGAGACTGTTAACTATCTCACAACTGAGTTTGGAGTTAGACCAGTCCGTTAGATGTCTTAGAAATCCAATTCCTAAGATGTCATCTGTGATACCCATATCTTTTGTTTTAATATAATTTCCACTCTCAGACTGTTGGTTTTCCAACTGTTGGCTTTCTAACTTCAGAGTCAATATTTCTGTGGTCAGATACATTGTTTCTGTTTTATCTGAAACTTTCAGAACCAAAATGTAAACATTTCAGGGACCAAAATAAAAGTTCAGGAAGAAGCCCAACAGTCCAGCAAACCAACTCTAATCCACTTCTTCCAACTCTCCGGTTGGGAAGGCTGTTTCAACATCCATGCCACGTAAGACTGCAATGGCCCTGGATGTTAAGCTACTCACAGGGGATCACATCTTACAACCTAAAGGTTCTTTTCCTGGAGGAAGATCAACTATTACACAAGTATGGTTCTATATGATGGAATCTATTTCTCTCTTTAGCTTCTTTCCAAAGTAGCGCATTTTGGAGATGACAATTCTTTGTTAATTGTCCATGGTTCGTTCTCAACCATACAAGTTAGAAGGCCTAGAACAAGTCTTTGTCCCCTCTTTGCTCTGTCTTGGTTCAACATCTAGAATCCTTGAGTCCTTCAGATCTGGAATATTAAGTTCCGGATAGCCAACAACTTTCGAGTCCTGTAGATACGGAATGTCTAGTTCAGACAGTCAGGCCCTTACGGGTTCTTGTTAACCTTGAGCAATTACTCTTTTTTTCCTTTTTCGAGGAAAATTATCTTCAAAGAATTCAGCATTCTTTGATGCCAAGAGGCGATAAGCACTACTGTTATTTGCAGATCTAGTAGATATGCAATCTACAGTCTTGGGTCCAACTTGACCTATTTCGTTAGGCCAACTTCTACCAAGCCACCCCACATCACAACATTTGTATGTGAGATCATTTCCATGTCTCACACGGATGGTTATCCTTATCCTTATGCGGAGTTCTTGTTGAGAATCACATTAGCGGTAAGGATCGCCTTGCCTCACATAATTTAGGAGTACGGCTTTGCGCTTGGCTAACACCGTTAGATTGAGGTGAGTAACGAGCAGTCGTTTGATGAACGATGTTTCACATTCTCCCCCTCTATCACTACGAATTCCTCAATCCGTAGGCTTAGTTGATTTTCAACTTCTGCTTTGTAGCGCTTATCCGCTTCAACAACTTCATCTTTGCTTTTCAACAAACAATGGATACAATACGTTGTACCATCATCAATGAAGGTCACAAAGTACTTGCCTCCCCCCTCTATTTTGTATATACTTCAGATCACCCATGTAGGTGTGACTAAGTTCTAGAGGAGCGGTGCTTCTTTCGCTATTCCTTTGACGGAATGGAAAGGTGATTTTGCCTCTTCGCCTACCTCACACTCATTTTGAGGGTTTATGTCGACAGAAGGCAACAATCTCAACTTCGCTAGCTTTTGAATGACTTTCTATTTAACGTGTCTTAATCTATGATGGCATAGATGCAAGGATTACAAATATATCATTCATTTGGCTACAGACATACTATACCATTCTTAGTTATTATAGACCTGTTGGACTAGTCTCAAACTAGCTTGACCAACAACGTCCCTTAAACCAAGTTTGGGACATGTATCACCTCATTTTAGAGTGATCCCATTCCCTGAAGTCCTATTGAGGACAACCTCTCCAACCCTTTCTACTTTAGAGGTGGCGTTGCTTCACATGAACAACCTCTTGCCCGTGGTTAGGGCGTAATCAGATCATATTTGATCTGGATACTCTTGCCCACTCCAGTTGCTTTGACAGACTGAATGTCCAATTTCTTTTCTGCCTTTCTTTAGGCCTTCCGATCATTTAAGACCTGAAAACCCTGGCCCACCTTACTAGGTGCCCATTACTTTTCCTATGAAATGAATTCTGGCCCCACTCCAGTCGCCCGTAGGCTTTGTATGACTGAGTGTCCAATATCATCATATTGAATGAATTTTGGCCCACCCCAGTCGCCCGGTGGCTTTGTATGACTGAGTGTCCAATATCATCATATCAAAGGAATTTTGGCCCACTTCAGTCGCCCGGAGGCTTTGTATGACTGAGTGTCCAATATCATCCTATGAAGGATCTTCTGCCAAATAGTGTGACAGGCTCAACGTCTTTAGCTTTTAGACGTCTTCCGTTATGATTGGTGCCCAGATAATTCTTTGCGCTTACTTAAGAGTGGTAACAGTTTTCGCATAGTTAGTGAATCTTACTCCCTCGTATGTGCGAACATACTTTACACACTTTTAATAATTACACTTAAAAGAACGGATCTTTTTAAGTCGTTTACAAAATCTAATATTTAAACGAGAAAGAAGAAGAGATTAAACTTCTGATTTTAAAGCGTAAGGAATATAAATTCTTTTGTGAAAACATTTTCATATTCCTCCTTACTTTAAGCCATTTTTAATCAGACATTATTTAATCTTATTCTTGATAAGGAAGAAAAATTACTTATCCCAATTTCGAATTCTGGCACACTTCAGTCACTTCATCAGACTGAGTGTCCATTTCCTCCTTACCATTATTTGGATCCTTTGTCTGGGACAGATATAGGCCTTCTGTTGCAAGATAGAACCACATCTTCATCCTTCTCCTCTTGCCCAGTTGACATCCTCAGCCTTTCGTGAGCGCTTGTTCCCACCACTCTCGGGAGCGGTGACAGCATGAACATGTTGACCTTCAACATCATCATCATCACTTTCTTCTACCAGAAAACCACAGCCATATCCAGATTTGGTCACATAATTTTTTACCGACATCTTTCGAACACTAATACTCTTATAATACAATCTTGTCTTAAATTGTTGGTACTCTATTGTCTAAAGAAGTACGGGAAGTAAATAACTATTACAAGTGTTCGAAAGGATAAATAAATGGTCAATCTTCAAAACTGCCGCAAGCTTGTTGTGTCTTGAATCCAGATAACCTGAAATCAAGAAACAACTAAATCTGGATAGTTACAACGTTGTGTGTTGAGTCGAGTGATTGTCCTCTGTCCTTATGACAAGATTGCCCCGTATATATGCTTTTACGTTAGCGGGCAATAGTCTCCCAAGATAAAACAACACTTTAATCTCAACGCTACAAAGCCAATAGGTTGAGCCTGCCGAAGAAAACAAATATGAATCGACTAGCTGAAGATATGGAAAAGGAATGAAGAGTTTCTATTTACTCTTCTATTTTATCTCTGTGTATATAGTGTGTCTCTGTTGTGTATATCTTGTGTATATGTGTGTGTTTGCTCTCTGTTTTACAGTGGTTTTCTTCACTATTTTGCAGTGATTTTCGTCACTATTTTGTGCTGCGTTTTTCTGATTTTTCGTCCAACATAATTGAGCCAAAATGCATCAATATATAGCATGGAGGAGGGACTCCTCAATTGCCATAAACATGGCTGTTAATGGCATTAGTGAGGGTTGTTAATGGCATTAGAGAGGCTGATTTATGGTCATGAAGGAGGTTGATGATGGTCATTGAAGGAGGGTTGTTTATGGAGTAGTTAACAGCCAAGTAATGGTTGGTTAATGCTCCAAAAATAGTCCAAACGGTAGGCAGAAAGTTTCTGCCCTCCGTCACTCCCAAAATCAACTTTTCAGAAACTCTAGGGACCAAACTGTAAATATTAAGCAATTTGGGGTCCAAAAAGATACTATCAGAAAGTCCCCACAGCCCACAGCCCGTGACCCGACGGGACGGGCGGGCGGCGGCGGCGCGCGTGTGGGCTTAGCCTTGAACCCAAGCACATCTAGGTCCTCCCTCCTTTAAACACATGGGATACCCCTTGGGGTCCCAAACCCTTTACCACATTAGAGACTTATAAAGGAAGCAATTCTTCCTATTCCCACCGATGTGGTAGATTTGTCCCACACCATATTTTCATGCCTTAAACACCTTACTTCGTGGACCAATATCTCCTTCATTTCTCAATGAAATTTGACGATTCTTGGCCCTACGGTCATCTACTCACTTAGTAGATTATGCATGTGAGAATATACAAAGCCTCCAGCATGCGGAACACTAGTGTTTAATTGATTAAATATGGGTGGACGCACCTCCCCGCCAAAGACAAATTTCCAACAATAGTTTCTTTTCTTCTGCTAGTCTATTCCTAATGCACAATATAATAGTGAATATAAGTCAAACTTTTAGTCACCTGATGATTTTATTATCGAACATAAATTAAGTTGATGTTCCAAGTAGGTAAATACTTACCGCCACGAATGTTTATACCAAATTATATAAATTTACTATAGCTAAGTAAGTTAATTAATACGGTGAACATGTATGTTAATTAATCATGATTAAGTATTAAAAATATATGCAAACACATGTCATACATTTATTTGACTTGATGTAAGTATCAGGTACGAATAAGGTTTTTAGCTTCCAAGTGACCACTAAGGATTGTGGTGGATGATCATCCGATTCCATCATTAAAGTCTAGAGGTTTCGAGTTGGAATTTTGAGAATGAAGAACTTTTAATTTTGATAGTCATCATTTCGTCCCTTAGTAATTCTATGTAGCGGGAATTTGAATTAGCCAAATCAGTGAAATTTGAATACGCGATAATAAAAAGAAAAGATGTTCCATGTGAATTCCCTTTCAAATGAAACCTTTGAATCTCTAGTCTCTGGTCTTGAATTCCTTATCCCTCTCCACACATAAAATGTTCACTCCGGTCTCATCAATTAACCAACGATGTCTTGTCACAGACAGCCCGCATGCACATTTGCAAAGCCAATTCTTCATATTTAAATTGTTTTTCATAGTCTTAATAATTTTCAAAGGATTTATCAAGGATTTAAAAAAAAATCTTAAGTTTTATTAGGCCCGATTATAGCATGAAGTGAGAAAAAGAATATGGTTACATATAATTCTACAATCTTTACAAATTTGAATTCTTTTCCTTAGTTTTGTATGTTAGGAATTATTTGTAAGCCCTTAGTTCTGTTTGTTGATAGCTGGTAGTGTGTATAGGTTTATTTCATGGAGATGTAGATGATCAGCATCTACTTGTTTTGTAAATAACATTTTTAATTGAATAGAATGACCGTTTATCCGAAAACAAAAAAACAATATTATTTTAGAGTGACCTTACCCGTATAAAACATTTTCATAAAGGATCCGACCATGCATTCCTATAAAGAAGGACGAAATGAAAACTTCTCATTGCTCATATAACATTTATCCCATCAACTCCCGACACCTAGGCCATTTATCCCGTCGAATCCAGTGAGCAAAAAGGGAGGCAGAACCAGGGTGGGTTGAATATCTCCGGTGATCTTGAAATTCTGCTAAGAGGTATGTTTTCAAACTATGTGTTTCTAATTATGATCTTGATAAGTATAGGTCTCTGCAATATGATGTTAAATATTGATAGAAGGTTATAGACTTTTATCTAAAGAATGAATTTTGAGTTGATAATATATGCTTCCGTACTATATGCTTATTATTTGATAAACTTTCATGTAACTATGTTAATATACCATCTATTCCTACCCTCTTCAGGGTTGTTAGATTAATGTTTTAGATATCAAGTCATACATATATTCTAGGTTTTCTGTTTGTGTAAAGTTCATTAATGCTATATACATTTCCAAGATTCCAATCATTTATTCTTCTTCCTATTTCTTGTTCATCATAAACATTATCTAAGTCTAAAAAATATCCATTGTAATTTACACATTGTGTCATTGATCCTATAAATTCTTTAAATTCAGCTTGTTGTCCTACTGGTATATGATTTGGTAATCTAGTTCATTTTCTTGTTATTATTTCTAGATTAGGGTCTACTAATTCTTCTTCAGGATAATCATTTGCATCTTCATTTATTATATCATCAGTTTCTATTTCTGTTTCTATAGGCTTATTAAATTCATCTTCTATATCACTTTCAGGTTCATCTTCTATGATTGCATTTACGCTTTTCATTTTTTGTAAGGCTTCTATTATCTGGTTGTTTTTTTTACTATTTCTGAGTCTTCTTCTTCTTCTTTGAATTCTGCTACTTGTATCTCTTGATTAGCTAATTCAATGTTGTTATCCTCGTTTGTATCACTCTCAGTTTTTTCATTACTGGTTATACTTTCATCGCTTGTTTTAATAATTTTTCTTACTTTCTTTTTTCCTTTTAACCTTTTTATCTCTTTTCTAAGGATTTGTATTTCTTCTTTTAATTCTCCTAATTCTTGTTTTACCTCATTTAATTCTTGTTTTACTTCATTCAATTCTTCTTTTGTTTGTTTCAACTCTACTTTGGTTTCTTTTAGTATTTTCTTTGTATCTTTAAATTTGTGTTTATATTTTTTATATTTGTTATACCATTCTTCATTATTGTGTGTTCTCAATTGGTGTTTTCTGTTTTTAATCACATATTTGTTGTTCTTGTTTATCTAGTTTTAGATTTAAATATTCATTGATTATTTTTTCTGCGTCTTTTAAGTAAATATTTTCACATTTTGAATTGTTATTACTGTCTGGTGCAGTTTTTTTTATTATTATTGGTTCATACTTGTATCTTTCTCTTTCTATTATATTTTTTCCATTATTTTTTAAAAACGTAAGTACACTAGGTTCTTTGTTTTCCATTAAAATTATCCTTTTTTACTTAATATCGCTAAACTATCTAATATTTTTCTACTTGCTTTGACAATTTTAATTTTATTTTACTAATATCTATCATTATAGGCTCTTTACTTCTTCTCCAAGCATCTATCGGTACAATTTCTGGTTGTTGAGTTGTAGTACTAATTATTGTGTTTTCTTTGCTTGTACTAGGTTAATTTTCTCCTTCCACTTGTTTACTATTCTCTCCTTCTACTTGTTTACCTTTACCTTTATTTGTCTCTTCTACTAATATGTTAAGTTTTTCCAGTATTATTTTAAATGTTGGTACTTCAGATACATTCCATAATTTTGTTAATTCTTCTCTTATTACTTCTTGCATCTGTGTTTGGTTTTCTTTTATTTCATCCATCATTATTAATGTATTTTTCATTTTTTTTCTCTTACTATTATTTCTTCCCATAACGCATTAATTTTTTCGTTAGGGTTAGTCAGGGTTATTTATTCTCTTTTTCCATCCGTTTCCGATATCTATCCATATTTTGTCAAATTTATCACATTGTTGTTGTAACTGTTTTATCTTTTCTTCTAGTTTTATTTCTTTTGCCTTGTATTTTAAGTATCTGAGTTGTGAAAATATTTCTTCTGATAAAGCTGTTTTTATTATTTTTAATTTCTATTATTTCTCTTTGTATATTCATACTTTATTTACGAATCTTGTTTTTCCTTGCCCATTTATTTCAATTCCGTTATTATTTATCTTATAATTTATCATGGTTAATAAGTCACTTCCTAAAAGTAGTTCATTAAAACTGTCATATTCTATTACTCCTATATTTATCTTATATTCTAAATCTTGGATTTTGAATCTTAAATTAATACTTTTGGTAGCTATTATTTCTCTTTCATTTTCAGGATAATTATAAGTTTGTGTGTCTATTAAATCACAATCATTTTCATTAATCTTACTTATATGTATAAAACTTTTAATAGCTCCAGTATTTATTTTAACTATACAATCTGTTGTTATTATACCTTTAAATATTATTACCTTAATTTTTAATCTATTTGTGTTTATATTTATTAAATCTAATATTCTAGGTTGTATAACACTAGTTTGTCATGGCATTATTTGTTCTTTTGTAATACTCAGTCTAGATCCTTCTATTTTTGGTATTAATCTTTTTTATGGTGTCAGGGTTCTGGTATTAAAATCCATATATATTTCTTCTGGTATAGTTATCTTGGAATTTTCTTTATGTTCTAATATTTTTTGGTACATTTTTGGTACTAAGATATTTATTTCATGTTGTTTTTTCACATAGTGATTTCCGGTTAGGACATATATCATTTTTGTTTCTATGCTTATAACTTTACTTTCTGGTGACATAATTATTCCATCTAGTTTGTAATATAGTGTTAAGGCTAAGTCTTTATGCTCATCTTTTAATGATACATTAAAATCTGGTTGTACTGTAAATTTTAGCTTTTGGTATATTAAATTTCCTTTTATTACTGATATTAGAGCATCTTGTAGATTACCTAATATTCTATCATCTAATATGTTTATTTGTATAAGTGTATCTATGTTCTTCTGAAAATATGCTTTTATGGTAAATTCTACTCCTCCAAAGTATATTTTTTTTATATTTTTTAGCTTCTTTAGTAGATAGTTTTGCTAACTCTCTTTTTATTACTTCATATGTTATCAAGTTTATTTTTTGTTCTTCCATTTATATTAGTTGTGTCTATTATATTTTCATGCTTTTGTGCTATATATCTTATTTCTTTATTTTTTTCAAACCATTTTTTAAAAATATTTTCTCTATAGATAGTTTTTCTTTTTCATCTTGTATTTTCTGATATATTTCTGGTTTAAAGCTTAATGTTTGTGTCATTCCTCCTTCATATGTATTCATTTGATAGTAGGTTTCGTTAGATTCTTCTACTATCTCTTTTAATTTATCCATATTTAATATGTTGATGTACTTATACTGTTCTTCTATAACATCTTGTAAGTCTTTTAATTCGTTATCTTTTCTTATTAATTGTCGTAATTTTTCTTCTTAGTTTCATATTTTCTTCCTCTTTTTGTCTTAATCTTTCTTCTTTTAGGGCTATCATATTTCTTAAGATTGTAATAGTATTTTCTTGTTCACTTACTTGTTGGGAATATTCTTGTAGACATTGATCTTTATCTTTTATAAGATCTATGCTTATTCTACAACTTACTATATGTTGGTTTATATCTCTATTATATGTAAGGGGTTTTTCGACTATCATTCTAAGTTCTCTTAACTTATTTTGTTGTTCTATTAGTTTATTTTCATCCATAATGTTCTATTGTCATTCGCAGGTCTTCGTTCAAATCTGCTATTACATGTTTTTGTCTAATTATTTCAGTGTTGAGATCTATTAATTCTCTGTATATTCTTATAGCATCATCCAAATTTGTACTTATTTCTGCTAAGTCAGTCTCTTCATCTATCATATTATAATCCTCCAGTCTTTTTATTGCTAATTATTTTTTCCTTAATTCTATTAAATCACTATAATATTTTAACAATATTTCATTTTGGTTTCTTCTTTGTATTAAGAGGTGTTTTAGTACTTTAAATAAAAACTTTCTTTTATTTAACATTCTAGTTTGGCTAAATTCTGGACGTTTCTTCATTGTTTATAACATATTCCTTTAACAAGGCTCTGATACTATTTTTACGGGTGGATCTTTCATTATCTAACAACCCTGAAGGATAGGAATATAGATGGTATATTAACATAGTTACATGTAAGTTTATCAAATAATAAGCATGTAGTACGGAAGCAGGTATTATCAACTCAAAATTCATTCTTTAAATAAGAATCTATATCCCTCTATCAATATTTAACATCATAATTGCAGAGACCTATACTTATCAAGATCATAATTAGAAACACATAGTCTGAAAACATACATCTTAGCAGAATTTCTAGATCACCGGAGATACTCAACCCACTCTGGCTCTGCCTCCCTTTTTTCTCATTGGATTCGACGAGATAAATGACCTAGGTGCTGGGAGTTGCTCGACAGACTCTTTCTTAAAATTTCTTTTAAGAGATGGTGTTTTATGGACTAGTATGGTTCTAAGTATAAACTTTCAAAGTATATGTTCTCTGGTATTATGATATTTCTCTTTATATGGGTTATAGACTAGAAAGGGGTTTTGCTAGATATGAGAGAGAGTATTTCAAAGATTTGAAGCTGTTGTATTTCGAAAGATGATTTCAGAAGTTACAATGAGGCTTTTTATACAGATAACCTCTTTGATTGCTTACATTATTGCTATGCTGCAAAAGTCTAAAAGCAAGTAGTAGTTGGTTACAAAAGTCTAAAAGTAAATAGTAATTTGCAGATTTTTCCTCAAAGTTATTTGTCTTTGTTGCCATTTTTTCAACGTTGTCAGCTATCATCCTTGTCATTGATTCTTTGTGGGTCCGGCGGCTTTTGCAATTTGTTGAGGCCGATTGCTTTCTTCCACAAATATCTTTGCAAGGTGTCTTTTTTATAATAAGACAATTTTTTTCTTTGATACTCTTATAGAATAGGAACGGTATCGTTTCAAATTTTTCAATAGATACTCCTATAGAATAAGAACGGTGTCTCTTTTAGTAGTAATACTGATAATATATGATAATAAATGGGCTTGCTGTAGTTAGACTACATTGGGTCGTATCAATTTGTTACATTGTGGCTTTCTGTAGTTATACGACATTGGGCCGTTTCAAGTGAAAGGATTATAGTATCCTTTTTTTTATAGTAGTATGAGTAGTATTGGTATCATGTTTTGTACTGATAACAGGTCTTTTCCTTTGGCCTATCAAAAGCTTGTATTGTTCCACAGTTGCACTGGAGTGATTGTGTTTCAGGTTTATGATCCGGTCATGCATATTTGTAAGCTGCATGGTATCTTGAGATAATACATCGTTGTTGTAGTATAGGGTAATAATTTCTTCAATTTCTCCACCTTTGGAATTTCCAATAATGCTAGCTTTACCTGCTCTTACCATATCTTCAATTTTTTTATTTTAATGTTAATTGTCCAATAGCTCTTTTAGCACTCAGCCATTCTTGAAATTTTTCTAGGGTACATGGTATTTTCATCTTGAGATCTTCATCATCTCCACTAATGTTGCTATTTCTTCCAGTTTTGAACAACTGGCATATTATAATAGGTTTTTTCGTTAGATCTGTTGAGGCATCAAATAGTTGTATACCATAGATACCTTTTCCAAATGATTCCATCATTGCTTGAGCAGATTGTACTATAACAGTAGGTAATTTAGCAATATTGTAAAAAGTTTCATCTACTAGTATTTTATCTATAAAATCATAAGTAAATAGTTTTGCAACGATATAAGGGTTAGATTTTTCATTACATAAAAATCTTGGGTATTTGCTAAGTTTTGCACTTCGTAAAATATGTGGGTTAGATTTATAGTCATAAAATTTATTTATATATTAGTAAGCTGTAATATATTCAGGTGCAAACTTCAATTTGTCACTCATTGATACCGTTGTTGGATTTTGAGAAGATGAGGTTGTTATGGTAGATGGCATAGTGGATGGCATGGTTGCAAGCTTGGATGTAAACGTTTTTGGTTTTTCTGTAGTAGATAGAGGGGTTTTTAGGTTTTGTAGGTTTTTGAAGTGTCGAAAGGCTTCTGTCAGTTGATCTATCAGATGTGCGTTTTCTTCCATTTTGGTTGTAATGGTTTCATTGTTTTTCTTGATGATTTTTGTAACACTGGTAATATATTCTTCAAATTTTTCATTTTTGGTTGACATCGTTATACTTGCTAAGAAAATCAGCTAGAATATTTTTAGTTCCAGATATATTTTTAACAGTAAAATCATAACAATAAAGGATGATTGTCACTTCCTTCTTTTGTTTAGTTCTGGTAAAGGGTCTATTTTATTTGTAATGAAAGCTCTTACTTGGGTATTATCTGTTCTAACAACAAATTTTACTGGTAATAGGTGATAATGGAATCTCATTATTCCAAATTTTACTGCTAATAGTTCTTTTTCGTTAATATGGTAATTTTTTTTCATTTGGTTTCCATGTTCCACCTCCATATCCACAAATTAATGGTTTTTCTTTATCTATATCCTCTTTATCATATGCTATGAGGACTGCTCCCCATCCTATATCACTAGCATCAGTAAAAAGTTTTAGTTGATCTAGTTCTGTTGGTATTCTATGTTTTGGAAAGGCTTTCACTTTTTCCTTGATTTTATTTATGGCTTTCTTGTAATGGCTTTCTTAAGACCGGTAAATCCTTTATATGGTCTGAAGCATAGTTTACAACTCCAAGAAATTGTTGTACCTCTTTTTTGCTCTCTAATTTATCTTTAATTTTTTTTATTTTTGTTACAATGTGTTCTTGTAATTGTAATCCTTCATTATCTATTATGTATCCCAAATATTCTATACTATTCTTAAAGATTTCAAATTTCTTTTCAGATAATATTATTCCATGTTGTTTCACTGTTTTTATAAATTCTTCTAGATGTTTTATATGATTTTCCAAATCATCACTATATATTAATATGTCATCAACATATACTATACAAAATTCTTTTAATTTTCTGAACACTTGGTCCATCCTTCTTTGAAATATTTGTGGTGCATTTTTCAATCCAAATGGTAGTACATTCCATTCGTAATGTCCTTGAGGAGCACTAAAGGTTGTTAAAGATTTTGATTCATTTTTTAGTTTTATTTGCCAAAATCCACTTTTACAATAAAATTTACTGAACCATTTTTTATTTTCTAATCTATTGATAAGGTTTCTTTTGTATGGTAAAAAATATCCATCAAATATTATCTTTTTGTTTAGTTCTCTATAATCAATCACCATTCTAGCATTTCCTCTTTTTTGTTCACTATGTTTTCTAACTAAAAAGGCTGGGCTACTATGTGGACTTTTACTCTCTTGTATTAATTTTAATTCTAATAATTCTTTTAGTTGTGTTTCAAACTCTTTTTGATCTATTGGGCTATACCTAATAGGTTTAGATCTAACTATATCACTGTGATTTATTAACTTGATTTCAGCCTTTCGAGACTTCAAAAATCTACAAAACCTAGAAACCCCTCTATCTACTACAGAAAAACCAAAAACGTTTACATCCAAGCTTGCAAACATGCCATCCACTATGGCATCTACCATAACAGCCTCATCTTCTCAAAATCCAACAATGGTATCAATGAGTGACAAATTGAAGTTTGCACCTGAATATATTACAGCTTACGAACAAATAAATAAATTTTATGACTATAAATCTAACCCACATATTTTACGAAGTGCAAAACTTAGCAAATACCTAAGATTTTTATGTAATGAAAAATCTAACCCTGATATCGTTGCAAAACTATTTACTTATGATTTTATAGATAAAATACTAGTATATGAAACTTTTTAAAATATTGCTAAATTACCTACTGTTATAGTACAATCTGCTCAAGCAATGATGGAATCATTTGGAAAAGGTATCTATGGTATACAACTATTTGATGCCTCAAAAGATCTAACGGAAAAACCTATTATAGTATGCCAGTTGTTCAAAACTGGAAGAAATAGCAACATTAGTGGAGATGATGAAGATCTCAAGATGAAAATATCATGTACCCTAGAAAAATTTCAAGAATGGCTGAGTGCTAAAAGAGCTATTGGACAATTAACATTAAAATAAAAAAATTGAAGATATGGTAAGAGCAGGTAAAGCTAGCATTATTGGAAATTTCAAAGGTGGAGAAATTGAAGAGATTATTACTCTATACTACAACAACGATGTATTATCTCAAGATACCATGCAGCTTACAAATATGCATGACTGGATCATAAACCTGAAACACAATCACTCCAGTGCAACTGTGGAACAATACAAGCTTCTGATAGGCCAGAGGAAAAGACCTATTATCAGTACAAAACATGATACCAATACTACTCATACTACTATAAAAAAAAGAAGGATACTCTAATCCTTTCGCATGAAACGGCCCAATGTCGTATAACTACATAAAGCCACAATGTAACAAGTTGATACGACCCAATGTAGTCTAACTAAAACAAGCCCATATATTATCATATATTACCAGTATTACTACTAAAAGAGACACCGTTCTTATTCTATAGGAGTATCTATTGAAAAAATTGAAACGATACCGTTCCTATTCTATAAGAGTATCAAAGAAAAAAATTGTCTTATTATAAAAAAGACACCTTGCAAAGATATTTGTGGAAGAAAGCAATCGGCCTCAACAAATTACAAAAGCCGCCGGACCCACAAAGAATCAATGACAAGGATGATAGCTGACAACGTTGAAAAAATGGCAACAAAGACAAACAACTTTGAGGAAAAATCTGCAAATTACTATTTACTTTTAGACTTTTGTAACCAACTACTATTTGCTTTTAGACTTTTGTAGCATAGCATAATGAAAGCAATCAAAGAGGTTATCTATATAAAAAGCCTCATTGTAACTTCTGAAATCATCTTTCGAAATACAACAGCTTCAAATCTTTGAAATACTCTCTCTCATGTCTAGCAAAACCCCCTTCTAGTCTATAACCCATATAAAGAGTAATATCATAATACCAGAGAACATATACTTTGAAAGCTTATACTTAGAACCATACTAGTCCATAAAACACCATCTCTTAAAAGAAATTTTAAGAAAGAGTCTATCGAGCAACTCCCAGCACCTAGGTCATTTATCTCGCCGAATCCAATGAGAAAAAAGGGAGGCAGAGCCAGAGTGGGTTGAGTATCTTCGGTGATCTAGAAATTCTGCTAAGAGATGTATTTTCAGACTATATGTTTCTAATTATGATCTTGATAAGTATAGGTCTCTACAATTATGATGTTAAATATTGATAGAAGGATATAGATTCTTATTTAAAGAATGAATTTTGAGTTGATAATACCTGCTTCCGTACTACATGCTTATTATTTGATAAACTTACATGTAACTATGTTAATATACCATCTATATTCCTATCCTTCAGGGTTGTTTGATGATGAAAAGATCCGCCCGTAAAATTAGTATGCAAATGAAATGACTGAATCCACTCACCTGAATGCTCATCACACTGAGATGGCTAAGAGACAAGTTCTCAGCCCTCAAAACACAAGAGGATCAAACAGTAGTTTCACAAGTGTAAAAAGGGGTGACAAATGGAATTGGGGCAGCAAAAAATAAAGAGAAGATGCCAGAATGTGGTCTCCAAGGTTGTCGAGGAAACACTAGAAGAAACTATTAGTGAATAATTATAAAATATTCCCCATATATTTTGTAATTATTAGTGTTGTATAATTATGATAAATATATGATCCTTCTTGTATTAGGATTTTACATTGTACACACTCTATATATTTGTATTAATGAGAAAGGCTCCCCAATGGAGATTAATACAATTCTACATGGTATCAAGAGCCAACAATCCTTCCAGACCTAAAACCTAATTTCGGCCTCCCATTCCTATCATTTTTCGATGTCGAACCGACCTTATACCACCGGTATACTTCTGATATACAGTTGCCAAGCCCTCAAATTCTACAAACAACCCTGTATACCCCTTGTATATTACTGATATACAACCCACTTTCCTTCTCTATCTTTCCAACATGTCATATACCCCTCGTATATAACTTATACACGCCAATATACACTCTGTATACGACTGATATACCCTCTATGCCACTATATAATACCTATATAAAGCCTCTCTAAGCCATTATACACCTCAGATACGGTTGTTTCTGCCTCATATACTGCTCGTATACGTTCTCTCTCCCACACACACTCTCCGACAGCCATCATGGCAGAAAACAACTACGGATATGGCAGTGGCTAGAGGCGCATGGGTGCTACAGGGCGTCAGGTCTCCAGCACGAGTCCACTACCCTGGTAGAAACATGGGACCTGGGCCTTCAACACAAGTCCAGCATTTTCCATAAATGGCCCAGCAACTGCGGCCCACCAACATGCCCGCAGTCCGCCCCAATTTTAGATGCAGCGGTATGGGACCTGGCCTCCAGCACAGGTCCAGCTTGTTCCATAAATGGCCTAGCAAATGTGGCCCACCATCAGTCATGCATTCCGCCCTAATTTCCAATAGGCCACAACAATCAGGCCCAATTTCCTAAGGCCCAACAGTCCGCTCCGGGCATACCCCAATCCAATTTGGGCCATGCTTTCATCACATTGACTACTCAGCAGCTCGATAATACGTTGTATATGGACACGGGCGCCACATCTCACCTTACCAACAATTCTGATAATCTTCCTCAACTGCAAAATTTAAATACTCCACAATCTATTATGGTCAGAAATGGTCATCACATTCTAATTCAAGGGTTTGGCCACACACTAACCCTACCACCGCATCCCCACTTCTCCCTAAATAACATCTTATATGCCCCAAATATTATCAAGAACCTAATCTTCGTTAGAAAATTTGCAACGAAAAATTCCATATTAATTAATTTTAACCCGTTTGGGTTTTCTGTAACAGACCTAAGTATGGAAAACTCCTTACGAGATGCAATAGTGAGTGGGACCTCTATTCATTTCTATCCACATTCGCTACTAGTGTTAACCCTCCCACATCTCTAACAACCCATGTGACTCCTCCCACCGCTTTAGCAACAATCTCTCCGTCAACCTGGCACAATAGACTTGGACACCCAAGAGCCCATGTTTTAAATTTTCTTTCAAGCAATAATTTAATTCATTGTCATAATGGGAAATTTTCCCAATAGTTTTTTTATTGCCCTTTAGGCAAACATGTTCACCTTCCATTTCTGTCTTTTTTAAGTGTTACATTTTCTCCCTTTTGACATTGCTCATGCAGATTTATGGACATTTCTCGTTACTAGCTCACTGGGTCATAAATTTTATCTCGTCTTATTAGATGACTATTCTCACTTTGTCTGGGTCTATCTGGTTAAATTCAAGTATGAAGTGTTTGCCAAGTTTCTTGAAATCCGTATATTTATCAAAACACAATTTGAAAAAGACATAAAATTATTTCAATGTGATAATGGTTGCGAGTTCAATAATTCTGCATTTCACAAATTTTTCTCTACTAATGGCATGGTTTTCAGGTTCTCATATCCCCACACCTCCTCCAAAAATGGCAAGGTTGAACGAATCATTCGCACTATCAATAACATGGTTCGTACGATCCTGTTTCATGTCTCTCTCCCCCTTCCTTTTGGGTCTATGTTGTTAAAATGGCCGAATATATCTTAAATATTTTGCCCACCCAAACTCTCTAAAATAGAACACCCACTGAAATCCTCTACCGTCGGATCCCTACCTATACCTTCGGATTTTTAGTTGCCTTTCCTATCCAAATTTAGCCGCCACGACCCCCTATAAATTGGTACCACACATCACTCCATATGTATTCTTAGGTTTCCGGCCCATTCATAGAGAATGTATGTGCTATGAAATACCTACTCGTGAAATCCATGTCTCTCGCCATATCACATTTGACTAGACAACATTCTCTTTTGCAAACATCCAAAATTCCAAAACACCGACTATACTTTTCTAAACGAGTTGGATACCTCCCCTATTGTACTCACCGAACTCCGTCGTACCGCCACCACTACAACCACTTTTTTGTTGCCACCTACCCACACAGTCACCACCAGCAATCTGTCAGGTTTTTCACCGACAGAGACGACTGAACCCGTCGACGTCTCCTCCACCCGTCGGCTACTTAGTTCTCATAACCTAGTGTCATCCCCGCATGTCCTCCGACCTCCCGCCGACCAACCAAACCCATAGTCCACCCCTCGATGACCCCATTACAGTAACCCAACATCATCACTATCAACATCACCAGACACGATACCGACCTACTCTCAACCCATCGACCTCAATCGATATATTACCACACCTACCCAGTCACCGATGCCAAGCCCTAATCACATATACCTCATCGACACACCCCGACACCTTCCTATCACTATTGCTAACCCGTTGACTAAAACCCAGAACTCAACCCCTAACCTCCCACCAACCCAGTCCGTTCACCTCTAAAATACCCGCACTGCCCCTGCCCCCACACATCATATGGAAACTCGTGCTCAACATGGGATCTTCAAATCCAAAGCCCAATTTACCCTGTCCACACAAACCATATCCCCAATTCCCAAAAATCCAAAAATAACCAAACATGATCCGAATTGGAATGCGGCCATGCTTGAGGAATTTAATGCTTTAACGAAACAGAACACATGGGATTTGGTTCCTAGACCAGATGGGTGAATGTGATTTGATGCATGTGGCTATTTCATCATAAATTTAGAGATAGTGGTGACCTAGAGAGATATAAGGCGAGACTTGTGGCTAATGGTACTAATCACAAGAGGGTATTGATTATGGTGAGACATTTAGTCCCATTGTTAAACCGGATACCATTCACACATTTCTGAGCATTGCTATGGGTAAGCATTAGCCGATTCATCAATTTGATGTGAAGAATGCATTTTTACATGGAGACTTGAAAGAAACAGTTTACATGCACCAGCCGCCAGACTATGTCCATCCAGAGGCCCCTCATTATGTATGTCATCTCCGTGAGTCACCTTATAGTTTGAAACATGCCCAGAGCGTGGTATGAACGCTTTGCCAATTACCTAATGCAGATTGGGTTTGTATGCAACAAGTGTGACAATTCTCTTTTTATTTTTCATCGAGATAGTAACATTGCTTATTTGTTGTTATATGTGGATGATATTGTTCTTACTGCCTCCTCTGATGTGTTGAAAAATGAGATTATTGCACTGCTTAAAACCGAATTTGCTACGACTGACTTGGGGAAGTTGAGTTACTTTTTGGGGATATCATTGACTAGAACTGCAGATACTATATTCCTGTGTCAGGGTAAGTATGCAGATGAGATTGTGTACAGGGCTAAAATGACAAATTTCAAGATCATGCCCACTCCGGTTGACTCTAAGTCAAAACTCAATGTTGTTGATGATGATCCAGTGTCCGATCCCACTCTGTATGAGAGTCTTACATGTGCACTTCAGTATCTTACTTTCACCAGACCTGATACTGTTTATGATGTTCAGCAGGTGTACTTGTTTATGCATGCCCTAGGGAGCCTCATTTTACTTCTCTTAAACGTATCATTCGATACTTTAAGGGCACACTTGATTATGAATTACATCTATACCCCTCTGCACCAACCAGGTTGTTATCATATACGGATGCAGATTAGGTAGGTTGTCCAGACATGCGACGCTCCACCTCCGACTACTGTATGTTCTTAGGGGATAATCTCATTTCATGGTCTGCCAAGAGGCAAGACACATTATCTCGTTCGAGTGCAGAAGCAGAGTACAGAGGCGTTGCGAATGTTGTTGCTGAGATCTGCTAGCTCCGAAACCTTCTTTTAGAGCTCTAGTGTCCCTTGGGCGTCTATGGTATACTATGATAACATATCCGCGATATATCTATCTCATAATCAAGTTCAGCATCAGCGAACCAAGCACATTGAGATGAATATACACTTTGTTCGTGAGAAGGTTGCTATTAGTCATGTTAAGGTGTTACATGTGCCTTCTTCGTATCATCATGCGGATATCTTCACCAAAGGACTTCCTCGATAGCTATTCCTCGACTTCAGATCCAGTCTAAGCGTCCGGCCTCCTCCCGCTCCGACTGAGGGGGTGTATTAGAGAATAATTATAAAATATTCCTCATATATTTTGTAATTATTAGTGTTGTATAATTATGATAAATATATGATTCTTCTTGTATTAGGATTCCACATTGTACACATTATATATATTTTGTATTAATGAGATAGGCTCCCCAAGGAGATTAATATAATTCTACAGAAACGCAGAAAGCTGGGAAATTGGTCAAACTTTTCAAGAACAACTGGTCGGCTTCTAGTGGCATGAATTTATCATATATTCCTCCTATAATTGTTGATGGCATACATGTTTCAAAGCTTGAAGAGGCGGATGCGTAAATTGTAACGGAGAAATGGAAATGTGCTTTAATCGCTTATTTTTTTGGTGAATGCCCTGGGTATAATGCCATGTCTCGCTATGTGTCGCAAAACTGGACGAATTTAGCTGCTCTTAACTTTTATCTCCATGATGATGGGTGTTACATCATTCAATTTGTGACAGTAGAGGATATACAAGAAATCCTCTATGCAGGACCATATACCATCAACAACAAGCCGATGGTATTGAAGCCATGGAATAAACATTTTGATTTGAGCACATAATTTGTCGCAGAGATTCCTCTTTGGGTCCAGTTCCCTAAATTTCCTCTAGATTTCTGGGGACTTGGTTCGTTGAGCATGATAGCTAGCACAATGGGATCCCCACTATATGCTGATGAGTGCACCACGAAGTAGACGAGGCTCTCCTATGCCCGAATGATGATTGAAATGAATGTAACAAAACCATTGCC
Source organism: Anisodus acutangulus (assembly GCA_029783415.1). Taxonomy (NCBI): domain Eukaryota; kingdom Viridiplantae; phylum Streptophyta; class Magnoliopsida; order Solanales; family Solanaceae; genus Anisodus; species Anisodus acutangulus. The sequence continues at coordinate 40,656,940 of CM056506.1, read as the reverse complement.
AGATGAGGTAATGGTTTTAGATCCAAGTGGTCAGCAGTTCAGCCAAGATGTTATATATGAATGGAGACCAGAATTTTTCCCTAGATGCCAAAAGATTGGACATATCTGCAAGGGAACCCCAGTGGCTCCAAAACCTGTACCACCTGCTCAACCTAGAAGGAGGAGGCATTATAAACATGTAACACCCCGTACCTTAACGTTATGATGCGTCGTAGTAAAATCATGTGATTGGAAAGGAATTAAGGTCGTAAATGTAGTTATAGCTATAAGACCGTGTAAGTTTGAGAAATTTTAAAATCATTATATATGGCCTTGGTATGGTATTTTCCTTTAAGTGATATTTTTTATAATGTTTGATGAATATGATTTTTTTATAATTATTAATATTACTATTTTTTTAATATGCTTTAAATTATATAAATTATATGAGGAAGTTTATAAAGATAATTTCCTTTAATATATATATTTATATATATATATATATATATATATATATATATATATATATATAAATTACTTTTTTCATAAGAAAAGTTATCTTTTCCCGTTTTAAAATTTATAGTACAAAAATTTCTATTTTTTAGGTTGAAAAAATACGAATTTGATAGATTATGTTTTGTACAATATTCAAGTGAATTAAGATAAAAAAGTAATTATGTGTGTAATTGATTAAATGAGAAATTGTAGTAAAGGTAAATAAATTAAATGCGTTAAGGGATAAGTGATGTGGCATCACCTTTTCCATGTTCAATATGTGAGATAACATTAAGTGACTATGCACTAGTTGGTATAGGTGGCATTATAAGGAATAATAGTGGATGACTAAATGGTGGTAATGGTTTCTTGGATAAGTGTAAGTGATTTATGGATATGTGTAGGTGTATATGATGTACACGTGTAAAAAGGGTAGAAGCAACATGTATGACTACTTATTGTAGTTGATATGTATTGTCGCCTTGTCGGTATTCTTCGTATGCGGTACGCTCGGGCCGTCAGGCACCGGGTGTCGGCCACACCCCTAATATATATATATATATATATATATATATATATATATATATATATATATATATATATATATATATATATTATATATGTTGGGCTCTTCTGCTTCTACAGGTTATTACGTTTTTTGTCTCATAAGAGTTATTCTGAGGTCTTGTTGGCCCAAATACATGTGTATCCAAGGTATGAAAGAGATGTGGTACGCTCAGGCCGTCAGGCACCGGGTGTCGGCCGCACCCCCTAAGATTGCGGTGTGACAAACTTGGTATCAGAGAATGTCAATTCTAGGGATGTCTACAAGCCGTGTCTAGTAGAGTTTCACTTATGGGTGTGTTTCGCGTCACACTTATAATTGGGAGGCTACATGACATTTAGGAAATGTTACTCATCTTTCACATTCCAGATCGTGCTATAGAACGATGTTATGAGATCATTCCGCATCGTATGAGTAAGACCAAAATGATAGGTAATCATAAAGTCTTTATCACCTAGACATGCCTTAGATATGTAAGTCGTGCGCTAGAGCTCGGGTTTACAGACCAACATTCGAGGACGGATGTTCCTAAGGGGGAGAGGATGTAACACCCCTTATCTTAGCGTTATGATACGTCGTAGTAAAACCATATGAGTGGGAAGGGATTAAGGTCCTAAATGTGGTTATAGCTATAAGACCGTGTAAGTTTGAGGAATTTCGAAACCATTATATATTGCCTTGGTATGGTATTTTTCTTTAAGTGATATTTTTTTATAATGTTTGATAAATATAATTTTTTATAGTTATTAATATTACTACTTTTTTAATACACTTTAAATTATATACATGATATGAGGAGGTTTATACAGAGGATTTTCTTTAATATATAGATAGTAATTACTTTTTCATAAGAAAAGTTATCTTTTCCTGTTTTGAAATTTATAGTACAAAAATTTATATTTTTTAGGTAGAAAAAATACGAATTTGATAAATTATATTTCGTACAATATTCAAGTGAATTAAGATAAAAAAAAACTAAGTATGTGTAATTGATTTATTATAAAATTATAGTGAAAGTAAATAAATTAATAGATAAGTGATGTGGCATCACCTTTAAGCGACTATGCACTAGTTGGTATAGGTGTCATTATGAGGAATAATAGTGGATGATTAAATGATGGTAATTATTTCTTGGATAAGTGTAAGTGATTTATCGATATGTGTAGGTGTATAAGATGTACACGTGTAAAAAGGTAGAAACAACATGTATGACTACTTATTGTATTAAGTTATTTATTTTGACTTGTAACTTGTAACGTGAATAGTGGCAACAATATGACATATAAGTAAAAAGCATGTAGCGGCAACGTTCCCCCCTCTTATTTTTAGGAGCTAAATTATATTGCTTTCGACAAAACATGAATACCAAGTTCAACGATTTAAGCAAACACAAAGAACGACATAGAGATCATGCCCACATCGTTTTCTCCGGATAATAGCAATTCGGAGATTTCATTGAAGTGAAATAAGGTGGGAGAAGAGTAGTTCTTGTCATATAAGATTGAGGAACTAGATGGGTTGTATTGGTTGGATTGTCAAGAAGACCAACAAAGGTTCGAATAGACAGAGTGACGATCATTCACAGTAGGTTCACAACTCAGCCGTGGTGTCAGAGCTCTCCACTTATTTCGGAGGTGTCTGTCTAAGTTTTTGTGGTCTTATGTATATATCATGGGCGTAGGGGGACCCTATCCTGAACTTATGATATTTATGTACTCTTAGAGGGTTCTAGACAATCGTCCTATGTGTCGAAGTCATGTATGGCCTTGCCAGCCTCTTTGTTAGTCAGTTGATATGTGTTGTCGCCTTGTCGGACTTCTTCATATTTATTTATATGTTGGGCTCTTCTACTTCTACAGATTATTACATTTTTTTTTATCTTATAAGAGTTATTCTGAGGCCTTGTTGGCCCAAATGCATGTGTATTCAGGGTACGAAATAGATGTGGTATGCTCGAGCCATTAGGCACCGGGTGTCGGTCACACCCCCCAAAGGTGGGGTGTGACAAAACAACCCACACAAGAATGAACATTTGTTGGAAACATTCAGCCTGCACCTACTGAGCCTAGTTGATAACAATGAGGTTAGAGAGATCCCAAATAGAGAATTAAATATTAAAAGTGTGAAAGCAACAAATTAAAAAAAATAAAGAATTTGAAACTAGAAAATAAAGATACGGAAAATTCAATGAAATAGTCCAAGAACTTTCAAGAACGCAAATTCTGAAGATTGACAAGATCCAAGTAACAACGTTAATGGATGAACAAAATGCCTTTACTTGAGAAAAAAATCAAACTTAGAATGCGGATCTTGACCGCTTTGTGAGTAACTTAAGACAACAATTAGTATTTAGAACTAATCGCCTTCAAAATAATACCAGAAAGAAATCAAAGATATCAAAAAAGAAGTTATCTTACTACCTTGAACAATGAACTAGTAGGTTGAAAGACAAATCCCAAAGTAATGCCACAAAGGTTCAAAAGAACTCTCAATATATTATATTCTTCAAAATGTAAGTTACAATGAAAGAACAAAACACCCTTTATATAGTAGTAAAGAAGGGGTTGGTCAAGATAGAAATAAATGGAAATTATATTCCCTAGAAGCATAGAAGACTACCCACACTTGGACCCATGCAAGTCAACATAGACAAAAATAATTTAAATAGGAATGATATTCCCTAAGGACATAGAAGGCTGACCACACTTAGACCAATGCAAGTCAACATACATTAAAACAACATTTAAATATAGAATTTAGAAACTATTTTTGGGTTGCTGGATTTTCTTCTTTTTTGGGCTGATTTAGGCCTCATTCCATCTTATTTAGACTTTAATTTTGGCATCAAAATAGGTGTATGACATGAGCAAAATATCTTGATTGGGCTGGACCTCTTCTTCCATCACAAGACACTTTTTAATTGCTAATTGCAGCTCATTGAGCTTGTCTTCAAATTTCCTTGTTTGAGATCTAGTCATGGGTCTTCTTGGAACTTCCAAAGCTTCATCCATGTCCTTTAGTGATGTTAACCTATCATGGATGCTATCATTCTCCTCTTCTTGAAGAGAATTCATCCTCGAATTCAAGTCTGCATCAAATAAGGAAAGATAAAAAATGTTGACAGTAATACTAACTTGATATTCACTAGGAAGATCAAGTTTATAAGAATTATCTCCAATCCTTTCAAGGACTTCAAATGGACCATCTCCCCTTGGGTCTAGTTTGGATCTTCTTTTGGTAGGAAACTTTTCCTTCCCGAAATGCACCCACACTTGATCTTCGGACTTAAAATAATAATTTTTTGTCCCTTATTTCTCCTTAAGGCAGTTTGTTCAGTCTTCTACTCAATTGCAAGTTTTGTTTGTTCTTGAATCTACTTCATTATTTCAGCCTTCTTCCTACCATCAAGATTAACAATATCATTAGTAGACAAAGGCAGCAAATCAAGGGGGGTGGGGGTATTAAATTCATAAACAACTTCAAAATGAGACTTACCGGTAGAAGAATGGATAGTTCTGTTAAAGGAAAACTCTACCATGACTAAATGTTCTTCTGAAAAAATTAATTTTCCTTTTAAAATAGCCCTCAACATATTCCCTAAAGTCCTATTAACTACTTCTATTTTCCCATCAGTTTGCGGGTGATACGATGTAGAAAATAGTAGTTTAGTTCCCAACTTTCCCCAAAGAACTCTCCAAAAGTGACTTAAAAACTTAGCATCCCTATCATTAATAATAATTTTAGGTATACTATGTTATTTAACCACTTCTTTCACAAATAAATAAGCCATATGTGATTCATCATTAGTCTTTAAACATGGAATAAAGCGAGCCATTTCTGAAAATATATCTACCACCACAAATATACTCCTTACCATATTTAGTTCTAGGAAGACATAACACAAAATATAGAAATATCAATCCAAGGAGAAGTAGGAACAGGTAAAGGAGTATAAAGACTATGTGGTAACACTTTTGATTTGGCTTGTTTACCTTCAAGACATTGAGAGCACACTTTCTCAACATCCTTTCACATGCCAGGAAAAAAATAATGTTCAGAAAGTATATCCAAAGTTTTGGGCACTCCAAAGTTTCCCATGAGTCCATCACAATGTGCTTTCCTAACAAACAATTCACGCAAAGAGCAATTAGAGATGTATAACTTATTTTCCTTAAAAATAAATCCATCTTGAAGATTAAACCTCTCACAAGGGCCCAACTTACATTCTGCAAAGACCTTTCCAAAATCAAAATCATTAGCATAATGGCCCTTGATTGGATCAAAATCCATCAATTTAGAAGTAAGAGTAGAGACCAAGACATACCTTCTTGAAAGTGAATCAGCAACAACGTTCTCTTTTCCTTTCTTGTAAGCAATCATTTATGGGAAAGTTTCAATGAATTCAACTCATTTTCCATTCCTACGATTAAGTTTATCTTGGCTCTTCAAATATCTCAATGATTCATGATCGGTCTTAACCACAAATTCTCTAGGTCACAAATAATGTTGCCATGTAGCTAAGGCCTTTACCAAAGCATATAACTCTTTGTCATAAGTTGAGTAGTTCAATATAGTTCCACTCAGCTTTTCACGAAAGTATGCAATGGGCTTGGAATCCTGTATCAAAACAACACCTATTCCCTTTTCAGAGGCATCACATTCAACCTCAAAAGACTTAGAAAATCAAGTAATAGCAAAAGAGGAGAAAAACACAATTGTTCTTTAACAAGTTAAAAGCATCATCTTGGTCTTTTCCTCGTGTAAAAACCTTATCTTTCTTAATAACTTCAGTTAAAGGAGAAGCAATGGTGCTAAAATCTCTAACAAGTCTCCTCTAAAACTAGCATGCCCATGAAAACTTCTAACCTCAGTTACACTCTTAGATTTAGGCCACTCTTTGATTTCTTTGATTTTCTCTTCATCAACCTCTACTCCCTTAGAACTGACCATAAAATTCAAGAATACTACACGATCTACACAAAAGACACACTTCTTGAGATTAACATACAATTGTTGCTTTCTAAGAACTTCAAAAACTTGTTTTTAGGTGTTCTACATGGTCATTTAGATTTTTAAAAAAGATCAAGATATCATCAAAATAAACCACCACAAATTTTCTATAAAAATCCTTAAAAACATGATTCATCAATCTCATGAAAGTGTTGGGTGCATTAGTCAAACCAAAAGGCATAACTAACCATTCTTAAAGCTCATATTTGGTCTTAAAAGCAGTTTTCCATTCATCTCCAGGATTCATTCGAATCTGATGATCACTACTTTTTAGATCAATTTTAGAAAAGATTTTGGACGATCCAATTGATCCAATGTGTTATTAAGACGAGGAATAGGATGACGATACTTTACCGTAATCTTGTTGATAATTCGACAATCCATACACATCCTCCAAGATCCATTCATTTTGGGCGCCAATAGAACTGGAACAAATCAAGGACTCATGCTCTCTCACACAAACCCTTTTTCAAGTAACTCCCTAACTTTCCGTTGCAACTTTTTGGTCTCTTTAGGATTACTCCTATAAGCAGGCCTATTTGGAATTCGCGCATGAGGCACAAAGTCAATTTGATACTCAATTCCAAGCAAATGTGGTAGACCTTTAGGAATATCCTCAGGAAAGATATCATCAAAGTCATGCAAAAGAGAAGAAACACTACTTGGCAAAGAAGAAGTTAGTAGCTCAGAATTAATCAAGACTTCTTTTTAAGTAAGGAGTATGAGCAATACCTCTTTTTTGCATTCAAACACTCTTTGGCTTTTATATCGAAACTCTCTTTTTTCTTTTCCTTAACCTCTTTCCTCTCACCAAAACTTTCTTTTTTTCCACTCAAACCCTTTTTACCTCTTTGCTTAAGTTGCTTTCTCCCCTCTCTCCTGTCCATCTCTCATTTTTTTAACCCTTGGCCTTCTTCTTTTTTCGCTCAAGCTCACCTTTTTCCCCTCCCCTTTGTTTCCCCATTAAGTCCCCCAGTCTCTTTTGATCTTCAAACACTTGAGAAGGGCTTAAAGGTGTAAGAGTATACTTCTTGCCATTAAGCTTAAGTGAATATCTATTCTTTCTTCCATCATGAAAAGTATTCCTATCGAACTGCCACGGACGACCAAGCAAGATATGACAAGCTTTCATAGGAATGACATCACAAAATGTATCATCCTCATACCTACTAATATTGAATTAAATCATGCATTTTTTGTTGACTTTCAGTTCACCACTATCCTTCAACCATTGGAGTCTTTACGGTTCTGGGTGTTTCATGCATGCAAGCTCTAACGTTTCTACCAAGTGAGAACTCACCACATTAGCACAACTATCACTATCAATAATCATAGAACAAGTTTTCCCCTTTATCCCACCCCTAGTATGGAATATATTCTTCATTTGTTCTTCACTATTGACTCCTAAATTGATAGACATAATCATCCGAACTACATCAACCAAACCATCATTAAAAGGAAGTTCTACATCATCTTCACTCACACCTCCCTTTTCTTTCCCTTTCTCACTTTTTCACTCTCATTTTCTCCATTAAGAATCTTCCTAACTACCCCCAACAATATCACTATTAGGCAACTCTACATCATCTTCACTCATACCTCTCTCTTCTTCCTCTTCCTCACTTTTTTTTCTCTCATATTCTCCATCTTCTCTCATGAGAATATTTTTTCTATTTGGACATTCATGCATCATATTCCATCTTCCATGGACATTTGTAACATTGAATAGAACTAGAAGGCTTAGATGACTTAGGATTAAAAGCTTTACCTCCCTCTTTGTCATCTGCTTTAGCTTTTTCCTTATTTTCTTGAGGTCTAGAAGTCACATCTTGTTTTGATCATGGCTTCTTTGAATTGGTGTTTGGCCGAATCCTCCATGAACTAGCTTGCTGCTTTATTTTAATTTGATTTTCTAGTTTTATAACCATTTATCTAAAGTTAAATATTGTTGTATTTCTAATACATAAACTATTTCTTTATTTAAACTATTAAAAAATCTAGCCATAGTGGTCTCTTCATCTTCCATACAATTAACTTGGATCATAGCCATATCCATAGCTTTAAAGTATTCATCAACAGTCATGGTTCCTTGCTCCAACATTTGAAGACGCATTTGTAGGTCTCTCTGAAAGTGGGAGGGCACGAACCTCTTCTTCATGACGCTCTTCATCTCAGCCCAAGTAGTAATGGGTGGTTCTCCATCTTGTTGTCTATCCCTTGTAAGCTTTTTTCATCAAATAGAAGCATAGTCAGAAAACAACAACCGCAAGCTTAACCTTCTTACCTTCTGAATAGTTGTGACAATCGAAAATGACCTAAACTTTCCGCTCCCAATCAAGGTACAAGTCTAGATCTCTTGTGCCCTTGAAAGTTGGCATCTTGATCTTTATGCTATTAATATTATCAACTTCCACTCTACCTCGTTGTATCTCTCACTACCCTATCTAGATTTACATCAAGATCATCATCAAAATAATATATAGGGTTTTATTGATTTACAATGGGGGCATGGGGTACATTTCTTCTATTTTGAGGTCTAGTATTATTTTGGGGTAGTAAAACATGTTGATTTCTCCTCCTAAGTTCAGCTATTACCTCATTTTGTTCAACAATGGCATACTTTATCTCTTGTAGAGTAAAGTCATTTCTTCCTCGGATCTTAGCTTCTTGAAGATCCCTCCTTTCATCTTCCCTAGACATCTTTCTAAGAAAACAAATAGTGTATCACTCAAACTTTAGCTTTTTCCCTCAATTGTTCTCACCCACTATTGCCTTTTTACTCTCGAATAATCTTTGGAAAAATACATTATGAATTTATAATTAAACCCCACTTGTATCAAGCCCTTAGTAATAGAATAAGAAATTTTGGAGCACTAAAGAAAATAAAGAATCAATCCAAGAAAGAATTAGCATATAGTTGAAACAAGACTCAAGAAAAAAAAGAACATTTTTTTAAACAAGATCAAAAAGATCTAGGATCCCCTTTTCTTGTTTTTATCTTAACATTTAGAATAAAAATAGATAAAAGAAAATTCTTGGAGAGCAAACAATATATTGTTTTTTATTTTACTGTTCACAACAGTTTTTTCTGATTTTTTTGCACTTTTTTGTTCAAAAACTCTCAAAGATTATTAAGTACGGAATCTTGATAGAACCGATCTGATACCACTTAATAACAATGAGGTTAGGGAGATCCCAAATAGAGAATCAAATATTAGAAGTGCAGAGCAAAAAAATAGAAAAAAATAAAGAATCTGAAACTAGAAAACAAAGATATGAGAAATTCAAGGAAATAGTCCAAGAACTTTCAAGAACGCAAGTTCTGAAGATTGACAAGATCCAACTAATAATGTTAATGGATGAACCAAATGCCTTTACTTGAGAACCAAATCAAACTTAGAATACAAATCTTAACCTCTTTGTGAGTAACATAAGACAACAATTAGTATTTAGAACTAATCGCCTTCAAAAGAATACCAGAAAGAAATCGAAGATATAAAAAAAGAAGCATTTTACTACCTTCAACTATGAACTAGTAGGTTGAAAGAGAAATTTCAAAGTAATGCCACAAAGGTTCAAAAGAACTCTATATATATTATATTCTTTAAAATGTAAGTTACAATGAAAGAACAAAAAATCCTTTATACATTAGTAAAGAAGGGGCCGGTCAAGATAGAAATAAATGAGAATTATATTACCTAGAAACATAAAAAAAAGGGCACTTAAATATAGATTATAGAAACTATTTTTGGGCCGCTGGATTTTCTTCTTTCTTCGGATGATTTGGGCCTAATTCCATCTAATTTAGACTTTAATTTGGGCCTCCAAATAGGTGTATGAATTGAACAAAATATCTTGATTGGATTGGACCTCTTCTTCTATCATAAGACACTTTTTAATTGCTAATTGCAACCCATTAAGCTTGTCTTTAAATTTCCTTGTTTGATATCTAGTCCTGGATCTTCTTGAAACTTCCAAAGCTTCATCCATGTCCTTTAGTGATGTTGAGCTGTCAAGGATGCTATCACTAGTCAAGTGCAAACACATGATCCTCAGGCTACTGAAGATAAACAACAGAATTCAAAGGAGGAAACTCAAGTGGATGTGGCTTAGACTCCTAAATCAGTTGCAATTATTGCTAGCTTAACCCTTACACTCCTAATCACATACCTGACACTACCCATGATTTCAACCTGGAAAACTTCCCAATACTCTCTGTTGTTTCTACTAAAAAGGGACCTGGGTTAATGAATAAAGGTAAGTCTGATGCACAAGTTCTTCCTGTGGATAGAGGAGGAACTTCCCCACTACTTAGTATGACTTGATTATTCTGAAACATTAGAGACACTAATAAAAGGTTTAAGCAAAAAGAGTTTAAAAAGTTTTTAGTGAATAAAAGGATCAGGTTTGCTGGCATAGTTGAAACTAGAGTTAAGGAACATAATTGATTAGAAAGCTCAATAATATTGCCCCTGGCTGGAAAATTCATGCTAGCTACCAAGATTCTTTTAATGGGAGGATTTGGTTTATACGAGACCCTAATTGGTTTGAAGTTACTCTTAAGCACAACACATCTCAGTTGATACACTGTCAAGTTAGAGATAGATCAACAAATAATCATTTTCTTATTACGGATTGTTGGAAATTTACTAATGTGGATTGAGTTTATCTGGTCTTTAATGACTTAAACACGTGGGCCCCGCATGTCAGAAACATCGTTTGAGTTTATGCAATATATAAACTCTAAGTTTGAGTAAGGGTTTGGGACCCCAAGGGGTAACCCATGTGTTTAGAAGGGAGAGGACCTAGGTGAGCTTGGGTTTGGGGCTAAGCCCCACACGCACGCCGCCGCCAGCCGGTCCGGTCCGGGCTCGGGTCACGGGCTGTGGGTTGTGGGTTGTGGGCTGTCTTTCAGATATGTTATTTTTGGTCCCTGAAGTATTTCCTATTTACACTTTGGTCCCTGAAGATTTCTAAAACGTTGCAACGATTCGGAAAATTCCAAAAACGTTGCAATAGTCCTCCTCTTCGAATATAAATTGAACAGTAATGTTCAGAAAAGAAAAACGGACAAACTTATACATATAACACAGAGACAGAAATGGAAAAACTTATGTTTGGATATTCAGAGAAACATAAACGATCATCTGTTCTGTTCTAAACACAAAAGCAGAATCATCAATCTGTTCTCTATTTATTTTTTCGCTAGAATCATCTATATTTGCTTTGTATAGTGGATTGTTGTTTTTGTATCTTGAGAAACTATTATCCATGACCGTAAAAGCATCTATACGAGATAATTTTATCTTAAAGACAGAGACATCTCTCAACTCAGCAAATCGTTTATTTTGATTAACCTTTCGAATACACCAATGTCTACCTACAATTTTAAGACAAAATTTTACTGAGTGTTCGAAAGATGTCTGTCAACATTTCTGTTTCCAGTTCTCGTTCTAATTCTAGGTTTGGCTATATTTCTATCAACTGTTATGTTGACAGTTCAGTTAACAATTCTGTTAGTTGTTTTGATTCTACTCCTATGAACAATTTTGTTTCTGTTTCTGCAGCTGATTATGTTGTTGCTGATCAAGGCACTGCTCAAGGAAGTGATGTTGTCCCTACTCCTGACAGTTTTCAAAGCAAATGCTCAGGTAAGGTTCTGGATAACAATTACAACAAGAGAAGGATACTAAAGATGTTGTTTTATCTTACTGCGTTGAGCCTATCACGATTTCAGACAGAAGATCCTCCTTCTGTTGGGGATGCAATGGACACTCAGTCTAACACAACGACTGAAGTGGCCTAGAATATCCAGGTCACAAATGACCTGAAGGCCAAGAACAAACGCAAGGCAGAGGCTATCGTTGTACAAGACGAGGGTAATCCTCCGAATCTTGACGATAAGATTGTGGATTTCTCAGCAGTAGTGCTGGAGGCAAATATGGTGGAGAACCCAAGGCAATGGTGGATAGACACGGGTGCAACCCGTCATGTCTGCTCTGACTAGAATGCATTCTCCTCTTACACCCCAGTAACGGGCAAGAAGTTGTTCATAGGCAACGGCGCCACCTCTAAAGTGCAAGAGGTTGGAAATGTTGTCCTTAAATGACTATAGGAAAATAGATCACTCTAAAGGAAGTGATGCACGTCCCTGACATCCGTAAGAACTTGGTTTCAGGGCCACTGTTGGTCAAGGCTGGTTTTAGACTAAATTTTTTGTCCAACAAGTTTGTAATAACTAAGAATGGTAATTTTGTGGGAAGGGGCTTCGTATGTGACGGCCTCTTCAAAATGAATGTTATATATGTAATCTGTTCATCTAATGAAATAAAGCCTTCTACCTACTTGATTGAGTCTTCTAATTTATGGCATCATATACTAGGACACGTTAACTACAAACCCATTCAAAAGTTAGTAAAGTTGGAATTGTTGCCTTCCTTAGATATAAACCCTCAACATAAATGTGAGGTGTGCGTAGAAGCAAAATTAACCAAAGCGTTTTTCCATTCAGTCTAAAGAAACACCGCTCCTCTAGAACTTATTCACACCGAGATATGTGATTTAAAGTTTGTGCAAACTAGAGGGGGGAACAAGAACTTTGTGACTTTCATTGATGATAGTACAAGGTATTGTTATGTTTACTTGTTAAAAAGTAAAGATAAAGCATTTGAAGCATTTAAATGTTATAAAGCAGAAGTTGAAAATCAACTAAATCTACGGATTAAGGCAATTCGTAGTGATAGAGGGGGAGAATACGTAGCACCGTTTGAAGAATATTGTGCTCAATTCGGCATTGTTCATCAAACGACCGCTCCTTACTCGCCTCAGTCTAACGGTGTTACCGAGGGCAAAAATCATACGTTAAAGGAAATGATGAATGCTTTACTTATCAATTCTGGTTTAGCCCAAAACTTGTGGGGAGAAGTAATTCTTACCGCTAACACAATTCTCAATAGAATTCCTCATAAGCGTAAGGATAAAACTCCATATGAAACATGGAAAGGAAAGAAACCCACTTACAAATATTTGAAAGCGTGGGGCTGTTTGGCAAAGGTCGAAGTACCTAAACCAAAATAGGTCAAAATTGGACCTAAGATTGTAGATTGCATATTTATCGGATATGCAAATAACAGTAGTGCTTATCATTTCTTAGTGTATAAGTCGGAGATACCTGATATCCACGAGGGTACGATCATGGAATTAATGAATACTGAATTCTTTGAACAAATATTTCCTAGAAAGGAAAAAGAAATAATTTCGCGCAAACAAAGTGCTCAAAATCAACAAGACCCGGGAGTTTCTGATTATCCGGAACTAGACGTTCCAGATCCATAGGACTCAGAAGTTACTGACTATTCAGAACTTAATATTCTAGACCTACAGAACTTAAGGGTTCCAGAGATTGAACCAAGACGGAGCAAAAGGGCAAAAAAGGACAAAACCTTTGGTCTAGACTTTCTAACCTATATGATTGAAAATGAACCGAGGACAATTAAGGAAGCATTGTCAACTCCAGAAGCACCACTTTGGAAAGAAGCTATAGAAAGCGAAATAGATTCCATCATGCAGAACCATACTTGGGAAATGGTTGATCTTCCTCCAGGAAGAAAACCTATGGGTTGTAAGTCGATACTCAGAAGAAAGTATAAAGCAGATGGAACTATTGACAAGTATAATTAGTAGTCAAAGGCTGCAGACAAAAGGAAGGCCTCGATTACTTCGACACATACTTCCCTGTGTCTAGATTAACGTCCATAAGGGTATTCAAAGCCATAGCAGCTTTGCGTGATCTTGAGATACATCAAATGGACGTTAAGACAACCTTTCTAAATGGAGAATTGGAAGAGGAAATATACATGGAACAACCCGAAGGGTATGTAATTCCAGGATAAGAAAAGAAAGTATGTCGTCTTGTTAAGTCTCTGTACGGACTCAAACAAGCTCCAAAACAATCGCATGAAAAGTTTGGCAATACTTTATTATCAAAAGGTTTCTCCATAAATGAATGTGATAAATGTATCTATATCAAAGGGAACTCGGACTCATTTGTCATGATATGCCTTTACGTAGATGACATGCTCATCACCGGAAGTGGTCTAAACTTGATCCTGAAAACCAAAAATATGTTGAAATAATGTTTTGACATAAAAGATATGGGTATGGCAGATGTAATCTTAAGAATTAAGATTTCTAAGATATCTGACGGGTTGGTCTTATCTAAATCTCATTACGTTGAAGATGTTTTGAGGAAATTTGATGTATTTGACAGTCCCCCTATGAAGTCACTAATGGATATGAATAATAAAATTCATAAGAATCGTGGTGCACACGTATCCCAAGAGCGATATGCGCAGGTCATTGGTATTTAATGTACATTACAAACTGCACCCGACCTAATATCGCTTATCCAATCAAAAAGTTGGCTAGGTTTACTCATAATCTTGGAAATGATCACTGGAAGGCGTTAAATCGGATACTATGATATCTGATATATTCGCTGACTTATGAATTACATTATTCAAGATATCCAGCCGTATTGGAAGGAAGCAGTGATGCAAACTGGATATCGGACATAAGGAACACCAAATCCACTAGTGGGTATGTTTTTACAATTGGTGGTGGGCCTGTGTCTTGGATATCCTCTAAGCAAACATGCATTGCCCGATCCACGATGGAATCAGAGTTTATCACTTTGGATAAAGCAGAAGAAGAAGCAGAGTGGCTTTACGACTTTTTAGAGGATATCTCTTGTTGGGATAAACCCGTACCTTCGGTGATGATTCACTGTGACAGCCAATCGGCTTTAGGAACGGCACGAAGTAATATGTACAATGGCAAGTCTAGACATATTCGTCGAATGCATAAGACTGTTAGGCAGTTGATCACTATGGGTGTCAATTCCATTGATTACATCAAATCAAATGATAACTTAGCGGATCCATTAACTAAAGACCTACCCAAAGTTCAAATATTCTGCCTATCTAGGGGAATGGGATTAAAACCCAAACAATAAGAATCTTTATAGTGGTAACCCAACCTTACTGATTGGAGATCCCAGAAATTTGATTCAATGGGAAAGCTAAACTATAGAGGTCCAGTTTAGCGTTTCACTCGAAGTAAGAGCACTTCGGATTATCATTCTTTAAAGAAGTATAACTCCAAAGTCGTTCATGCGATAGACATTAAGTGCTGCCTGCATAATGGGTAAATGATAAGTTTCTGAAACTTTTAATGAATCCTAACACTTGAGAGTGGAGTAGAGCAATATACCTCATAGGAGATCACCTATTTAAGTGCGAAGACAGGCCGCTTCAAATGTACGCACTTAAGAATCCAAGCGTTGTCCATGGCCACAACGAACAAAACAATAAGAATAAATTAATAAGGAGAGTTATTGTGTTGATATCATTTTCTTGATTTACACTAAACACTGACGGTTCAAGACATCGCGTTCACCACACAGTAAGTAAATCTGATGGTAATCAACTAAGGAAGGTTCAAAGTCGAAAGCTACCTTTCCTGATTCAATATCTTTCTGCTGAAAGATTGCTGAACTTTGACACCATGTGTGCACCAATTCTCTTTCAAGAGGGGATTGTTGGAAATTTACTAATGTGAGATTGAGTTTATCCCATATTTAATGACTTAAATATGTGGGGCCCGCATGTCGGAAACATTATTTTTTCGCACATGCTTAATATACTAAGTAAGTAGATGATGTTAGTGCCAAGTATAGTTAAATTCCGTTAAGAAATGAAAGAGATATTGGTACACGAGGTAAGGTGTTTGAGACAAGAAAAGATGGAGTATTTTTGGCCAAAAATGACTAATCTCTATTATTGATAGAAGATGGAGAGTTTATGCAATATATAAACTCTAAGTTTAAGTAAGGGTTTGGGATCCCAAGGGGTAACCCATGTGTTAAGAAGGGAGAGGACATAGGTGAGCTTGGGTTCGGGGCTAAGCCCCACATGCCCGCCGCCGCCCGCCCGCCCGCCCATGCTGTCCGGGATTGGGTCACGGGCTATGGGCTGTCTTCCGGATATTTTCTTTTTGGTCCCTGAAGATGTCCGAAACGTTGCAACGATTCGGAAAATTTCAGAAACATTGAAATGGTCCTCCCCTTCAAATATAAATTTAACAGTAATGTTCAGAAAAGAAAAACGGACAACACAAAGACCTTTCTTCTGTTTTATCAACAAGAATATACAGAAACAGAACCTTTTTCTTTTCTTCTGCTCTGTTCAAAATATACAAAACATAAAACTTCTTCTATTTCGATATATAGATAACACAGAGAAAGAAACGGAAAAACTTATGTTTCGATATTTAGAGAAACAGAAACGATCATCTGTTCTGTTTTAAACACAGAAGCAGAATCAACAATATGTTCTATATTTATTTCTTCACTAGAATCATCTATATTGGCTTTGTATAGTTGATTGTTGCTGTTGTATTTTGGGAGACTATTGTCCATCACCGTAAAAGCATCTATACGGGGCAATTTTGTCTTAAAGACAGAGAGCCATCTCTCGACTCAACAAATTATTTGTTTTGTTTAACCTTTCGAACACACCAATTTCTACCTACACTGCCATCTATGGGTTTAATACGGTAGAACTAAGGAGAAGATTATGGAAAGATTTGAAATTCATGGCGCATTAGTGGGGACTTTAATGTTGTACTAAACCTCAATGATAGATTGTTTGAAAATCCTGTGACTCTTGTTGAAGTTCAGAGTTTTTCTGAACGTATCCAAAACATTGAAGTGCATGAATTGCCATGGCATGGAAAGTACTACACATGGTCTAATAAGCAGCATGGCACAGAGAGAATCACTAGCAGAATAGACAACTTTTGGTTACTTTGAGTGGATGCTTAACTGGGACATGTATCTACATCATATGATCTGCCCTTCATCTCTGACCATGCACCAATGCTAATCCAGCTGCAACAACAACCAAAGTCAAGATTTGTGCCTTTCAAACTCTTCAATATATGGGCTGAACATGACTATTTCCTCATATTAGTTGGTGTTAAATGGCAACATTATATGTCCAGCAATAAGATGCAGAATGTTTGGCTTAAATTAAAAGCTCTCAAGCTTATTTTGAGAGAACTAAATAACCAAGAATTCAAGTATATCAGATTGAAGATAGAGGGGGTAAGGGAGGACCTGAGTGTGATTCAAGAGGAGCTGCATGCATATCCTATTGATGGCCTGGTACAACAAGAGAAACAATTGCTGATCAACCTAGAAATGTGGTCTATGATGGAGGAAAGTTCACTCAAACAAAAATTGAGGGAAAAATGGATCCACCTAGGTGATTCAAATAATAAATATTTCTCTGTTGTCACTAAAGAGAGGAGCCACAAAAATCAAATCCTGGAGATCACTTCCCTTAATAGAACAAAGCTACATGAGCTTGATAAGATTAAAGATGAGTTTGTATCATTCTACCAGAGTTTGATGGGGTCATCAGCATCATTCTTACCAGTTGTGTGCAAACATACTATGAGGAAGGGGCCTACTCTTACATAGAAACAGAGGATTATCTATGTGCTGAAGTGACTGGCGATGAAATTTATAATTCCTTACAGAGTATTGGAGACACAAGGCACCAGGTATTGACAGATATATTGTTTTTTTCTTTAAAAAATATGGCACATTATAAAGGCTGATGTCATTGCTGCAGTTAAGGATTTTTTGTCACTGGTAGTATGTTTGGCCCTGCTAACTGCACAATTGTGTCAGTAGTCTCCAAAACTAAATGTCCCAAAACAGTTAAAGAGTTTAGGTCTATTGCTTGTTGTTCAGTCTTATACAAAATTATCTCTAAGATCCTGGCTAGCAGAATGCATGGTGTCATTGACCACATTATTAGTGATGCCCAAGCTGAATTTATTCCTGGTAGGAAAATTTCTGACAATATCATACTATCTCATAAGCTAGTTAAAGCATATAATAGGAAGAATATTTCTGTTAGGTGCATGATAAAAATTGATCTCCAAAAGACTTATTCAGTAGAATGGGTTTATCTAGAGCAAGTGATGACAGAGTTGGGTTTCCCTCATGTGTTTACTTCTTGGGTAATGGGCTGTGTCAAGTCAGTATCCTATTCCATTATTGTAAATGGAGAACCGACACATGCATTCGCAACAGCTAAAGGCCTCAGGCAAAGTGACTCATGTCCCCTTTCTTATTTGCTATTGCTGTGGAGTTTCTCAGTAGAACACTGAATGACCTCAAAGTTCACAAAGCTTTCAAATTTCACCCATAATGTGGCAAGCTTGGTGTCACTCATTTATGCTTTGCTAATGACCTCCTACTGTTCTCCAAAGGTGATGTGGTCTATGTTAGGAAAATGTAACAATGTTTTCAAAAAATTTCAGCTGCCTCTGATTTACAAGCTAACTTAGGCAAAAGCTTCATTTATTTTGAAGGTGTTGTTGTAGGGTTTTGTTGGGTTCAAAAATACATAAGCAAGGCACAACCGAAGTTTAAAATTTTGTTTCTTACTTATCCCAACAACATTTCTAGTATGGTTATACAATAATTAAACTTGTAACATAAAGCATAAACTTACAAGTTTAGAATATCTGGACTCTTTAAGGTGCACACGCGGTTGCCTTCCGATTGCAAGCTCCAAACTTTAATGTACTTCTCTATCGGAAAGCTAGAAAATCCGGCAGAGGTTCGAGAGAATATTTGATTCCAAGTCTCTAAGGCTTAGAATGATTTTCAGAAAATTAGTGTATGAATAATGAAGAGAATTCCTCTATTTATAGTTGAAAAATAGGTCAAACCGGATTAGGGTTTGACCTTGGGCCTGGCCCAAAAATCGAGGCAGAGGTGTCGCGGCTCTAGGGTATGGGGGCCGCGGCGTTCGACGTGCTCCTGCACTGTCTCGATTTATTTTCCGTGCATTCTTAATTAAATCAAAAATCCAATTTTAACTTAATTAAAATAATCATTATTCATTTAAATATCTCGATTCCAAATCGAACATTTAATTACTCTCTCAATACATTCTTAGATCGAAATGGACAATCAACATAGTGTGACCCTACATACCTTCTCATATCGACATTAATCAAATTAAGGTCTACACGGAACTCCTAGACGGCGCCGGAAGACGAACTCAATATGTGAAGTACGTTTACACGAATCCAGTAAACTAAACCTTTATGTGGTAAGATAAAATCTTTTCATTCACGACACACCCGATCAAGCTTAGGATTTGTCAAGTGTCTATCCAAATGGCTTAATCATTGTATCTCATCTATATTAGTTGACAACTAGACCATATTCTAAATACGTCTATTGCGTTGGACAACGACTTAGTCAACCTAATATCATTGAGAATCCGAGTGTTCTCTCGAATATATATTTGAGGAATGAATCCTAATCTTGGCTCAACTACCACATTTAATCCACATCATAATGTACCCAATACAAGTTGTATCTCAACCTATAAGGCAGTTGAGCTTAGGACGGGATCAAAGTACATTACTTTGTAGATAAGATGCATATTGACCTCAAGTCTAAAGACTTCTATCTCCCACACGCTGATCATACTTTAGACAAGTATAACAAACAGTATATTAGTAGGGTATACCAATACTTCCAAAGTATCCATGTGTCCATTACGAGTAGCCACTACTCGTAGCATGTGAGACATACTACATCCTCTAAGGATGTGATGCAGACCACATGTCGACTTATCACATATCATCGATATCCCATTCTTGATGATCATTAGTCGAAGATATGTTAAGAGTTAAACTCTATCATTAATATCTCACTCTATTAATGACAACGTAAGCTCAAGGGATGCACATTAATGAATAATTACAAACAATCAATTAATAATTAAATAATTGCAAATGCCAAAATATTAATCTCCATTAATAATAATACGAATGTCCATAAAGTACATTTGTCCTAATACAGATTGTCTCTAGGACATAAATATACTTTCAATCTCCCACTTGGTCTAGAGTCAATCTCCAACATATCTAATGCCCATATTCTCAAAATGACCATTATGCTTGACTAAGCTTAATGGTTTAGTGAATGGGTCAACTAGATTATCGGCTGTGGGAATATAGTCTAATCTAATCTCTTCAGTCTCCACCATCTCCCTGAGTATGTGGTATTTCCTTGGTACATGCTTATTTCTATTGGTTGATCTTAGTTCCTTAGCTTGCGCAATCGCACCAGCGTTGTCACAATAAACCATTATTGGACAAATGGCACTTGGAACAACCCCTAGTTCCTTCAGGAACTCAGAAATCGCGACAGCTTCCTTACCAGCTTCCGATCCAGTAATGTACTCATCTTCTATTGTCGAATCAGCAGTTTTAACTTATTTGGAACTTTTTCATCTTACTGCTCCACCATTGAAAATGAGCGTGTACCCAGATTGAGATTTATAGTCATCAACATCCGTCTGGAAGCTAGCATCAGTGTACCTAGTAGCAGCTAGCTTTTCTTCTCCACCATAGACTAAGAAGTAATCTTTAGTTCGTCTAAGATACTTAAGAATACTCTTGACTGCCTTTCAGTGTTCTTTCCCAGGATTCTGCTGGAATTTGCAAGTCATACTAAGTGTAAATGCCACATCTGGCCTAGTACAGGTCATGGCATAGATGATCGATCCTATAGCCGAATCATATGGGATCCTTTTCATGCGTTCAAGTTATATAGTATTAGAAGGACTATCCTTCTTAGATAACTTGATGCCTTATCCCATAGGTAAACCGTCTTTCTTGGAATTTTCCATAGAAAAACGTCTAAGCACTTTGTCTATGTAGACTGACTGTGACAGCCCCAACAATCTGTTAGGTCTATCTCTGCAGATCCTAATCCCCAGAATGTAGCAGGCTTCACCTAGATCCTTCATCATGAAGGTACTGGACAACCACTCCTTGACTGACTGCAGAAGAGTCTTATTATCTCCCATTATTAATATGTCATCTACATATATGATAATGAAGGCAATACTCCCATCCTTGTGTTTACTATAAATACATGGATCTTCTTTTCTTCTGACGAGATCAAATGATTTGATAGCCATGTCGAAGCAAATATTCCAACTCCTCGAGGCTTTCTTAAGCCCATAAATGGACTTTTGTAGCTTGCATACAACATTTGGTTTAGACGCAAGTGAAAAACTCTCAGGTTGTTTCATACACACCTCATCAACTAGATTACCATTGAGGAAAGCAGTTTTGACGTCCATCTGCCAAATGTCATAGTCATAATATGCAACGATTGCAAGTAAAATCCGAATGGACTTAATCTTAGCAACATGTGAAAAGGTTTCATCATAATCGACTCCAGGCCGTTGATTATAACCTTTAACCACCAGCCTTGCTTTATAAGTCTGTACCTTGCCATATGCATCAATCTTCTTCTTGAAGACCCATTTGCATTCTATGGGTCTGACCCCTGTTGAAAAATCAACCAAGTTCCAAACTTGATTTATATACATCGAGTACATCTGAGATTGCATGGCTTCTTGCCATCTCTGCGAATCAATGTCTAATATAGCTTCGCTGTAGGTTGTAGGTTTATCTTCATCACGAATATCTATCTCATTGTGTGTTTCAACAAGAAGATTAAGTCTTTCAGGCGGACGATGAGTCCTAGTGGTCCTACGGAGTTGAGTATTCTGTGTTTCAGTGTTTATTGCATTCTGATTGTGAGAAGGTATTTGTGTGTTGGACAATCCATCACCTTGAGAGTTTTCAGGAATGTCATCATGTATTTCCTGAATGAAATGATGTACAACCATTGTATCATTTTCCATTGGTTGTGTATGAGAGCCTTGCATTTCTGCACTATCTCTCACAGAACTCCCACTGGCTGGCGTACTCTAAGTACCCAATCTTCACTAGATACTCCCACTGAATCCTTGTTTAGGTCATTCGACAAGGGTTCATCTTCTGTGTTATCTTGTGGTTCTTGAATTTCTTCAAGTTCTATCTTTGTGCAGCTATGTTCCTTGTAGACATTCTTCTTCAAGGAAAGTTGCGTTCCTGAAAACAATAACCTTATGTTCTCTAGGAAGATAGAAGTAGTATCCCTTAGTTTCCTTTGGATACCCCACGAAGTAACATTTCTCACTTTTGGATTCCAATTTGTCAGTGAGCATCTTCTTAACATATGCAGGGCACCCCCAGGGTCTCATATGTTTAAGAACTGGCTTCTTGCCACACCATATCTGATAGGGTGTCTTTTCTACTGACTTGGAAGGAACCCTGTTCAGAATATATATAGAGATTTGTATAGCATGTCCCAAAGGTGTGTCAGTAGAACTGAAGAGCTCATCATGGATCGAACCATATCCAATAGGGTTCGGTTTCTCCTTTCAGCAACACCATTCATTTGTGACGTTCCAGGAGGTGTCCATTCTGATCGGACTCCATGTAGCTTTAAGTAATCTAGAAAATCCTTGCTCAAGTACGCACCTCCTCGATCCGATTGAAGGGTCTTGACACTTGTTGCAAGTTGCGTCTCTACTTCGAACTTGTACTCCTTGAACTTCTCAAAAGACTCGGATTTGTGTTTCATAAGATACACATACCCATACCTTGTGAAGTCGTCAGTAAAAGTGATGAAGTATGGGAAGCCTCCTTTAGCTTGAGTCGAGAATGGCCCACATACATCAGTATGGACCAACTCAAGCACATCCTTAGCTCTCACACCTTTCCCAGAAAGTGGTTTATTAGTCATCTTTCCTCTCAAGCAAGATTCACATTTACCATAAGACTCCAAGTCAAATGGTTCGAGGTAGTCTAACTTCCTCAATCTTGATATCCTTGATTCATTGATATGCCCAAGTCTGCAGTGCCATAGGTAGGTAGAGTTTCTATTACTTATTTGGCTCATTTATTTTGTAGATTGAATATCTCTCGACTATAGTTTAGTGTATATAATCCATCCACAAGAGGAGCAGTTCCATATATAACATTATCAAAAGACAGTACTTGACTGCCATTATAAATATATGAGAAAAAACCCTTCATGTCCAACACTGAGATAGAAATGATATTCCTCGTTAATGAGGGTACATAAAAGCAATCATACAATACTAAACAATAGCCGGAAGGTAAATTTAATCTATAAGTCCCTACGCGCTCAGCATCTACTCATGCTCCATTTCCAACGCGTAAGTTTACCTCCCTTGGTCCAACCTTCCTGCTATTAGTTAGCCCTGCACATTTGTACAAATGTGTGAGCCACAAGCGGTATCCAATACCAGGGAATGAGAGTTATTTATAGACATATTTATTTCAATGACGTACATATCTTGTCCACCAAAGGCAGGAGCACCTGGTGTTTTTTCTCTTTCTGGTGCCGTGCAGTCCTTCTTCCAATGCCCTTCCTATGGCAGTTGAGGCATTCATCCTTAGCCGGATTTGCCTTCTTCTTCACACCTCCCTTAGGCTTTATAGTTAGGGCGCAACGATTGTTTTGCCCTTCTTCTTCTGCCATTCTTTGCCTTTCGGCTTGGGTCGGCTAGAGGAGCTCACCATGAGCGCAACTTTGCCTTTGGAAGTGGAAGACTCAAAGGTCTTGAGCATGTTGTGCAGCTCCGGCAAAGTCGCTTTCATTTCATTCATATTGAAATTCACTATGAAGTTCTCAAAAGAACGAAGGAGAGAGTTCATGATGAGGGTGGTAGCGACATTATTTTCAAGCTTTGTTCCAATCGAAGCAAGCCTCTCTATCAGCCCTATCATCTTCAACACGTGTTGTGAGACCTGGCTCCCTTCATTGATCTTACACTTAAAGAGTTCTATTAGTAACTCATATTCTATGGTCTGGGATTGTGAGTCATAGAGACTCTTCAAGTGTTCGAGCATCTCATTGGGCCCTATGTTCTCATGTTGTCTCTGTAGTTCCATAGACATGGAAGACAACATTACGCAGTGCGCTGAAGTGGCATCATCTAGGTGTTTTTGATAAGCATCCTTATCAAAAGTGGCATATTCAGCAGAGTATGTCGTTGAGACTGTTGGGAACACCGTGTTCAACTCGTATTCTATTTTCTCTTGTCTCAATACTATACTTAAATTCCTTAGCCAGCCAAGGTAGTTCGGTCCAGTAAGTTTATTCATCTCAATCAATATTTTCAATGATAAGCTCTACATCTTTTATAATCTGAAGAATTAGATAGACCGGAAATCAAACTCAAAATCTATTTCCTATTATACACATTCGTTTAGGCTAATCAACAAGGCCTTTTGTTTAATTAGCTCCCACTATTTTAACATACTTCTACGACCCCATAGTAAAATACACCGCGACGCCCTACCATAGGGACGCGACGCTCATGTCCAGACAAACGTTTCTGTGTTGATTTTCAAAATTGTTCGAGCCCTAAATCCAATTTAGAGATCAAATCAGAGGTCCCTTATCATCACCCACCATTATCAATAACGCCCATATCGACCATCTTTAATCCACATCGTAATCCGAGTGTTCAATCGAATATACATTTGAGGAATGAATCCTAATCTTGGCTCAACTACCACCTTTAATCCATATCGTAATGTACCCAATAAAGTCGTTTCTCAACCTATAAGGCATTTGAGATTAGGACGGGATCAAAGTACATTACTTTGTAGATAAGGCGTGTATTGACCTCAATCTAAGGATTTCTATCTCCCACACGCTGATCATACTTTAGACAAGTATAACAAACAGTATATCAGCAGGGTATACCAATACTTCCAAAGTATCCATGTGTCCATCACGAGTAGCCACTACTCGTAGCAAGTGAGACATACTACATCCTCTAAGGATGTGATGCAGACCACATGTCGACTTATCACATATCATCGATATCCCATTCTCGATGATCATTAGTCGAAGATATGTTAAGAGTTAAACTCTATCATTAATATCTCACTCTATTAATGACAACGTAAGCTCAAGGGATGCACATTAATGAATAATTACAAACAATCAATTAATAATTCAATAATTGCAAATATCAAAATATTAATCTCCATTAATAATAATACTAATGTGTATAGAGTACATTTGTCCTAATACAGATTGTCTCTAGGACATAAGTATACTTTCAGTTGCCCCAGAAATCAAAGCACAAATACTGCAGGAATTGGGTATTTCACTTGGTGAACTTCCTTTCAAGTACCTTGGTGTCCCTTTGTCAACTAAAAAGCTGTCTATCCTGCAGTAGTATCCTCTTATAGAAAAAATTATGGTAAAAATAACCTCTTGGACAACTAAAAAATTATCCTATGCTGGAAGGGTGCAATTGGTCCAGTCTGTACTCTTTGGATCCAAGCCTACTGGGCTCAATTATTTCTAATCCCCTCTAAGATACTGAAGCTGATAGATTAGCATTGCAGAAGCTATATCTGATCAGGGAAAAATGCAATCACTAAAAAAGCACTAGTTTCTTTGGAGAAAGTATGAAGTCCTAAATCTGATGGAGGTTTAAATTTGATTAGTCTTTAAAAGTGTGGAATCAGGCTGCTGTGGCTAGATTGTATTGGGATCTAGCTCACAAATTAGACAATTTATGGGTCAAATGGGTTCATACTTATTATATAAAAGGTCAGCTGTTGGGTATGTGTCATTCCTCAACAAGCTAGTTGGATGACAAGGAAAATCTTAGCCTCTAGGAAACCTACTGATGTAGCTGGTGGTGCCTCCTACCCAAGGGCAGAATGTGATCATAAAGCTTTATCTCCAGGTACTAGGTGACTTGCCAAGGATACCATGTAAATGTGTAATGTTTGGCAATCATACCAGACCAAAAACTTGCTTTATCATGTGGTTTTGCTTGAAACAGAGAATGCTTACGGTTGACGGACTGATTAAATGGGGGCTTCATGCCATCAAATCATGTGTGCTATGCCAGCAGGCTCATGAAGATCATGAGCACTTAGTAGTCCACTGCCCTGTGACCAAAGCCCTGTGGGCAAGAGTGTTGTTGTGTGTTAAACAAGGTATATACGTGTTTGACCGTGAAATACACTTACCATATACATGGTGTATATCATGGTTGTGTGTGATGATTTAGGGTAGAATAATTTGTAATTATTTGTATTTTACACTTACCATAATTGTATAGTTAGTCTCCAAATAGAATAAGGTTTCAGAAGTAAAATAGAAATAAGATTTTCCTATTATGAAAAAATATGTAAATTGTATATATTGTTTTTCAATTGATGAAAATAATAAAGGGATTATTTCTTTCATGGTATCAGAAGTCTAGGTCTTAAAATCCTCTCTCCCAATTTCCGCCAAATTATGTCACTTAGCAGCACTTTCCGAGCTTCTGTTTCTCAGAATTCGTGCATGCCGGTCTTTGTTTCTCCTCCCAAATTTTCTTCTGAATCCCTTCCTAACATCGTTTGTTGCTATTATGGCCAAGAACATGTTTCACCCTGCCCTTACAATTTCTAACATCAAGAATCATATCCCTCTTATTCTTGAAATAAAAAACGTCCAATACGCAACGTGGGCTGAATTATTCAAAATTCACGCACGTTCGCATCAAGTCATCCATCAAATAATCCCCGCGGCTCCTGAGGATACGGAGGTGCCTAAACGCGAGAATGATCCTAAGTTGTGGACGACTCTTAATGCCAACGTACTTCAGTGGATTTACTCCACTATCTCTACCGACCTGTTGCAGATGATTATTGAGTCAGACGCTACGGTGATGGCTCCTTGGGATAGGCTGTGTGACATATTCTAAGATAATCGAAATTCCATAGCTGTTACCCTCGAGCAGGAATTTTCCCACATCAATATGGAAAATTTCCCGAACGTTTCAGCATATTGCAAGAGGTTGAAAGAATTGGCAGACCAACTCCGCAACGTTGGTGCACCCGTTAGTGAGGATCGCCTTGTCGTACAAATGGTTGTTGGCCTTTTCGAAGATTATAGTGGTGTTGGAACTCTCCTTCGTCAAAGTAATCCTCTTCCGAAGTTCTATCAAGAACGCTTCACGCTTACTTTGGAAGAAGCCGGCTTGGCTAAAAAGGCGGCTACGAGTGTTAGTCCCGTGGTCATGATGACGTCTTCCACCAATTCTCAAGGTTTTAGTGGTAATTCGAACCAAAACCATTCTCACGGGGGCGGCAAAAATAGTCGGAAAAATAATGGGAAAAATCGCGGCGCCAAACGCGGTGGTTCCGGCGGTGGTAACTGTGGCAGTGGGTCCCACCCCAACAACATTGGGCCACAGCCTAACTGGTCCCAGCCTTGGGCCTCCTGGCCGTGGGCCTGGTCCAGTGGGCAGTGGCCCAACAACCCTTACGACCCAGCAGTGTCCTCACCTAGCCAGTGGACTGCCCAACAACAGTTTTACTCGGCCCAATTCCTTTTGGCCCAATGGTTTTTGCCCCAGTTCTGGGCCGGGGCAGCAAGCCAGTGTTCTTGGGCCCTGACCTCCTCAGGCCCATCACGCAGCGAGTCCCACCCCTATCGATATTGAAGCCGCGATGCACACGCTTGGAATAAATCCTTCGGACCCAAATTGGTACATGGACATCGGCGCCATGACTCACATGACGTCTGACTCAAGTACTCTCTCGTCTTATTCCAATTTGAGCAACAATCGTGGTATAATTGTTGGTAATAGTAATTCAATTCCAATTCGTGGTTACGGTCATAAAATGTTGTCTCCCTCCAATCCACCCCTTATTTTGAAAAATACCCTTCACGCTCCTAAATTGATTAAAAACTTGGTGTATGTCCGTAAATTCACAACTGATAATTCTGTTTCTGTCGAATTTGATCCATTTGGATTTTCTGTGAAGGATTTCAAGATGGGGAGTCCTCTCATGAGGTGTGATAGTAGAGGAGATATGTATCCTATCACGTCAAGTTCTGGTTTCTCGAGTCACGCATTGCCATCAACTTTTACAGCTCTGGCTCCTTCCTTGTGGCATGCTCATCTAGGTCATCCGGGGGCGTCTATTTTGTCTTCCTTAGATAGAAACAATTTTATTTCTTATAAGGGTACGCGTAGTACTCTGAATTGTCAATCTTGTTCTTTAGGAAAAATTGTTGAGTTGCCATTTGTAGACTCTAATTCTCATACTTTAATATCGTTTGATATTATTCATAGTGATTTATGGACATCTCCTATTCTTAGTTCTTTGGGTCATTGGTATTATGTTCTCTTTTTGGATGAATATTCTAAGTTTTTATGGACTTTTCCGATAGTGAAAAAATCTCAAGTTTTTTTCAATCTTCCAAAAATTTAGAGCATTCATTAGAACCCAATTCGAACGGGACATAAAAAATATTCAATGAGATAATGGCAATTAATATGACAATGGGGTATTTCGGAAATTTTGTGCTAATAATGGGATCAATTTTTATTTTTCTTGCCTTCATACGTCTTCACAAAATGGGAAAGCCGAACGCAAATCCGTACCATTAATAACATTGTCTGAACTTTATTGATTCGTGCTTCCGTACCCCCGTATTTTTGGCATCATGCTCTACAAATGGCTACATATCTTCTTAACATTCTCCCTTCCAAAGATTTGACATATTCGTCTCCTCTTCAAATTTTATATAATAAGACTCATTCATATTCACACCTTAGGGTCTTTGGGTCTTTGTGTTATCCATTTTTTCTGTCCACCACAATTAACAAACTTCATGCCCGGACTACCCCTTGTATGTTTTTGGGTTATCCGTCAAATCATCGTGGTTACAAATATTTTGATTTATCATCTAATAAAATCATCATTAATCGCCATGTAATTTTTGATGAATCATAATTTCCGTTTAATAAGGTAAGTAATCCAGCGCCTAGTTCGTATAATTTTTTGGATGATGGGATATCCTTGTATCTTATTCACCACACGTGTCCCGCACCCCAAATCCTCCAGCTGGTCCACTGCCCGCTTACCCCACTGAGTCGTCAATGCCCACTATTTCCAGTGTCGTAACTGGACCAGTTTCCAGTGAATTCACTGGACCAGTTTTCGTAATTGGGCCAGTTGTCCAGCCCAATATGGAAACTGGCCCAGTCCCCACGTCATGCTTGGTTTCGAGTTCCAGTTCTGGGCCAGCAGGCCCACTGGCCAGTCTGTCCCGTGTCCAAAATTTTCCCAAAATCCACCTATTTCTTCCTCGAGGCCTAGACCGGTCACTCGTAGTCAACGGGATATTGTTAAACCAAAATGACATTTTAATTTAAATTCTAATGTTATTAAATCACCCTTACCCCGTAATCCTGTGTCTGCTTTAAATGACTCGAATTGGGAAATTGCTATGACCGATGAATATAATGCTTTTATTGATAATAAGACATGGGAGTTGGTGCCCCGTCCATCTGGTGTTAACATTATTCGGTCTATTTGGATTTTTTTCTCATAAGGACAATTCTAACGATTCTTTTGTGCGGCATAAGGCTCGTCTTAGTGGCGATGGTAAGACTCAACATGTTGATGTGGATTGTGGTGAGATGTTTAGTCCGGTGGTCAAGTCGGGTACCATTCACACTGTGCTCAGGTTGGCTCTTTCGAAAGTATGGCTCATTCATCAGTTAGATGTGAAGAATTTTTTCTTACACAGTGATCTCAAGGAGACGGTCTATATGCATCAGCCCTTGGGGTTTAGGGATCCCAAACATCCTCACCATGTCTGTTTATTGAATAAGTTTTTATATGGGCTTAAGTAGTCTTCACGGGCTTGGTATAAGAGGTTTACAGACTATGTTTTGACTATTGGGTTCTCTCACAATAGGTCTGATAATTCATTATTCATATATCGTCGTGGTTCTTCATTCACTTATATACTATTGTATGTGGATAATATTATCTTGACTACCTCTTCTGATGCATTACGCCATTCTATCATGACAATGATCAGTTCTGAGTTTGCTATGAAAGACTTGGGGACCTTGAGTTATTTTTTTGGGATTGCTGTCACTCGTCATGCAGGTGGGTTATTCTTATCCCAGAGGAAGTATGCAGCCGAGATCATCGAGAGGGCTGGGATGTCATCATGTAAGTCCACTTCCACTTCGGTTGATACTAAACCCAAGTTGGGTGCTACGGCTGGCTCACCTTATAAGGATCCGACCCGCGTTCGCAGTCTTGCAAGGGCCCTTCAGTATCTTACGTGCACGAGACCAGATATTACGTATGTCGTTCAGCAGATGTGTTTGTTTATGCATGATCCCAGGGTTGAGCACATGAATGCACTCAAACGCATTATTCGGTACATCCAGGGGACACTTGACTATGGCTTACATTTATATCATTCGTCGACATCTACACTCATCTCGTATACATATGCTGATTGGGGTAGCTGTCCAAACACCAGACGGTCTACGTTTGGCTATTGTATTTTTCTTGGTAATAACTTGGTCTCATGGTCTACCAAACATCAGTCGACATTGTCCCGCTCGAGTGCAGAGGTCGAGTATCGAGGGGTAGCCAAAGTGGTCTCTGAATCATGTTGGTTACGTAATCTTCTTTTACAGCTGTATTGTCTTATTCAGAAGGCTACCTTGGTGTATAATGATAATGTTAGTGTCATCTATCTTTCTGATAATCTGGTTCAGCACCGGCGCACTAAACATATCGAGATGGACATTCATTTTGTTCGCGAAAAGGTAGCTCGAGGACAAGTTCGCGTCTGTCATGTGCCTTTCAGGTATCAAATTGCAGACATCTTTACAAAGGGTCTTCCCTCGGTCCTTTTTGAAGATTTTAGGGACAGTCTCATCGTACGAAGACCGTCCGCTATGACTGTGTGAGTATGCTAAACAAGGTATATACGTGTTTGACCGTGATTTACACTTACCATATACATGGTGTGTATCACGGTTGTGTGTGATGATTTAGGGTAGAATAATTTGTAATTATTTGTATTGTACACTTACCATAATTGTATAGTTAGTCTCCAAAAGAATACGGTTTTAGGAGTAGAATAGGAATAGGATTTTCCTATTATGAAAATATGTAAATTGTATATATTGTCTTTCAATTAATGAAAATAATTAAGGAATTATTTCTTTCATTGTGGATCAAAAGAATAGGGTGGTATGAATTAATGTAATGGGTCATCATTAATAGCAAAGGTAAGACTCAAGAAGCCCAACTCTTCAAAATAGTAGCTCCAGATGTTGGAAATTTGCCTTTGATGGCTATTGTGTCCACCCATCTTTAATGACTTAAACACTAGGGTTCCGTATGTTGGAGACTTTGGTTCTTCACACGTGCAAGATCTACTAAGTGAGTAGATGACCGTAAGGCCAAAGATCGTCAAATTTCGTTAAGAAATGAAAGAGATACTAGTCCACAAAGTAAGGTGTTTGAGGCATGAAAAATATGGTGTGGAACAAATCTCCCTCGTCGGTGGGGAAAGGAAGAATTGTTCATTTTATAAGCTTAAAAAATGGATAAGGGTTTGGGACCCCAAAGGGTAACCCATGTGTTTGAAGGAGGGATGAACTAGGTGTGCTTGGGTTCGAGGCTAAGCCCACACGCGCGCCGCCACCGCCCATCCCGTCCGGGCTGGGTCTCGGGTCGTGAGCCTTGGGCTTCTGATATTATCTTTTTGGACCGAAATTGCTTAATATTTATAGTTTGGTCCCTGGAGTTTCAGGAAAGATAAAATTGGGAAGAGGTTACAGCGACGGAAGGTAGAAAGCCTTTTGGGTTGGTTTTGGAGCATTGAATCTCCATTACTTTGCACATGAAATGAATTCGGCCATTTATTTGGCTGAATGTAGCTCCTCACTAAGTGTCATTATATGGTTATTAAAAGTCATTAGTTGGCTAGTTGAGAAGTCACCCTCCTTACACTATAAATTGAGGCCTTTGGCTCAATTGTTAGAGACTTGAGAAAATTTCAGAAATCTTCATCTTCCTCTCTAGCATCATTTCATTACTCAAAGTTCTTCAAGAGTAACACTTGAGTTTTCTTTGCTAATTTGTTAAGTTGTTGTTTTATCTTGGGAGACTATTGCCCATAACGTAAGAGGATATATACGGGGCAATCTTGTCTTAAAGACAGAGTGTCATCACTCGACTCAGCGAAGTTTCAAAGTGGTTGTAATCGTTCTTATTTCCAGTTTGTTGTAATCATTAGTGGTTTATACTTTCTAGCTATTGTAATATTTACTTACTTCCCGTTTCCTGCAATTGTTGTAACCCACAAAAACTAGAGAATATTTGAGCAAAGAAGTAGTACTGTGGAAAAAATGGCTAAGGATCTTGCATATGTGTGTACAGTTCGAGCCCCTCCTGGGATGCAAAGACTAGTTCATAGCTTTCAATTTTAGCTAGCTGCTACTGATCCTTTAGGTGTTTTTCTGAGTTGAATATAGACCCTAGCAAGTTGTGTTGGCTTTGCTAATTTTATAACGTTTGCACTGGTAATTTAATGAAAAAAGTTGGTTACCAAAAAATAAAAGTATTTAAATTAAAAATATCCTTAAAAGTAGACAATTCCTAAAAAAACAAATAATACACCATATAATAACCATGCATACTATTCACCACATATAATCACCCCGACATTATCCACTAGTTTTGGTGAATTCTTGCTTCATTGTCCAGTGGCAGAGCCAGGAATTTGGCGAAGGGTGTGTAAATTTTCTTTTCACTTGTGTTAAGGGTGTGCAAAACTAAATATATACTCACAATAGATTATATTTAACATATGTACATATGTAATATTCCGTCGAAGGTGTGCACCTGACCACCCTTGGCATAAGGTGGCTCCACCCATGTCATTGTTAATAGGTTATTAGAGGTCAAAATTTTATATAAATTGATCGATATCTAATATTTAGGACTTTCAACAATGGGACACCATCTAAGAAAAAAATGTCACCTTCTACTTGCAAAAGCAGAAAAGTCTATGTCAAAGCTTATTAATAAATTGTCTAAAGCGTATACTTAACTTCAACTTGAACTTTCTATGCATATATATTAGTACTACTAGTTTTAGCTAAAAATCGTTAATTGAATAATTACGCGATGATCCATTGACTTTTCTTTTTCTAAGAGGCTAAAATATATGCGATAGTTCATAGGTTTTTTTTAAGCTAATACTATTTCATGTCATTCAGTAACACTTAGAAAGAAAAGAATTTATAGACCATCCCATAAAGCCTATTTTTTAAACTTGAGTAAGCCTACAAAACCTTTATTCATTGATTCAAGAAATATCAAAAGACATCCAATAAAAGCAAAAGGTGTTTGTAGAAGAACTACCAGTTTTGCCCCTTCCCAAATGCTTCACTTTATTTATTTTTTCCACCCGGTGTTCGGTACCGATTATATCCGAATTGGCGCAGCGTAGAGTCCATTCCTTGGGGAAGCGCTCCCTACAAGGATTTTTTCATACACAGGACTTGAACTTGAAACATCTGGTTAAGGGAGGAACAACTTCATCCACTGCACCACATCTTTTGTGGTCCCAAATGCTTCACTCGTTAAACGTTAACATCAAAATTTGCTCTTTGAGAGGTTATCAATGCATAATGATAAGACACTGTCTAATTCAGAATTTAAACGCTATGTATTATGAAGCGAAATAATAGTTTTTTTAAAATTATTTTTATTACATATGGGTTAGGGAAAAAGGAAATGGGGGGATTACAATGTAGAAATTCGAACTGTCACCAACAAGGTGAAAGTTTAAGTAACCAATCAATTAAGCTATTAGATTTAACGAAAGAAAAGCTTTTAAATTAATGTATATTCTTTTTTTCTTAAAAAAGTATGTATGGTATGGTTCTATATTTAACTTTATTCACGAAAAATAGATTTAACACTAGATTACGCTGGACCTGCAAATTACAAACAAAAAAAAAAAGGACACTCGTGGACAAAAAGGAAAACGATTTTGTTGCAATCCCAAATTCCAGAATACAAGTACTTTTGCTCTGCATTTTAAGTTTTTTTCTTTAGGCTAATCAAACCAGATGTGGATGTAATCTTATCGCATTAAGTTCATCTAAAGTGATTTCTTATAGCATTAAGTTCATCTAAAGTGATTACTTTCGAGGCATAATATAAATTTATATATAAAAAATTATTATAATTATAATAATAATAATTTGTAACTCTGAAATCATAACTTTTAAAATATAATAGATTCAACGGAAAAGGGGTAAAAAAATATCCTTAAATTATGTGAAATTAAATAAAAAGGACTTCCATTAATAGTTTGGTCCAAAAATTCCCCTATAGTTACTTAATTGGGTCAAAATGCCTCTTTTTTTTTAAATACATTCTTTTTCTAGAAAAATATAATTTTTAAAGATCGGATTTTAAAAGAAAAGAAACAAAAGAGGGGTTCTTTAAAAATAATATTTTTATTAGGAAAAGAATGTGTTTTAAAAAAAGAAATAATATGTTTATTAGGAAAAGGACATTTTGACCCAGTTAAGTAATTATAGGGGCATTTTTGGATTAAACTATTAATGAAAGACATTTTTATTTAATTTTATATAATTTAAGGGCAGTTTTGACCCTTTTGCTTAAATTCAATACTAGAAGTCTAGAACCAATGTTAAACCATAAAGTTAGAATCTAGAATTAAATCATACCTTATGTTTGTCTTAACTCTTTAATCAGCGCGTATTACTTATTTACCCCGCTCCTCAATTATATTCTGTTTCCTATGCTACCGAGGTGTAGATTGATCCTAAATTTGGCCAACTGCACCTGTTGGCAAAGTGACTGTCTCTTTTCAGTGGGACAAGAAACAAAACAGCTCCATATTTTCCTTGCTCCAAAAGGTGGAATCTCCCACCCCAGGAGCCCCCACACCCCAGTCCGACAGGTCTGTGAATGAGGTAAATCATGGTGACTCAATTGATTTCAAAGGTTAGACCACTACCACGCTGCGCACAAGGGGCCCTCCTTTATTTCAAAAAGAAACCCCCACACTGCCGCTGACGGGATTCGATCATTGGTCTTTGCTGCAAATATCTCCCTTGAAACCAATTGAGTTGTCCAAGCTTTTCCATATCTTATAAGTACTACTTTTCTAGACTTTGTGGGAGGAAAGCTACTTACTCTTGACTAATAACAAACATATAAGATAGATTATACCCTTTTATTTGGTGTAGACATACAGGTCCAAGGTCAATATTTGAGACTCTTGTATGAATAAACATTGAGTTTAAGCTATATATATCATTGGTTTAAGAATGTTTTCCATTATTAAGTAAATTTTACTTGTTAGTAACAGATAATTTATATTATTTTTAAGATTATAAATATTGTATTATGAGAAAGCTATTTATTGGGTGACTTGATAATGTAAAATTTTTTATACGCTAATGTTGTATATAATTTAAAGGTATAATACATCGACAATCTTTAAACTTGTCATTAAATTTTTATTTAGACATTCGAACTATGACTTGTTCTAATTGAGCACCTAAACATATGATAAATTGTTCCTATTAAACACTTTCGGGTCATATATATTTTGAAGAAAAAGAATTGTGCATGTTCGATCACAAACATTCATTACGTAGATAAGTTAATCATATATGAATTATGTCTCCTCTTCCTTAATATTAGGAACAATTTCACAAATTCCCCTTCAGGTTTAACTTCCTAACACTAACCTCTCTTGTGGTTAGTGATATTATGCTTATCTCCCATATTAATTAATTTGTTATAATAATTATTTTAACTATTAATCATTACTGTAATTTATAATAGATCGATTTAGTAAATTTGGTAAGTAATCTACTATAATATCTTAAATTATATTAAGTATAAATGGTTTCTTATATTATGTACACTGGATATATTGTTGTTGTTGTTTTCTTACTATATCAATATATAAATTTGAATCTATATAATATTTACAATCACTTTGAAGCATTTAATTTTAGCTCTAGTTCTAGTTCATGCTAATGCACGTACGCAAATTTCCGCAGCCTCTGATGATGACCTTTTATATTGGCACCCAACAAAAGGAAGCCAACATGTAAAACCGACATCATATTGTAAAGTTAAGCTTCAGTTGATTGTCTGTTCGTTAGGCTGTCTTCTTTTGTCTGACAAAACAAAAGAAATATGAAAATTAATTGCAGAAACGCGTAATGTTTTTCGTCATTATTATTTTCAGCCATCATTCGTGAAAGTCTTCCTTTTTTTTTCTGCGTTAAGATAGTAATAATCTAAGTGTCATAAAAAACATGGACAAAGCAAACCTCAAAAGCCGATAAATTAAATCAGTTAATAAAAGAAAAGAAATATTAAAATGATATATAAATTCAATATAATTTGATCAATCCACTTACATACGCATGCAGAAATGAGCAATCCATAAAAAAAATATAAAATATCAAGAGAAATAATATCACAAAATTCACTTAGAAAAAAAGGTTCAAATAATTGTTACGGTAACACTTGTGTCTCACATATCCTCCCTGATTCTAAATAAGATTATTAAAGTCCTTAGGTCTACATTGTGGATGACATATCCTCCCTGATTCTAAATAAGATTATTAAAGTCCTTAGGTCTACATTGTGGATGTTGCCAAGTGAGAAAGAATCCAAAACTTTTATTTTCTAAAAAAAGAATTAGCCAAATAGAAAAAAAATTATATTTTTCTTTTGAAAAATTAATTATGATAAAACAAAATCAGAACAAACACTTAACAATGTTGTTCATCTTTTCGTTTGTCTTTCATTATTAGTCAACATTTTTTTACTTTACTCCTAATTAGGTTTGACATGCAAGTAGGAATAATAGATTGTTTACATCATTGTAATGATAGAATGCCTTTTCACTAAAGTAAAATATACTACTATTACTTTATTGTTGCAAAAGTCGAACTAACTACTATAAATGTAGTCAACTAACTAGAATGCCATTCTCACCAGTCGACACCAATTAATCCATTAGGGGTCGTTTGGTCTATCTATTCTAAAAAATAACCACTGCATAAGATTTTGTATACTTAATATTCTGGATTACAGTTACTCAAATGAAGTTATAGCTAGGGGGAACTTGTATGTTATTGTAAAGCGAGATAAAATGTTTATTATAGAATAAAAATATCATACATTAGCAATTAGAGTAACCAAAGAAATTTTTACTAAAGCAAGTACTGTATAAAACATTTACTCCCTCCATCCCAATTTTTACGATCTAGTTTGACTAGATGCGGGGTTTAAAAAATAAAGCAAGATTTTTGAATTTTGTGGTCTAAAACAAGTCAAAGATATTTGTGTGGTTATAAATCATCTTGTTAAACTTAAAAGATAAAGTTTAAAGTTAAATTGCTGTCAAATAAGAAAATGTGTCATTTTTTTTTTGGACTGATTGTGACAATGGGAGTAATGTTTTTTTAGTTATTTATATTTAGAACATAAAAAAACATTAAAGTAAGTTATATTTGCTAATTGCTTATGTTTAAAGACGGATCAACGATTTAAAATTTATTATGAGTTCTTACAATGAACTCACAATTTAATATTACTTTAATAAATGGGTTTACAATCAAATATTCATAGATATTTAGTATATATATATATATATATATAAATAAAAATTGGGTTCACATGAACCCAATCAAATCCCTAGATCCACCTTTGTTTAAAATAAAGGTTGTGACAATGTAGATTTTTAAAATAAAAGTTTTCTAACGTGGCATGTATGTAGTGGCAAAATGATGATGTGTGGCAATGACATGTCATGTTTCAGCGCCTAAAACTTAACTTTTCGTTGATTTATATTTTCTGGAAAACTAACACATTGTACTTTTGTGACTTTATTATTACAAATAGTTAGGTAAGCACTTTACTACGGTTACAAAAAATAGTAACTCAACGTTAATAAAGAATTAGTTCAGTAACCATCCGTGAAATTAACCATCATATTATCACCATTTATATATTATTAGTTAACACATGAATAATTTCTCTAGTGTTATTCCCTCTGACTACTATGTAATAAAATGGTTATTGTGATTACTACATTAGTCATTTCTCGAACATGGTCTCCAACTTTTCGTGTTTTGAAATGAATTGTTATACTGCATAACTCTTTTTTTTTAAAGTGTATATCCAATTTCCAAATTACTAAAGGAAAAACTACAAAGTCATGAAAGTCAAATTAAAAGAAAAGAAGACTATTGGAATATGAAACACTAATCAAGAGACACTTTGTTTTAAATTTAAAACTTATATCAAGGTCAATGGGATCAAAGTCAGTTCAGCAATTGTGGATTTGCTTGTCCCTATTTTAAATCAAATTAAAATAAAGTTCGTTCAAAAGCAAGTTTATGGAAGTTCTGCTTGTCCCTATTTTAACTTTTTGCTAGTTAATTAATGTTTTCAAATGTATTTAACTAATTGATTTGTCCATAAAGGACCGTGTGTATCATGGTCCGATAAAGGACCGTGTGTATCATGGTCTGATTTGAACTCAACAAAATATAATTCATGTATAATTGTAATTATGGTATTACTCTTGTGCTAGAAAAATGTATTAGAATTAGAATAGGAAAAAGTAGAATTATTTTCGTATATTGTCCATATTTAGGAATTGTATATTTGTATACAAGGACGTGTTGTAGGAGTAACCCATTACCTTCTGGTTGGAATTGTCACAACATGGGCATTCCCCTAAAGAAGCTAGAGCAAGGCCTAACTGAAAATGAAGCGAATTGTTGATTGTGTCATAAAGACCTTTATGTCCATGCCCTAATCGCCCCCCCGGAGGAATATGTGCATCTAAAAGATCATTCATACTGTGCCCAATCCCGAAATTGGTTCTATACATATGACCAACAACGAGAAAAATAAATGCAATAACTAAATGGTGATGGGCAATATCAATCAGCCATAAACTTTGCGTTTCCTCTCATTATCAATGAAAATAATCAAAGGATTATTTCTTTTATGGTATCAGAAGTCTATGTCTTCTACCGATTTCTCCTCTCTTCCGCTGCCTCAATTTTCATATTCCTTCTCGAAATTCGTGCATCTTACCTCCTCTCTTCCCAAATTTTCTTCCAAATCCCTCTTTCACCTATTGTTCTTTCGTTATGTCTACGTCAAAGGACATGTTTTATCCTACCCTTACTGTTTCCAACATCAAGAACCACATCTTTATTGTTCTTGAGATGGAAAACGTCATATATGCGATGTGGGCAGAATTATTCAAAATTCAAGCAATCTCACATCAAATACCCATCACATAATTCCTCCCGATGTCCCTACACCGACGGAGGATCCTCAGTTGTTGATCACTCTTGATGCTACCGTCATTCAGTGGATTTACTCTATTATTTCTACCGATCTTTTACAGACGATCATTGAACCGGATACTACATCTATGGCTACACGTAATAGATTGGGTTATATATTCCAAGATAACCAACATTCCCAAGTTATCACTCTTGAGCAGGAATTTTCACAAGTCAGCATGGAAAATTTCCCGAATGTTTCAGCTTATTGTAAACAGCTCAAGGAATTGGTGGACCAACTCCGTAACGTTGGAGCGCCTATTACCAATAATCATCTTGTTCTCTGAATGATTGCAAGCCTATCTGGGGCCTATAATGGCGTTGGGACTCTACTCCGACAAAGTAATCCGCTTCCCCCTTTTTATCAAGCCCGTTCGATGCTCACGTTAGAAGAAGCCGGCTTGGCAAAAAAGGCGGCTACCAGAGCAAGTTCCGTGGCGATGATGACTTCATCCGATAACTCACACGATTTTGTTGACAATTCGGGCCAAAACTACAACAACGGTAGAGGCAAGAAAGGTCAAAACTGTAAAAATAATGGCAAGGAATATGATAATGGGTTGTTTCGGAAATTTTGTGATGCTAGTGGCATAGTTTTTCATTTCTCTTGTCCTCATACGTCCTCACAAAATGGGAAAGTCGAACGAAAAATTTATACCATTAATAATATGGTTCGAATTTTATTGGTCCATGCTTTCGTACCCCCTTCCCTTTGGCATCATGCTCTATAAATGGCTACTTATCTCCTTAACATACTTCCTATCAAAGGGTTGGCATATGCATCTCCTCTTAAAATCCTCTTTAATAAGAATCCTTTGTATTCACATCTTAGGGTCTTTGGGTGTCAAAGATATTCACTATTTCCGTCAACTACAATTAACAAACTTCAAGCCCGTTCTACCGCTTGTGTGTTTTTGGGTTATCCATCTAATCATTGTGGTTATAAATATTTTAATTTATCATCTAATCAAATCATAATTAGTCGCCATGTTATTTTTTATGAAACTCAATTTTTGTTTGCTAAAGTGAGTAGTCCCGTGCCTAGTTCGTATAATTTTTTAGATGACGAAGTCTCACCGAACATTATGCACCACTTAATGGGCCGATCTAGTAACCACGAAACGCCACCAGGCCCACTGCCTGTTGGCCCGCCATAACCCACTGCCTCTGCCCCAGTTTCTACTGTTGGGCCGATCGACCAGCCCATTGCTGAGACTGCTTCTGCCTCATTTTCTGCTCCAGTCCCACCTTCGGTTTCCAATTTTGGGCCAGCAGGCCCACTGCTTGCTAGCCAGTCTATCACCCATTCGACCTTTCCCCAAAATCCACCCAATTCTTCCCCGACACACAAACCTGTTACTCGTAGTCAACGGGGTATTTTTAAATCAAAAAGACATTTTAATCTTAATTCTAATGTTCTTAAATCTTCACTACCCCATAACCCAGTGTCTGCACTAAATGACTCGAATTGGAAATTGGCTATGAACGACGAATATAATGCTCTTATTGAGAATAAGACGTGGGAATTGGTACCCCGTCCTTCTGGTGTTAATATTATTCGCTCTATGTGGATTTTTACTCATAAAGATAATTCTGATGGTTCCTTTTTGAAATATAAAGCTCAGCTTGTAAGTGATGGTAAAACTCAACAAGTTGGCGTGGATTGTGGTGAGACGTTTAGTCCGATGGTCAAACTGGCTACCATTCACACTGTTCTCAGTTTGGCTCTTTCGAAAGCATGGCACATTCATTAGCTAGATATGAAGAATGCTTTCTTACATGGTGATCTTAAGGAGACAGTTTACATGCATCAGCCCTGGATTTTTGAGACCTCACATATCCTAATCATGTTTGTTTATTAAAGAAGTCCATGTATGGGCTTAAGCAGGCCCCATGGCCCTGGTATAAGCGATTTGCAGACTATGTATCTACTATTGGGTTTTCTCACAGCCGGTCTGATAATTCTTTGTTCATCTATCGTCGTGGTACTTCCTTGGCATATATTCTATTGTATGTGGATGATATTATCTTGACAATTTCTTCTAATGATTTATGTCGGTCTATCATGACACTACTCAGTTCTGAGTTTGCTATAAAAGACTTGGGGTCATTGAGTTACTTCTTAGGGATTGATGTCACTCGTCATACAAGTGGGTTGTTCTTATCCCAATGAAATATGCCGCTGAGATAATTGAGCGAGCTGGTATGTCCTCGTGTAAGTCTACTTCTACTCCATTTGATACCGAATCTAATCTGGGTGTTGCGGCTGACTCCCCTTATGAGGATCCTACTCACTATCGCAGTATTGCTGGAGCTCTTCAGTATCTTACTTTCGCGCGACTGGATATTACGTATGTCGTACAGCAGGTGTGTTTATGCATGATCCTCGGGTTGAGTACATGAATGCGCTCAAACGCATTATTCGATATATCCAAGGTACACTTGACTATGGTTCGCATCTATATCCATCATCAGCCTCTACATTTGTCTCGTATACCAATGTTGATTGGGTGGTGTCCGGACACCAGACACTCTACGTTGGATACTATATGTTTCTTGGAGATAACTTGGTCTCATGGTCTACAAAACGCCAGTCTACTTTATCACGATCCAGTGCGGAGGCCGAGTATCGAGGGGTAGTCAATGTGGTGCCTGAGTCATGTTGACTACATAATCTTCTACTAGAGCTATATTACCATATTCAGAAATCTACCTTGGTGTACTGTGATAATGTGAGTGCAGTCTATCTTTCTGGAAATTCGGTCCAACATCAGCGCACTAAACATATCGAGATGGACATACACTTTGTTCGAGAAAAGGTAGCTCGTGGACAAGTACGCGTCCTCCATGTCCCTTCGCGATATCATATTGCAGACATATTTACTAAGGGTCTTCCCTTGGTTCTATTTGAAGATTTTAGGGATAGTGTCAGCGTACGTCAACCGCCCGCTATGACTGCAGGGGTGTAAAGGACCGTGTGTATCATGGTCCGATTTGGACTCAACAAAATGCAATTCATGTATAATTGCAATTATGGTGTTTGTCTTGTACTAGAAAAATGTATTAGAATTATAATAGGAAAAGGTATAATTATTTTCCTATATTATCCATATTTAGAAATTGTATATTTATATATATATATATATCTCTCATTATCAATTAAAATAATCAATGAATTATTTCTTTCAGTCCATTTATCATAAAAAAGTGTAAATTACTATAGAAAGGCATTACATAATAGTTAGGGTAATGGATAATTTTATCTTTTGTCAACTATGTATAATGGAAAAATGTATATACAATGTTTCTGACCAACCCTTGTTCTTTTCCTTCTTTTACGTACGAAATTTCAACCTTATGGATCTATTAAATTTGGAAAGTAGGCTTGTCGGGAGACTAAAAGCCCGTTTCGATTAGTTGATTGTAAGTAGTTGATAAATTTGAAGTGCTGAAAAATATTTTTAAATGTTGAAATTGATTGTATAAATAAGAAATTATATATTTGAATAAAAGTGTTGAAACTGATAATAAGCAATTAATTTACCATTTTAAAAAGTGTTGAGAAGTTATTCTTTTGCTAAATGACTAAAATATCCTTAAAGGTCTTACAAGAGGTTATAGATTAAAATTATCTTGAAAATGAGGAATTACAAATATGGAATTAAGAGAAAGATAGAAATTATTTTTGGGGAAAGTATTTTATGAACCAAATAATATTACTATCAAGGATAACATAATAAAAGTTTTGACCAAATTAAAAGTACTTATAAGTTGAACAGTCATAAGTTGGAGATCAACTTATGTTTTTGACGAATTTTAGCTTATAAGCACTTGACTTCTAAGCAATTTGGACGTTTACTGTTAAAGAATGAAAAAAGTACCACATCGATGGTTAATGAAATGGATGGTTTTCTTATATGGACTTGAGCAATCCTTCCCTCGTAAGCTAGTTTTTGGGATTGAGTTAGGCCTAAGATTCATTCTTTACCTGGTATCAGAGCAGGACTCATCTTACCCGATGTTGGGTCCCCAAATTATATTGCCCACACACCAGATATACAGCCCTGGGCGTGAGGTGAGTTGTTAAAGAACGAAAAAAGTATGAAAAAAGTAACACCGCTGGTTAATGAGATAATGATCTTTTATGAATTTGGGCAGTCCTCCCTTCATAAGCTAGCTCTAGCTTTTGGGATTGAGGTAGACCAGAGATTCATTCTTTACATTTACCAAACATATAAATAAACTAAAAGATGCTTATAAGTCAATTTGATCAGCTTATAAGATTAGGCGAACACTCTCTAACACACATAATTCTTAATTCTTTTTTAGATAATGATGTTGTATGGTTTTGTTGGGTTCAAAACAAATAAGTAAGGCACAACGGAAGTTTAAAAATTTATTTCTTACTTACCCCAACAACATTTCTGGTATGGTTATAACTTATACAAAAATCAAACCTGTAACATAAAGCATAAAACTTACAGGTTATAGTATTTGTAGTCTTTATCTACTATAAGGTGGACACGCAGTTGCCCTTCCGATTGCAAGCTCCAAGCTTCAATGTATTTCTTGTTCGGAAAGCTAGGAAATCCGGCAGAGGTTTGAGAGAGTTTTAATTCTAAATCTCTAAGGCTTAGAATGATAATCAGAAATTGGTGTGTGAAT
Source organism: Anisodus acutangulus (assembly GCA_029783415.1). Lineage (NCBI taxonomy): Eukaryota > Viridiplantae > Streptophyta > Magnoliopsida > Solanales > Solanaceae > Anisodus > Anisodus acutangulus. The sequence continues at coordinate 40,612,972 of CM056506.1, read as the reverse complement.
AATGAAAAGAATGCCACTATTTATAGGTGAAAATTATGTCAAAACCAGATTAGGGTTTGACCTTGGGCCAGGCCCAAAAATTGAGGCAGAGGCGTCGCGGCCCTAGGGTATGGGCTAGGGATGGCAACGGATAGGATCTGGACTGGATCCTACTAGATCCAGATCCATTTTTCATACCTGGACCCAGATCCGGATCTAGTTCCATCGGGTCCATAAAAGTCAGATCTAAATCCGGATCCACCGGGTCCACGGATCGAATCTGGAACTACATGTAAAAAATTTTGCCTTGCTAAGAATTTTTTTTTGAACTGACAAATGATTTTTACTTATCTAACAGTTTACAGTGTTTCAATTTTGAAATGTTCATATGAGATATTTTGTTCGTTGTCTCGTTTTGATTGTAAGCTATTAATTGAAAATGTTGGACAATGACAATAGTTTTAGAAAATACTTATAAAATTACATTCTAGGTTATGAATATATTTAATAAAAAATGGATCCACGAGTCGGATCTGGACCGGATACGAATCTCAAATACAAGATCCATATCTGATCCATCAACAATGGATCCAAGTCCGATCCGGATCCGTCGGGTCCAAATTTTGAAGATCCATATCCTATAAAACGGATCTGGATCCACCGAATCCGGACCAGGTCTAGGATCCACTGCCATCTCTAGTATGGGCGCTGCGGCGTTAGACGTGCTCCTGCACTGTCTCGATTTATTTTTTGTGCATTCTTAATTAAATCCAAAATCCAATTTTGACTTAATTAAAATAATTATTATTCATTTAAATATCTCAATTCTAAATCGAATAACTAATTACTCTCTCAATACATCCTTAGATCGAAAGGACAATCGACATAGTGTGACCCTACAGGCCTTCACATATCGACATTATTCAAATTAAGATCTACGCGGAACTCCTAGACAGCGCCGCAAGACGAACTCAATATGTGAAGTACGTTTACACGAATCCAGTAAACTTAACCTTTAAGTGGTAAGATAAAATTCTTTCATTCATGACACACCCGATCAAGTTTAGAATTTGTCAAGTGTCTATCCAAATGGCTTAATCATTGTTTCTCATCTATATTAGTTGACGACTAGACTATATTCTAAATATGTCTATTGTTTTGGCCAACGACTTAGTCAACCTAATATCACTGAGAATTCGAGTGTTCTCTCGAATATACATTCGAGGAATGAATCCTAATCTTGGCTCAACTACCACCTTTAATCCATATCGTAATGTACCCAATACAAGCCGTATCTCAACCTATAAGGCATTTGAACTTAGGACGGGATCAAAGTACATTACTTTGTAAACAAGGCGCGTACTAACCTCAAGTCAAAGGACTTCTATCTCCCACACGTTGATCATACTTTAGACAAGTATAACAAATAGTATATCAGCAGGGTATACCAATACTTCCAAAGTATCCATGTATCCATCACGAGTAGCCATTACTCGTAGCAGGTGAGACATACTACATCCTCTAAGGATGTGATGCAGACCACATGTCGACTTATCACATATCATCGATATCCCATTCTCGATGATCATTAGTCGAGGTTATTTTAAGAGTCACGCTCTATCATGAATATCTCACTCTATTAATGATAACGTAAGCTCAAGGGATGCACATTAATGAATAATTATAAACAAAATCAAATAATAATTCAATAATCGCAAATGCCATAAATATTAATTTTATTAATAATACGAATGTGTTCAAGTACATTTGTCCCTAATAATGATTGTCTCTAGTACATACATACTTTCAATCTCCCACTTGGCCTAGAGCCAATCTCCGATGTATCTAATACCCATGTTTTCAAAATGACCATTATGTTTAACTAAGCTTAATGATTTAGTAAACTGGTCAGCTAGATTATCATCTGTGGGAACATAATCTAATCTAATCTCTTCAGTCTCCACCATCTCCCTGAGTATGTGGTACTTTCTTGGTACATGCTTGTTTCTGTTGGTTGATCTTGGTTCCTTAGTTTGCGCAACCGCACCAGTGTTGTCACAGTAAACCATTATTGGACAAGTGGCACTTGGAACAACCCCTAGTTCCTTCAGGAACTCAGATATCGCGACAACTTCTTTACCAACTTCCGATCCAGCAATGTACTCAGCTTTTGTTGTCGAATCAGCAGTTGTAGCTTTCTTGGAACTTTTCCAACTCACTATTCCGCCATTAAAAATGAAGGCATATCCAGACTGAGATTTGAAGTCATCAAGATCTGTCTGAAAGCTAGCATCAGTGTACCCAGTACATATCAGATTCTCTTGTCCACCATAGACTAAGAAATATTCTTTAGTTCGTCTAAGATACTTAAGAATACTCTTGACTGCTTTTCCAGTGTTCTTCCCCAGGATTCTGCTGGAATTTGCAAGTCATACTAAGTGCATGGGCCACATCTGGCCTCGTAAAGGTCATCGCATACATGATATCCTATAGCTGAAGCATATGGGATTCTTTTCATGCGTTTAAGTTCTGCAACAGTAGAAGGAATATCCTTCTTTGATAACTTGATCCCTTGACCCATATGAAGATTTCCCTTCTTGGAGTTTTTCATAGAGAATCGTCTTAGCACTTTGTCTATGTATGTGGACTGTGACAGCCCTAACAATCTATTAGGTCTATCTCTGTAGATCCTAATTCCAATAATGTAGCAGGCTTCACCCAAGTCCTTCATCATGAAGGTGCTGGATAACCATTCCTTGACTGATTGCATGAGAGTCTTATTATCTCTTATTATTAATATGTCATCTACATATATAACAATGAAAACAATATTCCCTTCCTTACGCTTACTATAAACGCAGGGATCTTCTTTGCTTCTAACAAAGTCAAACGATTTGACTGCTTTGTCAAAGAAAATATTCCAACTCCTTGAGGCTTGCTTAAGTCCATAAATGGACTTCTGTAGCTTGCATACTGCTTTGGGCTTAGTCTTGGATGTAAAGCCCTCAAGTTGTATCATAAACACCTCCTTAATTAAGTTACCATTGAGGAAAGCAGTTTTAACATCCATTTGCCAAATATCATAATCATAGTATGCGGCTATTGCAAGCAAAATTTGAATGGACTTAATCTTCGCAACAGGTGAAAATGTTTCATCATAATCGACCCCAGGCCGTTGATTATAACCTTTAGCCACCAATCTTGTCTTATAAGTCTGTACCTTGCCATATGCATCAATCTTCTTCTTGAAGACCCATTTGCATCCTATGGGTCTAACCTCTGTTGGAAAATCAACCAAGTTCCAAACTTGATTGATGTACATCAAGTCCATCTCAAATTTCATGGCCTTTTGCCATCTCTGTGAATCAATATCTAACATAGCTTCGTTGTAGGTTCATTGTCATCAGGAATATCTATATCATTGTGTGTTTCAATAAGGAGATTAAGTCTTTCAGGCGGATGATGAGTCCTAGTGGTCCTACGGAGTTAATTATTATGTGTTTCAGTGTTTGTTGTATTCTGATTGTGAGAAAGTGTTTGTGTGTTGGACAATTCATCACCTTGAGAGCTTTCAGGAATGTCATTTTCATGTATTTCCTGAATGGAATGATGTACAACCATTGTATCATCTTCCATTGGTTGTGTATGAGAGCCTTGCATTTCTGCACTATCTCTCACAGCACTCCCATTGGCTGAAGGGCGTACTCTAAGTACCCAATCTTCACCAAATACTCCCACTGAATCCATGTCTAGGTCTTTTGACAATGGTTCAACTTCTGTGTTATCTTGTGGTTCTTGAATTTCTTCAAGTTTTATCTTATTGCAGCTCCGTTCCTTGTAGACATAGTCTTCTTCAAGGAAAGTTGCATTTCTGGAAACAATGACCTTATGTTCTCCACGTAGATAGAAGTAGTATCCCTTAGTTTCCTTTGGATACCCCACAAAATAATATTTCTCACTTTTAGATTCCAACTTGTCAGTAAGCATGTTCTTTACATATGCAGGGCACCCCCAGGGTCGCATGTGTTTAAGTGCTATCTTCTTGCCGTTCCATACCTCATATGGAGTTTTCTCTACTGACTTTGAAGGAACCCTGTTCAGAATATAAATTGAGCTTTGCAATGCATAGCCCCAAAGGTATGTTGGCAGAGCTGAGAAACTCATCATAGATCTAACCATATCTAATAGGGTTTGATTTCTTCTTTCAGCAACACCATTCATCTGTGGCGTTTCAGGAGGTGTCCATTGTGATTGGACTCCATGAAGCTTCAAATAATCTAGAAATTCTTTACTTAAGTATTCACCTCCTCGATCCGATCGAAGTGTCTTGATACTTGTTTCAAGTTGCTTCTCTACTTCTGACTTATACTCCTTGAATTTCTCAAAGGCTTCAGACTTATGTTTCATAAGATATACATGCCCAAACCTTATGAAATCGTCTGTAAAAGTGATGAAGTAAGGGAAGTCTCCCTTAGCTTGAGTTGAAAATGGCCCACACATATCAGTATGGACCAACTCAAGTACCTCTTTGGCTCGTACCCCTTTCCCAGAAAGTGGTTTGTTTGTCATCGTTCCTCTTAAGCAAGATTCACAGTTACCATAGGACTCCAAGTCAAATGGTTCCAGGTAGTCTAACTTTCTTAATCTTGCTATCCTTGATTCGTTGAAGTGACCAAGTCTACAGTGCCATAAGTAGGTGGGTTTCTTGGATTACTTATCTTAGCTCGTTTGTTTTGCACATTGAAAATTTTACGACTACAGTTTAGAACAGACAAACCATCCACAAGTGGAGCATTTCCACAAACAAAACCATTAAAAGACAATATATAACTGTCATTGGCAATAAATGAGGAAAACCCCTCAATGTCTAACACTGGGACATAAATTATATTCCTCGTCAATGAGGGAACAAAATAACAATTATTCCGTTCTAAACAAAAGCCTGAAGGCAAATCTAGTCTATAAGTTCCCACGCGTTCAGCATCTACTCGTGCTCCATTTCCAACGCGCAGGTCTACCTCCCAAGGTCCAACCTTTCTGTTGTCAATCAGCCCCTGCACATTATTACAAATGTGTGAGCCACAAGAGGTATCTAATACCAGTAGTGAGAGTTACTTATAGACATATTTATTTCAATGACAAACATGCCTTGTCCAGTAGAGCCAGGAGCACCTAGTGTTTTGCCTTCTCCTGGAGCTGTGCAGTCCTTCTTCCAGTGCCCCTTTTTCTTGCAGTTGAGGCACACATCTGAATCTACCTTTTCTTTCTTCTGAACACCTCCTCTAGGTTTCATAACTGTAGGTGCAGCAACTGTCTTACCCTTCTTCTTCTGTATCTTCTTACCCTTGGGTTTGAACTTGCTAGAAGAGCCCACCATGAGCACAACTTTACCTTTAGAGGTAGATGATTCAAAGGTCTTTAACATGTTGTGAAGCTCTGGAAGACTTGCCTTGGTCCCATTCATGTTGAAGTTCACATTGAAATTCTCAAATGAACCAGGAAGTGAATTCAGGATCAAGTTGACAGAGACATTTATAGGCATCTTCGTTCCAATCGAAGACAACCTTTCTATTAACCCAATCATCTTCAGAACATGCGCTGACACTTGACCCCTATCGTTCAGCGTACACTTGAAATGGTCCCTCAGCAGTTCACACTCCATTGTTTGAGACTGTGAGTCATAGAGACTCTTCAAGTGTTCTAGCATCTTGTTGGGGCCCATGTTTTCATGTTGCCTCTGTAACTCTAAGGTCATGGAGGACAACATTACACATTATGTCGAGGTAGCATCGTCTAGATGTTTCTGATAACCTACCTTGTCAAATAGGGCATACTCAGCAGAATCTTCAGCGGGGACTGTGGGGAACATTGTGTCTAACACATACTCAATTCTCTCAAGTTTTAACACCAATCGCAGATTTCTTAACCAGTCAGGGTAATTTGATCCAGTCAACTTGTTTGTCTCGACCAATATTTTTAGTGATAGATTCGACATTTTATACGACTGAAGAAACAAATAGACTTGAAATTAAACTCTAATATAATTTCTATTGAACACATTCGTTAATTAATTAACATGGCATTTAGTTTAATTAGCGCCCATTATTTTAACATACTCTTCGACCCCATGGAAGAATACGGACTCATATCAAATATGGTCATAATGGGTCATGATCCAGGTTCATGTTATCTCCGCGTTTGCTGTGGCTGATAACTTCAACAGCACAACCTGGTAGGTCTCTAAACCAATTACAAACAATTTGTAATTCATGTTTGATCGAATGTTCTAAAAAATCGATCTGCGTCCCTCGGCTTGTCCGACACTGTGGCGCCAAGACAGCCTAGCAAGTCAACTCCGTTATGCAATTACAATTATGTATCTAAGTGAGTTTTGCCTTATAGAGCAAACACTGTGGTGTAAATACTCATGAAGGTTTATCACTCACTTCTACATTTAACATCCATCTATGAAAGAGTCTGAGTCCTCGTAGACTTAGAGCAAATGCTATGGTATAAATACTCATCTCGCCGAAAAGGATTTTGCACTACAATCAATTATAACGGACGACGTATTCATTTTAAATGAGACTTGTATTAAAATTTTATGAAACATTTTAATTCAGGGTTTAACCAAGATCAACTCTTTTACGCCATATCCAATGACATCTTAACATCATGCAAACTAATAACACATATAGTTGGGAACCGTCAACCCAATATGCATGATATAAAATGGTTTAATCAAATACTGGGCTCCGCCTGCCAAGACAGTTATAGCGGACGCTATTCTAGAAATATAAATGACAAATATTTTGACATTTAACACATAAACAGTATACTTAACAATTATATTGTATAATAATAATATTAGGTTAAACATTCTGAACTCTAAAATATTTTGTTTTGGACAGGTGGGGGGGGGGGGGTCGCAGAGCTAATCATTAGAGTCGCGGTTTCTGAAAAATGCATTAGCGTCGCAGCTCTCCACCATGGAGTCGCGGCGCTGCAAGGGCAGAAACATTTCTGCTTCTGCAATTGCATTAGCGTCGCGGTGCTCCACCATGGATCTGCGGCGCTGCAGAGGCAGAAACATTTCTCTTTCTGTAAATGCATTAGCGTCGCGACACTCCACCATAGAGTCGCGACGCCTATTGTCCAGTGAGTTCAAGTTTTGAAATGAGGCATTAGCGTCGCGACGCTCTACCATAGAGTCGTGGCGCCTCCTGAAACACTAACAAGCATCGCGGCTCCCTACCATAGAGTCGTGACGCCGATGTCCTGACAAATGTTTCTGTGTTGATTTTCAAAAAATCATTCAACCCCTAAATCCAATTTAGGGATCAATTCACAGGTCATTTATCATCACCCACCATTATCAATAACGCCCATATCGACCTCATCCGTTCTTACTCTTTCTTAGCCGTGCACCGTGCAATGAGTCGGACACCGCACTTTTGGCTTAGTTCGAGTTAGAGCGGAATGACTTCCTCGAGTTAGCGTAGGAGATAATTTAAGGTGATATCAAAAGGTCAACATTCGTTCAAGACATGTAGAATTTCAAGAAACATCATTTTAATCCAATTTTATGTTTAACTCATATTATTATGTCATTCAATTGTTATATAACCATTGAACCATCCTTGGCTCTGATACCACTGTAGGATTTTGTTGGGTTCAAAACACATAAGTAAGGCACAACGGGAGTTTAAAATTTTGTTTCTTACTTACCCCAATAACATTTCTGGTATGGTTATACAACAATCAAACCTATAACATAAAGCATAAAACTTACATGTTATAGTATTGGAGTCTTTATCTACTATACGGTGGATACGCAGTTTCCCTTCCGATTGCAAGCTCCAAGCTTCAATGTATTTCTTGTTTGGAAAGCTAGGACATCCGGCAGAGGTTCGAGAGAGTTTTAAATCTAAGTCTCTAAGGCTTAGAATGATAATCTGAAATTGGTGTATGAATAATGAAAAGAATGCCACTATTTATAGGTGAAAATTAGGTCAAAACCGGATTAGGGTTTGACCTTGGGACTGGCCCAAAAATTGAGGCAGAGGCGCCATGACGCTCTACGTGCTCCTACACTGTCTCGATTTATTTTCTACGCATTCTTAATTAAATCCAAAATCCAATTTTGACTTAATTAAAATACTCATTATTCATTTAAATATTTCGATTCTAAATCGAACATTTAATTACTCTCTGAATACATCCTTAGATCGAAAGGACAATCGACATAGTGTGACCCTACGGGCCTTCACATATCGACATTAATCAACTTAAGGTGTAGCGGAACTCTTTGATGACGTCGCAAGACGAACTCAATATGTGAAGTACGTTTACATGAATCCAATAAACTTAACCTTTATGTGGTAAGATAAAATCCTTTCATTCATGACACACCCGATCAAGCTAAGGATTTGTCAAGTGTCTATCCAAATGGCTTAATCATTGTATCTCATCTATATTAGTTGACGACTAGACCATATTCTAAATATGTCTATTGCGTTGGCCAACGAATTAGTCAACCTAATATCACTGAGAATTTGAGTGTTCTCTCGAATATACATTCGAGGAATGAATCCTAATCTTGGATCAACTACCACCTTTAATCCACATCGTAATGTACCCAATACAAGCCGTATCTCAACCTATAAGGCATTTGAGCTTAGGACGGGATAAAAGTACATTACTTTGTAGACAAGGCGCGTATTGACCTCAAGTCTAAGGACTTCTATCTCCCACACGCTGATCATACTTTAGACAAGTATAACAAATAGTATATCAGCAGGGTATACCAATACTTCCAAAGTATCCATGTGTCCATCACGAGTAGCCATTACTCGTAGCAGGTGAGACATGCTACATCCTCTAAGGATGTGATGCAGACCACATGTTGACTTATCACATATCATCGATATCCCATTCTAGATGATCATTAGTCGAGGCTATTTTAAGAGTCACGCTCTATTATCAATAGCTCACTTTATTAATGACAACGTAAGCTTAAGGGATGCATATTAATGAATAGTTATAAACAATCAAATAATAATTCAATAATCGCAAATGTCATAAATATTAATCTTATTAATAATACGAATGTGTTCAAGTATATTTGTCCCTAATAATGATTGTCTTTAAGATATACATACTTTCAGATGTGACATACTTATTTCAAAGATACTCTTTTAGTTGAACTAAAGGAAGAACAACTACCATAACTTTCGATTTCTTGTTCTATTTTTTCCGATTTCATAGTCAGTGATTTCCTACCACATCTAGAAGACTTGGAATTGGAAACAACAATAAGTTTGTCCAAATAGTGATTTTGGCATTGCCAAACATTCAAGATACAAAAAACCAGGGGGTGGCTTATATCAGTCTTCATTCGTAGTTGCCACTTTATAATTTTATCACAAAGAGTAAGGGGTCGTTTGATTCGAAAACAAATTATGCTGGGATAAGTTATGCAGGGATTACTTATGTTGGGATTAGTTATGTTGAGATTAGTTATCCTGAAATTATTTCTTATTGAATGGTTGATATGTTGTATTAAAAGTAACATGCATTGCATAATTTCTAAAAAGAAGTTTTTTTACAATCCTGAGATAACAATATTCCAAGATTAGTAACAAAACAAGGAATAAGAAATTGCTAATTTTTCATCTCAGGATTATTTTTACTTATCATTCGTACCAAACCAGCCCTAAATATTGATCTAATTGAAAGCATGGAATTGATTGGATTCTTGAAGTATTTTCACTTGGGCTACCATTAGATATTTGGGTCCATAAGTATTGCACTTCGGCTGCAGGTTTGATCCAGTTCAGATTGGCGCCTGAAAGGTGGAAAATAGCGTGGGTTGGCCATTTAATGTTTAGCTATCATTTTAAATGTTAAGCAAAAGTATACAATTTTCAGCTACAATAAATATCAAAAAGCTTTTTTTCCTTTGGTTTTCATTTCTTTTCTTATCTCCCTTTTTCTTCATCTCCTCATCTGGTGAAAAAAAGATGAAACCTTATTACGATACTAACAATAACCTTTTTCGATGCTTATTAATTTTTTTGCCTGAATTACATTCCAGTTTTAAAAAATCGTCCTTTATAGGTAAATAACCTATCGATGCATGATTATATAATATACTCTACCTAATTTTGGAACTGCATAACATGAAACAACTAAACAATATAAGGGTTTATATTTTCTTGTGATTTAATCATTTTGTACAGAGCAAAATTCATATAAGACAGTTGTACGAATTATAGTGAGACACGTGGAAATTGATGTCGAATCATGGTTCGGGTCAGCCTAAGACAGTTTACCGGTAGCATTCAAGTAGTACCGAGAACATCACATGTATGATTGGTACCAATGACTCAGAAGGGAGAAAGTAACCTTTTAATTCATAAAGGACGGTCGTTACTAAACCGATTGTACGTCTTCCAACAAAGCATTGATGAGATTTACTGAGACACGAATTGTCCAATCATTACAACATTCATTCGCTTGTATAAATAAGGGCACATTTCGTGGGATGTGTACTCGGATATCTCATGTATAAATAGGACGCATTGGTCCATTGTAACACATTAGATTCTAACTATTACAAGACACTTACTTATATTCTCTCAATTTCTGTACTTGCATACAAGTTATCGTAACTTTGCCCAGAAGTTGTCACAAGGTATCGTAACTTTGCCCAGAAGTTGTCACAAGGTTCAGGCTAATCATTACTTTACTTTGTCTTATTATTGCTCATTTTTAGTATAATTCATCTGGAATCCTTATGTAACGTGTTACTTGAGATCCACGTGTCCTTGACCACGTACACAAATTAAACTGTACCATTTTACAGGTAAACCGTTTGGCGCCCACCGTCGGGCCTAGACAATTGTGGTGTCACAAGTGACCCCTCTACTAATCTATTTTTTTCTTTAAGTCATATTCTTTGTTCAGATTACACAGAAGACATGAATAGGAGAAAGTAGTCGCAACATCGGGGATAACATAAAAAATCTTGGGCCGAATGATTTGCCGATAGGAACCACGAGACCCGATGTTTATAGACGGAGCCACTTTTGGAGATGGACAGACTCGGCATAAGGATGTTCCCACTGACAAAACACCTGAAGAATATATATATATAATCTTCGAGCACAGAACGCTGCGATGAGTGCAGTTGGAGCGTCTGAAGCGGTTTCAAGAGGAGTTCATGTCCAAAAATGCCAGCAGTACTCCAATAGGGGAACTGGTGCCTCCACCAAATGCAAATGAAGAAATCGGTAATGATCACGGCAAATCAGGAAACAATGGTTCAGAGAGTGAAGCCACCCCTGAAAATTTATTTTAGGAATAGGTCTTGAAATTCATGAAGGACATGATGAGCTAAGTTGATACTAATGCAGAAAGGCTGAAAAAACTGCCCAGGAGTTCCGACGCCAATTCAGCCAAATACCGGGAGCCCTTCCTGTGGTTGATGGTCCGGAAGCAAAGAAATACATTCAGTTGGCATATAAGTCAGAGGTTGCACCCGAAATGATCCCCAAGAGGTTCAAAATTCCTTGTGTAGCCAAATAAGATGGAACTACTGATCCACATGAGCATATAATGGCCTATACAACGGCTGTGAAAGAAAATAATCTACGCGAACACGAAATAGAATGGGTTCTGATCAAAACGTTTTCTGAAACACTTGATAAGGGAGCTTTGACATGGTATTCACAACTCTCTAAGAATTCAATCGGTTCGTTCCCCCAACTCATCGACATGTTCATAAAGGCTCATGCAGGGACTCGGAAGGTGAAGACACATAAGGCGGATATCTTTCGCATTGCGCAAGGAGAAACAGAACTCCTTAGGGATTTTGTCATAAGGTTCCAAAAGGAGCGGATGCTGCTACCGCAATCTCGGATGAATGGGCTGCAAAGGCTTTCACAAAGGGTTTGAACCCTTTAAGTTCGGACACTTCCAAGAAGCTCAAGGAAAATCTCTTGGAATTTTAGGCCACAGCCTAGGAAGGCGTGCACAATCGGTATTAGTCCAAGATCCTGATTGAGGATGATATGCTTGGATCTAAAGATGAGAGTATCTTTGCAAAGTCTGATAAAGGAGCCAAAACCGATTGGAATTCCTCGAAGAACCGTTACCAACCTTATCCTACCCCCGAAAAGCAAGGAGGGGGACATGGTTTTCGCTCATTTGAAAAATCAAATAACAAATGAGGTTCTGGATGAAACAATCAAGGATTGGAGAATTTCGATGAAGATAACTCTTCCAAAGGTACCAGGTACCCGAAATTATCCGAGTATAACTTCAAAATAAACAAAGAGCAAATGGTGGTGGTGCTGAGAACTCACCCGAAATCACGTCTGCTAAAACTATTGCAATCAGATCATCGCAAAAGAGACCAGTCAATTTAGTGCAATTTCCACGGCACACAAGGACATAAAATTGTGGATTGCAGACATTTACGAGAAGAGGTGGCAGGAATGCTAAGCAGGGGACACCTCTGAGAATATTTAAGCGAGAGAGCTCACAATAATTATGAGCGAGGACCTCCCGTCGAAGGTAAACCAAATTCAGTTGAACCACCTCATGTTATAAATATGATCTATGGTGGGTCGATGGTTGCCACTACGTCTTTCACTGCGGCTAAGAAGACGAAAATATTTGTAACCTGGGAGAAAACATTTTGGGAGATACCTGACAAACATATTATCACGTTCACTGAAGAAGATACCATCGGTGTGAGTTTACCTCACAATGATGCACTGGTGGTCACGATACCTATTGATTGCTTCCAGGTGAAGAGATTTCTAGTTGATCCCGGGAGCTCAGCTAATATAATCCGGCTAAAGGTGGTGGAAGAAATGAATGACATACAAGATAGTTTCGACCACCAGAAATCATATTTTAATAACAAAATGAGAATTAGATCTACTGGTGGACGCGGTGGGAGTTATTAAGTTGACAAAATTCTATGTCCTCAATGGGGACATGAGGTATAAGGAAATATCTAAAAGACCATGGATACATGATATGAAGGCAGTCCCGTCAATACTTTATCTGTTGGTGAAATTCCGTACACTAGAGGGGATTCAGCAAATCCGGGGTGAACAACCCGCTGCAAGGGAAATGTACTCCATAGAGGAACCGGATGAGGCGGTAGACCCTAAATAATAATTACAGAAAGCGGAGCTGGTGCCAGAAGATGTTCACCAGGTTCCTCCGGTGGAACCAGAGTCAACTTATCCAGAGGAGTTTTCATATCGGTACCAAATACCCAGATACTTTCATATACCGGATGAATCAGATGCCACGAAGTCCACTATAGAGGAACTGGAGCAGATTGCACTACATCCGAAAATCCCCAATAGGAAGGTATAGTGGGGCACTGGGTTAACCCCGGGGCTCAGGGATTTAATTCTTAAATATCTTATATCTAACGTTGATTTCTTTTCATGGTCTCATAAAGATATGACAGGCATCACTCCAGAAGTCACAACTCATAAGTTGTGTCTAGATCTCAGTTTCCCTCCGGTGCGGTAGAAAAAACGGCTGATAGCCGAACTCCACAATAGGTTTATTAAAGAAGAGGTAGCTAGATTACTCAATATAGGGTCAATATGGGCAGTAAATATCCAGAATGGTTAACAAACGTAGTCGTAGTACCCAAAAAGGGAAACAAATTTAGAATGTGCATTAATTATAAGGATTTGAATAAAGTATGTCCTAAAGACTCATTTCGCTGCCAAACATAGATCAAATGATCGATGTTACGTCCGAACATGAGATCATGAGTTTTATCGATGCGTACTCCGGGTATAACCAAATAAGAATGCATCCAGAGGACCAAGAAAAAATATCTTTTCTAACTACTTTCGATACTTATTGTTATAACGTTATGCATTTTGGACTAAAGAATGTCGGAGTCACATATCAAAGGTTAGTATATAAAATTTTTGAAAAACAATGGAAGTATATATAGATGATATGCTTATTAAGAGTCTTCGTGCAGAAGACCATTGAAGTCATTTGCAGGAAACCTTTGAGGTGCTGAGGAAATACAATATGAAGCTAAACCCCAAGAAATGTGCTTTTGGAGTGGGCTTCAGAATATTTCTGGATTTCTTGGTTTCCCAAAGGGGGATCGAGATAAACCCTAACAAAATAAAGATTATCGAACACACTAGAAGATGTGAAAGTAGTACAATGGTTGATCGGGTGAGTGGCGACCTTAAGCAGGTTTATCTCTCGATCGTCAGAAAAATGCCACAGGTTCTTTTCATTTATGAAAAAGAATAACGACTTTATTTAGATGCCCGAATGCCAGCAGGCCTTACGGGACCTGAAAACTTACTTGTTCAGTCCCCGCTCATGTCAAATCCTAAAGATGGAGACCAACTATTGATATATTTGGTGGTCTCAGAGGTAGAGGTAAGTGCAATACTGATATGGGAGGGAAAATGTACACAATTTCCTGTCTATTACATAAGTAGAGTAATCTTAGGGGCCGAGACCTGGTACCTGTTACTCGAAAGATTGGCTTTTGTCTTTGTAATGTCATCGCGAAAGCTTCAACCATATTTTCAATGCCACCCAATTATCGTTGTAACTACATTTTCTCTTAAAAATGTGTTGTATAAGCCCAAGCTTTCCGGCGCTTGGCTAAATGGGTAGTGGAGCTAAGTGAATTTGACATTGAATATAGACCATGGACTGCAATAAAGTTGTACGTCCTTGCAGACTTTGTGGTTGATTTCAGTCCTAGAGTAACTCCTAGGTGGAAAAGGAGGCTATATTAGTCTTGGGGACTGCCCGAGGGATCTAGACACTTTATACAGATGGTGCCTCCAATGTCAAGAGGACCGGTCTGAGAGTGGTATTGCGAACTCCCACCGGTGAAATTTTAAGGCAAGCAATACATAGCCCTCCGTTGACTAACAATGAAGCAGAATATGAGGCTTTGGTTACAGGTTTAGAATTGGCCCGAGGTGTAGGCTCATAAATCTATAAAGTCAAGTGTGACTCACTGTTGGTAGTGAACTAAATCCACAGAGTGTTCGAAGCCAACGAAGAGTGCATGTCTAGATACCTTGAAAAGGCCCTGAAGATTTTATCTCGATTCCAAGAATGGACGGTGGTGCATATAACCTGGGATAAAAACATAGAAGCGGATGCACTTGCAAACTTAGGCTCCAACACGGAGGTTGAAGGTTCCAAAACCGAGTCGGTTGTTCAACTGTTGCATTCAGCACTGGATCTCATTGTATACGTCGAAGTAAATTAAACAAGCCTAACTTGGGACTGGAGAAATGAATTCTTGGACTATCTCGTGCACGGAAAGCTCCCAGAGGACCCAAAAGCATCCAGAGCTCTAAGGACCAAAGTTGCCTGATATTGTGTTGTAGACGGAAAACTTTATCGTAGGTGTTTCTATGGTCCCTTAGCCCGATGTGTAGGCCCCGATGAAGCTAATTACATAATAAGAAAAGTCCATGAAGACATTTTTGGAAACCATTCGAGAGTAGAATCCTTAATGAGGAAGCTCATGAAGGCCGGTTTTGCGCTGACACTTATCGCTCAAAAATGTTTGTAAAGAAATGCGATAAGTGTCTGCGCAAAACACAACTGTTACATCGACAAAGAGAGAACTTTATCCAGTGGTGTCCTCGTGGCCGTTCATGAAGTGGGGGGTGGATATTTATGGGACCCTTTCTAGTGTCACCAGGACAGGTATGCCAAATTATATTTATTACTGACTATTTCTCTAAGTGGGTTGAATCTGCATCTTACACAAAGATACGGGAGAAAGAGGTGAAGGACTTCATATGGAAGCATGTTATTTATCGTTTTGGCATCCCGAAGGAGATAGCTTGTGAAAATGGTCAGAATTTTATCGGAGTGAAGGTCATAGAGTTCCTAGATGGCTTAAATATCAAGCGAATCACCTCTACTCCCTATCATCCCAGTGGAAACGGACAAGCAAAGTCAACAAACAAGACTATAATCCAGAATTTGAAGAAGAAGCTAGAAGTTGCTAAAGAAAACTGGTCGTCTATGCTGCCGGAGATACTATGGGCATATCAAACCACGGAAAAATGAGTACCGGAGAAACTCATTTATTTCCTGGTCTACAGTGCAGAGGCCTTGATCCCGGTAGAAGTGGGAACTCCTAGCTTGAGATATCTCCGGGCTGATGATAAATCAAATGTAGAGTCAATATCCGCGCACCTGGATTTACTCGAATAGTGTCAAGAATGGAGCGTTACTACAACCAGTGCACAAATCTGTGACATTTCAAACTCGTGGACTTGGTACTCTAGATGGTAACTCAGAGTACCCGAGAGCATAACACGGGGAAACTAAGCGCAAACTGGGAAGGACCGTATACGCTCACCGGTACTGCTGGTAAAGGAGCTTATCAGCTAACAGATCAATAAGGTAGCAAACTTCCTAGTAATTGGAATGTAAGTCATTTGAAGAAGTATTATGTGTAGTAGGACAAAGTATGTGTTGCACTCTTTTTCCCTTCGTTCGATTTTTGTCCCAATTGGATTTTTTCGGCAAGGTTTTTAATGAGGCAGCACCATGAAATAAGCATCTTAATAATCTTATTACCGAAGAGAGCTATCCAGTATCCGAGTCTTCATAACAGGAACTCTCAGATACTGGGGGCCATATACATACACTCGGAATGAAGTGGAATTTTAGAAATTTTATGATATTTTATGGAATTTTGTGAAATTTTGCGCAAAGTCCCCGATACAGGGGACTGCCCGGATATTCAGATTGTATGTAACCAGACTGACCACACTAGATGACAATCGAATTATTTTTGCATTTGTCTTCACATTTGTAAGTCAAAGGAATCAACAAAAATATTCTTTTATGATTAATAAATCTTTGTCATCACGAGCATAAAAGCGTATGTTATTATCTTAAACATATCAAAACTGTCTTGCCATAATGAATAAGAGACGTCATATTCTACAACACCATTGAAAATAAGGGTCCTCTCTTATCAAACCTTAACAAAATGGTTAAGGTTCCTGATGCAAGAAGTTTCGGGGTTTTAAGTTGTTCGGAACCAAGTTAAGTCCGAAAACTAACTTTAAAGGCCATGAGAAGCCCCAATCAAAGATAAAAATAAAAATACATCTTTGGATTAAATTAAGGTTATCGGAAAGATTTTAAAACTTCTAAAGCTTAGCCTGTTCCAATAAAATGAACCTCAAAGTTAGGTTGTGATTCACAAAGCAAAGTAATAAAGTCTGTAACTAGTACTTGCTTTTGGAAATGAGTAATGGATGAAAATCTTGCGCGTAATTGCCGAAAAAAGGAAAATCCTTTTATCCATAATTTTTGGACTGAAAATAGCCCGGATGCAAAAGATACTAACCAGGCCTAAAAGTGACCCGATAATAAAAAACAAAAAGACAAAAATAAAAACTCGTGCAAAAGTTTACGACCTATCCGCTCCACGGTCCGCCGTAGGTGGTTCGAATGGTACCAACAAAATTATAACATCAAAAGATCAAGTGAGGGGTAGGGGGCTCATCATCTTCCACGTCTGAATTCTCTCTGTCTACGCAAAGGGCTTCCAAGGACAACTCAGCGTCAGTAAGATCAATCTCAGCATCCAGGATCTTAGAAGAAATATCGAAACCTGTCTTGCTGGCTTCCTCAAGAGCATCCACATGACTTTTCAAAATGGCCAAGTTCTTTCTAAGTCTCCATCTTTAGCATTTGGCTTTGAGTTCAATGATGGTGTGCTCGGAAACATGAACATATCCCTGAGATGCTGGATTTCCTCCTGTAATTTCTTTTCCTCACAAGAAGGACCCATTGCCTTAGCCAAATCTGCAGTGGAAAGAGCAGTAGCATGACCCTGAACAAAAAAGAAAAGGGGTTATGTCCAGCAGAGGAGTTCTTGAAAAGACAGTCAAGAGGAAGAGATATATCACCTGTAAGAACAAGTCTGCAAGGTGCATAAGTGATGCCTCTAAAGTAGCAGTGGGGGACTTCCAGAGGGAAGAAATGGATGTCCCAGCCCCAGTACCCGAAGTCGGAATTGAGTTTTACTTAGAGAAGTCAGCAGATGATCGGATGTCTCCATTTTCGTAGTGTCTTGAGGGGGACTCCCGAGGAAAGCGTAAGCATTGGTCATTTTTTTGTCTTCATCAATTTGAATGACACCCACTTTAGCCTCTGCTTGAAGCTCTTTCCAGTATTTAGTAAGCCGGTGAGGGTTCCTAACCCGGGAACCAATTCCTACCGAGGGCTTAGGAACTTCATCTTGAGTTTTCCGCTTACGGTTGCTAGAAGTAGATTGGAGAATGTTAGACAAAGCGGTTGTGCGGGATGACACCTTCTGAGCTAAATATTTTCTTGTCGGGAGCCCTGCAGGTTCAATGTTCGAAAGTACGGGATAAAAGTTGAAGGAAAGGGAAATTTAAGGGTTAACGTTTACCGTGGTATTTTCCCTTCCACCACTCGGAAGTTATACTTTTCCATGACCGAGTGATGGAAGGGGAAGCACTAAGAAGGTTGGCAACCCAGTCGAAAATCCCTTCAATCAATTGTGGCTCGACTAGCTGTGGAAACACAACGTTTGCGTAAGAAATGGTAGTTCCCTTAATTAACAAATGCAAGATTAACGGGTTCATAATTATGAATACTCACGAGTAGGGTTTCATTCCTCCGGGAAGGGGTCTACAGAAGGACGGTGAAGTTGGTCAGTCTTGATCAGTATAAACCAGGTTAGCCAACCTCGATCAAAATCATCCTCGACATTCACGACACTCTGGATACCACATGGTATAAGTGAATGATACCGGCCCGGTAAACACGAGGGCAGTAGAGAAGGAAAATATGACCAATAGTGAACGGGGGCGTTGGCACTATCTGCTAGCATCTTAATACAATAAACTAATCTCCAGATTTGTGGAGCAACTTGCCCTAAACATACTCTATATCGACAAATATCTTCAATAATCTGAGGTATAGGAAGTTTGAAGCCAATGGTGAAAGGGTATGTGTATGTCATAGAAAACCCTTCAACATGGTGATGTACTATGTCGGTAGGGTTAACTATTTTGATGACTGTGTCAAAGGTAAAGCCATAGTCTTTCATAACATCGGGGAGAATCTCAACAATAATCTTAGATTTAGATTTCTCTTAAAGTTGTTTTGAACCCGAAGGTCTCTTGAGAAATCAAATCCTGAAGTGAGGATTTCTGCAACGGTAGAACGCAAATCAATTTTTGAGTCATTGGGGAAATAGGTTCTTTCCCATGCCGATGTCTAGGGAAATAATTGTTATTACCAGAAGAATGTGAAGAAGAAGATTTGGAGGAAGACATTGTGGAAGGAAGTTTCAAGAAGGAATAAGAGATTATGTCGTAAAAGATTGCAGTTACCTTTTGTGTGAAGATTTAGACTTCTATTAATGGTAAAAGAATATAACGTTTGGAATGAAAAGACATGTATCATCATTGTCACAGTTCACAACGTTCAAGCGATTGGTCAGTTGCCACCGTTTCAGAAGTATTGAATGGATGTGACGCTTGAAATGACTTGTAGTGATTGCGTTACAAATTTCCCACCAAAGTGTGGGGAACTTGCAGGTCAGAATTTCAAATACACTTCCCGGGTGCACAATAGTTGCTCCCGGAAAGTGCGAGGACTGTCTGTACATGGCAAAATTCATATAAGACAGTTGTACGAATTATAGTGAGACACATCGCAATTGATTCGAATCATGGTATGGGTCAGCCTGAGACAGTTTACCAGTAGCATTCAAGTAGTACCGGGAACATCACATGCATGATTATTACCGGTGACTTAGAAGGGCGAAAGTAACCATTTAGTTCGTAACGGACGGTCATTACTAAACTGGTCGTACGTCTTCCAATAAAGCATTGATGGCATTTATTGAGACACTAATTATCCAATTATTACAATATTCATTCTCTTGTATTAATAAGGGTTTTGTGGTATGTGTACCCAAATAGCTCATGTATAAATAAGACGCATTGTTCCATTATAACACATCAAATTTTAACTACTACAAGACACTTACTTATATTCTCTCAATTTTTGTGCTTGCATACAACCTATAGTAACTTTGCCCAGAAGTTGTCACAAGGCTCAAGCTAATCATTACTTTACTTTGTCTTTTTAATACTCATTTTCAGTATAATTCATATAGAATCCTTATCTAATGGCTCACTTGAGATCCACGTGTCCTTGACCACTTATACAAATTCAAATGTATCGTTTCACGGGTAAACACGTTTGTTGCATGAAAAGCATAATTGAATATAGGAATGACATGGACCTTCTCAACCACCTTAATTGTATGCTTTGAGAAACTATATAGCAGTAATAGTATAAAACTCATGAAGTACAACAACATACCTAGTGTAGTTCATAAGTGGGTTCTGGGGAAGGTAAGATGTACACAGACCTTACCTCTACTTTTATAGGGTAGAGAGTTGTTTCCGGAAGACCCCCGACTCAAAAAAGAAGACATCAAAATAGCAAGATACAAAATAAATGCAGAAAAAAATATGATTAAACCTCAAATCACAAGAGACTACACGATAACTGAGTACTACTACTAACATAAAAATATGAGTAGGGGGCTATCTCCCCCCCCCCTAAGGGGTGTGACAACAGACAACTACCTACTAATCTTCTATCATAATCCTCGACATCCGTCCCTTCCTATCTAAGGTCATATCCTCAGTCAATGATGCAACTAATCCAGAAGAAGAATAAGACACAGTACGTGACGACAACGAAGAGATCAAAGGATCAATTTGAGAAGAAATGGGTGGAACAAAGTCATTCTAGTTCAATATTCGAATGATTAATCTCAAAAATGCAGATTCGTAAATTTCATGATGTGAATGTCATGAACATCATATAATACTAGTTTTAAGACATTGTGTCCTGAAGTTTAAAGCACTACAACAACTAATCATTAGGACATTGTGTCAAATTTAGGACACTCAACTCAAACTTCAATACACTTGACTCGAAATTAAGAACACCAAGTTCAAAGTTGGGGATATTCAGCTAGAACTTCAGGACGCTTAGTTTAAAATTCATAGTTGCATCTTTAAAGTTTGAACTCAAGGATAGTTGCGTTTTTAAAGTTTGAACTCAAGGATAGTTGCGTCTTTAAAGTTTGAACTCAAGGATAGTTGCATAAATATATCCAAGTTGTGATGGATCATCGTGGTAATGCTAATAATTAGAGTTTGCACACTTAGTTCATTCACTTTGTATAAGAAGGTGACATGTCGGTTAAAAAAGACTATTTATTTTTGAATTATTTTATTCTGCTTTATCCATCTCAATAGATTAATTATCTTCTCCATGCGATAAACATCATAAGTTAACACATTTGCTATGTCTTTTTTATTATTTTGGGAACGTTCCATTTTTGAATAATACGTAAACTATGTTTTAGAGACCTATATAGCAAAATACCAGAAAAAATATTTTAATCAAAGAAGAATATGTTATTTTTGAAATTTACATAATCTTGAATGTTATGCTTGCCATCCACCAAATATAGGTGTTGAACACTATTATATCTACTCATTGCAGTGTTTAAATTGCATATAGAACAAATATCGTCTTGAACTGACTGTTTCTAAGGTTGAACTTCAAAATTCAAATTTCAAGATGTATTCTTAAGTTTTGTCACGACCCAAAAATCTCATTGTGGCATGAGGGCACCTACCCTAACCCGTAGGCAAACCCTACTCATACAATATAAGAATATGCGGAAGTAAAAGCGGAAATATAAAGAAGTAGAAGAGAAGTAATTAACAAGTCTTAAATTAAATACATAGTCCGAAGTACAAAGCTCTGGTAGTCATGAGTACAAAGCTCTAATAACAGAATACAAGTCTAAATAGAAATAACAATACTGTCTGAATGTAAATGACAGAATCATAAAAATAGATAAAAGAGTTCCAGTACCGAGAATGCATCAGCGGCTCACCCTGAACTCTCCAAGTCTCCAAAGCTACAATCAAGATGCTCCGGTATCTCCTGTATCGGTCCTACACATAAAGTACAGCAACCGTAGAGTGAGTACGGAGAAATATGTGTACTCAACAGCATTGTCGATCGACCCTAGCTGTAACGGTAGCGAGGGTTGGTACTTTCTGATACCTCTCTACTAGTTAGTTACTTAAGCATAATACAAATCAGTTGACCAACCTAGCAGTAAGTCTATAGTTCGATAGTGTACAAGTACTCTTACATTCTCAAGTTTATGACAACGTTCAACCTAAATCCCATTCAGGGCGTCTAGACCCATCAAGATACTCCACTCAAGTCTCACAGTAAGGTTAAGTCTAAGCTATCAATATTCCTTGTACCAACCAAAGATCACAAGTATAACAGAATCCAACACTGAGCACCTACAACATCAATTACATGTCATTATAAATGAATGCAATGCAAGATGATATGTATGAATGCAAGTGGCCATATGTACCAGGTATACACACGGTGCTGCAGTAGCCATCATGTGACCATGGGGGACTCATGAGGTCCATATACTCATCTGATCCCATCAAATACCAGCTCGAGGGCTGAAGCGTCATAATCAGTCATTACCCTCGTATCATGTGCCATATACCATAATCGGCAAGCTGCTCTCAGCAATATATCAACAGTTCAATACCAAATATAGAATGTATGAATGATGTAGATATATGTACAACATGCAATCAACATAATCAATATTTATCAATTTTTATTCAAGTGTTTAGACGAGATATGGAGTGATGAATGCATGACAAGTCAAATCAAGAGTATCATTCAACATGGATACAAGCCCAAGTAAACAACAATCATACCAACCTAAGTGGATTTATGCACCGCGCCCGTGGCTCGAAAGCTAAACACACAAACTCCTTCACATGCATCAACTGATTAATTGATTATCCAATTAAGTTCACCGGTACCCATATTAGTGCTCTTCACCTCACTAATATAAGACTCCCAATTCCCCATTACTCCCCTTTAGTTTTTTAATAGCATACCAACACATATGTTACACTAGAGTCTAGAAAGTCTCAACTTGCCTGAATCAAAGTCGAAGAACTCACGCAGTAGTTTTTCCCTTCCTTTGAGCCTCCTCATGAGCTCACTCTGATAAATCATACCAATTAAATGAGATTACGGTATAACAATACCATCATCCCCAGGCTAAATTACAAAGAAACCCCGTGCCCACATTATCAAGACTCGAACTTTATTACCTGAATAGAGTCATAACATGCTAGATAGTCATAATCTCAAATTAATTGCATAACTAAACTCAAATGAATCCTTAATTCATTAATTGGCAAAAAGCCCAAATTCTAACCCTAGAATTTCCCCTAATTCCCAAAAGGGTTCAAATCATGCAATTGATCAAATTAATAACACCCACCGATATAATACAATACTAGTTTACAATACCAACAACAATAGATCAATAATCCACCCACAAATCCCACATTTCATCCTCTTATTCTCAATAAAGAGTTCATCTTATTTTCCCTAACTAAGAATCATGCTTAGGATATAAATTAACTAAAACACATTAATTAATGGAGGAAAGTTACCTTAGATGATCAAATTCCCTTGAATCTTCAAGAAATGTACTACACAAACTCTAGAACCAAGAGGAATATTTGGAGAATGAGAATAGAATTCTAGGTTTTCAATTCTTATATTCTGAACAGTGTTTCCGCTCCGGCATAAATGCTTCGGCGAAACCTTACCCGCTGAGGCGAATCCACTTAAAATCCGAACATTCGCTGGGGCGAAGGGAAATACCGTAGAGGCACACCCACCCTTGTGAGAAACATGTCCGCTGAGACGGATCCTCGGCTCATGGAAGAATCTCGCTTCGACGAGCTAAACCTCCTCTAAGGCGGACCTGCAGAAGTGGAAGGAAAGGTGCTGGGGCGAACACCAGAGACCAGAAATGCCCAAAAACTCTCCAACTCAGCGTCAACCACCCAAAAAACTCGCGGGACCTCTCGGACACAAACCAAACATGCATTCTTATCAGAAACCACATTCCATACCTGCTCGCGTACTCGAATTTCCCGAAAAATATCTCTAAGGCTCGGGTCCCCAAAACTCACCGGACTACCTCAAAAACCAAACTAAGGGCTCAACTAAGTCATAAATGTCATTCTAGAGCTAATGGAACTGACAAAACTACAAATGGAGCGTGTTTACCGAAAAGTCAACTATGAGTCAAATTCTTCTATTATCTTAACTTAGGATTTCTCAAATCTACCAAAATGGGTTAGAAACCTATACGGTCACCTCAAGAACCGTGTCACTCATTCCCGCAAGGCACAAGCAAGTAAACAAAGACTAAGAAAGGGTAAATTAAGGGTTTCTATGCAAAATAAGCAAAATAACTTTTTGAATCGTTATAAGTTTAAACTTTAATATTGAAATTTAAGAAATACATCCTGATGTTTGAACTTAGCAGTTCAAACTTTAAGACACATTGTCACGAAGTTTAATTCTAATACCTTGAACTTCTGAACACAATATCTTGAAATTTAATTATAGTACCTTCACCTTTGATAAAAAAATTTGAGGTTTAGTTGTGGAGCCTTAAACTTCATACACAACGCTCTGAAGTTTACTTATAGTACCTTAGCGACACAAAGTTTTGAGGTTTAGTTGTTGTGCCTGTGTACTGAAGTTTAGTTTTAGTACTTTGTACTTCAGGTCATTGTCCTTGAATATGAAGTTCCACTGTTCAAATTTAAGGAATAGTATTGAAGTTTGAACTACAAATTCAAAATTCAGGATACATAAATCTGAAGTTTGAACAACACATTTCAACTTTAAGACACAAAGTCCTAAAGTTTGAACTATGAAGCTCTTTTTTGCTAGTAAATTATGGAGTTCAAATTTAAGGACATAGTGTCTTGAAGTTTAAACCATACAATTCAAACATAAATGAAAGAAATAATCCCCTTGATTATTTTCATTGATTGAATAGATATATATACAAGTTATAAAGCCTTCTTCTACCATAATTTTAACTCTACAATTATGGTAAGTCTACAATTATGGTAGTGTATATTCCTAATTATGGTAACCTATATATTACAATATATTACACATATATTTTCCTAATATACAAGATTCTTACCTTGTCTAATACTAACAATTACCAAAAGAATTAGGGCCAAATCTGGCCAGCAAATTCGAGAGCCAAATATGGCCAAAACCGAGAGCCATAAGGCATTGCCTTATTTAACACACCCCCGCAGTCATAGCGGGCGGTCTTCGAACGCTGAGACTGTCCCTAAAATCTTCAAAGAGAACCGCTGGTAGACCCTTTGTAAAGATGTCTGCAATTTGATAACGCGACGAGACATGGCATACGCGAACTTGACCCTTTGCAACCTTTTCGCGGACAAAGTGAATGTCCATTTCGATATGCTTAGTACGTTGGTGTTGAACTGGGTTACCTGAAAGGTAGATGGCACTAATGTTATCGCAATATACCAAGGTTGCCTTCTGAATAGGACAATGAAGCTCCAAAAGCAAATTACGTAGCCAACATGATTCGGAGACCACATTCGCCACCCCTCGATATTCTGCCTCGGCACTTGAGCGTGATAGGGTTGCCTGACGTTTTGCTGACCAGGAGACCAAGTTGTTGCCAAGGAACATACAGTAGCCAGAAGTCGACCGTCTGGTGTCGGGACAACCACCCCAATCAGCATCCGTGTAGGAAACAAGTGTGGATGTAGATGACGGATACAAGTGCAACCCATAGTCTAGTGTCCCCTGAATATACCGAATGATGCGTTTGATTGCATTCATGTGCTCAACTCTAGGATCATGCATGAATAAACACACCTGCTGAACCGCATATGTAATATCCGGTCTGGTAAAGGTAAGATACTGGAGGGCCCCTGTAAGACTACGATAGCGGGTCGGGTCCTCGTATGGTGCACCTGCTGTGGCACTTAGTTTTGGGTTTGCATCAACTGGCGTGGAGGTGGACTTATAGGATGACATCCCAGCCCTTTCGATGATCTCAGCAGCATACTTCCGTTAAGACAGAAACAACCCACCTGAATGACGCTTGACGGCAATCCCCAAAAAATAACGCAAAGGCCCTAAGTCTTTCATAGCAAACTCAGAACTGAGCATGGTCATGATAGACTGGCGTAAGGCATCTGAAGAGGCAGTCAAGATGATATCATCCACGTACAACAAGATGTATGCCAAGGACGAACCACTGCGGTAGATGAACAAGGAATTATCTGACCTGCTGTGAGTGAACCCAATAGTTGAAACAAATTCAGCAAACCTCGTGCACCAGGCCCTTGGAGACTGCTTAAGCCCATACAATGATTTCTTCAACAAACAGACATGATTAGGGTGGTTGGGATCCCTGAAGCCCAACGGCTGATGCATATAGACTGTTTCCTTGAGGTCACCATGTAGGAAAGCATTCTTGACATCCAACTGATGAATTGGCCAAGTCGTTGAAAGAGCCAAGCTAAGCACAGTGCGAATGGTAGCCGGTTTGACCACCGGACTAAACGTCTCACTACAATCAATTCCAACCTGCTGAGTCTTACCATCACCAACAAGTCGCGCCTTATGTCGAGCAAAGGACCCATCTGAATTCTCCTTATGAGCAAAAATCCACATAGACCTGATAACATTAATACCATATGGACGGGGAACCAACTCCCACGTCTTATTAGCAATAAGAGCATTATATTCATCACTCATAGCAATTTTCCAATTAGGGTCATTTAAAACCGACACAGGATTGCGGGGTAAGGGGGATTTAGAGACATCCGAATGTAAATTAAAATGTCTTTTAGGTGTAAAAATACCCCGCTGACTTCGAGTGACCGGTCTATGACTCGAGGAAGAATTGAGAGAATTTTGGGAATTTTCTGGGCTCGGGACGGGTGACCCGGCAGTGCGGTGAGCTTTCTTGGCCCAAATCGGTAATTGTTGGACTCGTCTTTGGACCAGATTCAGTGCTGGGTAGCCCAATTCTGGAACTATTCGGTTCCTAGAATTCCGGGCGAGATAGTGCTTGTGGATCCAGTAGGCGATGGGCCCATTGGAGGATTTAAGTGCGGAGAGGTCCAAAAAATTCCGAATAATATACGGGGATATTTGGTCATCCAAAAAATTATACGACTTAGGCTTGGGAGTATGAACTTTCGTAAAAGGAAATTGGGTTTCATCAAAAATGACATGACGATTTATTATGATTTTCTTGGAGGATAAACCAAAACACTTATAACCACGATGATTCGACGGATAACCCAAAAACACACACGGGGTAGACCGAACCTGAAGTTTGTTAATTGTGGTGGATGGGAATAACGGATAACACAAGAACCCAAAAATCCGAAAATGAGAATAAGAAGGGTTCTTATTATATAGGATTTTGAGGGGGGAAGAATATGTCAGACCTTTAGACGGAATTATGTTAAGAAGATATGTGGCCATTTGTAGAGCATGATACCAAAAATATGAAGGTACGGAGGCATGAATTAAGAGAGTTTGGACAATGTTATTTATGAAACGAATTTTGCGTTAGGCTTTCCCATTTTGTGAAGATGTATGAGGACACGAAAAACAAAAATTTATCCCATTATTAGCACAAAACTCCCGAAACTCCCTATTGTCATACTCTTTCCCATTATCACATTGAATATTTTTTATTTCTCTTTCGAATTAAGTACGAATGAACGCTCTAAATTTGATGAAGAAGGAAAACACTTGTGATTTATTCGCAATTGGAAACGTCCACAAAAATCTAGAATAATCATCTAAAAAGAGAACATAATATCGATGACCCATTGAACTAAGAACAGGAGATGCCCATAAGTCGCTATGAATAATTTCAAATGGCTTTGAAGTATGAGAATTGGAGTCTACAAATGGCAGCTTAACAATTTTCCCTAAAGAACAAGACTGACAAAGTGGAGTACGACTCGTGCCCTTACAAGAAATAAAGCTATTTTTATCTAAAACTGATAAAATAGATGATCCCGGATGACCCAGACGAGCATGCCACATGGAAGGAGAGATGGCTGCAAAAGCTGACGGCAAGGCTGGACTCGATGGACTGAAACCGGGCATGATAGGATACAGATCCCCCCTACTATCACACCTCATGAGATGACTCCCCATCTTGAAATCCTTCACAGATAAACCAAAAGGATCAAATTCAACGGAAACAGAATTGTCATTTGTGAATTTTAGGACAGACACTAAATTTTTAATCAATTTAGGAGCATGTAACGTATTTTTCAAGAGGAGTGGTGGATTGGGGGGAGACAATGTTTTCTTACCATACCCTAGAATTGGAATAGAACTGCCATTACCAACAATTATCCCCCGAGGGGTGCTCAAATTGGAATAAGATGAGAGAGTACCTGATTCAGAAGTCATGTGAGTGGTGGCACCGGTGTCCATATACCAATTTGGATCCGGTTGAGATAACCCCAGTGTGTGCATCGCGGCCTCGATATCAGTCTGAGTGGGGCCTGCTGCATGATGGGCCTGCGGTGGTCGGGGCCCAAGAACTCCTGTCCGTGGTGCACCTGGGCCGTAGCTGTTGTTGCTACATTCTTTGGGCCAGCTGGCGATGGGCGCCAGCTGGGTATTGGGCACTGGGCGGTGGCGGCCAGCCCAGGCGAAGCTATCTTTGGATGGTACGGGTTCCACTGCCATTGGCCCCACTCCTGGGCCCATGGCGGTGGTGGGCCACTGTACCCTGGCTGGGACCCACCACCTGCTTGTTGACTACCGGAACCGCCACCAGAACCGCCGCGTTTGCCCCCGCGATTTTTGTTATTATTCTTGCGATTATTCTTGCCGCCACCATTATTATGGTTTTGGCCCGAATTATTAACAAAACCCGGAGGACTAGGAGAGGATGCCACCATGACAACTGGGCTTGCTCTGGTAGCCGCCTTTTTAGCCAAACCGGCTTCTTCCAACGTCAGCATAGAGCGGGCTTGATGGAAGTCGGGAAGAGGGTTGCTTTAGCGAAGGAGAGTTCCAACGCCATTATAAGCCTCCGAAAGACCGGCAACCAACTGTAGAACTAGATGATTATTTGTTACTGGTGCGCCAACATTACGGAGTTGATCCGCCAACTCCTTTAGTTTCTTGCAATATGCCGAAACGTTCGGAAATTCGTCCATTCGAACGAAAGAGAATTCCTGCTCGAGTGTGACGACAGGTGAATGTTGGTTGTCTTGGAATATGTCACACAATCTATTCCATGCAGCCATAGTCGTGGTATCCGGCTCAATAATCATTTGTAGAAGGTCCACCGAAATAGTGGCGTATATCCACCGAAGAACGGTAGCATCAAGTGTAATCCATACCTCAGGATCCTCCGCAGGAAGGGGTCTAGCGGGAGGAATGATGTGATGAAGAACTTGATAAGATATAGCGCGAATTTTAAACAACTCCGCCCACGTTGCATATTGGACGTTTTCCATCTCAAGGACAATAGAGACACTGAGCTTGATATTGGAAACCGTGAGGGCATGGTGAAAATTGTTCTTAGACATATTGAAAGAACAAAGAAGGAGGGGAAATTTAAGAGAGGTTTTTGAGAGCGGAAGACGAAATTTTGGAAGAGAAAAACCCGAGGAGGGGGGGGGGGTCTCGGCCAAAGGGAGGCAAAAGTTTGAGAGAAAAAAACTTTTGTTTAGACCTATTTTCTTGATACCATGAAAGAAATAATCCCCTTGATTATTTTCATTGATTGAATAGATATATATACAAGTTATAAAGCCTTCTTCTACCATAATTCTAACTCTACAATTATGGTAACTCTATAATTATGGTAGTGTTTATTCCTAATTATGGTAACCTATATATTACAATATATTACACATATATTTTCCTAATATACAAGATTATTACCTTGTCTAATATTAACAATTACCAAAAGAATTAGGGCCAAATCTGGCCAGCAAATCCGAGAGCCAAATATGGCCAAAACCGAGAGCCATAAGGCATTGCCTTATTTAACAATAAAAAATTAAAATTCTGAAATTAAAATTATGCAATTCAAACTTAAAAATATATAATTCTGGATTTAATTATTAAGTTCGAACTTTAGGTCATTAGAAAAAGGTGAGAAGTATTGTGCATTTCTTCAAACCTTCTGCACCAAATTTATTAATTGTTGATGAATTTAAAATACTACAATTAACAATGTAAGCACAATAGCCAAGTTGCATCAACAGTAAGTTAATACAAATGAAAGCAGGTAAATAGTTGAGTTTGAAGGATAAGAGAGAGACTATCCCCCTTCTCACTAAACTCATTACCTTTCTAACTATACCATGGATACAATCGAAACATCCACTGCCAAAATAATAAATCCCCATGTAAGCATTGACAATTTTATTCCTCTTACTACTATTGATAAAACTTGCATTTATTCACAATGGCAATTCTCTATCATAGTGAAAGTGAATGGACGAAAAGTGAATCATGTAGTATTAAAACAAAAACTACAAGCCTTATGAAAAACCTCTGAAGTTCTTGCACTCATTGATCTGGGAAACGATTTCTCCCTCATCAAATTTCAAAAAGAGGAAAACATGAATTTGGCACTACATGGCGGACCTTGGTTTGTGCTAAATCATTTCTTGTCCGTAAAGAGATGGGAACCAAAATTCATAGCATCCAATGCCAAACATACTTATACGACTATTTGGAAGCGACTACCCGAGTTACCTACAAAATTTTACGATCATGAAATACTTCAACGAGTAGGTATGAAAAAAGAAAAATTGTTTAAAGTTGACACTTGCACGTCCACCACATCTAGAGGACGGTATGCCAGACTCTGTGTGGAAATTCCTCTTGAACAACCACTTAAATCTCATATTTCATAGAACAACATCAGCGACAAATACTATACACAACAACAACATACCCAGTGAAATCCCACAATATGGGGTCTGGGAAGAGTAGAGTGTATGCAGACCTTACCTCTACCTTGGTAGGTAGAGCGGCTGTTTTCGAGAGACCCTTAGCTCAAGACAAAGCACAAGCCTAGGCAAAGTAAGACAAACAAAGTAGGTAAGTCATGATAGCGAATTCTGAAAGCGAAAAAGAAGCAATAAATAATGCAAGTAAATAAGATAAACAAATACACATAGCATCATAAATTAAACGACAAGTGACTATAAGGCAATAATGTGCCAACTAGTTGTTGGGTACTATTGTATAAAGCAATACGCGAAGTAAATAACTATTACAAGTGTTCGAAAGGATAAACTAATAGGCCAATGTTGAGAACTGCCGCAAACTTGTTGTGTCTTGAATCTTGACAACCTGAAATCAAGAAATAACTAAATATGGATGGTTACAACGTTGTGTGTTGAGTCAAGTGATTGCACTCTGTCCTTAAGACAAGATTTTCCCGTATATATGCTTTTACGTTAGCGGGCAATAGTCTCCCAAGATAAAACAACACTTTAATCTCAACGCTACAAAGCAAATATGTTGAGTCTGACGAAGAAAACAAATATGAATCGACTTGCTGAAGAACTGGAAAAGGAAGGAAGAGTTTTTGTTTTCTCTTTTGTTTTGTCTCTGTGTATATAGTGTGTCTCGGTTGTGTATATGTGTGTCTTTCCTTACTGTTTTTCATCATTGTTTTGCTATCTTTTTTGTCACTGAAAGTGTTGTTATTTTCATGACTGTTTCGTATTGTATATGCTCCACAATTGAGCCAAAATAGCTCAATATATAGCATGGAGGAGGGACTCCTCAACTGCCATAAACATGGCTGTTAATAGTCATTAGGAGGGTTGTTAATGGCCAATAGGGAGGCTGTTCATGGTCATTGAAGGAGGGCTAGAGCTGATTATGGAGGAGTTAATCAGCCAAGTAATGGCTGGTTAATGCTCCAAAAAACAGTCCAACGGTAGGCAGAAAGTTTCTGCCTTCCGTCATTCCCAAAATCAACTTTCCATAAACTTTAGGGACCAAATTATAAATATTAAGCAATTTGGGGTCCAAAAAGATAATATCAGAAAGTCCCCACAACCCACAGTCTGAGCCCGGACCCAAGCACATCTAGGTCCTTGAACCCAAGCACATCTAGGTCCTCCCCCCTTTAAACACATGGGATACCCCTTGGGGTCCCAAACCCTTAACCATTTTAGAGACTTATAAAGAGAGCAATTCTTCCTTTTCCCACCGATGTGGTAGATTTATCCCACATCATATTTCCATACCTCAAATACCTTACTTCGTGGACCAACATCTCTTTCATTTCTCAACGAAATTTGACGATTCTTGGCCCTACAGTCATCTACTCACTTAGTAGATTATGCATGTGAGAAGAGACAAAGCCTCCAACATGCGGAGCACTAGTGTTTAATTCATTAAAAATGGGTGGACGCACCTCCCCGCCAAAGGCAAATTTCCAACAATCCCCTCTATGAAAGAGAGATTTTGGCGCACACACAAGGTGCCTACTTTCAGTAATCTTTTAGCGAAAAGATATTGCATCAGGAGAGGTAGCTTTCGCTTTGAACCTTTCCTAGTTGAATACCATCGGACTTACTTATTGCGCGGTGAGCGTGATGTCTTGAACCGTCAGTGTTTAGTGTAAGCCAAGACAATGATACCAACACAATAACTCTCCTTATTCATTTTCATTCTTTCGGTTTTTTCCGTTGTGGCCGTGGACACACTTGGATTCTTAAGTGCGTTCATTTGAGGCGGCCTGTCCTCGCACTTAAATAGGTGATCTCCTACAAGGTATCCTGCTATACCCCACTTCACGAGTGTTAGGAATCATTAAAAGTTTTCCCAACCTTAACCTCAACTGTTTGAGGATCGTTTAAAGGTTTGGAAGCTTAACCTTTACCCACCATGTAGGTAACACTTTAATGTCTATCGCGGGAACAGCTTTGGATTCATGTTTCCGTACAGAAATCATCATCTGAAGTTGCTTCCACCGAAGCGCTCAACTGAACCTTTTGTAGCTTAGTTTTCCCATTGAACCAAATTCTTGGGATCTCCAATCAGTATGGTTGGGTTACCACCACAATGGTTCGTATTGTTTGGGTTTTAAGCCCATTTCCCTAGACAGGCAGAACATTTGATCTCCTGGTAGTCCCTTAGTTAGTAAACAAGGAAGTAACACCCGTGATGATCAACTGTCATACGGTCTTATGTCTCCGACAGATCCTGACAGATATGTCCAGACACCGTCATCCGTGTACTTCTTGAAGCCGACCGGCTAGCCACAGTGTATAACTGCTGAAGGCATTGGTTTCTCCCAATAAGGGACGTCATCTAATGAGTCGTGAAGTTACTCAACTTCTTTCATGCTTTGTATAAAGCGATAAAATCCTATCCCATCATGAATCGGCCGATGCAAGTTTGCTTAGAGGATTTTCCAAGACCCACCATACACATTTACTTGTGGCTTTGGTGTTCTTCATATCTGATGTCCAGTTTGCATCACTTTGTTCTCCCAGAACCGCTGGACATCCAGAATATCATAATCCGTAGATAAGAGAATAATTCAGATAACGTCATATCCGACTTAACGCCTTCAATTGATCATGTATTAAAATCATCAGTGAACCTTAGTTCAACTGATCTGTTTGTAGGCCGATACCAGGTCGGTTGCAGTAAGTACAATACATTGAACTACACATGACCTGTGCATATCGCTCCTTGTCTATGGGTGCACCGTGATTTCAATCAGTTATATGATTCATATCCATTGGTGGCTTCAATGAGACTGTCAATTATCTCACAACTGAGTTTGGAGTTAGACCAGTCCGTTACATGTCTTAGAAATCTAATTCCTAAGATGTCATCTGTGATACCCATATCTTTTGTTTCAATATAATTTCCACTCTCAGACTGTTGGTTTTCCAACTGTTGGCTTTTTAACTTCAGAGTCAATGTTTCTGTGGTCAGATTCATTGTTTCTGTTTTATCTGAAACTTCCACGACCAAAATGTAAACATTTCAAGGACCAAAATGAAAGTTCAGGAAGACGTCCAACAGTCCAGCAAACCAACTCTGATCCTCTTCTTCCAACTCTCTGATTAGGAAGGTTGTTTCAACAACCATGCCACACAAGACTGCAATGGCCCAGGATTTTAAGCTACTCACAGGGGAGCACATGTACAAGTAGCCGAGGCCTTATACTCGATAGTAGATCTATCTACTTTGTACTCACCTTTGAGTATCCATTTTCACAACCCAAAGGTTCTTTTCCCGGAGGAAGATCAACCATTACGCAAGTATGGTTCTATATGATGGAATCTATTTCTCTCTTTGTAGCTTCTTTCCAAAGCAGCGCTTTTGGAGATAACAATTCTTTGTTAATTGTCCATGGTTCATTCTCAACCATACAAGCTAGAAGGACTGGAACAAGTCTTTGTCCCCTTCTTTGCTCCGTCTGGGTTAAACATCTAGAATCCCTGAGTTCTGCAGATCTGGAAATTTAAGTTCCAGATAGCCAACAACTTTCGAGTCTTGTAGATATGAAACGTCTAGTTTTGGACAGTCAGGCCCTCGCGGGTTCTTGCTAACCTCGAGCAATTACTTCTTTTCCTTTTCAAGGAAATTTATCTTCAAAGAATTCAACATTCTTTGACAGCAAGAGGCGATAAGCACTACTGTTATTTGCAGATCCAGTGGATATGTAATCTACAGTCTTAGGTACAACTTGACCTATTTCGGTATTTCAACTTTTACCAAGCCACCTCACATAATTTGGGCGTACGACTTTGCGCTTGGCTAACACCTTTGGACTGAGGTGAGAAATGAACAGTCGTTTAATGAACGATGCTTCATATTCTTCCCCCCTATCACTACGAATTTCGCAATCCATAGGCTTAGTTGATTTCCAACTTCTGTTTTGTAGCGCTTATCTGCTTCAACAACTTCATCTTTGTTTTTCAACAAACAAAGGATTACTTATGTTGTACCATCATCAATGAAGGTCACAAAGTGCTTGTCTCCCCCCTCTATTTTGTATAAACTTTAAATCACCCATAAAGGTGTGACTAAGTTCTAGATGAGAGGTGCTTCTTTCGCTATTTCTTTGACGGAATTTGGAAAGGTGATTTTGCCTTTTCGCCTACCTCACATTTATTTTAAGAGTTTATGTCGAAAGAAGGCAATAATCTCAACTTCGCTAGCTTTTGAATGACTTTCTATTTAACATGTCTTAATCTATGATGGCATAGATGCACGGATTACAAATATATCATTCATTTGGCTACAGACTTACTGTACCATTCTTAGTTATTACAGACCTGTTGGACTAGTCTCAAATCAGCTTAACCAACAGCGTCCCTTAAACCAAGTTTGGGACATTTATCACCTCATTTTAGAGTGATCTCATTCCCTGAAGTCCTATTGAGGACAATCTCTCCAACCCCTTCTATTTTAGAGGTGGCGTTGCTTCACATGAACAACCTCTTGCCCATGGTTTGGGCGTAATCGGATCATATTTGATCTGGATACTCTGGCCCACTCCAGTTGCTTTGACAGTCTGAGTGTCCAATTTCTTTTCTGTCTTTCTTTTGGCCTTCAGATCATTTAAGATCTGGAAACTCTGGCCCACCTTACTAGGTGTCCATTACTTTTCCTATGAAATGAATTCTAGCCCCACTCCAGTCGCCCGTAGGCTTTGTATGACTGAATGTTCAATATCATTATATCAAATGAATTTTGGCCCACTCCAGTCGCCCGGAGGCTTTGTATGACTGGGTGTCCAATATCATCCTATGAAGGATCTTCTACCAAATAGTGTGACAGGATCAACGTCTTTAGCTTTTAGTCTTCTTCCGTTATGATTGGTGCCCAGACAATTGTTGGCGCTTACTTAAGAGTGGTAACAGTTTTCGCACAGTCAGTGGATCTTTCTCCCTCGTATGTGCGAACATACTTTACACACTTTTAATAATTACACTCAAAAGAACGAATTTTTTTAAGTCGTTTACACAATCCAATCTTTAAACGAAAAGGAAGATGAGATTAAACTTTTGATTTTAAGGCGTAAGGAATTTAAATTATTTCGTGAAAACATTTCCATATTCCTCCTTACTTTAAGCCATTTTTAATCAGATATCATTTAATCTTTATTCTTGACAAGGAAGAAAAATAACTTATCCAATCTTTATTCTTGACAACTGAGTGTCCATTTTCTCCTTACCATAATTCGGATCCTTTGTTTGGGACAGATATAGACCTTCTGCTGCAAGATAGAACCACATCTTCAGTCTTCTCCTCTTGTCCCAGTTGACATCCTCAGTCTCTCGTGAGCGCTCGTTCCCACCACTCTTGGGAGCGGTGACACCACGAACACGTTGACCTCAACAACATCATCATCACTTTCTACCAGAAAACCACAGCCATATCCAGATTTGGTCACACAACTTTTGACCAACATCTTTCGAACACTAATACTAGTACAATCTTGTACTTGACTCAACACACAACGTTGTAACCATCCAGATTTAGTTATTTCTTGATTTTAGGTTATCAAGATTCAAGACACAACAAGTTTGCGGCAGTTCTCAACATTGGCCTTTTAGTTTATCCTTTCGAAATTTACTTTCCATACTGTTTTATATAATAGTACCCAACAATTTAAGACAAGATTGCCCCGTATATATGCTTTTACGTTAGCGGGCAATAGTCTTCCAAGATAAAACAACACTTTAATCTTAACGCTACAAAGCAAATAGGTCGAGTCTGACGAATAAAACAAATATGAATCGACTTGCTGAAGAAATGGAAAAGGAAGGAAGAGTTTATGTTTTCTCTTCTGTTTTGTCTCTGTGTATATAGTGTGTCTCTGTTGTGTATATCTTGTGTATATGTGTGTCTTTCCTCACTGTTTTTCATCACTATTTTGCTATATTTTTCATCACTGAAAGTGTTGTTATTGTCATGACTATTTCGTATTGTATATGCTCCACAATTGAGCCAAAATAGCTCAATATATAGCATGGAGGAGGGAATCCTCAACTGCCACAAACATGGCTGTTAATAGTCATTAGGAGGGCTGTTAATGGCCATTAAGGAGGCTAATAATGGCAAGTTTAATATCATTAGTGAGGCTGCTCATGGCCATTGAAGGAGGGCTGATTATGGTGGAGTTAATCAGCCAAGTAATGGCTGGTTAATGCTCAAAAAAATAGTCCAACGGTAGGCAAAACATTTCTGCCTTCCGTCATTCCCAAAATCAACTTTCCATAAACTCTATGGACCAAACTGTAAATATTAAGCAATCTGGGATCCAAAAATATAATATCAGAAAGTCCCCACAGCCCACAGCCCGAGCTCGGACCGGACGGGATGGGCTGGCGGCGCGCGTGTGGGCTTAGCCTTGAACCCAAGCACATCTAGGTCGTCCCTCCTTTAAACACATGGGATACCCCTTGGGGTCCCAAACCCTTAACCACTTTAGAGACTTATAAAGAGAGCAATTCTTCCTTTTCCCACCGATGTGGTAGATTTGTCCCACGCCATATTTCCATGCCTCAAACACCTTACTTCGTGGACCAATATCTCTTTCATTTCTCAATGAAATTTGACGATTCTTGGCCCTACGGTCATCTACTCACTTAGTAGATTATGCATGTGAGAAGAGACAAAGCCTCCAACCTGCGGAACACTAGTGTTTAATTCATTAAATATGGGTGGACGCACCTCCCCGCCAAAGGTAAATTTCCAACACTAGTATGATAGGCTAAGCGAGCCTACAATAATAATATTACAACTACCAGTTTCTAAGCGTAGGCAGGACTACGCTAGGCTACCTACTACCCTTCTACCCTAATGCGTGTCCTCCATAACCCCTATCTAAGGTCATGTCCTCAGTGAGTTGCACTTGCGCCATGTCCCTTCTAATCACCTCTCCCCAATACTTCATCGGCCTACCTCTACCCATCTTGTACCCGTCCATAGCCAACCTCTCACACCTCCGCACTGAGGAATTTGTGTCTCTCCCTTGCACGTGCCGAAACCATCTCAACCTCGCCTCCCGCATCTTATCCTCCACCGATGCCACTCCTACTCTGTCTCGAATATCATAATTTCTAATTATATCCCTCCTTGTATGCCCACACATCCATCTTAACATCCTCATCTTCGCAACTTTCATCTTTTGGGTGTGCAAAATCTTGACCGGCCAACACTCCGCCCCATACAACATAGTTGGTCTAACCACCACCCTATAGACTTGCCTTTTAAGTTTTGGTGGCAAC
Organism: Anisodus acutangulus; assembly: GCA_029783415.1. Taxonomy (NCBI): domain Eukaryota; kingdom Viridiplantae; phylum Streptophyta; class Magnoliopsida; order Solanales; family Solanaceae; genus Anisodus; species Anisodus acutangulus. The sequence continues at coordinate 40,574,651 of CM056506.1, read as the reverse complement.
TTTTTTTCGCAAAAGACTCCAGATGCGAGACTTCATTTCATCCATCCTCCCCAATACGATGTGTGACATCATCATTAATCTCTCTATTTCCTTGGATAATAGACTCGAGGTACTTGAAGCTTTTTTTTTTTGGAATGACCTGAGTACCAAGCCTCACCTCCACGCCTGTTTCAAGGTTGCTCCCGTTACTGAACTTGCACTCTAAGTATTCTGTCTTGGTCCTACTCAGCCTGAACCCTTTAGAATCTAGAGTCTGTCTCCAAACCTGCAGCTTAGCGTTCACTCCGCTGCGCATCTCATCAATCAAGACTATGTCGTCTGCGAATAACATACATCATGGCACCTCCCATTGGATTTTCCGTGTAGGTACATCCATCACCAATTTAAATAGGAATGGGCTAAGAGTTGATCCATGGTGCAGCCCCATCATCACTGGGAAGAATACCTAGTCTCCTCCTACTGTCCGTACCATGATCTTGGCTCCATCATACATATCCTTGATTGCCCTAGTGTATGCCACATGTACACATCTAACCTCCAAACATCTCCATAGAACCTCCCTAGGGACTTTGTCGTATGCCTTCTCTAGGTCAATGAAAACCATATGTAGGTCTCACTTCTTCTCCCTCTACTGCTCAACCAACCACCTAATAAGATGAATGTCTTTTGTAGTCTAATGCCTCGACATGAATACAAACTGATTCTCAGAGATAGATACGCCTCTTCTCACCCTCATATCCACGACTCTTTCTCAAACTTTCATATTGTGGCTTAGCAGCTTGATACCTCTATAGTTATTGCAACTCTGGATATCACCTTTGTTCTTGTACCCTGTGTGGATGCCTGGGTCACCGACCCTCTCTTTGCCCTCACCCTACCACCCCTCTCACACCCACTTTCTCTGTCTCTTAACCATCTACCTTATCCCATTTTCTTTCACGCACAAATTCACATACAAATCACCTTCTCCACACGAATGGCAAGTTGTTAAATTCCCACACAAAGATGGAATTTCCCCCACTGAAACAAACATTCTCTGACACAAAAAAGGAGATAACCGTCATTTCAAATCGCCATACCCACACAACTAGGCCTATAGTTAAGTACACAAATTCTTCATTCCTTAACCCTAATCCCCCTAAAAACAAAAATGATGAATATACCCTTTCTACTTTTAATATTTCTAATTCCTTCTTAGCTCTCATGGACCATCCCAATTCTTATTTGGACCTTCATAGTCAGGCCCAAACTTCTACTACCACTCTTAAGCCCATATAATTACTCATGTAGGGACCCAAGCCTAAATTGTTAAACCCCAAGCACTACTCATCCTACACAAGATTTCCCACTCCACGTTCCATTAATGAATAGTATTGAGGAGGACACCCAACTACCACTCCCTACTGCCATGTCAACCCTTCATACTCGCCTGATTCCTTACCAACAACCACACCATCCAACCTTTATGATTACTTGTAGCCCAATATTGGTCTATAGACCTAATGATCGCCTTATGCCTGCTACCAAGCCCATGCAACCAATAACATCCCATTTACCAATCTCTAACCTTTCTTCTCACACGGTAAGCTTGAGCCCATGTGCCAAGCCTATTCTTAAGTCACATCTATCTTTATCGATCCTCACATCCTCTATAAAACCATCATTTGTAACCCATCCATCATCACCCGAGTCCACCAATAATTTTTCACATCTTACTATCTCATCGCCAGTCAACTCCACCCATGCAACAAGAACAATTTCCCATATTCACCCCTTCACAACACCACCTGCTACCACCTTCATCTCTGTCATCCCATCCACTCTTCATCTGTTACCTCTACCCACTCAACATGCAAACCACCCCTCCTCCTCCAAACTTTGTCCCAGTAGTCTTCACGACACAATCTTTGACTAACCTCACCATGCCTCAATCATGGTTGGAATTGAGTCTCCAAAACCATGCACTCTCTTTCAGCATGACACTTCACGGCCAGGAAGTAATAATCCAATTTCAGAATCCTATAGACATAACCCGAATATTAACGAAAGGGATACACATAGAGATGGACCTCCATGCCTAGTTCTACATGGCGATGGCTCTGGCGACCCATTGGAACCACCTCCCCTACACCATAACAAACCCTCCTCACTGGGTCAACCTGACTACTTACCCCCACTAAGCCTCACTCCAATAATTTTGTGGACCTCCCCTTCTACCCACCTTACCACTCACCAATCCCTTGGATTCACCAAGATTGGAACATGCATGCAGCTTCCCCACCACTGTACCCCATGACCAATATGCAATCTTTACCCCATACCCCTCCAACCTTTCTAGTGACCCCCCTAGACCAATAATCTCTATCATCCAACTCCATGACCAACAACCCACCCAATCCTGATGACCAAAATCTCTTCACACTGAAAGAAATTGCAGTGGTGATGGCTCAAATGAGGGAAACTCGTACTAATCCAATTTGGCTGTGAAACTGCAACATCTCTGTCCTCAATGAGGAATTCAAAAAAAAGCTTCTTCTAAATGTGCCTCTAGAGATAACGCATTGCACCACCGACCTCTATCCCACATTCGACCCCGAGGCTGGTAAGTTTGTGGTGATGATCACACCAAGATTTCATGCACCACCTCCACTATCTCAAGAGACACCCAACTCTCTACATGCAGATAGACTGACGCTGGAGACTTCAGGCACTTCTGAACCCCTATCTTCCCCCACTACTAAGTCTATGAATTTTGTTATCTGGAACTGTAGGGTGCTACCTCTCCTGATTTTACTAGGAATTTTTGGAATATGCTTAACTATTATCGTCCTTCTATAGTTGTTTTGCTTGAAACACATCTCGCTGACCACTCTCTTTTATGTGCGGACTTTGACTTTACAAATTTTATTAAAGCTTCTGCTAAGGGTCACTCTGGTGGTATTGTTGTTCTTTGGGATAATTTGCGGGTCACTATTACTAAAATTGTTGTTACAAATCAAGATATACACTTGTGAAGTGCATGTACTGCCTCAATCTCTTGCTTTTATATTTCTGCAATATATGTTATTAATTCAGCGCAAGCTCATAAAATATTATGGGAATATCTTAAGCATATAGCCTCAAACTCTCATGGGCCTTGTCTAGCATGCAAATGAAAAAATTGGAGGTCGTCCTTTTAATAATAATTTGGCCAATAATATGCTTAACTGTACAGGTTTGGTTCTTCTGTTAGTAGGGTTTTACGTAGCACCTTTTCAATTTACTATCTTTATGTGTCAGCAAGTTACATTGTGACGGCCCTCCTGTCCCATACTTAAGTATAGTTAGGTGGTAAATATATGATTAGTGGTACTGTCGAGTAAAGTCCGGATGCCCGTCATGGCCCTCCGTTTTGGGTTATTACATTACACCTACGGAATCCTTCACGGTGAACTCTTGTTATAAGGACCTAACCGATGACACACCCCATGCCCACCTTTTTACCTGGATTCGGAAGCTAAAACTACCTCCCAATATCAAAACATTCCTATGGCTCCTTATCCATGGCTGCGTGCCAACTAATGCCTACCTCCATCACATAGGTTTCTTAAAACACTGTTAAGCTCTCTTTATCATTCTAATGTAGAAACGGCACACCACTTATTTTTGCACTTTGACCATGTAAAGAATTGTTGAGATTACCTAAAACCCACTTACATCCTTCAATGATTAATTTCTCATCCGTCTACTCTATCCACTTAGCCCACTCCTCTCTTTCAGCAGACTCAAATGTCTACTTTGTGTGGCATCCCCCCTACCATTTTCTTTTCTTATTTTCTTTGGAATTTATGGAATGTATGAAATAAAAGTACTCTTGAACACACCCATTTTCCTCCCAACATTGACATGTTTTTTAAGCAAACCTCTGAGTTTTACTATCTTGCCACATCACCCAAACCCATTGTAACACTCCATAATTATGAATTAGGTGTGGATATGTTAAATGAGTATTAATGTGATATTTTAGACATGTGAAGTGCTATCGGGATAAGTTTGGATGGAAATAGTTATTTTAAAATCAAGTCGAGTAGTGAAGTACTTAAGATTCGATAGAATTGGCTAAGTTTACGATAGGTCTGCCTTCCAGCCCGATTTTGTGAAAATATGTCAAGAATTGGAGCAAACTCAAAATATGAAAGTTGTATATCTTTGAAATACATTTCACGCCATATATAGTGGAGCTCAATCAGAGCTCTGTTCTAGGAGTTATGCCCATTATACGGAACACTGTCACCATAGTCGAAAATTGTAAGATTTTGACTAAGTGTAAAATGAACCTAGGAGCTCGCTGAGCTTGGCTAAAAGCTAGATAAGTTTGTGTTATGGACCTCACTCAATGAGGTACATGTGAGCTCACTGAGCTTAGCTTAAAGCAAGGTAGGACCTCGCTTTGGAGCTCGCTCAATAAGAGAGGGGGTACAAAATGCCCATCATTTAAATATAACACTTAGTCCGAAAAATCATTCACAAACTCATCTAACCTTCTAGAAAACACTCTCAAGAACGTTTTTCTCTCCTCTCGACCTCCCACAACAAGGTAAGTTTGCTCCTAACGATTCCTTAGTAATTCTAGCATTAAATCATGATTAGTAACATAATCCTCTAACTAAAACATAAGATTAACAACGAAATGCTTCGCAAGTGATTCAAGCTAGGGTTTGGAGCGTTCTTCGTAAAAAAAAACATAGTTCATTGCTAGGAGCGATTACATATTTGTGAGGCTAACTCTCTACGTGTGCGAACATTATTAATCATCCCCATGCCTCGTTCTTCAGAATCACTACTAATTATTTCAAAATTAGAGATTATGCCCTAGTTCATAAAAAGTCTAGAACTTCTATCTTTTAAGATTATAACTTCGTACTAGTTCATAATTATCACTTCGAATATTGTGAACTCATTACGTAATCAGTATAGACTCGTGTTCTATATCCTATGAGTCTCAGTTAGGATAATTCAGTTTACTTTGAATAGTTAATATTTCAAACTTCATATTCAGTTTATGAGTACATGTCTCAGTCTAGTTTTATTCAGTATTTTTGGTATCATGTACTTCAGTATGATTCAGTATTTTAGTATCTTGTATTACAGTATGATTCTCAGTTCATATTCCTGAATGTTAAACACTTGTATTTGGCCCAAGCTCGTAGTTTATGCTTTATGCATCTTTGGGTCTGAGGCTGTAGTTATGTATATGTATACTTGGGCCCGAGGCTGTAGCTTGTGTACTTATTTTTTTTTTGAGGTCGTAGTTGATGCTTTATGCATCTTTGGGCCTGAGGCCATAGTTAATTCAGTTAAACATGTGATTTCTCATTCAGGATAGAGAGTACTTATGTTTAGTTTCACTTTCAGTTTCGTATTTATTCATGTGACTATGTTTATTGATATAGGTTACCCCTTTCCCGAGCACCCCACAACTTGTTATTTCCTTCAGTTGGTTTTACATACTAGTGCAATTCAAATGTACTAACGTCCCTTTTGCCCGAGGCATGCACTTCACGGTACATGTAACGACTTTCAGGATGACGCATCTGCATGCTAAGATCTCAAGTATCAACTGAGTTGGTGAGACCCAGTCTTTTGGGGCCTTATCATATATTCTGCAGTCTTTATAGTTTATTACAGATAATCAGGTATGTCGGAGCCTTTTCACGACAAACAGTTAACATCTCAGTATTTCTCAGAGGCTTCATAGACTAGAGTAGTGGTTAGATAGAGTTGATCAGATTTTCAGGTTAGTCATATTGGCACTTTTACTATGTTTAGACTTATTTAGTATTTTCCGCATTTAATGATTATTCAATCAGACTTTTTGTACGTCAGCATGTGTTAGTTTAATTTCTCTTTCAGTATGTTTTGATATCACATGTTTATTTAGCCATCCAATTGTTTTATCGGTCATATGCAGCCAAGCACCAAGTGTCGTGTTACGTCCAGGCCATGGTTCGGGGCATGACAAAGCTTGGTATCAGAATAGGTTCAAGTTCTCTAGGTAGTCTATGAAGCCGGGTCCAGTGGGGTCACTTTTATATTTGTGTGCGCTCCACACATATAAACGGTTGACCATCAAGATATTCAGGATTGTTTCACTTCTTTAATACTCTAGATCATGCAATTAGAGCCATGACTTCAGGAATTATTCTAACTCATGCGTATTACGTTCCTTTCATAGAATGTCTACTAAGAGAAAGGCAACTACGAGCCCAAGGGATACCATTGATGTGACCCAAATGTGGACTCTTAGACTCAGGGAGTTCGAATTAGACAATTCTTCAATAGTAGGTCATCAGGGCCTGCTCCATTTACCACTGATGTTCCACCTCAGGCTAGTGTGAGGAAAATGAGTTTTCAGAATCCTACCTGCAGCAAGTGTGATAGGAGACACCAAAGGGTGTGCGGTTCATGCATTTATGGGTGCTTTAGGTGTGGCCAGCAGGGTCATTATCTGAAGGATTGCCCATCAGCAAAATAGGACACCGGAGGTAATGAGGATAGAGTGAAGGAAGACGAGAAGCCGTAAAAAGATAAAGACATGGAGTTTAGCAAAAACGCTAAGTCCACAAGAGACTTCAAACATAGGAAATCTCAGGGAGGTGGAAGCAAGTAGTTCTTTAAGAATATGTCATCAGGACTTGCTCCTTCCGCAACCAGTGCACCAAGTTTAATTAGAGAAATCAGAATTTTGGAGCAGCAGGCTTACAGTCTCAGGTCAGTATGGGCCACCAAGGTCCTAAACACCCTAAATGAAACAAGTGTGGTAGGAGGCACCTAGGAGTGTGTCATTCGATCTTGGATGGTTATTTTGGATGCAGTCAACATGGTCACTATCTAAGGGATTGTCCTTCAGCAAAACAAAAGACTGGAGGCGGAGGTCAGAACCGCTTATATGTCTTAAGAAGTCGTCATAATATAGAGGCATCCCAGTTGTCACCCTAGGCGTGATGATGATAGCTCTAATGTAAGACCACATGGGGCAAGATGTAAAATTTTTAGCCACAACGACCATAAATTTCTTACCATGGTTTTGAACAGAAAGGCGCATAGGGGCAAATTACCTATAATCCTAAAATGTCTAGAGTTTTCGGAAGAAGTATATTTTTCGTACAACCCATGCACAAGAACAAAGAGATGGTATACGGCATTAAATTATGAGCTGCCAATATTAAATTTTCGGGAATAGTTTTAGTTCACTTAAGTTTAGTTAGATTAGAGTCAGAGAGTATGACGTTAGTAAGTTACTATAAGAAGTAGATGTTACTATGAGATAAAAAGGTATGATAGTTCCCTCTTAGGTTATGTGATTAAGTTTTTACCCTGGATGTGTATAGTCGGATATGACTTTGAAGAGTATAGAAAGTTTGGGGTTAGGTTAGGTGTCCCACTTTTTCGTTTAATACAAATGAAATTTCCAGTGTGATCCATGTCTATAGTTCATAAAAGATAGTATACGATCATAGAATAGCGTCGGATGACGAGGGAAGTTAGAAATAACCTCTTATTATCCCTTTTAGTTGTTCAAAGCAGAATAAGAGAATATGATGCTAACAAGTGATGAGTAGAAGAATAGTGAGTAAGTCTTGAGTAGAGATAAATGAAAATTAGAGGGCGTAAGACAAGTATAGTGGTGTGACGTGTTTTTTATTAGGATTAACCAAAAGCGAATGAAATTGAGTGCTAGGATTATAAAGAATGTATAAGTCCTAAGATATGTCTTCACTAGGAAAAGTGAATTGAGGATTTTAGCACAACTAGTAGAGGTACGATTTGATTTCCTTAGTTAGTCCTAAGATATGTCTTCACTAAGGGTTTAAGTTAATATTTGAAATATAGTGATAAGTGGAAGCAGAAATCAGTTAAGCAGTGAAAGAGCAAACTACAACAGAATAGACTTTAAGAGTTATTAGAAAGGAGTTTCCCTAAGATTGATAGAGTGAGCAAAGCTAAGTCATTAAGGTTTTGTACGACAGTTATGAATACATTAGTTCCCCGTTCATGTATGTAACTTTGTTTTCTAGAAAGGAAAATTGCTTAGAAGTTAGTCTAAAAATGAGTCCTCAGTAATGTTAAGTACAAAGGATTGTAGAAGATAAAGAGAAGATATCTTGATGTCAACAAAGGATAAGAATCTGTAAGTATAAAACCTTAACCTTTGGTCTAAGGGAGAGATGTGTAAATCGTCAGTAAGTCCAGTTGAACACTTGAAACTCAAAGGGTTAGCAGGAGATATGAGAGGTGCCTAATATCTCAGTTATGTTATAATGGCATAATGAGATAGTCTCCATAAGGAAGGTGCCTCGCATGTAGAAGAAACACAAAGTGAGTAGAATGATCGTCAACCGACTTGTGCCTAGATCAATTATTATCGATAAAGCTATAAGATCATGTCTAGTTACGTGTCACAAGGGTAGTGTCATTGCACGCAACTCTAATTTTTGGAAATGTTGGTCAAAAACTTAGCAAACAAAAATACTATGAGTATTTTTAGGAAGTACCTCAGAAAGAAATCAAGTGTAGAAAGTTTAGCAAATGTTGAGCCAGACAATGAAATCATGGTGATAAAGGTTCTTCGTTTAACAAACATAAGAGTTCAACTTTTGGACCCCGAAGATGGTAGAGTTATTTTGCACCGAACAGAGCCAAATCCGTCTTAGTAGCTGAGAAAAGAGGAGAACATTTTCATGATCCCAATCAATTGCATCTAAAGGAAGGAATTTACATACATAAATCCATGGCTTTCAAACAAGGGGGGAGATGGTGGTACTTTAAGGTACCAAGGAAAATTATGCATTCCAGATATAGATAGATGCAAAGAGAGGATTATGGAAAAAGCGCACATGTTCGGATATTCTATCTACCCAAGCTCTACTAAAATGTATCTTGATATTGAGAAAAATTATTGGTGGAAATTGTTAGCAAGTGAAAGTCGAGCATTAGAAGCCCGCTAGTTTAGCACATAAAACATATATTCTTGAGTAGAGATGATAAATATAGACTTTATAATGTGTTTATGTCGCTCATTTTGGAAGCATGATTTGATTTGGGTGATCGTGGAACGACTCACTAAGTCAGAACACATTTGCTGGTAAAGACCACAAATTCAGCAGAAGACTACGTCAGGTAGTACAATCTAGGGGTGTGCAGTGGGCCGGGATGGCTCGATCCTGCCCCGGCCCATTCTACAACCCGCCCTGACCCCCCTCCCCAAAAAAGAATATCGGGACAACCTTAGTCTGTATAAGGATTGAACTCGAGATGGGACTAGGGCTCGTCTCGCCCGTCCCGATCCCGCCCCTCTTCCCCCCATCTCCCATTTGTAGAAATAACCATTGCACAACGACCAAATTTTGATTTTAGCCGTTGGCAACAGCTAATAACGACCATTTTGGCCCCCATACCACATAAACCCCTCTAACCCCTTAATATTTATTTTGAACCCCTAAGTTAGTATATTTATACTTTAACCCTATTTCTCAACTATAAATACCTCATTTTCCTCTTTATTTCTCTCACAAATCTTCCTACCATCTCTCTAATCTCTCTCTCTACAAGTCTACATTGCACACTAAATATTATATTTTATTTGCTAATTTCTATCAAAGTTCAAAAAATGGGAGTGAAGTTGGAAACTAGCTTGAGGATCATCAAGCAAAGTTTCAATTTCAACCTCGATTACACGTCGACGTTACGTCAGCGTTTGGTACCTTCGTTTCTTTATTATATTATTATTGTTATTTAATTTTAATTATCGTACTTAATTTCATTAACTTTAATTATTTATTTGCATGATTATAATGGAACGAAGTGAACATTTTTCTAGTAGAGGTGCTAGGGTTAACAGGGGTAAGGGTGCATCTTCTAGTAATCCTAATTACGATGATTTCACTCGTGTAGATGAAATTGATTTTTTAATGTTAATATTAATATACCATTAGTTAATGAGGTATATATTCTGCATCTGAACCAGACTTTAATTTAGAAAATGAATTGGAAGATAGTTTAGATAACACACCCACTAATGCACCTCCACCTCAGGCTCAGACTGAGTCTCAGGCTGAAACTGAAATTGGAATGCCTTTTATTCTCCCTAGTATGAGTTGAGGACAAAAACAACAAAAATTAAAATCACCTGCATGTGAACTTTTTTGACAGGGACATTCCTAATCAACTAGCTATTTGTAAAATTTATCGCGAAATTTATAAATTTAAAATTGGAAAAGGTCAAGGTGAGACAGGAGGTTTAATGAGACATGTAGAAAACTCTCACAAAGCAATGTATAACCAATACTTGGCTAAAAATCGAGTGTGAAAATGTCTTCTGAGTCGGGACAAGGTTCACATAATGTCTCCGACTAAGTACAGGATCGAATTAACCCGATGACGGGGAGTTATAGGTCATAAATATGATAAACACAAAGATAGGGAAAATTTAAAAAAATTAGTTACTGTGGAGGGTTTGCCTTTTTCATTTCCTTCCTCTCCTGATTTTATTCATTACATTCGAGAAACATATATCATACTTTTAACGGTTTTTCTAGACCGACTGTTAGAAGATATGTTTTTAAAATTTGCGCGTGAATATCAACAATATTTACGTTATGCATTGTATCATTTTAATGACAAAGTGGCAATCACTTCTGACATAGGCCGTAGTACAAATGATAATGATTATTTAACTGTTACATGTTATTGGATAAATCAGAATTGGTCTATGCAAAAACGTATATTAGCATATAGATATATGAAAGATAGGCACACTGGAGCTTTTATTTCAAAAAATATTCATGAAATTTGTGAATATTATGGAATTACTGATAAAATTATGATTATTACATTAGATAATGTTTCTTCTAATGATTATGCTGTAAATATTTTAAAAACTTGATTTACTCCATTTTCTCCCATATTTTTCATATTAGATGTGCATGTCATATTTATAACATAGTTATTAAGGATGACCTAAAACTTTTTAAAATAATCCTTGATAAAGTACAATTTGCTATCAACTTTATTTTTAAAGGTAATAAAATACAATGACGCAAAGAGTGTAAAAAAATTTGTTATGATTGTGGATTACCTTATAGAAAAATTCAAGAAGAAGTTGTGACTAGGTGGAATTCTTTGTATAAACAATTACTTGTTGCTCACGAGTATAGAAGACCTATAACTTTATTATTTAACGCTCATAATCAAAATCAAACGGATATGCTTGTAGATGATGATTGAGATAAAATTTTAAAACTTATTATATTTTTAGAGAATATTTTTCTAGCTACTAAGGAATTTTTTGGTATTTATTATCCTACTATTTCATCTATGTTATTTTATATAGCTCTAATATTTTTGTTACTTAATGAATATATGCAAAAACCAACTTACGCGCCAGCTATTAAAAATGCTTATAAAATTAAAAAAATATTTTTTCCTATTCCCACTATTTATTTTATTGGTGTTGTATTAAATCCTACTATTAAAGTAGACGGTTGTAAAACACTTGTTGAAACGATTTATGAAAGCTTAGAAATACTTCCAACAGATCCAACTGAAGAACAAACTTACGAACCAACTAAAGAAGAAGTTATGTTTAGCATACACACTGGTGCAATATATATATATATATATATATATATATATTATCAAGAGCAAAGTGCAAATAATCAATCGGCGTCAGTACCATCTTCTTCTACTTCACTGCAACCTAATAAATGACATGATGTTTCTGCTTCTAGCATTCAAGGCCATAGAAATATAATGTATAGTGGTTCAAGTTCTTCACAAATTAGCGAGTTTGATGTTTATGCTTTGCAGGGTGTTGTACCGTACGAATCAATTGTCAATGAAGATGGATGTGAAGACTTGCTGAAATACTGGAGGGAGAATGAGAAGACATTTCCGGCACTATCAAATATGACTCGAGATGTGTTGAATATTCAAGCGCCATCAATAGCTTCTGAAAGCATTTTTTTGCTGGAAGGTTTCAAATAGGAGAGCATAAACACTTATTGGCGGGAGATAGATTGGAGATTACAGTTTTATTCAGAGATTGGATTAGAGCAGAGCGTAGAAGGTGCGGTCAACCAGGATCAACGAAGAAGATGACTACAACTACAATGAAATCTTATCCGAGGGAGCAAGAAGCGACGTCGAACAATTTGACCAACAACTTCCAAATCCAACAGAAGATCCTCAAGAGATTGTGAGAAAATTAGAAAGAGTATGGTTGAATATGTAAAATTTTAATGGCAATTTTACTATGTGATTTGCAACTTTTGAACTACGAAACAAAGTTGCAATTTTGAAATTGTATTACAAAATAAATCATATTTCTATTAAATAATATAAGAGGCACAAAAATAGCTTTGGGATGTTTTTATTCACTATCTTGTTCAATTATTTAAGTGTTTAAATATATATTTTTAAATTAAGTGTCTAAAAAAAATTAAAATCCCCCCAAATCCCCCTACCCAACTCGTCACGTCCCCCTAAAACATCCCCTCTTCCGGCGGAATGTGAGATGGGACGAGACCTCTTCCCGTCTCCCCTATCCCAGCCGGCCTGGCCTGCCAATTCCCGATCCCGAACTCCGTCCCCTCAAATCTCATCCCGTCTCTCCCCTGCCCGTCCCGCTGGCCACCCCTAGTACAATCAGGAAATAGTCAGGTTGTATGGGACCCCTAGGTTTATCATTTTAGATCGTGGAGCTCATTTCACAATGAACTTTTGGAAGTTCCTTTAGAAAGGGTTGGGAACCAAGGTAAACCTCAGTACAACTTTTCATCCTCAGACAGATGGTCAGGCAAAACACACTATTTAGACTTTGGAAGATATGTTGAGAGCGTATGTCTTAAATGTTAAAGATAATTGGGTGATCACTTGTCTCTCATAGAATTTGCCTATAATTACATTTATCACCCTAGTATCAAGATGGCACCATTTTGAAGTCTTGTATGAGTGAAGGTGTAGATCACATATTGGATGGGATGAAGTTGCCAAAATAGAATTTGCCTGGGTCAGACTCAATCCATCATGCTATGGAAAAAGTTAAATTGATTCAGTAGCGTTTGAAAGCGGCTAAGAGTTGCCAGAAGTCCTATTCATGTTAATGATTGGGAGTTTCTTGAAAGTTTTGCCTATGGAAGGCGTCAAGCAATTTGAGAAGAAAGGGAAGCTTATTCACACATATAATTAGACCATGCAGGATTCTACGAGGGGTCGGTCCAGCGGCATACGAGTTAAAATTACCACTAGAGCTGGTCATTGTACATTCAGTGTCATGTTATAACGTTCACGTTCTCAGTATTCAGATATCATATTATAACATTAATGTTCCAGTACTCATCTATACATGCCAGTTTAACACTTAGTTATTCATGTCAGCTCAGTACTTTGATACTCATGTCAGTCATCACTCAAATGTTTATGCAAGTTCAGTATTCAGTTATTTTAGTATCCAGTCAGTTCAGTACTCATTCAGCTTATTCATTCAGTTCAATACTCATTCAACTTACTCATTCAGTTCAACATTCATTCAGTCAGTATTTGTTCAGTCTAGTAATTCATTTAGTTCAGTAAAAATTTAGTTTAGAATTCACGCAATCATTTCCTTAAAGAGTGCAAGTTCAACCATGAGAACCAAGACCCATCGTTCGAGAATGAATGATCCCAATGAGGAGATAATATAATACTCTGTAAATCTGAATTAGGTGTAGATGTCTTAAATGAGTATTAATGTAAAATTTTAGAAATGTGAAGTGCTATCGGGATAAGTTTGGGTGGAAATAGTTGTTTTGAAATCAAGACGAGCAGTGAGGTACTTGAGATTCAATAGAATCAACTAAGTTTATAAAAGGGCTGTCTTCCAGCCCGATTTAGTGAAAATACATCGAGAATTAGAGCAAATTGATAACATGAAAGTAGTATATATTGGAAATACATTTCCAACCATATATGGTGGAGCTCAATCGGAGCTATGTGCTATGAGTTATGACTATTATACTGAATGCTATCAGAAAAGTCAAAAAACGTAAAATTTTGACTAAGTGTAAAATGAACCTAGGAGTTTACTGAGCTCAGCTCAAAGCGAGATAGGTTTGTGCTATGGACCTCACTCAGTGAGGTTGTAGGGTCCCAAAAATGAAAATTTCAGAAAATTGGATAGGTACATTTTGGACAGGTGAGCTCGCTGAGCTTTGCTCAAAGCAAGGTACGACCTTGCTTTGGAGCTAGCTCAGCGAGGGGGTCCAAAATTCACATCCTTTAAATATAACACTTAGACTGAAAAATCATTCACCAACTCATCCAACCTCATAGAAAACCCTTTCATTTTTTCTTTCATCTCGACCTCCCACAACAAGGTAAGTTCGCTCCTAACGATCCTTAGTAATTATAGCATTAAATCATGATTAGTCACATGGTCCTCTAACTAAAACAAAGTATTAACAATGAAACCATTCGCAAGTGATTCAAGTTAGGATTTGGAGCGTTTTTTTTAGAAAATAATATAGTTCGTTACTAGGAGCGATTACAGGTATGTGAGGCTAACTCTTTACATGTGGGAATATTATTAATCATCCCTACACCTCGTTCTTCAGAATCACTACTAATTACTTCAGAATTAGAGATTATGTCATGGTTCATGAAAAGTCTAGAACTTCTATCTTTTAAGATTATAACTTTGTACTAGTTCATAATTATAACTTCGAATATTATGAACTCATTACGTAATCAATATAGACTCGTGTTAGATATCCCATGAGTCTTAGTTAGCATAATTCAGTTTACTTTGAACATTTAATGCTTCAAACTTCATAATTAGTTTACGATACATGTCTTAGTCTTGTTTTATTCAGTATTTCCAGTATCATGTACTTCAGTATGATTCAGTATCTTGTATTATAGTATGATTCTATGTTTTTATTTTATATTCCTGAATGTTGAGCACCTGAATTTGGGCCCAAGGCCGTAGTTTATGCTTTATGCATCTTTAGGCCTGAGGTCGTAGTTATGTATACGTATACTTGGGCCCAAGGCCGTAACTTGTGCACTTATATTTGGCCTGAGGCTATAGTTGATGCTTTATGCATCTTTGGGCCTAAGGTCGTAGTTAATTCAGTTAAATAAGTGATTCCTCATTCAGCATAGAAAATACTTATATTCAGTTTCAATTTCGTATTTATTCATGTGACTATGTTTATTGATTTGGGTTGCCCCTTTTCCGAGCACCCACAACTTGTTATTTCTTTCAGCTGGTTTTACATACTAGTGCAGTTCAAATGTACTAACGTCCCTTTTACCCGGGACCTGCACTTCACAGTGCAGGTAACGACTTTCAAGATGACGCATTTGCACGCCAGGATCTCTGGTATCAACTAAGTTGGTGAGCCCCAGTCTTTCGGGGCCTTATCATATATTTTACAGTCTTTATAGTTTATTACAGACATTTAGGTATAACATGGGCCTTATCCCGGCAAACAGTTAACATCTCAATATTTTTAAGAGGCTTCATAGACTAGAGTAGTGGTTAGACAAAGTTTATCAGATTTTCATATTTGCCATGTTGGCAATTTTACTATGTTTAGACTTACTCAGTATTTTGGCACTTAATGATTATTCAGTCAGGCTTTTAGTATGTCACCATATGTTAGTTTAATTCCTCTTTCAGTATGTGTTTGATATCACATGTTGATTTAGCCAGCTAGTTGGTTCGCTCGGGTACATGCATCCAAGCACCGAATGTTGTGTTACGTCCAGGCCATGGTTCAGAGTGTGACAAAGCTTGGTATCAGAGCACTAGGTTTAAGTGTTCTAGATGAAGCTGTGTCTAGTGAGGTCACTTTTATATGTGTGTGTGTGTTCCATACATATAAACGGTTGACCACCAAGACATTCATGATGTCCCCATCCCTGAACTCTTCTCATCAACACACCATTTTCCCTCACACAGACGCAACGGTCCCTACCAGTACATCTTATGCATGCATATATGGTGTATTTCGCACTTATACCGGGTCTTGGATCATGAGTTACGCTGGCAAAACTGTGGAAACAAACACAACCATGCAAGAGTTCATAGTCCTACTACGAGGACTACAAATTGCTCATCACCACCAAATTAAAAATATCCGGATTGTTGTTGATGCCATTGAAGTCCTAAACATTTTAACAAATTCATGTACCACTTAGTCACACATTATTAATGATTGCAGGTCCCTGCTCCACAAGCTGCATGACCCGCCTATCACTCACTTAAGAAGGGAGTACAACACCGTCGCTGATAGTTTAGCTCATTTTGATGCGCAAATATCCGGCAGCACTATCACCTTTTTGGCAGAACCACCTCCCGTTGTGCTACAGCTCCTTTATAAGGACATGGATGGTTACCTGGAAACTAGTTTAGTTTCTCATTTTTTATGTGTAACAAATGTAACAGCTGCTGCCACAAACATGAATTTAGCTAGCTCTTCCTTTTGTTGTAATGTTTTCTCTAGTTTTGCAAGGGATAGTTCCCTTGGTTGTACTGCCCTTGGGCACCCCGATGTACTGCTTTAATATATAATAGCACTAATCTTGTTTATAAAAATAAAAGTTAAAAAAAAATACAAAAGATGATACTCCCTATATCTCAATTTAAGTGTCTTAGTTTGACTAGGCACATAGTTTAAGAAATAAAGAGAGAATTTTAAATTTTGTGGTCTTAAATTAAAGATGTGTGTAGTCCTTTAATCTTGTGATATTAAACTTGTTATGTAGAATTCTGAAATTGAAAAACTTATAAATATAGAAAGAGACACTCTTTTTTGGATAGATCAAAAAAGAAAGCGAGATACTTAAAGGCAGTACTACTTAATTTAATTAGTAGTTCCTAGTTAGGAAGTGCCACATCATAATTAGTTGAGTATTATGATACTTTCATACTGTTTCTATCAAACACAATAAATAAAAAGGGCGAAATACATACAGTGTCCTCCTTAACTTGGTAATCATTTTCACTAATGTCTAATTTGATTTTATTAAGATTAAGACGTTTGTACTAAAATATACCTTTGAACATTAAGATGTGCATTAAGATTTAGATGTCTGAATGCAAATACACATTTGAATATTAAGACATTGTATTAAGATCTGAATACTAAATGAACACAACCGTTTGTTTTCTCAACATCTAAATATATAAAATTTATCTTTATTGAAATGATAATAAATATAAAATCTAATAAAAATACAAAATTAATTTATAATATATCAATAAAATATTTTTAATTTTCTTTATGACAGTTAGTGGTGGTGGTAGATACTAGCGGTTGTGATTGTGAGTGTCGATTGACAATAATGTTGGCTGATGATGGTGTTGTGGGCACTAACTAATGGTGATAGTGGGTGATAATACAAGTTGATGGTGGTTGCAACTTTTTGATTGAAGTTGAAGATGAAATTTTGTTTGGTTATAATTTTTGAAAAGCTAGAGAAGAGAATATTTTATTTATAATCATAAAAATGGAGTTGAAAAATAGGTCCAGATTTGAAATCCAATTTCAAGTTGAATTTTATTTTTATGGTTAAATATTAATTTTTTAAATAAAATTAAAAGTTATTTCAGAAAAAAAAAAGGTAAATAATTTTTATGGCGAAACGGTCCGTGCAACCTACTTTTTTATTTTTTTTCCTTGTCTTGTTCGTATGTGTCCGACTCTTTAAATATCAGGGTTAAAAATGGTATTTGCGCGCTTCACCCGATCCTGACCCGCTACTTACGCCGGAGCATCTACTTCCGGCCAGATTAGCGACGCAATTCACTCTCCATCTCTATCACCGTAAAATTCCTCGGCGACATCTTTTCCGTCGAAATCTAATTGTAAGTTCCCATACTTGTCTCCAAATATATAAATTTTTTCTTGATCGCGCTTTGACAAAAAATATTTTCCTTTTCATTGCATTGGTGTTACACCTTTCACAGTATTTAGGAATTGTAGCACAAATTGTTTACAAGAGTAATTTATTGAATGATCGTTGAACTGGAAAAATCTCAAATTGACTTGACCAGCTGAATTAGCATATGGACTTACATTTTGCAGCATTAAAGAATGTTAGTAATTCCAAAGCTAAACATGCTTATTGTTCATGATAATGTCCTGTTTTATTTGTCGCAATTAATATTTCAGGAGTCAAATAGTATTTTCTTCTTTGACTATGATTTCTTCAATGATATTTTAAATATTCGCAATTGTAAAGATTACGATTCATAATACTTTTATGTAGTTCTAAATACGCAAAAAAAAGGTTAAAAATATCAATGAATCGATGTCCCAACTCACACATCAAGTTAGATTATTGGTGTCATGCTCCGGACAAAGCCATTATTTTTGGGACGCGAGTATATTTTTGTTTCTAGGAGTATTTGGTTGCAGTGGTCTTCTGAATGATACTCTTATTCTAAGCATACTTGCACCTTTTGACATAAGGGCGTGAATGAAGATTACTAAAGTATGATTGGACAAGTAAGAGACTGCAGTTATACTTAATAAACCATACTCTAACATGTAAATTCTACTTTTTGCAATACTCATGTGCCTATATCTCCCTCCACTTAGTTTCAATTGCAAAACAAGGTCTTCTACATGTTCAATGAAGTTGTTGATTTATCATCTTGATATTCATTTTATTTATAGCTAAAGTTTTGCGTTTTGATAAGTTTTCATAACTGAAGACTGGGAATCCTTTGGCCTGACTCAACTTTTATTTGGTTTTCTTATGTCATCTCAGTTTTAGAATGGAGAGAAGACATCACGTTTTCTCTGTTGATCTTCTTGAAAGATATGCCACAAAAGGCCGTGGAGCCATTACATGCATGGCAACTGGCAATGATGTCATTGTTCTTGGAACCAGCAAAGGCTGGGTTATCAGACATGACTTTGGAGTGGGTGATTCTTATGGTATGTCTACATAAAAGATTCTAATAGAAATTTGTAACAAAAGACACAATGCTCTTACCTTGTATCTTTATGATTTGTGAGGTGCATATCTGTAATTAGTCTTTTAAATTCCTTTTTGAGCTTTATAGTCTCATAACCCTGACTCATGTATGTCTTTAGCATAGTGTTTCTTTCTTTTTCTGGATAAAGGTTTAGCATAAAGTTTCTTCTGCTAGATTTGATTGGCTGGAACGTGGTAGACTGATAAGATCCAGCATTGCAGTCTTATTAAGGAGTTCAAGTAGCAGTCATAGTAAAACCCAATGAACTAGTAAAATGTGATGAAAATGCATGGAGTTGTGTGGGTGGGGGGCATTTATTTGTTCCTTTCCTGATAAAGAACATGTATGAAATTGGTTTTGAGACAATGCTTATGTAGTTGAGTGAATCTCATGCACATAATGCCTCGTCAGTAGATCACATTCAAACCTCGGTGCTCACATTTGGATGCTGATGGCTTCAAATCTCATTTTCTACCACCTTCAGAATTTGATGTGATGGTCTTTTTAGCTTTTCTCATTCAATTTCTTGCCCCTCCTTTTTATGTCTTTTTTCTCCACTACTTTTTTCTTCTTTTTTACATTATGAAGTGTTGAAGCCTTCCTCGGAAACAAAAAAGTGTTGAAGCTTTCAAGTCGAGCTTTATGAGGCAGTTGTTTGTCACAGAGTTTGATGTTGGTTGGGTTGATGGTTGATGTCTTCTGATGGTGTTCATTTTGAACTATAATTTTTTATAGCGGGGGGAGGGAGAGAGAGATGGTCTCTTCCTATAATTTTATATAGGCGAGAGAGAGACCTTCTGACTTTCCCTTTTAGCTCCTATGCCTTTTAAAAAATAATAGTTACTCAGTTCCAAAAAAAAAATAGTTACTAGTTAGATTCTGTGACAAAAAGAATTGTGTGTGTATGAATTAATTTTATATAGGCGAGAGAGCATTCAGTTTTATATGGTTCTTAGAATGCTTAACGATAATGATTTGCGTCAAATAAGGAGTCTACTAAGTACTTCTTCTGTGCAGATGTGATGCTTGTTTGTTTTACGTTGCTCTTGGTAACAAAGGCATTTTGCTATTTTCGGATGCAACTTCATTCTCCTTTCTTTTGTGGAACATGTGCTGTGTGCTAGGTTGTTGGGATTAAGGACGACTTCGCTATTTTAACGAGGAAGAGTTCATTATTTTAGTTTTTTGCATTTGGTAAGAGTTGAATGCAAGAAAGTTCAACAAGTAGCTTTGATGCATTTTTGTATTGAATGGAGAGTTATTAGAATATAATCGCGGCCTAAGGCAGTAGGAACATTTGACACCTATTGATGTGCCCTAATGGTAAAAAAAGTGGGACGGAAATCATGAGAGACAAGGGTTTAAATCCCAGTAGAGGCCGGGTTGCCAGTGGACGGTAGCCAGTACCTAGTGAAATAGTCAAGGTGCGCACAATCTGACCGAGAACTACCTTTGTGCCCAAAAAGAAAGAAGAGAAAATAGGCAATAGCTCTTTGAAGTGTATAATCAAGGTTTTGGATGGTATGTTTTAAAGTTTTCCTATCATGCTTCCTTGTAATTTAAACATCCTGTGAGTTATTGCGTCTTAATCTTTTCTTCTTTGGCAAATATGATCCTTCTTTTTTTTGAACTTCTTGAACTAAGAAAGATCATTGAAATGCATTGCATACTGTGAACTTGGTTCTACTTCTCTGTTTTGCAGAGAGAAACGAAACCTTCCATTAGCTTGATGTTATTTGCTTATGCAGTAACTTATTTGTTTGATCAAATAAAGTATCTCATTTATAATAATAAGGCCGAGATGGCCATATACAAGAGATATACCCAAAAAAGGAGAAACCTACAAAATAGGGTTCTCTCCAAAAGACACCCAATCCTCTATACAACTAGGAACTTCAGGGTGTACCAAAAGAAAATAAGGGAACGAAGGCTACTCCTCAGTTGAGCAAAGCTCATCTCGGTCCCTTCAAAAGCCCTCCTATTCATCTCTCTCCAAATGACCCATATTAAAGCAAGAGGAGTAACATTCCAAGCCTTTTACCTTTTTCTCCTAGCTCCAGTCTTCCAACTGAACATCAACTCCTTCACGGATCTTGGCATCACCCATGAAACGCCGAACCATCTAAAGATATCCCACCATAACCTTGTTGCTAGATTGGAATGCAACAGAATGTGATCGACGTCCTCACCTGCCTCCTTACAAAGGAAACACCAACTAATACATACAACCTTCCATTTCCTAAGATTCTCCGCCGTCAAATTTATAATTGAAATTTATAAATCTTGTGCTATGTGACCTCTCCAATGCCGATTGTGATTAAGTTTTGGACCTCTACATATCGAAGCATATCTTGGTGGCACTTATTTTACACTACTTGTATCAGATCTATGAAGGGAAAGAGGTTAATGTGTTCGATTATTTTTGCAGATATAGATCTTTCTGTTGGCAGGCCTGGGGAACAGTCAATTCATAAGGTTTTTGTTGACCCTGGAGGGAGCCACTGTATTGCCACTGTTATTGGCAGTAGTGGTGCCGATACATACTATACTCATGCTAAATGGACAAAGCCTCGTATTTTGAGCAAACTAAAAGGTGTTGTTGTCAATGCTGTCGCTTGGAACAGACAACATATAACAGAAGGTAGGTCAGTGCTTTTTAGTTTCTTGTGTTCTAGTACAAGATTTTGACAATTTACGGACATTCAGAATAGTTATGATTTCTTTTTCTTCTTTTTAATTGGGGATGATGTTTCAGCTTCAACTAGAGAGATCATTTTGGGTACGGACAATGGTCAACTTTACGAGATGGCTCTAGATGTAAAGGATAAAATGGAGAAGTACATAAAGTTGCTATTTGAACTTAAAGAACTATCTGAGGCATTCACTGGTTTGCAGGTTCAGTGCTTTCTAGTTTCTTTCTTATTTTCCTTCTTCTAACTTCTTTCCCCAAAAAGGAGAAAGCATCCTCCAAGTGACTTACTTGTTTCCTTTTCACTCCCTTCTCAATTTGATCAAGTAGTTCATGTCATTTCATACCGAGATGATGTTAATGAAACCCTTCCTTCCCTGCATCTTCTTGTAGATGGAAACAGCAAGTGTGCACAATGGTACCAAATTTTATGTGATGGCTGTTACACCTACTCGACTTTATTCTTTCACAGGGATTGGATCGCTTGATGTAAGTTTGTATTTAGTAGTAATCATTTCCGCAGCTTGACTGACTCCTTCCCCTCAACATCTTCAATTCTTTTTCTTATGGATTATTAAAGGTTCTCCGATTTCGCTATCACCTTCAATTTACTAGCACGTGGTGCTGCCGAATACCAAAAATAGCTTCTTTTTTATTAGGTTCTGGGTTTGTCTATGTTTTCCTTTGTGCAAATTCATTGTTATTATGTTGGATATCTTATATGTGTGATTGAAATTTTGACTGGTATGGAAGTTCATCTTTGAAATCTATATCAAAAATTTTAGCTTTTCATACTGATGAAGTATGCTTCTTTAGTTTGGAGATTTGAAATTGGTGGGCCGTTTGTCTTGGTACACTTTGCTACTCTTGCTGCCTTCCTGACTTCATTTGACTTTGTTGAACATTTCAACTTGGTACTCTTACTTTCTTGTGGAAGTAAGTAGGTATAGTTGGAGAGGTTTTGAACAGAGTGCAGGACTTAATTTTTATTTGTTCCCAACAACTCTGCTTCATCAATTTGTACAAAAGCTGTTGATCTATTCCTTTGGCAGCTCTTCCTGTAGATTTTATCTGTTTTAATATCTTTGCCTGGCATATTTCATTCCTTACTTAATTATCTCCATCAGTGCCTATATAGACCAGCCCATGAATAAAAAATTGTTAATATTTTACACACTCTTTGTGCCTTAACTCTCCATTGATACTGTTTGTTCGACATTAATTCCTGTTATTATTGTAAGTTTTGCTAGTTCATCGGCATATCGTGATCTTAAAATGATCAATACATTTCAATTGAATTGATGTATTTTGGTATGCGTAGGCGATTTTTGCAAGCTATGTGGACCGCACAGTTCATTTCATGGAGCTTCCTGGTGAAATACCTAACAGGCAAGTTTTTTATTTATGAGATTGTCAAAAAATGGGAAGGAAGTCTTTTACTTAAGTTTCTAGATGACCTAGAACCACATTATTCCACATCGCTGTAGAGAACATGTTAGAAGAAAGAAAATAAATTCTTCCACAGGCTGGGCTAAGTGACGAATCTGGTCACCACCAGAGGGGCCTGCCGACATAATATAAATGAATAAATTTAGGGAGCACAAATTATCAGGCATAATTTTCATTAACTACATGAAAAATGGATAACAATTTCAGACTCCCATGTGTCAGCAAAGCTCCACCATCTCCTTACTACAGGATGTGTTACTGTGGCAGAAACATCTGTGTGTTGTGTTTGATCCACAATCCCGAAAGTCTAGCTAATGTAATTCATTTGTGTAATGTCCCGCTCTGACAAATCCAAAATTTCTCTAACAATGATTTTGAAACTACAGCTAATGTAACTCTTATCGAGATAATGTCCTGATAACCTCCACATCTGAACAAATTAATGAAGAGAAACTAGCCTTTGGAAGAGAAAGAAAGACTTTCTTTTCTCTAGGTTATCTTCAATTGAATAATCTCCAGCAAAAATTAGAGAAAGCTTGATAATGAACATGATTGAAACAGTGGTACGAGATTAACTGAGAAGCTGACTTCCTGCTAGACCTCCCAAACGCCCATACTCGCCTCCTCTCAGAAGGGAGATTCTCGGGGGACTCAAGCGTGAGTGTACTTCCAACAACATCTCAAGGAGGAGCGAACTATTCTAGGAGTTAAATTCTTCCGAATCTCCCCACCCATGTTTCTTCTCATTCTGGTCAACCGAACCATTCCAAACTATTCATTTGAAATGTTTGTTCACTTGTGTCCTTGGTGAGCTTTTCTAAATACCTTTTGTTAGTTTGAGCAGTGTTTTCAAAAGCAAGAAGTGAACAAAAGCGACAAGGTCCATGGGGCTTGAAGCAAAAGGTGAGATATGAAGCACACTTCTTTAAAGTGAAGCGCACAATTTATGGAATATTAAGATATTGTATATATAAATGAATTTAGTACTATTTTTCTTTGATCAAGTAAATGTATTTTCATTCATAAATATGGTCATAACGACCGTATACAAGAGATATACCAAAAAGTAGAGAATGTACAAAACGATATGATTCTCTACAAACTCTACCCATTCATCTATACAACAAAGAACTTTCTGTGTACACCAAAAGAAAATAAGGGAACGGAGACTACTCCTGAACCGGGAGAAACTCGACTCTACACCTTCAAAAGCTCTCATGTTTCTCTCTCTCCAAACAACCCACATTAGCGCAAGTGGTACCATCTTCCATGCCCTTCGTCTTCTCCTTCTTCTCACGCTCTTCCAACTAAACATCAACTCTCTCACAGTGTTTGGCATTGCCCATGAAGTGTCAAACCACCTAAGCATATCCCACCATAACCTCATAATCAGCGTGCAATGTAGAAGAAGATGATCCACGTCCTCGCCCGTCTCCTTACACATGTAGCACCAACTGACGCAGATAACCTTCCGCTTTCTAAGATTTTCCGCTGTCAAAATCACCCTTCTAGTGGCTAGCCAAGCGAAAAAGCACACCTTCCTCGGCACCTTTGGAATCCAATTTAGTACTATAGTAATCAAACATCAGTTAAAGTTACTAAATATAAATATACAATAATGTCGGTATTCATCTAACATCTCAAAGTTACATTAATAGAGCTTGCAACTCCAAACTATTTTGTCGAAAGAGAAGGTCTGCCTTATCTTTGGCCCTCCCAACTTTGCCCCAGTAACACTCTTTCAACTTAACATCCTTCCTCGTCCCCCCCAAATAATGTCACTCCTCCTCTCTTTTACTTGTTACCCTTTCACCTCTTCCCTTTGCGATCTTTTCTGGATCATTCTTGATATCCTAGAAACTGCAAATATGTTGAGGAAACTGCTTTTCATCGTAGGCCACAAATCTTTCGAAATCAGAAAATATAAACTGAATATAACTTTTGGTTTGAATGAATTGAAAGAAAACAAAGATTTGTTAGTAGGATACACATGAGTGCAAAGAAAATGAAAATGCTCAAAGGCTAACTCAACTATTGGAATATCTACAGTTTTGGGCACAATATTTTGGATCAGTTAGATAACTTTTGCATCTCTACTGTCAGATTTTCTTTCTCGGTGAACGCAATTCTCCTAAATGGGTTCTTCCATCCAAACGGGGATTTGGACAAGGGATTCCTGTCACGACCCAAGTCCCCTTAGTCGTGATGGCACCCGACTATCCCAAGCCGGGCTAACCAAGGCATTCATCGATTCAAATTATATAAGCGGAAGTAAATCACTTAGGTCTAACAGTCGATAATGACTCTTTTCTAGTTCTCTTTCCCCCAGCCATCAACCCCTGTGCGACAGTTGCTGCACATAAGTCCAATCAGCGCTGCAATATGTTATTTAGAAGGAATTGCAATGGCTAGAAACTCGAAAGAGTCCTCCAATTATTCCAGCAGCTTATAAACTCCTATGCAACAAAATTAATGATTGGAAGTTCACTGTAAAATCATGCTACTCCCTGACAACTTCTCCTCTTAATGTGCCACTGCCATTGACTACAAAAATATAAATACAACTATTATCTTGTAAAAAACTCTTAAGTGTCTTTTTATCCTTATGTAAGTAGTAAGGTGCATGACTAACGAAAATTTCATTAAAAAGGACAGTTGTATATATAGATGCAAGTTTCCTTTACATCTCTTGCGAACTCTATGTGTGTTCTGTAATTTGCATGTATATGCATCAAAAGACACATCTTTGGAGGTAATAGTACTTATAACTGTATTTTTGTTTGATAAGGTTAGTAATTTGTTGAAATGATTGAGAAAATTCCACATACAAGACATATACCCTTATAGAGAATCTTACAGAAAGATTTGGTTCTCCGCAAACAACACTAAGTCATCGGTATTAACCAAAATGTCAAAGATGCTTAAAACTGTGCAGAAAGAGAAAAATCAAGCAGAAATATTTCTCCAATTTGATCAAATGAATTTTCTGTTCCTTGAAAGCCCTCCTATTCGTGTCTCTATATTTTCCACATGATCGCTAGAGGAAATATTTGTCAAAAGGATTTGTGACGCACTCACGCTTTCCATTGTCCGATTTTCCTTCTAAATTTGCATCCTATCACTTACAACTTATTAACTCGAGCTTTAAAAGAAAATATCATTTTTGATGCGTGAAATTTAAGGTTTATTCTTAGTGCTAATTTTCTTGTTATTCTAATTGGAAATAGCTAATTGCTAGAAGTGATTTCCTGCATTGCGAAGTATCTAGAAGTTCTTTGGCAAAGCACACAGTTTAGGAAGAGATATTTGTGGCTTCTCAATATGTGCAAAGTGCAACATTTTTCCAACCAGTTGAGGAAATTGTCACGAAGTTTAGGAGGAAAATGAAAAAAGGCACCTTTCAGTCGAGCAATCGTAAAGCCTTCCAAAAACTTCAGTTACTGTTCATACTTGGACTGACTTCATATGTTTATCAAAACTACTGTGATGAACAATCATGTTTTATGAATACTTTTGCTTTGCATTCAAATATTTGCCACTTCAAGAGAATGATAGAACCCCTTGCAAGTGATTAATGGAGTTTGGATTTGGTTGGTCAGACACATGTCCAGAGCTTGATTCTTTGTTGTGGCATGTGCACTGATAAATACACCCTCCTGTGTTCCACCTGCCCTACTCCAGTTCACAGCAAGTGGCGTTCCATCTTCATTATTGGATATAGCTTTCACAAATTTCATCGTCTGTGAAGACACTTTTGAGAATGTACCATAATAGACTAACTATCCTTTTATATAACTGTTAATTTGCAAGTACTTACAAAACATAATATGTTTTGTTCATTTACAAATGATGTTAGAGTTATTTAATTCTCTTCTTTCAGTGAACTGCACTTCTTTATCCAGCAAAGGAGGGCTGTACACTTCGCATGGCTTTCTGGAGCAGGTATCTACCACGGTGACCTAAAATTTGGAGCACAACATAGGTAGATTTACCACCTGTTGCTTATTCCTTTACTTCTTTGGTTGGTTTCAATCCCGAGTTTTTTCATCTCATGGTCTTAGTGTTCACATTTTATTTTAAGGTTTAGAGTTCCATGCATAATTGTTTTTGATATTTTTCTACAATTGTTGAAAACCTCATGTGTAGTTCGCCAAACGGGGATGAAAACTTTGTGGAAAACAAAGCTCTCCTGGACTACTCTAAATTCTCTGAAGGAGTTGAAGGTGTCAAACCTAGCTCTCTGGCTATATCCGAGTTTCATTTCCTACTTCTCATTGGTAACAAGGTTAAGGTGTGTTAGTGGTACTTCCATGAATTTGTTTGTGTCTATTTTTTAACTTTTTAATAAATCAAATTCGTTGTATCAGTTTTTAAAGTTGGAATTATTGTACATGTATGCCTATGTCTATCTGCAATATATGGCTTGGGGTTTTGCTATGCTCAAATCAAAGACTGGATTTGTATGAAGATTTTTCTTTGGTTGTAACTTAAATGATTTGGAAGCGATAATTATGAGGTGCATATATTCTTCCATTTTTGACTTTTTATCACTATGGAAGTTCTTTACTGTGTTTGCTAATCATATATGCATTAGCTATAATGTTCTAACGTAAGTTTTAGCTGCCTGCTTTTTCACCAAGCTTCATGATTTCATGATATGAAACAAATATTGGTTTGTTGGACATGAAGAGAGAGGATGCAATTTCCCTTTTTCTTTCAACAGAAAAGGTCAACTGATACAAATTCTTAGCCTTAGACAAGATTTTGTGGAATTCTTAGACCTAATAAGGCTAGCGATGATATCCTTAAATTTCTCGTCTGCACGCCTCTATTTTGTCAGTGCTGATATTGATGACTAAGTTTGTAACTTTTAGGTTCATCGACTTTACGTTCGTCCTACCTGAACAATGATTTTGTTTCGCCGAGGGTCTACCGGAAACAGCCTCTCTACCCCACAAAGGTAGGGGTAAGGTCTGCATACACCCACCCTCCCCAGATCCCACTTGTGGGTCTACGTTAGTCCCAAGTTGACATGAAAGACTCCATTTGTTTTTCTTGATAGTAACTGCTTTCGTCTGCCATTATCTACTAAAATTTTATACAGTTCAGGAAAAATACATTTCATGGTTAATTTGTTCTGTAAGACCACCAGGGTATGTTTTGTTCCTATGACTAGAAATTCACATATAACAATGAGGGAGATGTGATTGCTTTGAATCCTTAATCTAATCTCTTGCAATATTAGTATTGTTCGACATTGTTAAATATATGGATGCTAGAGGTCCTCCCTTTACCACATGAGAGAAAGACAGTTAGAAGAACAATGATTTAGGACAAGGGGCAAACCTGAATGCCCAATTGTTGAGCAAAACAGTTGATTATGAAGGATGGACATTTCACCTATAAATACCTTGTATAGTTACGCTATTGTTTACGTCTTGTAGGTGGTGAACAGGATAAGTGAACAAATAGTAGAAGAACTTTATTTTGATCAGACACCTGATGCAGTTTCAAGCAGTATTATTGGCTTATGTAGTGATGCCTCAGCTGGGTTGTTTTATGCATATGACCAAAATTCTATCTTCCAGGTGCGGTAATAGTCATTGTCTTAAATCTTGCGTGATGTGATACTGCCATTATATTTCTGCTTCAGTTTCTGAAATCGAAAATCTGAATATAGGTGTCCGTAAGTGATGAAGGCCACGACATGTGGAAAGTGTACTTGGACTTAAAAGAATATGCTGCAGCTTTGTCTAGTTGTCGTGATGCCTTGCAAAGAGACCAAGTTTATCTGGTTCAGGTCTTGGCTGATTTGAACTTATTCTTTTCCCCTGGGATGTATGATGTTTTTTTGCCTTATTTTAACTGTCCCCTAAAATGTCATAAACAGAACTCTATTGCTTGTGAGGCTGAATACTTTCTTTTAGATTTTTCATCATAGACCTCATGTTATGCAGGCTGAAGCTGCTTTTGTCGCCAAGGAGTTCCTCAGAGCCGCATCATTCTATGCAAAAGTAATTATTCTACTTATTTATTTATTTACTTTTCATTTTGTGGTTTCCATATACTCTGTTAGTTGTTGTTTCTTTGTACCTTCTAAACTTGTCCCTTCTCAACCCGCCACATGGCTTATAAAAAAATTGATCCTTGTTTTCCAGTTTCAAAATTCGTCGACCAGCAAAAGGGAAATTTCCACGAACTTCTGTAGCAATCAATGTTGATGTCTACCCTGTTTTACAAAGACCACTTGATTTTTTGTTTTCCTGATAAATGAAAATACTTTCATCAATCATACCTCAAGGCAAACCCCCGATAAACCCTCCATAGAAGGTCAGCTACAGATAATCCCTAACATTTTCATTAGTATCAATTTGATTATCTTCTTGAATATTTCCCCGTAAAAATTAATGTTCTCTGCATTAAAATTCCGTCCCTAACATTTTCGGTAGTATCAATTTGATTATTGTCTAGAATATTTCCTCGTAAAAACTATGTCTCTGCATTAAAATTCTCTTCCTTGGGCCTAGATATTGCTTGAAGATGAATTGACATACAAGGTGTTAATGTAACTCTCCTGTCCTTTTCTTTTCTTTTCTTTTCTTTTCTTTTATGCTTGACATAGTAGGCTTGCTAAGTAATTCGTATTTATTCCTGGAACTGGAGACCTTTCTAATGCAAGGATTGAATGTTGCAGATAAACTATGTATTATCTTTTGAAGAGATCTCGTTGAAGTTCATTAGCATAGGCGAACAGGTATGACTTTTCTATTCTAGAACACTGATTTATGGTAATGCAAGAAAATATTTTCTTTTTTACCTATTGAAAAAAAGAAAAGGTCAAATTCATCTTGCTGTTAAAAAAATTCCATCTTGCTCATTTGAAGCAATGATCGGTAGTAGTAACTACACTCGTTTCTAAAAAGCAATATTACTTTTCGCGTTGTTTCGTTTTCAAGACTCAAGGTTTATTAGTCTGTAAGAACTAAGAAGCTTCTTAGAATTTTCATATTTCACATTTGGATCCGTTGCAGGCGACTCACTATAGGTTATTGCATTTAGTCTTGACTTACTTATATGAAATTATTGCTTATGAAACCTAGACATATCATACTGAAGTTTTATCGTTATCAATCGTTAAAATACTAAACATCATTGATATACATGTTTATTTGATAGATCCTGACTGCAAAATATTAATAATTTAGTATCTGTTTACATTTGCAAAAAAAATGTTCCTAGATTCTAATTCTTTTAATATAAGTATATGTTTCCATTTTTTGTACAGTCTTCAGCGGGGCTTGAGGGATGCTGTTGCTTTTATCTGCTGATATTGTATAGATATTCCAGTGTTGTTTTTTGAACTTAACTGTACTTATGTGCAGAGCCATCTCAGTACTGGTTATTAATGAAGCTTATTATTGTTTACTGATTTAAAAAAAATTCTAATAGTTCAGAACCATTGGGAAGTTTTAATTTCTCGTAAATCTCTTCTTGCT
Organism: Anisodus acutangulus; assembly: GCA_029783415.1. Taxonomy (NCBI): domain Eukaryota; kingdom Viridiplantae; phylum Streptophyta; class Magnoliopsida; order Solanales; family Solanaceae; genus Anisodus; species Anisodus acutangulus. The sequence continues at coordinate 40,544,008 of CM056506.1, read as the reverse complement.
TAGCAGTTTCATCCATGTCATAATATGAAGCAATTATTCTTCAGGAAGATAATGAACCTGTCTTCGCATAGATATCCCATCCTGTTTTTACAACACATCTCTAGTGTTATCTTAGTTCTGATCCTTATTTCTGCCTTCGTATCCAGCCATAATAAAATTTTACTCATCTTATAATGAGAGGTATTCCTTGGTCTAACGGTTGAAAGTTAATTTTTGTTAGCTGTCTGACTTGTGAAATCTGGAAACGTTGAATAGAAAAACAGCCGCAAATAATAGAATTAGTTGAAATTTCTTCAGGATATAACACCCTTTGCTTGCAGGATGCTTTGAGAACATTTCTCCTGCGGAAGCTTGATAATCTTTCAAAGGATGAGAAGTGTCAAATAACAATGATCTCAACATGGGCAACTGAATTATATCTTGATAAGGTTGATCTCTTTTTGAACTGAGCTTGTTTGATTAAAAGTTTGGCTACTTTTCTTTTCCCTGGTTTCATAAACTGTAAATATGTTCTGAGTGCTAGCATTGGAATATCTCTGTTTCCAGTTCCTATTATGTATAGGTCGAACTTGGATCATCCAACTTACAACATGTCTTTGTCACCTGTACTGGTGTCTGGCACGGAGGTTGGATAATGTACTAAGCAATATTCTATAGGATAGGGGAACGCGAAAATGTACCATCTTATTAGTTGGGAAACAATGGCATTCCTAATAAGGGAGGTGTTGTGGTTAGGAACTTGAGGGCATTTAGTAGAGCCATACTGAGAACATGAATTTGGAAGTTCTTTGTGAAGGATCAAGCATCGTGGTCATTGTTTAAAAGATGGAATGCAAATTGGGGACGGAGAACCAATCAAATTATGCAACCATATGGAGAACTCTATGAAGGAGTATGATGAAAGGAAAAGTAGGAACTGGTGTTAGAATCCGCTTCTGGAAGCAGAAATGGTCTGTGAGGATATGAGAAAGATTGGAAGAATGCATGAGACAACTGTCATGCTTGAAATTCATACACACTTTGCCATGTATGTTGGATGTCTAATCAGATGTAGGACACTACTCTTTACTTTACTCCCTTTTTACATATTTAACTAAGACTAGGGTCTCCCGGAAACAGCCGCTCTACCTACCAAGGTAGAGGTAAGGTCTGCGTACACTCTACCCTTCCCAGACCCCACGTTGTGGGATTTCACTGGGTATGTTGTTGTAGCATGTACACAATGAAATTATAGAGGATGCTAATGTTACCTTGCTGCTGCCTCAGAAGTGTGTACTTTGTTCGACAAAGTGTTACCTCTTGCGAACTCTCTCATCGTTCATAGGTTATCTGATTTAGTAAGGAGAGGGATATTAACATTCCCTTGCACTTTTCTTTGTTACAGCCATAGATAGGCCCTTGTGCAATTGGCATCAGATTGGAAAGCTTATATTGCGTGCCCAGGGAAGTGTTTCATGATTGAATTAGCAGTAACAGATCCAGCTCAGTAGGCCTGGGTTTGGCCAAACCCTGTGGGTTCTGGTTTGGACCGTGAAAATGTAAACAAACGTCGCGTAAGTCGTTGCGTAAGTCATTTAAAGTCAGATTGTGGCCGGTGACAATTTAGAATACTCACTAGAATAGTTGGTAAGCTGATAATGTATTGTTAAAAAACGTTCTGAATGAAGTACTAGTGATCTGGTTTAAGAAATAAAACATTTACTATAAAACACTATTTTTAGGAGACAAAAAACTAAAGCTTTTCATATAACTGAAAATATTAAGATGGTTTTTAAACTTGATTGACAAATTTTACTTGGGAAAAGGCATAAGTACCCCTCAAACATGTCCCAGATTTTCAGTTATACACCTAAACTTTGTGAACAATTTAGTTCTCCACTTCTTGTTCAAAGTGGAACTATTACCACTTGATACACCACGTGGTAGAGAAAATATCCTTTCTTGAGGCACGTGAAAAGCTAAAGAAAGGATAAAAACTTAGTCTTCGTCGGAGAATTCCGTCCTTCCCTGCTCGTTTCTCTTAGCCTCTCTTGTCGCTTGCAAACTCCATGATTGGTGGAGCCATCTTCTTCTCTTGATTTCTCTACCACTAATCACTCTTTATCAGACTTGGTCGAAATACTAACACCCCTGATCTGAAAAGTAAAAAACCAAAACTCTAAATCTGAAAAGGGGAAAAACCGAAAGTCTGCTCGTCGCTGTCAAGCTCCATATTCGATGGACTCATCTCCTTCTCTCCTTTTTGCTAATTAGATCACTCTCTCACAAATCCACCTTTCAGTCAAAGATTTGAACTCTAGATTTGAAAAGGGGAAACCAAAACTCCAATCCGGAAAGGAAATACCAGAAGTGCTAGCAAACTCCATTGTCGGTGGACCGATATCCTTCCCGCCTCCTCTTTTTCTGAAAGGAAAAGCTTGGGTGGAGAACCAAAACTCCGGCACACATACATTTTTCGAGGAAGGAATAAAGATGAAACAAGGTCTTTAATTGGATATACACGCGACGCCACTTACATAACACCACCTGCCACAAGTCTGCTTGTCCACCCCTTAGGGTCATAATAGTTTCACTTCAGACAAGTATAGGGGTCATAGGTTGCCCGCAAAATTTAAATTCAAAGGGCTATGCCTTTTCTGTTTTTACTTCATATATTTTGCTTACATATAGTTATTTGAATTCTTTTGTCCAAATAGTCAATGTTTGTCTTTGTAGTTAATTTTACTTGCATTAAATATGAATTTTTTTTCTTGATTAGGGCCTTTGTTAAGGACTATGCGTTAGCTCAACTTTGTGCTTAAAGCCCCAATTGAGTTTGGCGCTCTTTTCGCTTTTTTGCTTTAGCTACTTTGGTTCATTGGTGGAAGCCTTGACAGTGGAGTCTGACCACATGCTAGATTCGAGTTTGACAAATTGCATTTTTTTTTATTTTTTTTGTTAGCTTCAGCTTTAGTAGAACCAAGATATAGGTTCAAGCCATGGAGACATGTTGCAGAAATGTTAGATAAGGTTGTAAACAATATATCCTATGTGGTTTTGCTCTTCCCCAAACCTCGTGTATAATGGACGGAACCCAGAGTTTCTCTCTTTCCAAATAGTCCACCATATTATTGCTGGGACAATTTTGCATCTCTCTGTTAGTGCTACCAACACCCTCAGTGTTTCAGCTTGTTAGTGCCTCTCCTGCTCTTCCTGGCATAGTCCATCTAATTCCTCTGAAGGTGGTGACCGCTTCCAAAGTTGGCTAACCACTTTGGCCGTAATGCTTTTATCAATGCCATTTCGGAACATCGTGCCTATTTTTAGTGGCCATTCTAGCTGCATTTCCTGATTCGACGCCTTTTTTAGTGACCGTTGCGGGAGAAGGATGCCTTGAGCTTTTAGCGATGAGATCGTTTGATAAAGCCAAGTCAATTTTGGGCAGCAAACCGTGTAATTGATGAGAAGGTCCTTTAGAATAAAGGGAGGGGTGTATGCTGTTACATTGCTTGCCTTCAAGAGGTGCCTAGAGAAATGGCCAGATGCAGTAGTGCGACAATTAAGGAGGGGATTCTCTACTGAAAGGGGTACAGGAGAAGAAGACTTTGGTGACCATTCCTCGCATTTCTTTTCCGTTATTACTCGAAGTCATTTGTGCGGTTAATTTCAAGCAGTTTTTCCTGTGGCTTGAATTTTCAACAAGATTTTGAAGACCTGAACATTTTTTTTGTAGAATGTTCAATTTTAATCGAATATCAAAATCTATAATGCTTTAAAAAAAGTTGTCGAGTTAGATATTGTAATTTTTACAATTATCATACATGTATTGTGTTTGACACCTATATATTGGTCTGTCATGCGTACCAAATGAATAAATCATCAATAAATCTCTTTTCTTCTTTTATGCTCTCATAATGCGGTATGAGGAAGCTGAATATTAATGGAATGATTCCACTTATCCATCTTCAGACCAAAGTGTATTCTTTAAGTGGTAACACGGTGATTGTTATTTGAACATAGATGATTGGATTTTTTAGGTTTTTGATTTCATACATCTTGCTTGCAGATCAATCGGTTGCTTCTGGAAGATGACGGTGCGTCGGACAGTAATAATACCGAGCACCAATCACTCATTAAGGAGTTTCGTGCTTTCCTAAGTGACTGCAAGGATGTATTGGATGAGGCAACCACCATGAAACTACTAGAAAGGTAGCTTATCTGGCAACTGATCTCTCGCTTGGTTTTAAATCTGATTCTTGTAAATTTCTGTTTTCTTTTCAGTCCAATTAATCATCTTTTTCTATCTCCACCTCCTCCAAGAAATATAGTACGCATTTTTCATGTCATGCTAATTGCTGACTGTACATATGAGCGTGTCACAGATTCACCTGGCAAAACGTGTTTGACATTTGAAGTGCTGTGACCTGCAACCTTTTTTAAGACGAAATCTCATGAAAAAAGAAAAGAAATCTATGGTTATCTGGGGAAAAGAAAGAATGAACTCTTTCTTTGTAAAAGTTCAATTTTCTTCCCTCCATATTTTTGTCATTTGGTCCTTCTCTAATATGTTTTAATAGTATTTGTCTGATTTTATTGTCCTCTATGTTGTTATTTTTTCTGTTGTAGCTATGGTAGAGTTGATGAGTTAGTGTTCTTTGCTAGTCTAAAGGAGCAATACGAAATTGTGCTACACCACTACATTCAGGTTTGTTCTTCTTATGCATCTTTTGAGATGCTGGTTTACTTCATTAGCTTGTCTTTTTTCTTTTGTTAAATAATGTTTTATTTCCACTTTCATGCTGTTCTTTATTTTTGTTATGGGTTACCAGAGGTATGTTTATGATTTTGGACACTGTCTTATTTTTCCTTTGTTTGGAAAAAACTGTTTCCCTCCACAATCAAAGGTGGAATGTTGACTTTCATGCTAGAGTTTCTTCTTAGATCATTATATCTGGTGTATAATACAATTCTCTCATGCATTCCTGTTGGATGTCATTAGATTGCCAAATGACAATCTTATTACTGGGGTTTCTGGTATGGGACTTTCAACTATTTTATGCAATGAGAGATATGGGGTATTCCCCTTGACCTGTGTCATTCATGAGGTCAAGTCAAGTGATAGACTACGGTCACTATGATATGGTTTAGAGTGCTCTCTCCTCTAATCCATAAATTATGTGCGAGGATGACTTTCTTCACAGCTTGGATAAATTCCTTAGAGGTAGCCGAACATTTCATTGAGAAGACTCGAGATGAAATATTTGAATGCATGAAACATTTCACTAGCACAATTTGGTTGAGGATATAATTTTCTGGTGGTGCTTCCACTTAATTGGAGCTTGATCAGAAGGTAAAGTTAAGACTTGCAGAAAATGGAGCAGTTTGGAGCAAGTTTTATTGATACCACATGTTGTTAGAGTTTCTACTGCTCGGTGGATTTACTTTGTGTAGGATCATTTTACCAAAAAAAATAAAGGTTAGTGGTGATTATCCTTGTGGTTCAAATTTACATAGGTTAGGTGGACATGGATCCAAAGCATGAGGATTTGTCAGGTAGGTGATTGTCCGGCAACTGGTGATGAACCAGTTGTCTGCCTCCGTGAGTCATGTACAGGCAGAAATGAGGAAAGCTTGGCCAGTGGATCACCTCTATCTTCAACTCTTCAGAGAACTAAGGTTATGATGTTGAAGTAAGGGATAAGTAGCAAGGATTAGACTGGAATTCTTGAACCGGACCTGGTGGTAGGTTTGAAGATGTGGATTTGAAATTCTGACTAGTCACCATTCATGAAGTACTGAAATGGTGGTTCCTGCTATGAGGAGAGCTGCAAAAGGAGTATCAGTTTGTGGCATTAACTGGATGCATTTCGTATTCTGATGAGAGTTCTAGCTAGCTTTCATAAACAGGATGGCTGTAGTTGCAATTGGGTGTCCTGGGGAATGCTTGTGATGTGAGACTACACAGGTTTCAATTGTTAAGACAAAATGATTGCTAACACTCCACTTCCTGATTTTGGGAATTTATTTACTACAACTTAAGGAGAATATTCCCACTCGGAACTGTTGGAGATTGGATATGAGAAGAATTAATGGGTGTTAGAGATCTTTAAGATCTACCACGGTGCATTCATTGATCAACATGGAGCGTTATCTTAGAAAAATTAACAACCACAGCACTCTAAACCAATCTGGGAAATTTTTGCACTTCATCAGGGATTTGGAATTGCTCGATTTGCCGCTGCAAGATGACAGCTTATGAAACCTTACTCCAGAATAGATACAATTCATTTTTATGCCAGTTGTTGAGGTTGAGATTAATGTCATGCATCATTGATCAATGGGAGGCCAGATTTTGTTTTTGTAAATAAGTTAAAGCTACTATAAGAAAACATCAAAAGTATAAAACATAAGTGGTTTCAGCTAAAAGAGATACTTCGGACGAGTTGCACATCTTTGACTTTATTGAGCAACATAGTTCATCTGATCGAGAGAATTTGGAGAGACAATGAAAATATTGCTTAACCAAGTGATGCGGATAGAGATACCACAAATGAGAGGTCCGGTCTCTTTGGCTAAATGAAGGAGATTTTAGCACCTGGTTTATCCACAGGATTACGAGTTCACTCTGTCAGTTATAGCATCTCATTGCTCTTTATATGAAGGGCCGATTATGGAAGATGCAAAGGTAATAATTAAGATATCTTACATATTCACCAGAAGCTGATCGAGGAAATCTTGCTTAAGGGAGTCAAGTCCATCGATACATATTCACCTTTCTTTTTATTATTGTCATGGAATGCTTGAGTGGATGCTGAATAAGGCCGTGGAAGTTGGTGGTTGAAAGGCATAAGAGTTGGTGCAGATTTAGAATAGTCATGGCAATTATACATGTTCTATTTGATGATATGGTGGCGTACTGAGAGTTAGGAAGAACATTGAGATTTGCGAGTAGTAGTACCCATCTTTGAGGTGTAGTACTGGAGCTTCAGAGCTACTGTTCTTCTAGTAGCGTCTTTACTTCCGGAGAGTGAACCTTGTTATACCGTTAGTAGTGCACTCTGCCATGCAATTCCTTCTTAACTGCACCAACTGCTCCACCTTTCGTTTCCTCTCTTGCTTCAACACCGTTGATTTCAATGTATGTTGTAAGGGAAGCAAGATTCTGTATGGTGAATTAATGGTGCTCTCTTCTTTGGTTGCATTTATACTCTTAAATGTGCAGATGAAATGAATGATGTTTGCATTTTTCTTGCTCTTCCAGTCTACACACATCTTCAATTCACACTTTGCTTGGACTTCCCAGTCTACACTCATCTTCAATAGACTCCTCTGGAGAGTGCTTTCATGCATATATCACATATTTGCTTTACTGATTCCACTACCCTTTCCTTGCATTATCTTTGGAGATCTCGGTCCAACCAACCTGCACCCGTCTTACATTTATATCTTTGAGATTGCAATAGGCATATAGCATGAACTTCTGTCAACTTGCATTCTTATGCTTTATGCACACTTGTGAATAAGACCAAGGGAAGAAAAGTAATTCTTGCACCTTTTTGCATATGTTCTGCATTTTATGCTTATAGTAACGCTAACTTGGTGCATTGTTGGCATGAACAGTAGTTTGTCTTTCTTTTTCCATGTAAATACACAGCAAGGAGAAGCAAAGAAGGCGTTACAAGTTCTTCAGAAGCCTAATGTTCCAACAGAACTTCAGGTATGGGTAAAAACTATTAAGTAGTGATTTTGTTTTGAATCTACTGCAAACGCGCAATGCCCTACTTGGGTAGGAATTTCTAAGATGGAACCTGTGAAATTTATATTGCTTGAAGTGATGATTTCTTTTGTTCTATTGCAGTACAAGTTTGCGCCAGATCTCATCATGCTTGATGCATATGAAACTGTTGAGTCATGGATGACCACTAAAAGTTTGAACCCGAGAAAGCTCATTCCTGCAATGATGCGGTATTCAAGTGAACCACATGCAAAGTAATGTGCATCTCTACCTTACATCGAATTTTGTTATCTTCTTACTGACATGTTCGTCATGACCTTTCCCATTTAAGTGATAAGAATTTTTCATTTAGTTGTATGTTTGTTTTGTGGAGAGGGGAAAGTTGAATTGGATTCTTTTCCGTGTGTGACCTATTTTAGTCCTTAAAGAGTTGTCATGTGAGCAACATGCATAATGATGTGCATCGAAGCCTATCTTAGTTTACTGATGCTTCACGTTAGATAATCTTTTCTTTTAGGAGACATCTGATTTCTGGTGATGTTCTTTTTCTTTTTTGATAAGGTAAATTTTATTAAAAGTACCAAGATGGTACAGAATTACAACAGAGAAACAGCCCGTCATAAAAGGGCAGGCAGCTACAAACCGCCTATCTCCTCTAGGAAATTCATATATTGCTCCATATTTTCCATACTGTCTTTTACACCAAAAATACAAATTTAATAAGCATCTATTTTTAATCCTGGATGCATGCTGCCTTTTTCCTTCAAAGCAAATCCTGTTTCATTCTAGCCATATTGTCCAGAACACACACACAGGAATTGTTCTCCACACTAGTCTGGTGATGTTCCTATTTCACTTCCTTTTCTCCACGAGTGTGCATAGGTTTACAAATGGAAATGAAGTAGTTTCCCTTTAACTGACAGGTCAATAGCGAGCTATTGTTTGTGGAGGTTTCTCTACTTCTTTGAGCAAATGAGATGACAGGGAGGGCAATTTTGACATTTAACTAAATCTTGGCTACAGGGCACGAGTGAGGAGTATATACCTTTTCCTAGTATTGAGACTGTGTCAATGATTTTTTTTTTGTTAATTACGCTGTAGGCGGCGCCTAACTTTTATATCATACCAAAAAATTACATGTAACAGAGGAGGACATTCTGCCTGACCTCTGTAGCAGTAAAAGGTGCTTAAATAACATGAGGACAAAAATACAAATATTATACTAGTTTTCCTTACCAGATCCTTAAGGAAAACTAGAACTCAAACTCCAAAATTTACACTAGAACAAAACCTTCAAATAAACCTTTTCTTCTTTAATCTATGCCTTATCGAAGCCATTTGGATTCATTATTAACTAATTGACAGTAAAACATTTTTTTTAAAAAGATACCATTCACTGTTTGCAATATTTAGTTATGAGAATTATATTTTTATCCGAAAATATGTATTTTAGAATACCTAGTGATAATGAAGATTTAATATTTCTTGGATTCACATATATTTGTCAGCCAGTAAAGCTCTTTTACTTCTTCATATGCAAAAAGCCTAATAAATTTATTAAAAATTAATAATCACTTTTTAAATTAAAAAATACTCCCTCTGTCCCACTTCATGTGACATAGTTACAATTTGGAGAGTCAAAAGGAATTTTCCTTTGACCGCGTTTTTTCATATGAATTGTTAATTTTGTGACGTATAGTGTTTTTTATGTAGTTTCTAAATATGGAGATTTTATTAAAAAAACTTGAAGATTTTATGTCCATATTCACTCAGAAAATTGGAAAGTTTGACCCTCGTACTCCGAATCTTGTCACATAAAGGGTGACAGAGAGAGTATCTAACTATGCAATTACCACTGTATCAACAAGCAGGATGGTATGTAATTATGTTATTGCAAACAAACTAGTCTTTGAATTTACTAAGTTGTGTAATTGTTACACTCTGGAATTACAGCCAAGTAGTTACAAGTGTTTATACACACCCCAAGTAATGTTTTCAAGAGACCTACTGAAAGTCATTGTAAATGTTCTGATCGTTGGGATCTCATAGTAAAAGTTGCTGCACTAATGGCCGGAGAGAAGTGGTGGTGCTGGAATAGCCACCAGAAAAGAGGCGCTTACTGTATGAACAATTTTTGAAAAAGAGGCACAATGTTGCTGGACAATCACCGTTAGTAGGCAACACGTGGCCGAAAAGGTCACTAGAAATAGGGAAGAACTATAAAATGAAATAAATGAATATTTAGGCTGGACAATGTGTGGCCTGAACGTCCACAAGAAAGAAGAAAACATAGTAAATTATGAAAAGAAAGAAAATAATCCGACAAGCATAAGGCTACCTATGGGGTAGGTGAAAGCTACGTAAGCAACAACAACAACATACCCAGTGTAATCCCACAAGTGGGTTTTGGGGAGGGTAGTTTGTACGCAGACCTTACCCCTACTTTGGGAGGTAGAGAGGTTGTTTCCGATAGACCCTCGGCTCAAGGAGCTAAAGCTACATAAGCCTCAGCAAAAATTTTAATGCTTTGGTACCATGTCAGAAAATAAGAGAAGAGGAGAGACATTTGATGACTTAATCATGCAAGACACACTTATTCATAGGTGTCTAACAAGATACACATACGACGTTTGTTCAATGTGGGAAAATGTCTTACTTAAACACAAATGCTAATACTGAACATTCTAATAGAGATTGTAGAATGGCTGATGGTACCCTCGTTAATATCTGGGAGAAAGCCACAAAAATTTTGTGGTTTGCTTTTGTCCCCTGCTTCTTCTGAATTTAAAGGTGGACTTGAGAAGAACTGTCAGTTTGGTTGGCTTTTGTGTGCTCTAGCACTATACGTGGAATAGTAGTATGTCCTAATGTGTAGCATGAGTTTCTTCCACATTGAAGGCTCTCCTGTTTCTTTGTTTTCTGCATTCCAGATATCCTTTATCTGAATAGTCTTTCTATTTCTTGGTTAGTATGATTTCTACCATTTTTTATGTGATCATTTCTACCATATGTCACCTGCAGGAATGAAACTCATGAAGTAATCAAGTATCTGGAGTATTGCGTTCATCGTTTACAGAATGAGGATCCTGGCGTTCACAATCTGTTACTTTCCTTATATGCCCAAAAGGTTCAAGTTATTTAGCTTTTGGAATGCTTATCTGGTCTCGTATGTGCACTCTGGATTTCTCCATGTTTCTAATTTCTTCGAGATTTCTTAAATATGCGAATAGTTACCATCCACAATGTCTTCGAGTACTCTGTCTGTATCTAATTTTACTCATCTATAGAAAATAATCTTGCACGTACATCTGTTTCTTGCACTTTTTCTGTTGCAACTGTGCGGAAACAACGAAAAAATCTAAGCATTATGTTAACTTCCCTATCGGAAGCTACTCATCTTGATAAGTTTAGTTTTGATTTCAGTTTGGTCATTTATAGTTTATTCAAATTCATCGAAGGTAGATTACATTTCACCGTAAGTACTTGCATGAACTGGGAGAAATCAGGACTACTTGTGTATATGCTCTGCTTTATACTGTGATACTGCTTATTTTTTCTGTTCAACACATTTTACAAATTATACTTGCAAATATTGGGCGAAATACTGCTTTATGTGCTCTTTTGTTTTTTGCACTGTGGCCTAGTGGTCAATGAAGTGGGAGAACCATGATGTCTCAGGTTCAAATCCTAACGGAAGCAAAAACGCTTGGTGATTTTTTCCCTTCTGCCCAAGCCTCGTTGGGCAGAGTACCTGGTACCCGTACTTGTTGGAGGTAGCAGGTACCCAGTGGAATAGTCGAGGTGTGTGGAAGGTGGTGTAATTATTTTATAACTTGGTTGTTTCTTCGTCAAAGGGGTGTTGGATTATCTTCCCCCAAGAAAATTAATTTCAAGCCAAAGGAAGTTGTCCAATGGAGAATTGACACTGGGAAAATTCTAGTTAAAATCAGGGCCTGTCCCCATTTCTAGGAAAGGGGCACAACTTCTATTTCCTTTGGGGTAAATTTTGAACTTTTGTCATGTAAATGTGAAGATAAGTCATTGATCATAGCTGCAGGGAGATCTTGGAATGCCTTTTTGCACTCAACAGCTTGCTAGATGTTATTTGCATGCTTGTCAAGTAGAAATATGCCTAGTTGTGCCTGATTTTTCTTTCACTCTCACTTTTGTTTTTCCAAGTAGGAAGATGAGAGTGCTCTTCTGCGTTTCCTAGAATGCAAGTTTGGTAAAGGGCAGCCAGGTGGTCCTGAATTCTTTTATGACCCCAAATATGCGCTACGCCTTTGCCTCAAGGAAAAGAGAATGCGAGCTTGCGTTCATATATACAGCATGATGTCTATGCATGAAGAAGCAGTTTCCCTAGCACTACAGGTTCTGTTTTAGTACTGACTGCCCTCTTTATGTTCCGGTTCTTTTAACTTTACTGCTTGTTTTCTGCAATCTCTGACTACATAAACTACTACGTTTGCCAATTTGTCATGTTAACAATTCTCATGCATCATTTATTGTTTGGTCTAAGCTGAAAGCGCAAGTGGAGGGCATGGGGTTGGTCTATTAACTGTTGCTTGTCACATGCGTAGGAAAACAAGACTAAGAACCAGTTGTCAAGCACAAGCTTTACTTGTTACTTACACTAAATAAGGAGAAAAAAGAAAGTGTATAATCCAACAAAACTTGTCTGAATTACTTCTTCCTTAGTTATTTATTTATATTCTAGTGTTTGCTCCAAAAATCAAGGTCATGGTGGTGTTTTCAAGTATATAGATGATAAAAAATGTTATATTTTCATTTTAGACAATCAGCGCAGAGCTAATCATATAGTCATCAAATGTCCACACTTTGATTGCTTAGATCACATCTAAACATTCCTTTCTACTGCTTCTGATTCTATGGTCTTTTTGGTCCCAAGACTTGATGTAACTGAACTTATTTCTGTTGATGATTCTAATTTTGGTCCTAATCTACCTAGGTTTATCTTGCCTTATTTGCTTACTAAAATATAGAATTATTATCAGGAAGTTGTATTTTATTTTTCAAAGTAAGAACGTGCTTTCAAAAGTATTTAAGCCGATCATGCTCGATCTTATTGGGTTTGGCTTTTAACAAGCCATTGAAAGAAAGAAAGAAAGAAAGAAAGAAAGGTAGATACAACAACAACAACAACAACTTTGATGCCGTATTTCCTTTTTCATAACTATTTTGATTTGCTGCACTTGAGCCGAGGGTCTTTGGAGAACAACCTCTCTACCCATGAGGTAGGGGTAAAGTCTGCGTACACTCTACCCTCCCCATACCCCTCTTGTGGGATTGCACTGGGTATGTTGTTGTAGTGCCTATCGAAATAAAAAAAGGAAGGGGGGTGGGAAGGGAAGTTTTAAGTATAATTAACTCACACAGAGTATTCTCATACTTATAATACACCTTTAAGACCATATTTTCGGAGGACATGATTTTAAACCATATAGCAATACCTTTGCTTTTATCCATCTCCCTGAATTCTAAAATTCAGGTAATGAAAAATCCAACCTTTAAATCCATACATACAATACCCTCAACCGAGTTCAGGTACTTTAGTGTGCCTACGGATCTCTTGTAAGGATTGAAATTTTGCACCTTTTGGAACTGGTATACCTCCACCCTTTTCCTCCTGTTCTGACCTAGCTGCTTTCTTCCTTCTGATGCCTTTCTCATGAGTTAGCAGCACCATCTGTGGTGTTTCCATCAACTCATAAACATGTCTATGTTCAATGATTTCATACCGTGATTAACTGTGCCTTGATTATCAATTACTTCCAAAGTTATTCATCCGTCCAGCAAGCCAGTCGTTCTCTTCACGGGATATCTTTGGTGCTATTGTTAGATGATACACATTCCTTTCATTTATCTCCTAGTTTACCGAATACTAAAAACTAGTGCTGCTTTCCTTCCTCCCCTTTTGCTTTCTTTTCTTTTGTGCAATCTCCTTTATTTTTCTGTCTGTTCCTTTCAATCCAAAACATCTGTTAGAATAAAAAAGATAAACACCCAAAATATCGAAGTGTCAGTAAATGCAGAAAATAAAAGGATTAAGTTAAACAAATTTAGGCTGATCGACCTTGTATTTGGTCCAAGCTTTTCAATTCTTTGCTTCAGCTCTCTTTTCTCTTTCTCCCTTTGCCTCTTTCTGCTTTCATTCTTTTCTTCATCTTCTGCTGTCTTCTTCAGCTCTTCTGTCCTATTTCAACTTCTGATGGGTGCTCCCTTTTTTTTCTCTCCATTTGGACATCTTTATTTTTTCCGTTCCTTCTTCTCTTATTGTTCTTAGTCTACTTCCTTGATATAGTCCGCTCCTGCTTTCTCTTTCTTTTAATTTTTCGTGTAATATTGGCACTATGATTACATGTTGTAATTAGTTTTGTGACTGGAGTTGTGCTAAATCTGATTCTTGAAACTTATCTGATAGTATATGCTCAATTTAGTTTCATACTACATTCTGTTGCTAAAATTAATCTAGAACTAACATTACAGCTGGAGTTAATCCGCAACTGAAGTTATTTGCTTCCTTTTCTTTTTTGATGGATAATATTATTTGTGATTATTTTGTTAAGTCTATCGAATCAGTTTTGTTACAGACTGATGAATTTGGCATGTTCTTGAAATTTGTGCTTCACCTATTGATCCTGTCGGGTTTTGGCACTTATCATTTTCAAGTTCTTTTACATAAGTTTCTTAAGGAGAAAACAACATTCACTATTTCCCTTGATTCAGCAGGTTGATGTAGAGCTTGCGATGGCTGAAGCAGACAAGGTAGAAGATGATGACGACTTGAGGAAGAAGCTTTGGCTTATGATTGCTAAGCATGTCATTGAGCAGGAAAAAGGAACCAAAAGGGAGAATATACGAAAGGCAATTGCTTTTCTCAAGGAAACTGATGGTCTACTAAAGATTGAGGACATCTTACCCTTCTTCCCAGACTTTGCTTTAATTGATGACTTCAAGGTAAGTTCCACTGGCATGATGCTTCACTGCTTCAAATATTTATTGGTGTAATCCTTTAAATTTATTCATAAGAAAGCTGTAATATAGCTTACCAAATTAATTACAGCCTCACCTTGAATATATCTTTTCCCTTATCAAAGGAAAAAGAACATAGAAAGCTGCTTCTGCTCAACCAGTTGAAGTTTATAAGGGTAAAATCGAAGAAAATGATAAGGAAGAAAAGAGAGGTGGAATTTAAGAGCAACTTCTAGGTCTCAATGAGAAGTTCGATGGTCCTGCATGTGCCGGTTGACAACACATACTGTATAAAAAGCAGAATGCTAGGCTGAGTTTGAGATTTTTATGCTACCTTGCCTACCATTCTTTGATCTCTTTTTTTATCAATCTCATCACGACTGTGTTACTAAATTTATGATTGGTTCAGAAGGAATCTAGAAAATACATTATTCTTCCATTCTCTTCAGAGTATAATTCGTTTGGGTCAAACAAATCCTTCTATTATGACAAGCAATTTCAGTTTCATGAAAATAACAAAGAACAGTAAGGTGTCTGATTTCCAACTCCTAGCTAAGAGTTGTTTGAGCTTTAAAATTTTCTGGTCTCATTGCCTGTCATGGTAAGGTATTAATCGAGGATTTTTTTCTTATGACACTAAGAAAAATTAAGTGATTTTAGCATTAGTTGGTTAACAAACAGTGTACATTGGGTTACCTCAAATGATTGAACACTACTTTTGGTGCTTACCTAAACTAAGCTTTTAGTATATTGTAGAGTATTCGAGGATCCTATAAATATAGTATAGCTCGATTTACTCCTGTAATTATGTTTTTTGATTTTTTTTTTCATTTCTTTGAATATGTACACCTTAGCTATTTAAACCCCAATGGCTTGAGGGAATAATCAAGCTGAGTTATCTCTCAAACTCTCTTCTTTCTTACACTTATGTTGTCTTTTCATTCTATAAATGGTCATTTCTATGTTCAACTGCTTCTACATTGATCTCTTTCAATAATTTTTATAGGAAGCAATTTGCTCATCCTTAGAGGATTACAATGAGCAAATTGAAAAACTAAAGCAGGAGATGAATGATGCAACCCGTGGTGCCGATAACATTAGAAATGACATCAGCGCTCTTGCTCAGCGATATACTGTCATTGATCGGGATGAGGAATGTGGGGTATGGTCTCCTGATGTTTGTTCTTTTGCATTACCTCCATTATGTATATGCATTGCTTATTTCTTCCTCTCTTAGGCATATAATCTGCTTCAGTTGCAGACTTGAGGATAATATGTGTAGCCTGCACGTATTTTATTTTTCATCATATCTGCAATATGTTTTATTTGCAGACTGTTGTACATGCATTCCTTTGGTTTTATTTCCTCTTCTTTTTTTCTTCTTACTAAGCTTCACTCCTATATTTTCATTTGTAGGTTTGTCGGCGGAAAATATTAAATGTTGGTGGTGACTATCGAATGACTACAGGTTATATGGCTGTTGGACCAATGGCTCCTTTCTATGTCTTTCCATGTGGGCATGCGTTTCATGCACAATGCCTGATTGCTCATGTGACTAGGTGTACTAATCAAGCTCAAGTAAGTAACAGAAGAGTGTATCTTTTCCTGTCCAGCTTCTGCTTATCATTTGGATACTGGTTGTACTGCTTTGTCTTCTCATCTCTTGATATACGTAAGAGCACATGTTTATTAATTGGCTTATCTGTATTTTGCATTATTGACATTGACAAAGTATGTTGAAAATGATCTTGTTACTTTTGCTTAGTGCAATTATGACAACCGGAAGAGTTAGGTTCTTTGCTTTGATATTTGTTTTCACTCTTTGGGGAATTGTTATATTTGGTGCAAAGGGTGGGGGTGAAGTTGATAAGTGGTATCACAACCTCCTGGCTATGGCCCAAGCCTTAGTGTTTCTGATGATGGCTTTTTCTTCTTGGTGTTATGCTGGTCTTCTCAATTTTTAGCTGTCTAGGAATTTTGAAGAGATTTCTTGGTTTAACAAGTTTTCATGGATACTAGTGGGAGATTTTAGGCTTGACTATGAGATCTGTAATTCGGTTAGTTGGAAAATGTTCTCCGAACCTGGGTGGGTGAACAACGATCCGATTACATTTATAAATTGCATTTGTTAGGAGGGTGATGAGAGAATTATGGGTAATTTTCTGTGGAGTGCAGTGGACTGTGGGCTTATAGTTATGGTGGAAGTTTCTCTTTTTCATTTTTGGTCTTTCAGGATAGTGTAGGAAAAGGTTGGTGTTGCATTTAGGTAATGCAAGTTTATAGTTTCAAGGTGGAAGTTTCTCTTTTTTATTTTGGTTTTTCTGGGTGGGATAGAAAGGTTTGGTCTTGCCTTTAGGTAACTTGTCACTAGAAAAGGGGAAGTAGCACAAATTAAGTCGTATTTTTAGAAGATCAACTTTCATGACACAACTGATAAATAACCTAATAGACTTAAATAGAGTGGATTTCAAGAGTTGACTTCAAGTCTGAAATCTTTATGTCACAGTATATACTCACTGCATTTATCAGACAATTTTATGTTGGGACGGAAATCATCTTCTTGGTGTTGCTAGTGTTCAAGGATTGCCCTTATCTGACCTGTAAACAATGTTTTAAAAGTCATAACTTCGTTGTTTAAAGCTTTGAAGCCATGCAAAGCGAGGGGTTATCGCTTGGTGGAGTCGTGTGCTTTTAGAGAAGTGTGCGCTTTAAACAATGACAGACAAAGTGAATACTTTACCTTCTTACAAAAGAAAAAGACAAAAAAAAAGACGCACAAAGTGATTTTAACAAGAATCGGTTGCTTTCTCAGTTTTTCACTTCAAGGCCAATGGACCTAATGGATTTTTCGCGCTCTTCGCTTTTCAAAGCACTGCTTGTAAAGATAATGTCAGGTTTCATTTGTTGATTTGTTAGTCGTCCTCCTTCTGTTCTCCAGATTTGTTGCAGTTCTCATTTCCAGAATGAGCCAATTTTCTTCTTTAATTGATGGGAAAATATCATATATATGCATAAATCATAGCATTGATCTGTTGTCTGTGAAGGTGCCAAATTTTGTGTTCAGATATTATCCGTTACTTCTTTTGCTTAATATCTTTGCTTCTAATAGTTGTTGATGAAAAGGAGATCTATTGCAGTTCTGCTTTTCGGCAATGGCCAATTAATTCTTCTTTTATTAACAGGACTAATATGTATGCATAATCTTGCAGTTGATACTTCCAATTATAAATATTCCTGATAGGGCCACATAATATCCTCTGATATCATTTGTTACGTCTTTGGAAGAAATGTCTTTGCTTCTGGTAATTACTTGAGTTGACAGTCTTCACATTTTCCTGAAAATGATATTGCAGGCCGAGTACATTCTGGATCTGCAGAAGCAACTTACTTTACTTGGTTCTGAACCTAAGAATGTGTCAGACGGTGGCTTGTCTGAAGAACCACTAGCTAGCGTGACGCCCATGCATAAGGTTTGTCCCTTTAAGTGGCTTCCAGTCATTTTCCATGCCTTAGTTTTTGATTCGGCTAATTCATTTCAAACTGAAGGGATCTTGGTCTATGTTGATTCATCTAGAAAACCTAGCCCTAGTTTCTGGCTTTCCATAGTTGATTGTTTGTCAATCTGAATGCTGCAGATCCGGTCACAGCTGGATGATGCTGTAGCCAGTGATTGCCCGTTTTGTGGTGACCTTATGATCCGAGAAATTTCCTTGCCTTTCATCCTTCCAGAAGAAGCAGAAGAATCTGAATCGTGGGAGATAAAGCCACATAATCATCCTAGTCAGAGAAGCCTTTCTTTGGCTGTGTGATTTTATCATCTGTTAGTGCAGGTTTCTCCCTGCAATTGCTTGTTTGAGATTCTCCCCGGAAAAAGGAAAAATGCCTTTTGAGGTGCCAAATTGCTTTGTTTGGAGTGCTAATTTATCATGTTTGACAGTAGTTATTGCAACATGAAGCTAACGCAAGCAACATGGGCATGTTGATTGTAGGGGCAAGAAACATGAATCATTGTGTGCGCCAAGTATCATCTGGGAAAAAGCTTTTTCGTTTTTCTTTTTTTCTTGTTCTTCCTATGTCCATTGTATCAATTTGTGATTAGATCTGTTCTTCCTATTGTTGTATTATGGTTGAAAAATAAACTTGTTTTTAAAAAAATATGATCACTGCGCTTAGAAGTACCAGAATCTAGTAAACAGTGTAGTTTTTTTTTATATAGTGTTGCTGTTAAATTGATGCAAACAAAGAAAAGGTTTTCATTTTGTTTTCTAATTTCTTGGTATTCCTGCTGCTGCTTTATTCTAAAATTCACATGATATGGATATGCACATTTTATTGCTGCTTCTTTTTAGAGTAAGGATTTTCCTTCTTTCTGTCTTTTTCTATCTCGACGATGGACACCATAAGCAGAGTCTCTAAGCTATGATAAGCAAAGGCTGGAACTCCGCACTGTAGAGTGTAACAAAAATGAGCAAATTGCTCTTTGGTCCATTATATTTGCTAAAAATGAGTTCCATCCGACTTCATCCCTGTTGCACAATTTCAGATCCTTCCAACCGTCGCAGCTGCCCTATTTTCCTAATGGTGTGATATCTAAGGAAAATTGGAAAATGAGAAACTACCTGCCAGACCCACTATTTTGCCACTGAAAAATGTTCAGTGGCCATTCACACAGATATTTTGATCGAATCAGTAAGAAGAAAAATTAGGAAGTTTTTCAGTGTTTCAATGAAAATCTGTTTTTCACCATGTGTTTTTTCAGTGAGCTGGTTCGGTGTTAATGAGGTGGGAAAATCATATTTTCACCACGAATTTCCCACTGATTTATTGGTGGGAAAACTTTGTTTCTAATAGTGGTTATATGTTGTAAGTCCATCTTCTTTACTGCTTTTACTCTTCAATTTTGGCTTCCCCTCCATTACGGGGGGGGGGGGGGGGAGGGGGTGAAGAAGAAGCAAATTTCTCATTCAGAAGTTTGTTTGTATGTGTTTTTCTTTTTCTTTCTTCTGTAAGACTTCGAAGTTTCTGTATTGACAAAATGGTGGTTGAACATCCAAGGCTAAAGTGTTGAATAAGAAGCTGAATCTTGGATCCTTCACATAAAAATGACACAATTGCAGGAAAAGAATCACCAGTCATATCTAGAAAATTGGACTATGGCCTGAAATGGATCCAAGTTGATCCCTCAATTTTATTTGCATACGAATTTATTATCTCGAACTGAGGACAATCATGACAATCTGTTGTGATGAAGTTGAAATCTGTAGAAATATTACATCATCAAGAAGATACATAATGTAGTTTCATTTTGTCCAAATCAAGGGATCGAATTCTACTTCCGGAGAGGAACTAGGACAATATGTCAAAGTATCAGGATCTCTCGAACTCAGCCATATAATTCTCCGTCAAACTAACCCATGCTTTTATTCCATCGCCATCTTTTGTGTCAATCAGACAAATTACTTCAACGCCATGGCTAACACCGCTCACTCAAAATGGCGTTCCCCAACCAAAGTCAAGCTTCATACCAAGGGAATCTACACCAACTAGTGCACAAATAAATGTCCATCTCGTCTCCTTTACGAAGTTTGTCTACAACTTTTGTGCAAGTGTTAACATACATAGAGGAAATATTATTAACGCTTGCCTTACCAATGCCTACAGATGTGTCCCATATTGAATTTCCTACCAAGTTTATAAAGTCATTAACTCCTCTCTTAGCTGGTTAGCCTCGAGATCCGCGATTCCAAACATCACAAAATTCCCTAAAGCGTGTTCTGAAGATGGTATACTTGATTTTCCCCTCAAACCAAATGTAACACATAAAGAAGAGTCCCTTGAATGTCCATGTTTAGCTGAGGAAATGCCCACAAGAACCTTCCATATTACCGACAGGACGACAACCGCTCGCGTAGGTTTCCTCAATGTGGCACTTGAATTGCTTTTGAGCTTTGTTATTGTCAAAGCATCAAACAGAAACCTCCTCGTAACAATCTTAGCGCCTCCAATATCGGAAGTTGGTGAAAACTGAGGTCCTGATGGCACTCTTGTGGGAACGAGTGATGGTAAATGACTTAAATTTGGGAGGTAATTAGCTTTTGTTGTCCCTGTTTGGCTAATAGGTGCCCATTCATTGACAAATGTTGCTAACGTGAAAGCATCTGTTAGGACATGTGAAATTTGTATCCCCATGACTAGTCCTCCGCAATTGAATATGTTCACTTGGACTCCAAGTAATGGACTTGATGGCAGATGCGCGCCTGGAGGAACACACCATAGAAGAAGATCATTCAAGAGCTCAATATTCTTGGTTCCTTGGTGGAGAAATTCAGCAAGGTCCGTGTTCACTTTGGTTTCGACATACTCAACACTTTCATCATTGCAGAGAATTAAGAGGTCATCTTTTCTAAATCTTCCTGCTAGAGGATAAAACTTGGTTAAAGTCAGCCAAAGATTTTTGGAGCTTATCACATCTTTCAATAATTCCTTCACTGCTTGGCAAGTAGTGGAGCAGTATTGGTACAAACAACGAAAGCTTGAGGCTCCGAAGATGATTCGAGGTAGGAGTTGAGGGCTTTAACATTTTCCTTGTCTGGATTTGAATCTCTAACTTGGCCATCAGGATTAGCTTGAACACCAATAAAACAACAACAATAACATATTCAGAGTAATTTCAAAAGTGGAGTTTGGGGAGGTGGGGTGTACGCAGACCTTACCCCTACCTTGAGAGATAGAGATGTTGTATCTGATAGACCCTCCCCTCTAAGATAAGCAAACAAAAGCCATACAGAAAAAGAAATAACATATTATAACAGAAATCAGTATAAGAAAAAGAACAATAACATAACTGCCACAAAAATCATACGCTAATTGAAGTACAAGAAACACCAAATAATAGCAGAACTCAAAGGACAAGAAACTACCAGAGTAATACTACGACTACATGTATAGATTGAACACAACAAAAAAAGAGATAAAAATAGAACTCTCAATATTTCTTAATAGAGAAAGTTCTGGTAATGAAAAGGAGCAAAATTTATTGGACTAAAGTTCCTTTACATAGTGTTGATTTCTGATTCCATGTTTGTTTTTGTTAGGATATCCCAATCATATCATTCCCAATCATATCATATTATTGTAATTGTAATTTGTATCATGTAATTTAGGATATGATTAGATAGGTCTTCCTTAACATTAGCCTTAGAATGATATTGTACAATTGTATATATATTTCAATCTTGGAATAAAATAACTCATAAAATAAACTTCCTTCATGGTATCAAGAGCCACAAAATAACCTCCTCAATTTTCTTGCCCTAAACCGTCGGTACCCTAACCGAAAAACCACCTTGTTTTCGGTCACTCAAACCCTAACCCTAACTAGGGTTTTCCCAAGCCCTAAACACTACCCTAAGCCGAAAAAAACCCACCCTCCCTTACCCTTATCGGCTTCTTCATTCCAAACCCTAATTAGTGTTCATCATCCCTCTTCTTCTAAACACTAAAATATCCTTTCTCTTCTCATTTTCTTGAATTTCTTGAGTAACAATGGCCGACAAACATAAATTCAATCCAGCTCTTGCCGTAAACAACGTCAAGAACTTTATTTCAATAACTCTTGAAATGGAAAAAGGGCAATACTCTTCTTGGGCGGAGTTATTTAAAATCCACTGCCGAGCATACGAAGTAATAGACCATATTATTCCTTCAAAGTCTTCATCAGAAACCACCGTTGTTGACACAAATTTATGGTCTCGCTTAGATGTTATAGTCCTTCAATGGATTTATGGCACAATTTCTAATGACCTTTTGCAGACCATTTTAGAATCGGATTCTACGGCCAAACAAGCTTGGGAACGTTTGCAAAATATTTTTCAAGATAATAAAATTTCTAGGGCAGTATATCATGAAAACCAATTCACCAATGTTAAATTGGATGATTTTTCAAACGTTTCCACATATTGTCAAGAGTTGAAAATGCTTGCCGATCAACTCTCAAATGTTGGTGCGCGGTGACAAATCAAAGGTTAGTTCTCCAATTGATTGCGGGTTTGAATGAACAATTTGATTGTTTGGCTACATTCATTCAACAAAGCAATCCCTTACCACCATTCTATGAAGCCCGTTCGAGGTTGAGTCTTGAAGAAACTCGAAAGGTGAAACAGGCGGTGTTGGCGGCAAATAGTGTCGGCACCGCCCTTCTTTCCACTAACGTGTCTACAAATGATTTTAACCCACAAAATTCTGGTTCGGGAGGGGCTTTAAATCGAAAAAATAATGGATCAAAAAGGGGTCAAAATCGCAACAACAATAAATGTAAAAATAATAGTGGAAGAGGGAGGGGTCGTGGCGGCGAAAACACCTCCGGCGGAAGCGAAGGCGGAGGGCAGCAGCAGGGTCAAACCCACTGGCAGCCGCAACATATTTCTGGAAACGGGCAGTAGGGTCAAATCCCGCTGTGGGCCTGGAACCCACAGCAGTAGGGCCCACACTGCCCATACCAACACATCAGTGAGCTAGGCCCAATATTTCAAACATGCAGCCTGGTGTTTTAGGCAACCGTCCATAGAAAGCATTTTCAACCCATGCACCATCATTGTCGAGTTATGCTCCAACGGACATTGAACAAGCCATGAACAACATGAGTATCAATGCTCCCAACGACTCATGGTACATGGACACATGGGCTACGTCACACATGACGGCATCTCAAGGTAATCTCTCGTGTTATTTTAATATGAGTAGTATAAAAATATTATTGTCCGTAGTGGGCAGGAAATTCCAATTTGTGGTATTGGTCAGGTAAAACTTCCCCCTCCTCGTCCACCGTTATACTTTAAAAACATCTTACATGCACCAAAAATGATTAAAAATTTGGTATCTGTACGATGTTTCACAACTGACAATAATATTTCTGTGAATTTTGATCCGTTTGAGTTTTTTGTGAAGGATTTTCAGACGGGGATGTCACTTATGAGATGTAATAGCATGAGGGACTTGTATCACATCACTACTACTTCCAACAACCATGTGACACAACCATCAACCTTTACAGTTATTTCCCCTATCGTATGGCACAATCGGTTGGGACACTTGGGAGCACCGGTGTTCAATACTCTTAGGAAGAATAATTTTGTTGCTTGTAACAAACTTTTGGACTCTCCTATTTGCCAAACTTGTGTTTTTGGGAAGCATGTTAAACTTCCCTTTTCATCTTCTACTTCACATACGTTTATGCCATTTGATCTTATGCATTGTGATTTGTGGACATCACCAGTTTTGAGTTCTGCAGGTCATAAATATTATATGCTTATTTTGGATGATTATTCAAATTTTCTGTGGACATTTCTCTTAGGGAAGAAATCACAAGCCTTCACAGTTTTTAAACAATTTAGTATTTTTATCAAAACTCAATTTGACAAATCCATTAAATGTTTTCAATGTGACAATGAGAGTGAATTCATAAATGCTCAATTTAATGATTTTTGTCACCAAAATGGGATGTCTTTGCGTGTTTCATGTCCACATATACCACCTCAAGAAAGAAAAATTCGAACGATTAACAATATGATTCGCACACTTCTTGTGCATTCATCCACACCACCAAAGTTTTGGCATCATGCACTTCAAATGGCCACATATCTTTTAAATATTCTTCCTAGCAAACTACTTTCCAACGTGTCACCTACACAAATATTGTACCATCGTGTCTCATCTTTTACACAATTGAGGGTTTTTAGGTGTTTGTGTTATCCCTTGTTTCCGTCAACAACCATTAACAAACTTCAGGCGCATTCAACTCCTTGTGTGTTTTTGGGATACCCACAAAATCATAGAGGATATAAATGTTATGATATGACGAACGGGAAAATCATTATCTCCTGTCACGTAGTTTTTGATGAGTCTACATTCCCGTTTGCTAATTCTCATGTGGCATCCCCACCTTCATATGATTTTTTGGACAACATAATACATTCAATCTTACATCACCATCTTAATACCCAAAATCAGATGGGACCGGTCCAATATAATCCCCACATTGTACCGGCCCAGCCACAAAATGGGTCTGGACCAGTCTGCAGTTCAAAGGTCACTGCCTCTTTCCCGACAGTCTTGGCCTAGTCCACTTCTAGTGGCTGCCAGGACCAAGTGAGGGAGCCTACTACTCCCTCACACGTGAACGAAAACCACCATCCAGGGCAACAAATTCAGGGCCATATTCCTACTCTCTCTCGGCCCAATAACCCAGCAAAAAATCAATTTAACCAATATTCTGCCTTGACCCAAAATACTGCCTCTTCTCTGCCCAATGCCATACCCTGTAGCCCTAATCCCCATCAATCGACTTTAGCCCAACCTCGGACAATTGAAACCCATGCCATGCATGGGATTTTTTGGCCCAAATGTCATTTTAACTTAACAATGTCGATCCAACCATCACATCTTCCCAAAAATCCCATAGCAGCCCGATCAGACCCGAATTGGAAAGCTATCATGTTAGACGAAATTGATGCTCTTATTAAAAATAAGACGTGGGAGTTAGTGCTCCGTCCATCTAAAGTGAACATAATCAGGTCTATGTGGGTTTTTTGTCATAAAAAGAACTATGATAGCTCATTTGCGAGATACAAAACTCGTCTTGTTGGTGATGGCAGGTCTCATCAGGTTGGCGTGGATTGTGGTGAAACATCTGGTGGTTAAGACAGCAACTATCAGGACTGTTCTTAGCCTAGCACTGTCAAAATCCTGGTCCATTCATCAGTTGGATGTCAAAAATGCATTCCTCCATGGCCATTTATAGGAGACAGTTTACATGCACCAGCATTTGAGTTTTCGAGACTCTACACATCCGGATTATGTTTGGCTATTGAAACAATCTTTATATGGTTTGAAACAGGCTCCTCGGGCATGGTATAATAGGTTTGCAGGGTTCGTCTCCACACTGAGTTTCTCACATAACAAGTCTGATCAGTCCTTGTTCATTTATAAAAAGGGAAACGATATGACATATATCCTCATTTATGTAGATGCCATCATTCTCACGGCCTCATCTACATCACTTCGGCGGTCTATTATGTCCCTCCTTGCAGCAAAATTTGCAATGAAGGATTTGAGTCTTTGATATTATTTTTTGGGAATTGTTGTAACTCAATATGCAGGTGGTCTGTTTCTCAGTCAAAAGAAATACGCCGAGGAGATCATTGACAAAACTGGTATGTCCTGCAAACCATCATACACACCGGTTGATACAAAGGACAAATTGAGTAACTCTATAGGTACTCCATACAGTGACCCAACACATTACCGCAGTCTAGCAGGGACCTTGTAGTATCTTACTTTCACGAGACCGGATATCTCCTATGCGGTTCAGCAAGTGTGTTTACATATGCATGATCCGAAAGAAGAACATACGGGGGTTGTCAAGCGAATTCTGCGATATGTCAATGGTACTTTTCATTTTGGATTGCATCTGTATAAGTCCTCCATTTCGAGTCTCTCATCTTATACATATGCGTATTGGGGTGGCTACCAGGACACACGACGTTCCACCTCTGGTTATTGTGTGTTTTTGAGAGACAACCTCATTTCATGGTCGTCCAAACGATAGTCAACGATGTCTCGTTCGAGCACTGAAGCAGAATACCGAGGGGTAGCTAATGTGGTCGCTGAATCATGTTGGCTTCGTAATCTACTTTTAGAACTCCATTGTCCAATTGAAAAAGCAATCGTGGTTTATTGTGATAATGTGAGTGCGATATACTTATCAGGTAACCCTGTCCAGCATCAACGCACAAAACACATAGAAATGAATATCTTATTTGTCCGAGAAAATGTTGCATGGACAAGTATGTGTTCTCCATGTACCGTCCCGTTATCAAATTGCTGACATTTTCACCAAAGGTCTTCCGCGCGTACTGTTTGACGATTTCAGGGACAGTCTCAGCATATGAGAACCTCCCGCTGAGACTGCGGGGACCTATAGGATAATTATGGAGTCATTCCATAATTATCCCAATCGTATTATATCATTGTAATTGTAATTAGTATCATGTAATTTAGGATGATTAGGATATGATTAGATAGGTCTTCCTTAACATTAGTCTTAGAATAATATTGTATAATTGTATATATATTTCATTCTTAGAATAAAATAACTCATGTAATAAACTTCCTTCCGTTTGTAAATATTCCTCAGTTAACAGGTAGTGCATTTTGTCGAACTGGCCGGCAGGCGTTAGTTTATTGCCCTGCATTGTCATGAAAATGACATAAATATCATAAAGAAATAAGCTGCATTATATTATTTGGGACCAATAATACGGCCTTCAACGGTCAGCCCGTTTAGACATTTCGCCAACTTTGCAAGCATTAGTTTATTGCCCTGAATATGTCATTTTTGGTCGGTTTTCATTGAAAAACCGACGCAATCTGTCAGTTTTGGCCCTTGATTTTGGGCAATATCTTAGTAGTGACATGATTTGTGAGTAATCCAATAGAACAACAGTTTTGGCCCTTGATTTTGGACAATATTTTAGTAGTGACATGATTTGTGAGTAATCCAATAGAACAACAGTTTTGGCCCTTGATTTTGGACAATATTTTAGTAGTGACATGATTTGTGAGTAATACAATAGAGCAACTAGGTTGAATATAACTTAAAGTCATATTTGTTGTCATAACTTGCATGCCACAGTTCATCGGTGTTGGTTCTGCTGGCAAGCATCTCTTTACCATCTCTTTGCGCAACTTAAGGGTATTTTAATTCAGATAATTTTCATTAAATTTAAAATGGTTAATTTCACAAATATGCCAAAATTGGACATAAAGTGTAAATACTGGCCCCAGATATCCCTTCTCTGCAAATCACCCAAAATAAACTCCCAACATTCCATTACTTGTAACTTCAGAAAAACACCAAAAAAATGTGCCCCCATCTTAACCTTCATAGATAAAAAATAAAGAAAGAGGAACAGAACAAATATCAATCCCTGGCATCAAATACAAAATGGTTGCTTCAACCTTATGCCATTTTCTTCAATAATTTCAACTTCTTTTTGGTACATTCAATAGTATCAACTGGTGACAACTATAAATTTAAACACTAAATTTCTACTAGCTTAAGCAATATTAGTTCATATCGATCTGTTTGTCCGTCACCTTTAGAATCGTGTAACAAAGTTGTATCATAAGCTGATTCCACATCTGTTTCATTGCAGCTTTCAGTATGCTCTTCCAAGGGGTTGTATGTGTATAATGACGCACATATAAGATAGTATACAAAATTTAGTACCTGTACTCCAGACATAAGCCAGTAAAAGTTTTCCAATCTTTCCTATCTGGTAACCAGTTTCTTTCTTTTCCAGTATTACTGTGAACTAGAGTTGCAATAAAGATGCCTAAGTAATTTCCAAAAGACGAGGCTAACGAGTTAAGCGCGGCTCCAGTGCTTCTCATGCTTTCTGGAAATTGTTCAATGAGAAATTCAAGGTGCCCGACGTTCATGAACACTTCAGCTACTCCGTGAAGGCAATACTGTGGGACCAACAAGACAACGCTAATCGGAAGAACAACCGTTGGATGGTCCAGTAAGTTATGATCTCAGCAAGTCCCGTTGGATGGTCCAGTAAGTTATGATCTCAGCAAGTGCTGAAGTTGCAGTAGCAAGAATATTGATTGAGAATCTTATGCCCATTCTCTGCAAGCATGTAATGCCTGATTTGTGTCATGTGAGTGACAAAATTAACCCATGAAAACGTAACTCGTTCAAGCCGCCCAAGTTTGGGCTGATCATTGACCCGCATAATTATTAGCTCAGCTCATTTCAGCCCAACTCAGATTAGCCCATAAAAATGGGTTGATGATGAACCATCTAAATTGACCCGTGAAAAATTTTGTCAAAATATTTTCAAAAAACATTTCTTATGAAAAATTGACATAAATAGTCTACCTCCAAAATAATAGCCAGGAAATGCATATTTCTTGTATATTAATGAATAATATACATAAAGTATACATTTGTTATACATAATAGTGTGTATATTTTTATATATTTGGCTAGCAAATGTAATTATTTTTGGCCGATCAGCCAAATGTAGAACTTATCCTTTTTTTATTTGATATGTTATAAATAGCCATAGTTCAAAAAATATATATTAAATAGATGAAAATAGCCGGAATTTCGACAAAAGGAGGGATGCAACATGAGCACTTTTCGGGGGGTCACCCATCCTAGTACTACTCTCGCCCAAGCACGCTTAGCGTCAGAGTTCTGATGGGATCCGGTGAGTTAGTGTTGGTATGATCGCATCCATTATTCCTAGCGCTCTAAATTCTCTTAAACCCCTTCATTACCATCTTTGTCCTCCCCCTGCACCCTCACCGCCCCGCCTCTACCCCGCTACGATTTCGCTTCTCATGCCCATCCTGCGCGCCTCTATCACCTATTCGGTCAGCACCTTCTCCCAAAAGTTCAAAACAAATATATTAAATAGACAAAAATAACCGAAATTTCGACAAAAGAAGGGATGCAACATGAGAACTTCCCAGAGGGTCACCCATTCTAGAACTACTCTATTCCAAAAATGCTTAACATCGGAGTTCTGATGGGATCCAGTGCGTTAGTGCTGGTATGATTGCACCCATTATTTCTAGCGTTCTAAATTCTCTTAAATCCCTTACTTACCCTCTCTGTCCTCCCCATACACCCTCGCCCGCCCCGCCTCTACCCCTCTACGGTATCGATTCTCATGCCCATCATGTACGCCTCTATCACCTATCCGATAAAAAAAAGTGTTATTAGGTACTAAAAATTTATTAAAGCACAACAACAACATACCCAGTGAAATCCCACAATGTGGGGTTTGGGGAGGATAGAGTGTACACAGACCTTACCTCTACCTTGGTAGGTAGAGCGGCTGTTTCCGAGAGACCATTGGCTCAAGACAAGGTACAAGCTCAAGCAAAGTACGACAAACAAAGTGAGTAAGTCATGATAGCGAATTCTGAAAAAAAGAAACAAAAGAGAAGCAATAACTAATGCAAGTAAATAAGACAAACAAAATACACATAGCAGCATAAATCAAACGTCAAGAGACTATAAGGCAAGGTTGTGCCTCCAGTTTGCTAGGCTAAGCGTGCCTCCAGTTTGCTAGGCTAAGCGAGCCTACAATAATATTACTACAACTGCCAGTTTGTAAGTCGTAGGTAGGATTACGCTGGACTACCTACTACCCTTGTACCCTAATATGTGTCCTCCATAACCCCCTATCTAAGGTCATGTCCTCAGTGAGTTGCACCTGCGCCATATCATGTCTAATCACCTCAATACTTCCTCGGCCTACCTCTATCCCTCCTGAACCCGTCCATAGCCAACCTCTCACACCTCCGGGCATTTGTGTCTCCTCTCTGCACATGCTCAAACCATCTCAACCTCGCTTCCTGCATCTTATCCTCCACCGAGGCCATTCCCACTCTTGCGCGGATATCATCATTTCTAATTTTATCCCTCCTTGTATACCCACACATCCATCTTAGCATCCTCATCTTCGCAAAAAAAAAAAAGAAACTAAAACTTTGTAATAATTGAGTGAATTGGGTTATGACCCGCTTTTTAGCTCATTTCAACCACCCTACCTGTGAACCGACGAGCAAAAGGAACAAAGAAGCCCTCGTGTAGGGCAAGGCCAATGAGAACCGTTAAGACGCTAAAAATAGCCAAGCTAGCTGGAGGAATTTGGAAATTGTTGGATAGATGACGATCCATACTGTGTGCCTGTTGGATTGTAAATTTGCTTACATGTGAATGTGAAGCAAAATGTAATATCCCTGCAGCCCAAATTGGAACCATCCTTAAGATGCATTTTAGCTCTTCTATTCTATGAACGGTAGCTAGCAGCCACAAATTTGGCTGCAGGTTTGACTCTTTCATGTCATCATCAGTTACTACAGCTGCTCGATCGATCCACCTTAACCAATTGGTTAAATTAGTAAAGCAATAACAGTTCTTTAGAAGTTTTGAACCAAAATAAATAAAACTACTTCTAAAAGAGCATAATGTTTTTCTTCTTTTTTCATAACAACCAAGCTTCTCCAAGGTCAAAAGTGTTTTTGTCAAAGTTGACGTGTTTGACCAAGCTTTTAGGAGAAGAAATTGTTCTTTTGAGTAGAAGCAAAAACTGTTTTTGAAAAGTTAAAAAAAATAGTTTCTCCCCCGAAGTACTACTTTTTGAAAAATATTTTTGAAAAAATATACTTAAAAACACTTTTGAAAGTTTGGTCAATACTAATTACTGCTCAAAACTGTTTTTCAAATTGATCAGTCAAACACAAACTGCTTCTCACCAAAAGAAATTCTTTTGAAAAACATTTTTCAAAATAAGCTGATTTAGAAACTTTACCAAACATGCTATCATCTTATTTAATACTTCTTCTCTAGAAATTCTTATATTATTTGGAGTAGCATTGTGTGTAAATATCTACTAAAGAATAAATTTCAGTTGCCGGATCAGATATCTAACAGATATATATCTTGCCAGCTACAATGTTGTCCTTTCAGAAAAGAAATCAGAATGAAGCTGTTGAATTTACAAACCAGCATCTCTATTAATTCATTATTTTTGCAAGTTACTCATTTGGTCTTAATTTATGTGGCACAGTTCGAATTTAGAGAATTAAACAAGTTTTCTTTGATAGTGACTTTTTCATATGCCTTTTAAATATTTTGAAATATTAATTATTGTGACCAGCAGTACTTTACCATAATTTATAAATATGTAAATTTTATTTGTCCAATTCTTTAGTCATTCTATGCTACACATACGGGTTCATAACAAAATTACTTGAAATCACCTTACTTGAACTGATTAGTGTGCAAAAGCCCTCATCGTGTGAGATAGCAGAATCGAGCTCTTTGTTCTCATATAAAAGACGAGCATTGCTGGAACAACAACTCTTCTCTTCTTCACTGAGGCAACAATGACCTGTGTCAATCTGATAAATGGACTTGCTCCTGGTTCTACTTTTCTGTAAAGTGGTGATCCAATAACGAAAGCGACAACTGAAAGGGCCATGGCGATTCTACTTTAGATTTCCTCATGTTCAACTGGTCGTCAGCAAAGGTAACTACACAAGGTCTAAGGCCTCGTGTACCAATAGATGTCAGGAGGAGATAGATGTAGAGCACCCAAAGTTGTGATTCGAAGCTTCTTTGTAATTCTCCTGAGTCGGACATGGTGGAGGACGGAGTTGTGGCATGATTGCTGAAACAGTGATGCTCACCATTCCCTCTGACATATGCATATAAACATCTCAGACACAGAGATTTGATCCAATCACTACTAAAAAAACAGGAATTAGCGACGGACAAATTTTGCAGCTAAACATCAAAATTTGTCGCTAATCCTATTTAGCAACGGATTATCAATAAATTTTGCTAACTACGGGCAATTTAGCGGGGAAGTTCATAGCTAATTCTAGTTCTTTTTTGTAGTTAATGTCATAAACATTGGATCAAATGTAAACGCTTACAATCAAACGCGAAGAGAGAAAATCTCTTTCTCATTCACTATAACTCAATAGATGATTTCAATAATAAATTACCAGAATGAGAATAACATGTCAAAAAAATATTAACAATAAGAATCTGACACTATGTTCTGAAGACTCTTCTAGCGTTGAAAACACCAAATTTTAACTCCAAAGAAATTCCGTTTGCAACTCAATAAGTAAAAACCTCGAAGGACACAAACAACCATTCAAATCTAGGTAACTGGTCAATGCCCTTTAGTTTAAGAAAAAGGTCTTTTCATTTTTGGGCCGTCGGACGAAATTAATTACGTGCACTATCCAAAATATACAAAACATATACACTGATTATGTATAATACATGTGTATTTATGTATATCATATTGTATACATAAATTATATGTATATTTATACTTAATATGCAAACTGGCTATCCCCTTAAAAATATATCAGACCTGCGTAACAATTTAAAAGGTTCCCGATCCCTTACGCTCACTAAGCAGTGTTAGTTATATGACCCTTCAACTTCAATTTCTTCAGTGTTAGTTTTTGTCTCAAAAGTTCCGGACTCAATTCTTACACTTTTGGGTCCACAAATTTTGAGTTCATTCACTTGTGAGACAAAAAAAAACCTCACAACTAGTGTCAATTGTCCAAAAGTGTGAGGCACAAAATAATTTTTTTCTGAGGACATGGCGAGAGGAAGAGAAGCATACCATCTCATAAATTATGGACCCAACAATAATTGTCCAAAATCGCTCAGCAACAAGAGCACCAATAATTGGAGTGAAATTGGAAACGCCGCTAAAGTTAGCTAGGGTGTTGGATGCCTTTACTGGTGGCACATTTAGCACCTGTGTCGGGTATGTTATCAGGTTGGAATGAAATCCAGCGCCCACAAATCTGTCACATACTTCAGTAGCTGTTAAACAAGAATAAGGATTAATGTTAATGCATTGCTTTCAATATGTATACAGTATCTTATGACAATAGTACAACATATGATCATCTGGGATTTTAATATCAATCAACTTATGTTCTAA
The DNA here is from genome assembly GCA_029783415.1 of Anisodus acutangulus. Lineage (NCBI taxonomy): Eukaryota > Viridiplantae > Streptophyta > Magnoliopsida > Solanales > Solanaceae > Anisodus > Anisodus acutangulus. The sequence continues at coordinate 40,510,738 of CM056506.1, read as the reverse complement.
AATAATGAACTAAGACAAGTCAAAACTATATATGAGTCACTATAAGCTTATCTGATGTATTAAAAGTTTGCAGATGCATCCTAGAATCAAATCATTCAGTAAATTTGCTGCTTCACCACTTCTTTAAATATACTCCAACAGTTTATGCATTACGAAATTATTCGAACCATATGTACTAACAACCGAATATATAGAACTTACATATTATGGAAGAAAAGTTAAAGTACCTAACAACAACGTACCCAGTGTAATCCATAAGTGAGGTCTGGGGAGGGGAGGATGTACGCAGACCTTATCTCTACCTGTTGAAGTACCTAGAACTATCTAAAATTGTAGGGATTTGTTGGGTTGTTGTACGCAGCGGATATTGAAAACTTGTTTCAAACCCAACAAACGTACAACTGTTTGACTATAGGGTAATTTAAAATCGTAAACATAAGACTTGAATGGTACTTACATGTTTACAATATCTGGAATCTTTATCAACAGTGGGTGCGCACGCGAATGCCCTTTCGATTGCAAGATCCAAGCTTCAATGTATTCCTCCTTTGGAAAGCTAGGAAATCCGGCAGAGGTTCGAGAGAGTGTTTTGATTCTGAGTCTCTAAGACTTAGAATAATGATATGAAAATCAAGTGTCATGAATAATGAAGTGTAGGTCTGTATTTATATGTGAAAAATTAGGTCAAACCGGATTAGGGTTTGATCTTGGGCCTGACCCAAAATTCGAGACAGATTAGGTCATGGTGTCGCGGCCCTATGGTGTGGGCGTCGCGGCGCTGACGTGGCCCTACACTCTCTTATTTTATTTTCCGCACATTCTTAATTAAATCCAAAATCCAATTTTGACTTAATTAAAATAATCAATATTCATTTAAATATCTCGATTCTAAATCGAATATTTAATACTCTCTCAATACATCCTTAGATCGAAAAGACAATCGACATAGTGTGACCCTACTGGCCTTCACATATCGACATTAATCAAATTAAGGTCAACACGGAACTCCTAGACAACGCCACAAGAAGAACTCAATATGTGAAGTACGTTTACACGAATCCAGTAAACTTAACCTCTATGTGGTAAGATAACATCCTTTCATTCACGACACACCCGATTAAGCTTAGGATTTGTCAAGTGTCTATCCAAATGGCCTAATCATTGTATCTCATCTATATTAGTTGACAACTAGACCATATTCTAAATATGTCTATTGTGTTGGCCAACGACTTAGTCAACCTAATATCACTGAGAATCTGAGTGTTCTCTCGAATATACATTCGAGGAATGAATCCTAATATTGGCTCAACTACCACCTTTAATCCACATCGTAATGTACCAAATACAAGCCCTATATCAACCTATAAGGCATTTGAGCCTAGGACATGATCAAAGTATATTACTCTGTAGACAAGGTGCGCATTGACCTCAAGTCTAAGAACTTCTATCTCCCACACGCTGATCATACTTTAGACAAGTATAACAAACAGTTTATCAGCAGGGTAAACCAATACTTTCAAAGTATCCATGTGTCCATCACGAGTAGCCATTACTCGTAGCAGGTGAGACATACTATATCCTCTAAGGATGTGATGAAGACCACATGTCGACTTATCACATATCATCGATATCACATTCTCGATAATCATTAGTCGAGGCCATTTTAAGAGTTACGTTATAATATTAATATCTCACATTATTAATAACAACGTAACCTCTAGGGATGCATATTATAGAATATTATAAACAATCAACTAACAATTCAATAATTGCATATGTCAAAATATTAATCTCCATTAATAATAATATGAACGTGTATAAAGTACATTTGTCCTAATACGGATTGTCTCTAGGACATACATATACTTTCAATCTCCTACTTGGTCTAGAGCCAATCTCCAACATATCTAATGCACATATTCTCAAAATGACCATTATGCTTGACTAAGCTTAATGGTATAGTGAATGGGTCAGCTAGAGTATCGTCTGTTGGAACATAGTCTAATCTAATCTCTTCAGTCTCCACTATCTCCCTGAGTATGTAGTACTTCCTTGGTACATGCTTGTTTTTGTTTGTTGATCTTGGTTCCTTAGCCTGTGCAATCGCACCAGTATTGTCACAATAAATAGTTATTGGACAACTGACACTCGGAACTAGTTCCTTCAGGAACTCAGCAATCACGACAACTTCTTTACCAGCTTCCGATCCAACAATGTACTCAGCTTCTGTTGTCGAATCATCAGTTGTAGCTTGTTTGGAACTTTTCTAGCTCACTGCTCCACCATTAAAAATGAACCTGTACCCAGACTGAGATTTGAAGTCATTAAGATCTGTCTGGAAGCTAGCAGCAGTGTACCCAGTAACAACTAGCTTTTCTTCCCCACCATAGACTAAGAAGTAATCTTTAGTTCGTCTAAGATACTTAAGAATACTCTTCCCTGCTTTCCAGTGTTCTTCCCCAGGATTCTGCTGGAATTTGCAAATCATACTAAGTGCAAAGGCCACATCTGGCCTAGTACAGGTCATGTCATACATGATCGATCCTATAGCCGAATCATATGGGATCCTCTTCATGCGTTCAAGTTCTATAGCATTAGAAGGACTATCCTTCTTAGATAACTTGATGCCTTGTCCCATAGGTAGATTGCCTTTCTTGGAATTTTCCATAGAAAAATGTCTAAGCACTTTGTCTATGTAGACTGACTGTGACAACCCCAACAATCTATTAGGTCTATCTCTATAGATCCTAATTCCCAGAATGTAGCAGGCTTCACCTAAATCCTTCATCATGAAGGTACTGGACAACCACTCCTTGACTGACTGTAGGAGAGTCTTACTGTCTCCCATTATCAATATGTCATCTACATATATAATAATGAAGGCAATACTCACATCCTTGCATTTACTATAAACACAAGGATCATTTTTGCTTCTAACGAAATCAAATGACTTGATAGCCTTGTCAAAGCAAATGTTCCAACTCCTCGAGGCTTGCTTAAGCCCATAAATGGACTTTTGTAGCTTGTATACAACATTTGGTTTGGACTCAAGCGAAAAACCCTCAGGTTGTTTCGTATACACCTCCTCAACTAGATTACTTTTGAGGAAAGCGGTTTTGATGTCCATCTGCCAAATGTCATAGTCATAATATGCAACTATTGCAAGAAAAATCCGAATGAACTTAATCTTAGCAACAGGTGAAAATGTTTCATCATAATCGACCTCGGGCCGTTGATTATAACCTTTAGCCACCAACCTTGCTTTATAAGTCTGTACATTTCCAAATACATTGATCTTCTTCTTGAAGACACATTGCATCCTATGGGTTTAACTCAGCTGGCAAATCAACCAAGTTCCATACTTGATTGATATACATAGATTCTATCTCGAATTTCATGGCTTCTTACCATCCCTTCAAATCAATGACCAACATTTCTTCGCTATAGGTTGTAGGCTCATCGATATCGGAAATATCTATCTCACTGTGTGTTTCCACAAGTAGATTTAGTTTTTCAGGAGGACGATGAGTCCTAGTGGACCTACAGAGTTGATTGTTTTGCAGTTCCGTGCTTGGTATGTTCTGACTGTAAGAGGGTTCTTGTGTGTTGGATAATCTACTAACTTGAGAGCTTTTAGGAATATGATTTTCATGTATTTCCTGAATGGGAGGAGGTGCAACCATTGCATCTACTCCCAAAGGTTGTGTAGGAGGATCTTGCATTTCTGCATTGTTCCTCGTAACACTCCCACTAGTCGAAGGGCATACTTGAAGTACCCAATATTCACCAAATACTCCCACTGAATTCTTTCCTTGGTCATTCGGCAGGGATTCAACATCTATGTTATCTTGCAATTCTTGAATTTCTTCAAGTTTTATCTCTGTGCAACTATGTTCCTTGTAGACATATTATTCTTCAAGAAAAGTTGTGTTCCTGGAAATAATGACCTTACGTGCTCTAGAAAGATAGAAGTAGTATCCCTTAGTTTCCTTTGGATACCCCCACGAAGTAACATTTCTCACCTTTGGATTCCAACTTGTCAGTGAGCATCTTCTTAACATATGCAGGGCACCCCCAGGGTCTCATATGTTTAAGAGTTGGCTTCTTGCCACACCATATCTCATAGGGTGTCTTTTCTACTGACTTGGAAGGAACCCTGTTCAGAACATATATTGAAGTTTGTATAGCATGTCCCCTAAGGTATGTCGGTAGAGCTGAGAAGCTCATCATGGATCGAACCATATCCAATAAGGTTCGGTTTCTCCTTTCGGCAACACCATTCATATGTGGTGTTCCAGGAGGTATCCACTCTGATTGGACTCCATGTACCTTTAAGTAATCTAGAAAATCCTTTCTCAAGTATTCACCTCCTCGATCCGATCGAAGGCTCTTGATATTTGTTGCAAGTAGCTTCTCTACTTCCGACTTGTACTCTTTGAACTTCTCAAAAGCCTCAGATTTATGTGTCATAAGATACACATATCCATACCTTGTGAAGTCATCAGTAAAAGTGATGAAGTATGGGAAACCTTATTTAGCTTGAGTAAAAAATGGCCCACATACATCAGTATGGACCAACTCAAGCACATCCTTGGCTTGCACACCTTTCCTAGTGGCTTATTGGTCATATTTCCTCTCAAGCAAGATTCACAGTTACCATAAGGCTCAAAGTCAAATGGTTCGAGGTAGTCTAACTTCCTCAACCTTGCTATCCTTGATTCGTTGATATGACCAAGTCTGCAATGCCATAGGTAGGTAGAGTTTCTATACTCATCTTAGCTCATTTATTTTGTACATTGAATATTTCTCTACTACAGTTTAGTGTATATAATTCATCCACAAGAGGAGCAGTTCCATATATAACATTATCAAAAGACAGTACTTGACTACTATTATAAATATATGAGGAAAAACCATCCATGTCCAAAACAGGGATAGAAATGATATTCCTCGTTAACAAGGGTACATAGTAACAATCATTTAACACTAGACAATAGCCAGAAGACAAATTTAATCTATAAGTTTCTACGTGCTCAGCATCCACTCGTGCTCCATTTCCAACGCGTAGGTCCACCTATCTTGGTCCAACCTTCATGCTAACAGTTAGCCCCTGCACATTGGTACAAAGTGTGAGCCACAAGCGGTATCCAATACCCAGGAATGAGAGTTATTTATAGACATATTTATTTCAAAGACGTACATACCTTGTCCACCAGAGGTAGAAGCACCTGGTGCTTTCCTCCTCCTGGTGTAGTGCAGTCCTTCTTCCAATGCCCCTTCTTGTTGCAGTTGAGGCATAAATCCTTAGCCGGATTTACCTTCTTCTTCTTCACACCTCCCTTAGGCTTCATAGCTGAGGGCGCAGCGACCGTTTTGCCCTTCTTCTTTTGTCATTCCTTACCTTTCGGCTTGGGTCGGCCAGTAGAGCTCACCATGAGCACAACTTTGCCTTTGAAAGTGGAAGACTCAAAGGTCTTGAGCATGTTGTGCAGCTCCGACAAACTCTCATTCGTTCCATTCATATTGTAATTCACTATGATGTTTTCAAAAGAACGAGAGAGAGTTCAGGATGAGGGTGGTAGTGACATTCTTTTGCAGCTTCGTTCCAATTGAAGCAAGTCTCTCTATCAGTCTTATCACCTTCAACACATGCTGCGAGACATGGCCCCCTTCATTGAGCTTACACTTAAAAAGTTCTATCAGTAACTCATATTTCATAGTCTGGGATTGTGAGTCATAGAGACTCTTCAAGTGTTCGAGCATCTCATTGGGACCCATGTTCTCATGTTGTCTCTGAAGTTCCATAGAAATGGAAGTCAACATCACGCATTGTGCTGAAGTGGCATCGTCTAGGTGTTTTTGGTAAGTATCCTTATCAAAAGAGGCATATTCAACAGAGTCTGTCGCAGGGACTGTTGTGAACACCGTGTACAACACGTATTCTAATTTCTCTTGTCTCAGCATTATTCACAAATTTCTTAGCCAGTCAAGGTAGTTAGGTCCAGTAAGTTTGTTCATTTCAATCAACATTTTCAATAATAAGCTCGACATGTTTGATAATATGAAGAATTAGATAGACTAGAAATCAAACTCAAAATTTATTTCCTATTATACACATTCATTTAGGCTAATCAACATGGTCTTTTATTTAATTAACCCTCACTATTTTAACATACTTCTACAACCCCATGGTAGAATACATACCTATATTAATTAAGGTCATAATGGGCCAAGATCCAATCCTATGTTATCTCCGCGTTTGCTTTGGCTGATAACTTTAATAACACATCTTGGTAGGTTCTAAATCAATTACAAAAATAATTTGCAACTCTTGGTTGATCAAATATTATATTTAATCTTGCGTCCTTAGATTAGTCTGACACTTTGGCGCCAAGATTTGACAAAGCAAGTCAACCCCATTACACAACTGCGTTTATGTATCTAAGTAAATTTGGCTTTTGTGAGCAAACACTTTGGTGTAAATACCCACAAAAGTTTATCGTTTACCTTTACATTTAAAACACATCTACGAAAGAGTCTGAGTCCTCGTAGACTTAGAACAAATATTTTGGCATAAATACTCGTATTGCCGAAAAGGATTTTGCAATCTAACAATTATAATGGACGACGCGTTTTTAATTTAGACTTGTATTTAAATTTTGGGAAACATTTTAATTCAGAGTTTTAACCAAGATCAACTCTTTTACGCCATATCCAATATGACATCTTAATATCATGCAAAACTAATGACACTTAGCATATAGTTCGTATATTATTTAATAATATACAATTAATAATAATCATGGGTTAACTTGTCTAAACTCTAAAATTTAGGGACATGCATGTAATTTCCAGAATTTCAAATTAATTACAGATTTGGCCCAAGGGACCAAATCTGCTTTTATAAACTTTACAGATTTTCCCCAAGGACCAAATCTGATAATTTAAAAACTTTTCCAGGGACCAAATTGTAATTCCAGAACTTCTAAAATTTTCATATATGCCCCAAGGGCTAAATTACAATTTTGGAAACCGTCACTACCCCGTCGGAACAGTGATTGCTACCACTATTCACTGTTCAAGCCAGAACAGTGTTCGGTTACTGTTCACTGTTTCAAAAAAAATATTTAAAAAGAAATAAAATTGGAACCTGCGGAACAGTGTTCGGTTATTTTTCACTGTTCCAAAATATATATATATATATATATATTTTATTTTTTAAATTGGAGCCCCGGTGCCGCGGCAAACCCTAGGTGGCGCCACGGCGCTCCATCGTGGAGTTGTGGCGCCTCCGTCTCGGAAGCACAAAATCCGCATTTCTGAAACCCTAAAACTAGTTCGGGGTTAGATTTGCAGATTCATCGCCGTTACCCTTTACTATCAAACAACATGTTCATCGACCATCATCCAATCCTTTCTTGTTCTTCGCTTCAGTGCACCATGTTCGCAATGAACCGGTTATGCACATTGACTTAGAAGAGTTAGATCGGAATGACTTCCTCGATTACATCATTATTTAATAGTTTGGGAGATTAGGGTGATGCGCTTTTAAGATATTAGGTTTTCAAGCTTTAAACGATATAAATTTCAGATTTAAACAAATTCTAACTCATATTATTATTAACTAATTACCTTATAATCATACAAAACAGCTTTGACTCTTGATACCAGTGTAGGGATTTGTTGGGTTGTTGTACGCAGCGGATATTGAAAACTTATTTTAAACCCAACAAACGTAGAACTGTTTGACTATATGGTAATTTAAAACCGTAAACATAATACTTGAATTGTACTTACATGTTTACATTTTCTAGAATCTTTATCAATTGTGAGTGCGCACGTGAATGCCCTTTCTATTGCAAGCTCCAAGCTTCAATTTATTCCTCATTTGGAAAGCTAAGAAATCCGGCAGAGGTTCCAGAGAGTGTTTTGATTCTGAGTCTCTAAGACTTAGAATAATGATATGAAAATCAAGTGTCATGAATAATGAAGTGTAGGTCTGTATTTATTGGTGAAAAATTAAGTCAAATAGGATTAGGGTTTAACCTTGGGCCTGGCCCAAATTCGAGACAGATTAGGTCATGGCGCCGCGGCCCTATGGTGTGGGCGTCGCGGCGCTGACATGGCCCTACACTGTCTCATTTTATTTTTCGCACATTCTTAATTAAACATAAAATCCAATTTTGACTTAATTAAAACAAACATTATTCATTTAAATATCTCGATTCTAAATCGAATATTTAATGCTCTCTCAATACATCCTTAGATCGAAAAGATAATCGACATAGTGTGACCCTACAGGCCTTCACATATCGACATTAATCAAATTAAGGTCTACGCGGAACTCCTAGGCAGCGTATAAGACAAACTCAATATGTGAAGTACGTTTACACGAATCCAGTAAACTTAACCTCTATGTGGTAAGATAAAATCCTTTCATTCACGACACACCCGATTAAGATTAGGATTTGTCAAGTGTCTATCCAAATGCTTAATCATTGTATCTCATCTATATTAGTTGACAACTAGACCATATTCTAAATATGTCTATTGCGTTGGCCAACGACTTAGTCAACCTAATATCACTGAGAATCTGAGTGTTCTCTCGAATATACATTCGAGGAATGAATCCTAATACTGGCTCAACTACCACCTTTAATCCACATCGTAATGTACCAAATACAAGCCCTATATCAACCTATAAGGCATTTGAGCCTAGGACATGATCAAAGTATAATACTCTGTAGACAAGGTGCGCATTGACCTCAAGTCTAAGAACTTCTATCTCCCACACGCTGATCATACTTTAGACAAGTATAACAAACAGTTTATCAGCAGGGTAAACCAATACTTTCAAAGTATCCATGTGTCCATCACGAGTAGCCATTACTCGTAGCAGGTGAGACATACTATATCCTCTAAGGATGTGATGAAGACCACATGTCGACTTATCACATATCATCGATATCCCATTCTCGATGATCATTAGTCGAGGCTATTTTAAGAGTTACGTTATAATATTTATATCTCACATTATTAATAACAATGTAACCTCTAGGGATGCATATTGTAGAATATTATAAACAATCAACTAATAATTCAATAATTGCAGATGTTAAAATTTTAATCTTCATTAATAATAATACGAACGTGTATAAAGTACATTTGTCCTAATACGGATTGTCTCTAGGACATACATATACTTTGAAAAATAATGTTGTTCTTTCATAGCATTCTGAAAGTGGCACCAGCAACTGTCATCTCAGCAGCGAAAATTCCGAGATTATGAAGGTAAAACTAAAACTACTTTTTATACTGATCCACTCAAGAACAACACCAAGGATCAACAAGCAAAAGATGATAAATAAATAAACAAAAAAACAGAAGAAAACTAACTCTCTTAGCAACACAAAACTCTGTAGTTTAAATGTGGGGATGAATCGTATATTATTTAGTTGTGGCACAAGAAACTCATGATCACCCGCGATGCGCGGGGTCCGGGAAAGGACCGGACCACAAAGATACGCAGCCTTGTCTTGTATTTCTGCAAGACATTGTTTTAACGACTTAAACTCTTGACCTCGTGATCACGTGACAAAGTTGTTTGAGGTACTTCCTAAAAGAAATAGTAATTGGGAACTCCATGTTAGGCAGCTCTTTGATTTGGATTGTGAAAATATGTTTGATTATTTGAAAAATGAGTGCAATATAATTTATTAAAATAGTTAATTTAATTAAAGTAATAACTTTATAAGGCGAACTTTTATTCAAATTTTGATTATGACTGATAAAATATTTAAATAAAATTTGGTTTACTAAATAAGACTATTCCTGAGAAAAAAAGTGAAGACCTCGGATCATATATTTCCGATAATTGGTTTTCTTTGGGTCCGAAAAGGTAACAAAAACTGCTTAGAATTAAAGGAGTAGGGGACGCGTGTGTCCCACTATAATAGCTAGCAAAAACGTTATTTTTTATAAGTTAAAAAAAGTAATTTTTGCTTTGAATAATTTTAAAAAAAGATATAATTAGAATCAATTTTTAAAAACTTGATCAAATAATAATTATTATTTAAAAATATTTTTTAAATTAATTGATAAAACACAAACTGATTTTGTGTAAACTAAAGGGATGACTCATAACTTATAGCCAAATTTTCAGGAAAGAGGAAGTGCTTATTTTAGAAAAAAATTGAGGAGTTTATTTAAGTGTTTCAGAAGCTAATAAAAATAACTTTTTCCAGCAAAATCAAAAGTTATTTTTAATTTTCATCTTGGCAAAAATATCCTTACCAAAAACAGTATATACCAAAATAACCCTACTCAATTTAACCTTGTATGCTATTCTGATCACATTCATTCTCAGAATTTGTTTCGACCGCAACTCGAGAATGTGATTTTTAATTTTGTTTTCATATTTTATCTAAATAAACATGAAAACTTAATTGTAGTCTTTCATAATAAATTATTCATATACTTAATATTATTAACTACTCCTATTAAGTAAATCTTTTCATCTTCCTATTCATAATTTGATACTTTAAAGCATTTTTAAAAAAAACTTGTCTAAACGCATGCTGATGCTCAAAAGTATTTTTCAAATTGATTAGTCCAACACAAATATGCTACTATCCTGCAATATGGTGGTAGAATTGTGGCATCGCAATTAGTGACGAATTCAAAATTTTAAAGCTATTGGTGTTTTACTGTCTTAAATATGGAGTTGCTAATAATCATATATTCTCTGTCTCAAATTATTTATCGTGGTTATTAAAAATAGTTATTTCAAATTATTCATCGTTTTAGAAGTTCAAGACACAATTAATTAATTCCTTCTCATTCTACCCTTAGTAAAAATTATCATTAATGAAGATGACACAAATAGAGCAAATATTTAATGGAGAAAGATTATAAGTTAGACATTAAAAAGGTTAGAAGTGGTCAAATACTATTCTTAATTAATATTTTTCTTAAGAAGTGTGAAAAATAAAAAAGCGATAAATAATTTGAAACGGAGGGAGTAGCGTATAAGTGTGAAGCTATCAATTAGTATAAGAATACACATAACAAATGATCCACCCTAGAGGGTTGATCATTTATTATGTGTACAATTTACTTGATGCCTATATGCTGAACTTCAATGACAACATTAAAGAACCCTACGTTCATAAAGAAGATGGTAGAGATACAAAGGAGAGAGAGTATAGAGAGATGATTTCTTATTATATTGAATGAATAAGAAAATGTACACTTATGAGAACGTTTATAGTAGAGATTAGTTTTTCCATATCACTAATTAACAAACTTATTAAGCTAACTAACTAACTAACTAACTAAACGGTTAATAGTGATCCTCTCTATTTTGTCATGTGGTCGGTCAAACAATCTTCGCAATGTACACTTATGAGAACGTTTATAGTAGAGATTAGTTTTTCCATATCACTAATTAACAAACTTATTAAGCTAACTAACTAACTAAACGGTTAATAGTGATCCTCTCTATTTTGTCATGTGGTCGGTCAAACAATCTTCGCTTCCGGCATATTTTTACCAATACATTAACCCCATAACTCAGTTTCCAGCAATAAATATGACTTCAGCTCTTGTACTTATAAGTTATAAATCATTTAGTTGAAACACAGGAAATGAAACTATTGTATCCGTGGACATCCCACTGGATTAAAAGGGAAAAGAAACAGAAAAAGACAAATTAACCACTCCTTCCGTTCACTTTTATTGGTTCACTTTTGATTTTACACATCCCTTAAGAATTAATAAATAAAGTGCATATTTTACCATGATACACATATTAATTGATGTATAATCTTAATGGAACTTAGAAAATGATTCGAAATGAGTAATTGACAGAAGCCGTGTATATCAAAGGAACGAATTGTGTATATTAAACTTATCATAGTTATAGAATTCTTGTACAAGTGTAATTATGATATTAGTCTTGTATTAGGAAAAGCTATTAGAATTATAGTAGGAAAAGCTATTAGAATTATTTTCCATATTTTGATATTGTATATTGTATATATACCTCTATCATCAATGAAAATAAAGGGATTATTTCTTTCATGGTATCAGAAGTCTAGGACAAAAAATTTCCTTCTCCAACCCATACTTCCGCAGCCCTCACCTCTCGGCACCCGAGCCTCCTCGGCCGCCGGCCAATTCTTTGGTGTTTTTTCGTCTTCCCAAATTCTTTTCCAAATCCCTAATTCTCCTCTTATTCTTTTAGTATGTCTACCTCAAAGAACACCTTTCATCATGTCCTTACAGTATTCAACATCAAGAACCACATCCCTATCGTTCTTGAGATGGAAAACGTCCAATACGCGATGTGGGCAGAATTATTTAAAGATCACGCACGCTCGCATCAAGTCCTTCATCACATCATTCCTGCGGAAGCAGGCAAAGAGAATGTGCCTACCGCCGATGATGACCTTATGTTATGGACAACTCTTGATGCTACAGTACTCCAGTGGATTTATTCCACTATCTCTACGGACCTGTTGCAGACGATTATTGAACCCGACGCCACGACGATGGAAACTTGGAATAGGGTGCATAATATAATCCAAGATAACAAAAAATCTTGTGTCGTCACTCTTGAGCAGGTTTCCATGTCAATATGAAGGATTTTCCGAGTGTCTCAACCTATTGTAAAAGGCTGAAGGAATTGACGGATAAATGCAAGAACGTTGGTGCGCCCGTCACCAATGATCGTCTTGTTCTTCAGATGGTTGCAGGCCAATCCGAGGCCTATAATGGCATTGGGACACTCCTTCGTCAAAGTAATCCGCTCACACCGTTCTACCATGCCCGTTCCATGCTCAAATTAGAAGAGGCTGACTTGGCTAAAGAGGTGGCTACCGGAGTAAATTCCGACATGATGATGGCCATGTCTAATGACCCTCACTCGTTCTCAGATAATTCTAGCCAAAATCGTAACAACGGTGGCAGTAAATAGGGAAAATCGGAAAAATTGTGGCAAGAACCACGACGGCGGCCGCGATAGTGGTGGTGGTCAGAGCAGTGGCGGATGTGGTGGCAGTGGGTCGGCTGGGCTGCATTCTTGGGCCAAATAACCATGGGGTTGGGCCAGTGGCTCGTGGCCCAATGTTCCTTTCTAGCCTTATCCAGCAAACTAGGCTAGTTTCCAGAATTTTCAAAGGCCTAGTTTTCCGAATTCACAAGCCAAATAGCATGTCAGGCCTTGGCAGCAGGCTGGCTTGCTTGGGCCTCGGCCTCAGCAAGCATTTGCTGCTGTGGGCCCAGCAACAATCCCGACGCCCGCGGATATCGAGGCCGCGATGCATACACTTGGATTAAATCCCCCGGATGCAAATTGGTACATGGACACAAGAGCCACTTCTCATATGACGTCTGCACAAGGTAATCTCTCATCTTATTTCAATTTGATTAATAATCGTGACATAATTATTGGTAATGGAAATTCAATTCTAATTCATAGTTATGGTCACATAAATTTTCCCCCTCCACATCCACCTCTCATCCTTAAAAATATCCTTCATGCCGCTCACTTAATAAAAAATTTGGTGTCTGTCCGAAAATTCACGATTGATAATTGGGTTTCTGTTAACTTTGACCCTTTTGGATTTTCTATGAAGGATTTCAAGACGGGGATACCTATAATAAGATGTAATAGTCGGGGAGAGCTTTATCCATCACCACCACCACTATATCCACGAGTCAAGCCACACTTTCAATAATTGCCGCTATTGCTCCTTCTTTGTGGCATGCACGGTTGGGTCATCCGGGGTCGTCTATTATTTCTTCTCTTAAAAATAATAATTTTATTGATTGTAAGAGTACGCGTATTACTCATATTTGTCCTTCTTGTCCTCTAGGGAAACATGTTAGATTACCGTTTGTAGCCTCTACTTCTAGTACGTCGATGCCTTTTGACATTATTCATGGTGATTTATGGACGTCTCTCGTTTTGAGCTCTTTGGGCCATCGTTATTATGTTTTATTTTTGGATGATTATTCTAATTTTTTGTGGACTTTTCCTTTGTCTTAAAAGTCTCAAGTTTTTTTCACATTCTTAAAATTTAGAACTTTCATCCGTACCCAATTTGAACAGGAAATTAAAAACATTCAATGTGATAATGGTAGGGTTATGATAATGGGCGATTTCGGGAATTTTGTGACACTCATGGCATATCTTTCAGGTTTTCTTGTCCTCGTACGTCCTCACAAAATGGGAAGGCCGAAAGAAAAATTCGTATAATTAATAATATTGTCCGCACCTTACTAGCTCATGCTTCCTTACCTCCATCTTTTTGGCATCATTCGTTACAAATGGTTACCTACCTCCTTAACATACTCCCTAGAAAAGGTTTAGCATATCAATCACCCCTAAAAATTCTTTATAATAAGGATCCCTCATATTCTCATCTTAGGGTGTTTGGGTGTTATCCGCTTTTCCCGTCTACTACAATTAATAAACTACAAGCCCGTTCTACCACTTGTGTGTTTTTGGGTTATCCTTCTAATCATCGTGATTATAAATGTTTTGATTTATCCACTAATAAAATCATAACTAGTCGTCATGTCATTTTTGATGAAACTCAATTTCCGTTTGCTAATTTGTCTCATTCCGTGCCTAGTAATTATAATTTTTTGGATGATGGACTCTCACTGTATATTATCCAACAGTGGGCCCAACCTACCCATGATCCAATTCCGCCAAGGCCCATCGTCACTGGCCCACTCCACGCTGTCGGACCTGGTCTCGGTTCAACCTCCACCACACAAATCCTGGCTGGTCCACTATCTCACACGCAGTACCGTGTCTCGGCCAAAGAGCCCACTACCTACTAGCCCAAATACTTCCCCCTCCCATTTCAGCCAGCGGTTATTGGGCGTGGGCCGGCTGCTTGTTGGCCAGTCCACTACCCAAATCCCGTCAGATTCTATCTCGAGTCAAGGGTCCATTACTCGTAGCCAATAGGGTATTTTTAAACCAAAATAACATTTTAATCTTAATTATAATGTCACTAAATCACTCCTACCACATAACACAATGTCTGCCCTTCATGACCCAAATTGGAAAATGGTTATGGATGACGAATATAATGCTCTTATTGAAAATAAGATGTGGGAGTTGGTGCCCCGTCCGCTTGGTGCCAATATTATTCATTCTATGTGGATTTTTACTCATAAAGACAATTTTGACGGTTCTTTTGAGAGGCATAAGGCCCGTCTTATAGGTGATGGTAAAACACAACAGGTTGGCATAGATTGTGGAGAGTCATTTAGTCTGGGGGTCAAATCGACAACCATTCTCACTGTGCTTAGTCTGACTCTCTCGAAAGCATGGCTCATTCATCAGCTGGATGCGAAAAATGCTTTCTTACACGGTGATCTTAAGAAGACTGTTTACATGCATCAACCCTTGGGTTTTAAGGACCCTAAGTATCCTCACCATGTCTGTTTACTGAAGAAGTCCTTGTATGGGCTTAAGCAGGCCCCACGAACTTGGTATAAGAGGTTTGCAGATTATGTGTCTACTATTGATTTTCATACAGTATGTTCATATATCGTCATGGTTCTTCACTAGCATACATTTTGTTATATGTGGATGATATAATTTTGACTGTCTCCTCTGATAGTTTGCGTAAATCTATTATGTCCCTTCTCAGTTCAGAATTTGCTATGAAAGACTTGGGGCCCTTGAGTTATTTTTTTGGCATAGCTGTCACTCGTCATGCAGGTGGTCTATTTTTATCCCAGAAGAAGTATGCGGCTGAGATTATTGAGAGAGATGGCATGTCATTTTGTAAGTCCTCTTCCACTCTGGTTGATATCAAATCGAAGCTGAGTGCTACTTCTAGCACACTATATAAGGATCTCACCCACTATCATAGTCCTGCAGGAGCTCTTCAATATCTTACTTTCACGAGACTAGATATTACTTATGAAGTTCAGCAGGTGTGTTTATTTATGCATGATCCGCGGATTGAGCACATACATGTGCTCAAACGCATTATATGATACATACAGGGCACGCTTGATTATGGATTGCATTTATATCCATCATCCGTTTCTACTATCGTGTCATATATAAATGTTGATTGGGGTGGTTGTCCAGATACCAGACGTTCAACATCTGGTTATTGTATGTTTTTTGGTGATAACTTGGTCTCTTGGTCTGCAAAATGCCATGCTACTTTATCGCGATCCAGTGCGGAGGCCGAGTATCGAGGAGTAGCCAATGTGGTGTCTCAGTCATGTTGGCTGCGTAATTTTTTATTAGAGCTTCATTTTCCTATTTAGAAAGCTACATTGGTCTACTGTGATAATGTTAGTATCGTCTATCTCTTTGGGAATTCGGTCCAATATCATCGTACTAAACATATCGAGATGGATATTTAATTTATTCGCAAAAAGGTAGCTCGTGGACAAGTATGTGTCTTGCATGTCCCTTCAAGGTACCAAATTGCTGACATGTTTACTAAGGGTCTTTCGTTGGTTCTGTTTGAAGATCTTAGGGACAGTCTCAGCGTACGACAACCGCCCGCTATGACTGCGGGGGTGTGACAGAAGTCGTGATATACACGGACAAAGTCGTGTTTATCAAATGAACGAATTGCGTATATTAAACTTACCATAGTTGTAGAATTCTTGTACAAGTGTAATTATGGTATTAGTCTTGTAATAGGAAAAACTATTAGAATTATAGTAGGAAAATGTAGATTTATGTTCCATATTTAGATATTGTATATTTGTATATATACCTCTTTCATTAATGAAAATAATCAAGGAATTATTTATTTCAGTAATTAATGTTATGAGTAAAATGGAAAAAATAAATTATTTATTCTTGATATGTTAAATATGAGAAGTAAAAGTGAAAAATTATTTTTAGAATAGTGGATAAGTAGAAGTGAATGAACGGAGTATCTTAGTTCTTGTATAAGGTAAGCATAAAGTGTTAAGAATGTCTTTCTTTTCTAGGGTAAATCGAAAGATATCTTTAAATAGTTAATTTCAAATTCAATAGCAGTTGTAAACCTTCTTGGTTTTATCTATGGGTGGCTAACGGGACGGGTCGACCCGGTCCCGCCCGAGCCCAGCCCGTCCCAGTCCCGCCAGACTCATCCCGCCCCTATCCCGCCGACCACTCCCCCTTGCACAAAATAACCGTTGCATCAACAACCATTTTATATTTTGGTCGTTGTACAACGACCATTTTTTGCCTCCCCCACCCCCCCTACTCCCTTAATATTTATTTTAACCTCTAAGTTATTATATTTACACTTTAACCCATTTTCCAACTATAAATATCTCATTTTCTCTTCATCTTTCTCACAAATCTTTCTATAATCTCTCAATCTATCTCTACACAAGTCTACATTATCTACTAAATATTCAATTTTATTTATTTTTTTTTGGGAGTGAAGTTGGCAACTAGCTTGAGGATCTTCCATCGAGCAAAGTTTCAATATTCAACCTTTCGATTACACGTCGACGTTTGGTACATTCATTCCTTCATTAAACTATTTTTATTTTTTCTTTCTTTTATTAGCGCACTTAATTTCATTTACTTTAATTAATTATTTGTATAATTAAAATAGAAGGATTGAAACGTATGATTACGGGTAAGGATAAGGGTCAAGCTTCTTCCAGTAGGGGTAACAAGGGCAAGGGTCATGCTTCTTCCAGTAGGGGTAACAAGGGCAAGAGTCAGGCTTCTTCCAGTAGGGGTAAGGGTCAGGCTTCTTCCAGTAGGGGTAACAACGGCAATGGTACTTCTTCTAGTCATCCTACTCCTAGACATGATGATTTGGTTGATACTGAATTTTTTCCTGATATACTCTTAGATTTAGACGATGAGATATTTTTTGAAATTCAACAAGACTTTAATTTAGAAGATGATCTAGATGACACGCCCACTAATGTAGATGACACATCCACTAGTGCACCTCCATTTGAAACGCCTCATATTCCCCTTAGTATAAGACGAGGCCCAATAAAATGACCATTAAAATCAGATGCATGAAATTATTTTTATAGGGACGAAGAGAATCAAGTAGTTAGATGTCAAATTTATAAAAATATTTTTAAATTTAAAATGGGAAAAGTCAGGGTGGGACATGGGGTTTATTTAGACACGTACAAAACTTTCAGAAAGCTAGGTGTTTATACTTTATATATATGTTATTTTTTAAATTATGTCCAAAAAAAAAAACGGAAAACCCGATCCCGTCCCTCCTCCGACCCGATAAATACCAGGACCCTTTAACGACGGGACCGGGACGGGACACTGGCAGAACCCGCCCGAGTCCCGATCCCGCCCCCACCATCCCGTCGGGACCCGCCCCGAACCCGTCCCGTTGGCCAGCCCTAGTTTTATCTCTCAAGGGTCAACAACTTAAGTCACTAATATGTAAACTCACCCGCTATTAATCATTTAGTCCAAAAAAAAACTTCAAATGATTTTAAGATATGACAATTATACTTAACCTTAAAAGTTAGCTCATGAAAAAAGAATTATCCAAATTCATATAAGGAGATTATCAATCTTCAATTTATTTCCCAAGCAATGTGGAACTCTAACCACGTCTCTAACACCTTCGCACGTTCAGAGCATCAACTGAAGCGTGGATAACACAACAGGACCCAAACGAGAATAAATCTGACTCTGATCCCATATAAAATATGACGTTCGGGTCTAACTCAGCCTAAAAAAGTAGCTTATGAGAGAAGTATTACTTAAGTCTATATAAGAAAACCACTCGTCCGTTTTCCAATCAATGTGAAACTCTAATCCACCCTAACACTAACCAAAGAACTCAAGAAGCACAATCACATTGGTAGACAATGAAGATGAAAATGGGAGCTTACCAAGTATAAAGGACATTGTTTTCATTCCTCCAAGCTTCCTCTTTTCCGTTTCAATTGTCTCCTCCTTCTCATCTTCCTCTTTCTCCCCATTTTCTTGAACAACCACCTCTTGCTCGGTCGGCTTCATATTTTCAATTATGGCTTAGCTCTTAGATAGAAATGCTAGCAATTTGGAGCTAGAAATTTTATTCCCTATAAGAGAAGAGCACAAAACAAGAAATTCCCTATAGGTGTGGGGAATATTTATTGACATTCTTACCCATGTACATTTGTCTGATCCATAGTTGGAAATTGTTTTTATTGATTTGGAAATATTTGTTCTCTTTTTTGGCTCTCTTCTTACTTGAGTTTCGGAGGCGGATTCATAATTTTGATTTTTTTTAGTTTTTATAATAATTTTAAATTAATATATTTTTCTGTCCCAATTTATAATTTTATATGATATAGCTCGAATTTTGAGAGTCAAACTTCTTTATT
Source organism: Anisodus acutangulus (assembly GCA_029783415.1). NCBI lineage: Eukaryota > Viridiplantae > Streptophyta > Magnoliopsida > Solanales > Solanaceae > Anisodus > Anisodus acutangulus. The sequence continues at coordinate 40,491,382 of CM056506.1, read as the reverse complement.
TTGATCGTGAATTCGCACATACAATCTTTAAGTTTTAAAAAAATAATTTATATATTTAGAAACTACATAAAAGATACTATAAGTAACGATAATTAACCCTTTAAAATATTTAAAGAGCATACGAGTAGGTCACACTAAGATTTTCTTATTTGACTCTCAACATCCAAATTGTATCAAACAAATTAGGATAGAGGGAGTAATGATAATCGGGCTAAGAAATTGAATCCTGAGTTAAATATTCTTATTTATTTAATATTTTTTTTCAATATAAATATATAATCTAGGCAAAATTTACTATTCACATGAACCCATAACCATTGCATTAAAGTCGCGTGAGTCTGCTTTTTCGTTTAAAGGGAGCTTATTGCTCTTTTTTCCCAAGAAATATTTAAAGGGGGCTTCCAAACACCATCCACCACCTTCTTCAGAAGCAGAGAATCAGTTTCCAGAATAAGAGGGTGCAAATTCTTATCCACACAATACATCAATCCCTCTATTATTGCTCTTGCCTCTGCTACAACGTTTGTAGTTTCTCCTATCTCCTCACATCGTGCAAAAATCAAATGATAACAATGTCTTGATTAACACTGTCTTCCCTCCAAATGATAACAATTTTTTCCAAGAATGCAATCTTCCTTTTATCTTCTTGATGAGATCAGCATAATATACATATACTTCCTTTTTCCTGGAGTGAAAATCTGGACACCCAAGATAAGCAATGGAAAAGTGCCCTTTGTGAAACCTGTAATATCTCCCACTGCTTGGATTAAGGCACTGCCCACATTTGAGAACATATAATAGGAACTTTTCCCCTTGTTTATCAACTGTCCAGACACCTGCTCATACTCCTTCAAAACAACCATACTTTTTTTTCGATGATTCTGAATGTGTTGAGGCGAAGGCATTCATTTAAATTATGTGTCTATGACATTGGAGGAGTAAAAACGAACTCTACGACATACTACAAGGATCACATCAGTATATATATATAATCCTCAGCATAAAGTGCACCTAAAATGAAATCAAATAATTAAGAAATACCAATTTATGTGTCATTATTTGACCGGACACGGAGTTTAAAAAATAAGGAAAGATTTTGTTATGTTTACCAAACTATTATTACTTCAGTGCGTACTTTTATTGACTTTTCTTTACAATAAATACATCTTTAAAATTAAGTGAGATCCAAGAAGGGTTCAATATGGATGGTGCCATTAACTAATTGTCAAATAAGGAAAGATGACAATCATTTAGGGAACTAAAAAGAAAATGATGTCACATAAATTGAGTCGGAGATGGATGATTTCTCCAAAAAAATAATTTTTTAAAAAGGGTAATATTTAGCTGATGTATACGCTTAGATCATATGGACTAAATGATTCAAGATGTTGATGTGCAAAGAAAACGTAAAAAACATATCTAGATCAGAGAAAGTCAGATTTGCCTCTTTTCTTCGGTGGTCTTGCCCTATTCCTTTTTAAGTCTCAACTTATACAGTCCCACAAACCTCTTTTTTTTTTTGCACGGAAAATTATCTTGTTCTTTTCTCAAACATATCAATAAAATAATTAATTCATAGTGAGACTGATCTTTAAGATTATCCGTGTCAAAATATGGGCTAGAATGCAAGACTGATCTTTAAGATTATCCGTGTCAAAATATGGGCTAGAATGCAGAAATTTTGGAGACAAAGTGGTAGGTTTTTACATCCTTTGGAGCATTATTGATTTTACTGTGTAATCACATGTAAATCTATACATAAGAAAGAAATATGATTGATCACCAAATCTATATTTTTCTTTTGGTGAAAGTGTTGGAAATTTGCCTTTCGTGGGGAGGTTGCGTCCACCCATATTTAATGACTTAAACACTAGGGTTCCGCTTGTTGGAGGCTTTGTCTCTTCACAAGTGCATAATCTACTAAGTGAGTAGATGACCGTATGGCCAAGGATTGTCAAATTTCGTTAAGAAATGAAAGAGATATTGATCCACGAAGTAAGGTGTTTGAGACAGGGAAATATGGTGTGGGACAAATCTACCACATCGGTGGGAAAAGAAAGAATTGTTCTCTTTATAAGCCTAAAAAATGAATAAGGATTTGGGACCCCAAGGGGTAACCCATGTGTTTGAAGGAGGGAGGACCTAGGTGTGTTTGGGTTCGAGGCTAGCCCCACACGCGCGCCGTCCGGTCCGATCGTGGGCTTCTTCTGACATTATCCTTTAGACCTCAAACTGTTTAGTATTTACAGTTTGGTCCCTGGAGTTTCAGGAAGCAACCAGAAAGCCAACAATTTATGACATTAAACTTTCTGAAACGTTTTGCACTTACTACAAAACGTTTCTGGCCATGAATACTCATGATTACACATCTTAAAGGGCCTCTTAATCACCTCTCCTCCTCCTAAACACTATATAAACTTCTGAAACAGATTTGAGGGAAGAAGAGAGAGGACGAAAAAACAAGAGAAAAACAGTTCCAAAACTGAGCACAACAGAAACTCTTCTTTCCTTTTTCTTCTAAATCAGCAAATCGTTTCGTGTTCGTTTTCTTCGTCAGAATCAACCTATTTGTTTTGTAGTATTGATTAGTTGTTGTTTTAACGTAAAATCATATATATGGGGCAATCTTGTCTTAAAGATAGAGAGTCATCTCTCGACTCCGCCACAGTTGTAACAATCCAGATTTAGTGTTTCTTGATTTCAGGTTATCAAGATTCAAGACTCAACAAGCTTGCGGCGGTTCTAAATATTGGTTATTTGTTCATCCTTTCGAACTCTTGTAATATTTATTTACTTCTCGTACTGCAATTATATCCAACAGAAAGTTCTAAAATAATTGACATAGTTTTATATGTGAGCTTTTTAATTCTAACATTCTTATTTCATTACAACTCACGATATCCAAACTCGAATAGCGGTTATTGGCACTTAGCAAGTGTCTATCCTACTAAGCGAACTGACGTTGTATTTCTTATTCAACTTGTCAACCGTAAAACGCAATGTAGGCGAACTACCTCAGAAATAACATAAACGTCATAAAATAACAACAACAATAATAATAATCCAAATAACGTAATTTACAGACTCCGAAACCTAAATGACCCACAAAAACAAAAGTGACCAAAATACCTCATAAAAAAAAAGTTACCAAAATATCTTTAATGCACTTTTTTTCTGCGTTATCGATGACTAGGCTAATGGCCTTCTGTTTAAATTCGTTACCCGAACTTAAAAAATAATTTAAAAAATATATTTTTGGGATAACGCAAGAAACAATTGTGTTATATATACAAACCCAATCTTAGTGTCTAAGACACGTGTTTGCACGACACGTCAGCATAGTGTTTGGGAAACAAGGTGATGATTCTTATTCCTACTCAAATTGTGTGATTTCATTCCATTCAAACAACTATTGGTGATATTGGGAGGATTGTATATTTTTCACCGGGTCAGATTTGTTCAGTTAATTTCCAGCCCGACTTGATAGATTGACAGCTCAAGATAGGAATATGGAAGATTTACTAGGTCTTGTTGAAGCTAATAAATGGATTTGATAATATTTTATGGCTGACAACTATATGCATAATTCTAATAGTTTACCAAGATACTTGAGGAGGTACAAATGGATATAGAAAGCCTTTGGGATGAACTAATGATTTTATACAGATTTGGCCTAGAATGATGCACATAATATATTATTTGGAGTATTTTGAAAAATTAGACGATGAGTATTGAATCAATAGCTTCAGTACGAAAAAACAAAAATAACGAATCTGGAATTAGCACAATCGGCCTTGGATAGTGTCAGTTTGTGATGGAAATGCTTAGAGTTAACTCAAAACAAGCAAGGATTCTTTTCAAGCGAGAAAGATCATGATTTGGACTTGCGGCGAGCGACAACATGTTTTCTAAGCTTTATTGGTACTGATGACGACTTTGAAAGGTGTAAAATAAAAATATGTAGAAAAATTAGGGTATTTTACATGTACATGGTTGACAATGACATATAGCTACATCTGAGAAATTGTGTGGGCTATATGGTATTGTGTAATCAATCAGGTACTTTCAAAAGTATGATCATGATCAGAATCAAGTATTTCGTATGGGGACAATTCTACTAAATGAGGACCAGTCGTTGATAAAGTTCCTGATATGAATGATAGAGAAGCAAAGAAAAGAAGACTTTGAGGCTCAAGTTACAAAGGAAATTGAAAGTTGGTGGACAAACGATGTTGTCGATGTAATCCTTTCCCGGAGATGCTCACATGAGGTTTATAATGGATATTTATAATTGCTCGACAGTTTGGTACTTTTTTGTACCCGTTCAAGGATAAACGTTTGTTTAAGTGGTGGATGATGTAACGACCCACTCGGTCGTTTTGAGTATTAAGTCTCTTTTTCCTTAAAAGGCCCTTACTATAGCTTTAAAATGATGTTTTTGACTTATGAAAATGGGTGACATGATTCTCGATGCAATCGGGTATTGGGAAAAAAAATCTAAATTTGAAAGTTCTTAAGTTAAAGTTATCAAAAAGTTTGACCAACGTCAATAGTTGGGGTTAATTTCAGATCTTTACAAAGTAATTAATAAGCCTCCCATAAGTCTGTTGTAACCCATTCTATCCTTTGTTCATAAATAATCAACTTTGTGCTGTCATTCTCGACTTTAAAAGCTGAAATCTATCCAATTTATCAACTCAGTACCGAGGGATTATACCTTAAAACTCAAACCTTCATGTTTCTCAATTCACACCCTCAACGCAAATCTAATAAAGCTTCATAGAATCTAAATACATTGAATTTTCCTTCTTGCGCTTTCACTTAACTCGTTCTCCACCCAAACACGACGAGGCAAGGCATGTGGCCTCGTACTCTACTTTCCATAACCATAAGATCTATGAGTGCAATACCTTGTTATACTTTTAGCAAATTCAAAAGTATCAAATCTTGTAATTCACGTGCCTTTCTGCAATGGATGGTAGAGGGTCTATAGTACCCGAAGCACTGGAGTGATCCAGTGGCCGGGAGGGGGCCTTCTCTAAGTTGACTACCCTACCCACTAATGGACGTAGAGGGGGGAGGTGAACGGGAACTGACCAAAAACCCGAACCGCTTGACTGACTTTCCACTTGTTTTGGTAAGAGTGGTGTTCACCTTCGGGTAGAGGTGGCCAGCCTGGCCTCCGCCATGACCATTGTTGCAATGTCTAGGGTTAGGGTTTTCTAGTTTCTAAGTATAACGACCCGTGAGTTCATTTTAGTTATTTTGCATATTTCCTAGTAAATAACCCTTCCCTTAGCTTTATTTCGATATATTTGACTTGAAGGATGGGTGGCGCAATTCCCAAGGCAATTGAATGAAAATAAAGAAAGAAAATCTAGGTTTTGAGCTTTGAAAGGTTTAAGTTTGGAGATCTTAACTAAGATTTGACTTGTGGAAAAACGCGAGTATTGAGGCTATCAGGCATCAGGAGTTTGGGGATAGATCATGCAAGAAGCCCCACAGCTCAGGCAGCTATAGAGGTACCTCGTCTAGATGTATATGTTATTATGGTAGAAGTATCACCCCAATTCAGCAGGCTAGTTTAGGTAGTGATGCAGACTTCGACTGGTGGTTCTTCGGGTCGTGGTGGTTATAGTTCAAGACGGGGTTTTCAAGGTTTGTATTCCCGACTAGAGGTCAAGGTAGTCATTCTGGCAATGCTTGCTCTTCTCATCAGCCTATGTCCCATTGTAGATCCTATAAGTGTCCTGATATGGGACACTTTGCGAAGGACTGTCCTAGATTTAGGTAAAGTGGCCAGCACTTCGGTTCTTATGGTTCTGGATCGAGGGCAGTAATGCAGCCGACTAGAAGCGGTGCGCAGAGTGGTAGATGTGGTTCTTACTCGACAAAGGTGGTCCTCATTCAGGTCGTGGCGGTGGTTGCAGAGGTTTCCAAGACGTGGATAGTCATGCTCAGTGCTATGCATTCCCAAGTAGACTAGAGGCAGATGTTTTTTATGCAGTTATCACAGGTACGATTTCAGTTTGTCATCGGCCAACTAAAGCATTATTTGATCCGGACTCTACATACTCTTATGTGTGTACTTATTTTGCTTCGATTTTGGGTATGATGTGTCAGTCTCTTGACTTCCCCATTAGTATTTCTACTCCTATTGAGAATTCTGTAGTGGTAGATCGGGTGTACCGATCCTGTGTTGTGACTTTGATGGGGTATGACACTTGGCTAACTTGATAATTCTAGATATGGTAGATTTTGACATTATTCTAGGCATGAATTGATTGTCTCCTTATCATGCGATCTTGGACTACCATGCCAAAACGATTACGTTGTCCATGTTAGGGATTCCTAAGTTGGAGTGGAAGGGTGCTGCTAGTTATTCGCTGAAGAAACTGATATCTTATCTTACAGCTAGATGAATGGTTGAGAAATGTTGTTTGGCTTATGTGGCATATGTCTGTGATACTAGTGTGGATACCCCTCCCCTTTAGCTAGTGCTAGTAGTTAGGGAGTTTCCCGCGGTGTTTCTGACATACTTACCGGGCGTTCCAACGGATCAGGATATTGATTTCTGTATCGACTTGGAGCTGGGCACCAAGCTCATTTCTATTCTGCCATATCGGATAGCATTGACATAGTTGAAGGAGCAGTTGCAGGATATGTCAAGTAAATGGTTCATTAGGTCGAGTGTTTCACCTTGAGGTGCTCCGATATTATTCGTGAAGAAGAAGGATGGGTCTATACAGATGTGTATTGACTATCGATAGTTGAACAAGGTTACAATTAAGAACAAGTATCTCATTCCTCGTATTAATGACCTGTTTGATCAGCTTCAGAGTGCGTCGGTCTTCTGTAAGATCGCTTTGAGGTTCGATTACCACCAGTTGAAGATTAGGGCGGAGGATACCCCTAAGATAGCTTTCAGGACCCTTTATGATCATTATGAGTTCTTAATCATGTCTTTCGGGATGACTAATGCCCCAACAACTTTTATGGATTTAATGATCGATGTCTTTAGACCGTAATTGGATTCTTTTGTGATTGTCTTCATCAATGATATATTGATCTACTCTCGCAATAGGGAGGAGCACAAGCAGCATTTGAGGATCGTGCTTGGAATTCTGAAGGAGAAGCAACTTTATGTCAAGTTTTTGAAGTGTGAGTTTTGGCATAGTTCAGTGGCATTCTTGGGCCGTGTGGTGACTAATGATGATATTACGGTAGATCCCAAGAAGATTGAGGCAGTTCATGATTGGGTTAGACCTATTTCAGTTACAAAGATTCTGAATTTTGTTGGCCTTAAATAGTTATTATCGGAATTTTATGGAGGGGTCGCCATCTATTGCATCTCCCTTGACCAGATTGACTCAAAAGAATATACATTTTCAGTGGTCGAATGTGTAAGGCGAGCTTTCAAAAGCTCAAGACTTTATTGACTACATCTCAGATTTTGACTCTTCCCTTATAGGAAAAAGGCTTTGTTGTGTATTATGATGCTTCATGGATTGACCTTGGTTGTGTTTTGATGCAGAAGGGGAAAGTTATAGCTTATGCTTCGAGGCAATTAAAGGTGCATGAGAAGAACTACCCTACTTATTGTTACGGTTCGCTTTTACATGGAGGCATAAAAACTACTAAGAATTTGTGTTGGCGCTCTAAGTCGGATAATTTGATTTTTAAAGTCGTCACCTAATTTATAGTTAAATTAGGAAAACCAAGTGAAAGGGTTTATTCAAAAATATTTGAAAAATTCTATCTAAACCAGAGTCGAGGTAAAGATTCTAGTGATCCCCTTGAAAAGGTGTTAGACACCCTGACATTAAGGATCCGCAAAATATGATTGACCTTCGGGTTCTACAGCATGACTAAATGATTTAAATAGCCTTGAAGTGTTTTAAAAATACACAAATACTTGTCATTCATTTTATTCAAAACTCAAAAGTTCTCTTTTAAAATAAAAAGTTAGGCTTCCGCCAAAATAGTATGCACAAAGGTAAGTTAGTCAATTTGTTCTCGGATTAAGAACACCCAAATATTAGTTTGAGTAGAGCTCCACTTTTAATCCAACAAAATTGTCTAATGACACTTGCACATTTTTGAAAAAATCTTTTAAAGTTGAAAAAAGCGTAATCCGTTCGAAATGACAAGTTTTGGATATTTTAACCAAAGAGATAGAAAATGATTTTCTTTTATTCATGTTATACCCAAAAGGCAAAATCATGTTCTTACAAGACCAAAACCCAAATCTTTAACTCACGTCCAAGATGGTTTTTTAAGTCCTTTAAGACAATTTGAGTTGGGCTTGGCCCAAAATTAGACCCTTTGAAAGTGTCAAACTTAGTCCAAATCAGTCCATCAATCCGTTTTGTAATACAAAGCCTAAACTCGGTCCATTTAGTATCATTTCAGTCTAAACAGGTTCAACTTAATTGTCAAAATCCAAGTCATGAGTTTAAGGTTCGAAATACCTTGACCTGGGTTAGGAAATCCATTTCCGAGATTTTAAAAATACCAAAACAGTTTGTTTCCTTTGAAATTCAGATTTAAACAAATGTTTGAAATTAATTTTAGGCGATTCTAAACCAACCAATTTACGTATCATTTTCCTATCCTAAGTCGTAATCATAATAACGGTTCCAATATGAAAGTATGTTTTTATTACAAATACTATATACATACTATATAAGGAAATCAAAGGAGTTGAGTTTAGGCTGGTAGGCCTACCTAAACCCACCAGTTGACTATTTACACTCATAGTTGAGCCTTCAATGCACGGCTACTACAGACTCGATCAAGAGAAGGCCCAACTGGTTGGAAATAAGACGATAGGCCCACAGGCCCAAGTTGTCACGGACAATGGAGAAAAGAAGGGAAAAAAGAGAAACCCAGTTGGCAAATATCCAAACCCATCATATGCAAATAAGAATCGAAATGCATAAACAAGCCCATAATAAATTAAACCCAAGTTAAAACATCAAAGTCGGCCCAACCAAAACAGCAGGCAATGACGTGAAGAGAAAACAAACAATTAGGCTCAAGCCCAATAACTAACGTACATACAGAGGACAACAAGATAGAGAACAAAACAAGTAGGCTAAGCCCAAAAGCCAGAGTCATGCAAAGAAGAAAGGAAAGAAAGCACAAATTGGCTAGGCCAAGCAATATTTATTGACTAGCTAATGAGTTATATACATAAGAATATACACACTTTATACATCTGATATACAAGATATACAAGTTATATATATCAGTGTATATCAATACCATAACAAGCTGATACAAATGAGAGGCAAGGAGACAATTTCCAGAAGTAAGCATATATGGTATACAATATGAATATTTCCCCTTACACACTACTGCGAGAATTTCACAATCCTTTAATGAATATAACTGAGGCAATTTACTATCCACGCAGGATGAACAAAACAAAACTTCTCAATAGCCTCACCTTATAACTACCAAACCAAATATGTCATGTTATTTACCGGGTTTAAAGCAATGAAGGGGATATCTGCCCCCAATTTAAACAAATAACCATGCCAGATATCAACCAAAACAAACAAAGAAACCCAAATCAATCAACAGAGGGAAAAATCCAGACCTAAAACTCTTCTAAGGTCAGTGTCTTGGTCACATTTATCAATCTACCTGGTTCTTATCTAACATCAAGACTGACACAAAGAGGAGGGTCTATAATTCACATTACAGAGTCCCAATTAACTAGATGAGCAATGCAAGACGCCTATGGGACATCTTTTCCTAATACAACATCTCATTTAAACTCATTTGGTGGTCAACAAACTTAACAAAATAGATAGAGGGCAAGGGAGGCAAGAGGAAACTTGACCAAAGAACTATTTGGATTCTATCTTTCATGCTATGACTTAATCACAAACATATGTTCATTCTGCATAGGCTATCATCTTCATATAAAGACAAGTTTATACCAAAATAGAAGTAGACATGTTGAAATGCACATGGTGCTATCAGTTTTATCATGAACAGAATACATACAAGATACTGGGATGCTAGTTCTAATTCCCCACATGTTGTCAACACTAAATCCCAAGACCGGATTCACATGAACAGATGCACACATACATATTAACAGCGACCCTATTCTCTTTCTATACTACATTGACATCCTAATTTATCCAGATGTAAACAGATACAGCCATGAACGATAGACAAACAATGCATTTCTTTTGGACATTAACTAATATGCAGGATTCTAACAACCATTTATAGATCAATTCTTTAAATTAGCATGCTAAGAATAAGCCTACTTTTATCATTTGAGCTGTTGGTAACCCATGACACCTTAGAACAATAATTCTAGGTCTTCCACTTCTTTCATAATCATGTACTTGAACTAGATAAAATGGCTTACATAGTATGCAGGGATGACATAGAATACATGAAAAAGATGTAAACAGTTAATTTTAGTAATCATGACAGAGCTTAGTCAACTAGAAACTCAATAAGAGACTTAAATAAATGCAAATAACTGAGATTGTGCACAATAGGAATGTCGAGACTTGAAAACTAAACATTTAGACCAAACAAGATGATATTTCAACATGTGAAGAGCTATTCTAGTCATGGTTCTCATGCAGTTGCACACAGACCACACACACATTTCAAAACAAACATGTTGTCATGATTTGAAACTAACAAATATTAACTAAACCTAGCAGAATTCATAAGCATAACTAAAGATCCCTAAGGACCATCCCTACTCAGATCATATTCAGAGGTACGCAAACAGTGAACAAATGTATACTTTGATGGATATATTCAAACTGCAGCTATCAGATATCAAACCCATAACCCCCAGAACATACCCAAGTAGATTCAAACAATTTTAACAAGAAGCACTTGGATGATATCATCACTCACAACCTTCACACTTCACTCACACCACATATTTCAGCTAAGAAACCAATAGAAATATCATGCTTTTAAGCAAAAGAGGCTGAAATGAATCCTATATACCAAGATTAACATGTTTGAACCTCTTTACCAATACTATTGCTAAGTTATATCTTTTTAAGTTATCCAGATCTGAACTTAACCTGAACAGACCTTTAAAAGCACCATTACTCCTCATACTTCGAGTTTAATAACTTATTCTACTACCTTACAGCCTAAAGGTTCATCCTAATTCATGTCTAAGGCTATCCTTCTATCATTTTGACCCTATAGCTCCAGTTAACCACACTGATAAGTAAACTAGCAACTATATCTATCAAAAAGCTATCACATACACAGAGCTTGGTAAACAAGGGCATTTTCTTCCATTTCAGACTATCAAACGATCCTAATGTGGTTATGACAGTGTTTCAAAACTAAGCCATGACTATCCTTAGTTAAGCCAGTTGACTAAACTGATTATCAACACTTCTTAAGTCTTTTGTAGGCTTAGCCTAGTATTGAATAGAATGATAAACATGATATGTTGACAAGTTAACTAAGCATGATTTCTAATCACTAATACATATTTTCAGGCAAATATTATCACTGATGAATATAAATTATTCATGTATTATTGTAAGTAATAACATAATATTTTTACAAAATTACATGAATACTTTATTCAATCTCCAGATATTTCTAACAAGTCATGCAGGAAAAGAATGACCCAAAAAATGAAGAAATAAGAAATACAAAAGTGGATTAAAAGAAATATTATAAAAAGAATAATTTATTAGAAAAGAGGGCAAACTTGGAAGATTGCAATTTGAAAGTATTGCAACTTAATTGGAAAAGATGACAACTTGAGAAATGGCAACTTATCTTGAAAGATGGCATATATGTCCAACTTATTGAAAAATATGGTAAAACACCGTTGCATGAAGTGCCTAGCTTATTCATCTATAAATAGGAGACTTACTTTGAGAAGAAAAGTCATCCTATCTTTGGCAAGAAAAAGTGTTGCTCTTGGTCTCTCTCTCTTTCTTATACTTCTTCAAATATTTTGTTTCTTAATTTTCTTTTTAGTTTTTCTAACTCCATAATGGAGTAACCTCTTTTTGTTGGGATAGTTGATGAAGTTTGAAACATTCGTAATAATTCTCTCAATTTAGTACATGCTTGGCCTGAAACTATATATTCTCATTTATATATTGTGTTGGCTATTAGTTCTTATTAATTTTCTTACCACATCTATTTAAATCTATCTCTAGGTTTCTTATATAAATCTTGTAACTCTCACGAAGCAAGATTACATATAGTAATCAATGAGTAAATTAGTAGAGTGAAAGGAATTGTTAGTAATCTATCATCCCAAATCTATAATCTTATTTACTTCAATTCTAATTCTCACGGTGGAATTGTTATAAGCAAGATTATTGATTTCTAGTATAAATAACCTCAAGAGATTTTTACCACATTTTCAACACAATACAGGCAAGATAAATATTTCGGTTCAATAGTCACTCGTTGTAAATCAATTAGTTTACATAACCTCGTGAAGTGTTATTAATTAATTACGTCTTAGTGAGCAAATATAATTGTATTATCAATAAACAATTATTCTTAAGAGAAATACATGTAAAAGTTGAGATTTTATTATAATATGTTATCAAGTGAATTCAATGATTCCCAACTCTTTTTAAACTTATAAATTCTTAAAAGCTATTTCGTCGGTCTAAGTAATTCACAAATCTAAGGCACTACTCCTCTTTCATCAATTTGATTCTGTCAAATAGTAGTTAAAATACTATAAGTTTGTAGAATAGATTTTCCAATCTTTGTGGGACGATATCATAAAATATACTAGAATTTGACTGAGTACGAGCAAGAAATTCCTATACACATTGGCCTCGTCAATTACTTAAAAACATCTTCAAACTAACACATAAGACATTATATTAACTAAACATGCTTAATTGACCATGCTAACACATAACACCAGTTATGAAATATGAATTAAACAAGAAAAACTGAAAGAAAATTGATTTACCTTGTGTGGAGGTAGCCGAAAGGTCCAAGATGATTTGAATCTTCAACTCCTAAACTTCAAAGCTCGCAAATGACACGAAACAAAAAGATTTTAGTAGCGAAAGACCAATTAAACTTATTCTGGATTCCGCCAAAGGGTTTGAATCCCGTAATTAATCAATTTTAAACTCAATTAAGGCTCTCAATTAATGTGAATGCCAAAAATCAAGTTTTGGACCTCTTCACAATGAAGAACAAGGGGTGTATTTATAGGATTATCTCAAACCCTAACAGAGCTTATAGGATCGGTGTGGGAGAACATGGTTTTGGAGAAAAAGCAACGACCAAACAAAGGGGCAACCTCACCTAGGTTAGGGGGTGGTGGTACGGTGGCGTGACCTCTGTAGGGTAAGGGCAAAGGCATTTAATGCCCTTGCCCAAAATGGATGAGTAGGAGCAACGCGTGCCAATTTTGACATTGGAGAAGACAAAGTTCGTTGATTTCATCACGTCTAAAATGTCATTTATGATTTAGTCGAGTCTTGGTTCGGTTCTCGAGGACGCATGTGTACTTTAGAAATTTGGTTTGAATTCTAGTAATTTAAGGGATTTTGAGTTAACTATAGTAAAAAAAATAATGGGTCAAAATGACCTTGTATAAGTATTTTGAGTGCGTTAGCAAGTTTGTTGCATATTTTAAGAGTGATTTGCATATTTGATTTGTGTCTGAGAGGTCTCGGATAAGTTTCAGGGATTGAATCAAAGTTTGGAACTTGTTTTGAAGTTGCTGGTTCTTATGTCTTTCTTTTGCGAGCTTGGGGCCACACTAGTGGAGTATGAAGGATGGGTTGTAGGTGCGAGATTTTGCTAGGAGTGGAGATGGCCGCTTCTGTATGGAATTGTCGGCAAAAGCGAGGCTGCTTCTGCGGTCCTTAGGTCATATTTGCGGATCGAGCCGGATAAGTACCTCGCATATGTGAGGTTCGGGCCGTAGAAGCAAGCTCGCATATGCAAGGAATTAGCCACTTTTGAAAAAATCGTTGGGTAAATCTAATAAAATCCTCATCTCGACTTGGACATTTCATTTCACATTTTTAGAATATGGGATCTTGAACTAAGAAAAATCTCTATTTCTGCTAATATTTCACGTGTTTCTATTTATGGTTCTTATGGAGCTACATTGCAACAAATGATTATATCTTCGATTATTAAAAGATTTCATGCTAGATATCATGAGTTAGTGAGGGTTTTATGGGTTTATGAACCCTAAATTGAAAATAGAGTTTTTCTCTAATTAATTAATTATGGATTTTATTGTTGGATTGAGTTGATATTTGGTATTTAGACTCCATAAACCTTGGGTAATCTAAATTTGGGACTGGTTTTTTCATTTTGCCCTTCGAGGCTCAGAATCCTGTTTTGGGTGGCTTTTTGAGCCCAAAACTTTCATATACTAATATGTGTGTCTTCAGAATCGTATGTTAACGTGCTTTCTATATTTGAATAGGTTGGGACTATTCAGAGGCGTTATGAAAGGGAAAAGCTACATTGTGACTGTCAGGCTTCTATTCCAGGCAAGTTGAAATCTTGTACCTTATTTAAATTATCGTGGTTGGTCTAATTAACTAAATAAGAGGGCGTAATGGGTATAATAAAGGGATTCTGATGCTTGTGAGGTAATGCGCACTTATATCGGGTACTACTGACATGTTATGGGTACTTGCGCCTTTTAAATTATGTAGTGAATGTCATGTTTTAGGCATTAGCTGATAGATAGTACGATCCTATGGATCTGTGATTGCGGTATGAGAGCCTGTAATTTTTAGCCTTTATGTATTTATGCATGTCTTATCTGATATTGTGCTACTCATCACTCCTAAATACTCGTTGAATGATGAAAAGAAGCTAAAGATAGTAACTTTACTGTGAAATTGATTAAAGATCACATCTTTATGGCTTTCTTGATGAAAAATTGAGTCTTTATTGCATATCTTAGCTTCTTGTTGTTTCGCATGTCATATTCATGCTTCATATGGTATCTCATGCATTATATATTTAAGGATACATATGTGGGTCTGAGGGAAAATGGTTTGGGACGGAGTGATGCGTTGATTATGAGCTCGAGTGGCTAGAGATAGGGCTGGGCAAAAAATTTGGAGAACCGAAAAACCGAACCAGCGGTTCGGTTTAGTTAAAAAACCAGTTTTAATAAAAACCCGAATCTAAATTTATAATTGATTCGGTTCGGTTCCTTTGAATTATTGATGCACCGAACCGAAAAACCAGAGAATATTTGTAATTAACCATATCCAATATAAATTAAAGCCCTAACTCGTAACCTCTAAATCATTTTTTTTCTCTTTTGGTCGATGTGCAGAGAAAAAGCCCTAACCCCTAAATTGTTTCGAGCTTCCCCGACCCCTAAATCGTTTCTAGCCCTAACCCCTAATTCCTAAATCATTTCGTTCACTGCCAGTGCCACCACAAAAGGTAAATCCAATCATTTTACTTATTTCTTTCTCTCGTTCTGATTTCTCATCTGTTTCATGCTATGTTTGAACCATGTTTGTAGAAACATTATGGAGAAGCTATGAATTAGACGTTTTGTATTCGCTGATGTTGTTAAAGTCATGTTCGACTATTCGTTGCTCAGGTCATTTTTGGCCGTGTATTATTTAAAATTCTGATTTCTCATTTGTTTCATACTATGTTTGAACCATGTTTTTCGAAACATTATGGAAAAGCTATGAATTAGGCATTTTGTATTCACTGATGTTATTATAGTCATGTTCGACTATTTGTTGCTCTAAGTTTAAGGTCATTTTTGGCTGTGTATTATTTAAAATTCTGATTTCTCATCTGTTTCATGCATTGTTTGAACTATGTTTGTCGAAACATTATGGAGAAGCTATGAATTGGGCATTTTGTAATCACTGATGTTGTTAAAGTCATTTTCGACTGTTCGTTGCTCTAAGTTTAAGGTCATTTTTTGTTGTGTATTATTTAAAATTCTGATTTCTCATCTGTTTCATGCATTGTTTAAACCATGTTTATCGAAACATTATCTAAAGTCATTGTATTCACTGATGTTTGATGGTTTTGTATTCACTGTGTATTTGACAAAATGCTCATAAACTCTCTAATATTGTAGAATGGAAGACATTTTGGATGATGGAACAGAAGAGGTGAAATGAACCGACGAGGAAAAATTGAGATCAAAAGTTTGGAATTTTTTTACTAATCTACTTGGAGGAAAGAAAGCCAAATTTCATTTTTGCCGAAAAGATTATGCTTGCGATAGCTCGTTAGTTGGGACAACTAATTTAAGGAACCACTTGGGTAGATGCAAAGTGTACAAGAAATCGAAGCTTGAAGAGGATAAGAATAAAAAAGTATTAACTCGTGATAAGAGTAAGAACAATGGTAAAGTGGTATTTATGGGTTTAATAAAGATGATTGTAGAGCCGCACTTGTGAAATTGATTATTAAGGATGAGTTAGCTTTTAGATTTGTGGAGAGTCAGAACTTTGTGGAGTATATGAGGGTTTGTTGCCCCAGATTTGAGGTGCCTTCACGAAGAACGATTGCACGAGATATTCTTTAGTTGCATCAGAATGAGAAGGCTTTTATTAAAAGAATCATGAACTCAAACCAGCAGGGGATTTGTATTACAACAGACACGTGGACATCAATTCCAATGAGTAGCTACATGGTAATAACTGGCCATTTTATTGACTGTGAATGAGTGTTGCATAAAAAGATACTTGTTTTTATACCAATTTCTAATCATAAATGAGATGGTATTGGAAAGATTATAGAGAAATATTTATTGGATTGGGGTATTGATAGGCTATTCACAATTAGTATGGACAACGCAAGTGCTAATCAAGTTGCAATTGCTTATATGAAGAAGAAACCGAGAAATTAGAGTCCTAATGCGATTATTTTAAATGATGATCATATGCATGTGAGGTGTGCTGCACATATAGCGAACTTGATTGTTCAGGATGGGTTGGTAGAAGTGAAGGACTCAATAGTTGTTGTTCGTAATGCGGTGAAGTATGTAAGATCTTCTCCGACAAGGTTGCAAAAATTCAAGACATGTGTTGAGCGAGAGAAAAGCTCATATAAGGGACTTATGGTTTTGGATGTGCCAACCAGATGGAATTCGACATACTTAATGTTGGAAAAAACGGTGATATTTGAAAAGGCGTTTGATAGGTTAGAGGAGGACGATGGCCACTACAAAAGTTGGTTTGACGAAGATGAGAATGGAAGAAAAAAGGGTTGGGCCACCGATTTTTGTGGATTGGGATAATGCTAAAAGGTTAGTACATTTTCTATCAGTTTTTTATGATGTGACATTAAAATTCATCAGCACAAAATGTGTGATTTCTAGTGATTTTTTGAATGAGTTGTGGAAAGTTTATCTTCATCTTAGCTCACTATTGGAATCTAATGATTTGTTGATGAAAAAAATTGTTAATGGCATGAGAGAAGTTTGTGAAATATTGAGGTACTTCTTTAGAAAAGGTGAACAAGCTATTAATTTTAGCAAATGTGCTTGATCCACATTGTAAATTTGAATTTATAAACTGGTGCTTTGGAAGTATATTTGATAGTAGGAAGGTTGGTGAAATTAAAGCTGATATCAGAGAGTTATTGTTACAGTTATTTGAAAGTTATAATGATGATGGCCCAAATAGTGGTATGGGTAGTAGTTCATATGTTCAGTTAAATGAAGTTTGTGATAGTGGCAGCAATAGAAAAGAATTAATTGACCCTTTTCAACTGTTTAAAAAGATGAAAGCAACTGAAAATGATAATTTTGGGGTGAAGAATGATGTTGAGAAATATTTGTCAGAGCGGAATGAAAGTCTTAATGATCCGAATTTTGATCTTTTGAGTTGGGGAGAGATGTATTCGTCTAGGTATCCGACTTTGTCAAAGATTGCCAAAGATATTTTGACAATTCATGTGTCTACCGTGGCTTCTGAATCGGCATTTAGCACGGGGGGGGGGGCATTCTTGACCCTTTTAGGAGTACATTAACTCATAAGACAGTTGAGGCATTAATTTGCACACAGAATTGGCTTCGCTCAACTCTTATAGGAGAACAAATTGTGCAACCAACCGAAGAAGAAATTGAATTTTATGAAGAAGTTTAATTAGGTAACAATACTATTTTTTTATATATTGTTTTTAATAGAATGATTATAATTTAACATTTTGTTTATTATATTGACGCTTTGGCAAATTGTATGTAGACTTTGAGAAATTTTCAATCGTACCGCAATTACAAAAAGTAGAACAACAACAAGCAGTGTAGGACTTGACAATGGATTGATATTGGCGTCATAATGGTAAAGTTCTCAAATCTACATTCCTTCAAATTAGTTTTTGTTGTTAGTATCTATCTGCATTTGACTCATAACAGTCTTAGTTTATTTTTGGTTGATGATGAAAGTTTATTTTTGGCTATTGAAGCGGAAACACTCTTGTTGTTGCTGATCTTTGAAAGTTCTTTGAAATTTACATTGTTGTTCTTTGAAATTTGTTGTTGTTGTTCTTTGAAATTCATGTTCTTTGAAATTTCTTGATCTTTGATGTTTAAAAAATAGAAACTATTTAATTTGGAGTTTTTTACATGTGTTTAAGAATATATGTGATGCAGACTTTATGTTTTTGGACTTTAAATTTTTTTTTTTGACTTTATATTTGAATTGAAAATATTGATATATATTGATACGTTCGGCGATATAAATCGATATATCATTTTTTTTTAAAAGTTTGATTCAGTTTATATTTTTAAAAACCAAATTTTATTTGGTTCAGACTTTTTGATACAGAACCGAACCGATATACGCCCACCCCTAGCTAGAGACAGGTATTGTGAGCCTAGAAATGGCTATGGAACCTAAATGGAAATGATTCCAGTGGTATTTGGACCTTGCGAGTCCCCTATGGATCATGATTCGTTAATGTTGGTACATTTGTGTATGGTGATGGAAAGGCGTTGCATCGCATAGCATTGGCATATCATTCATTTTATTATCCCTTGTTATTTTACTTGCCTAAGCTGTGTAATTGCTCACTTTATATGCTATTTGGCTATTTGAGATAAATTTGATTAGTAGAGGTTTAGTACACTTAGGCTTGAATCTTGGATTGATTAACTTGTTGATATTTCGAACTGATAGCGATTTATTGTAGAAGTGGTATTTGTACGGAAAACCCTCATTTCCATTTTATCTAGGGTCGATCGACGATGATGTTGAGTACCTATTGTTTTTGTACTCACATGACGTCCTTCCTCAAATAGTCTAGCAACTCCCCCCACACTTGCTGCACCTTTCGTGTGCAGATTCTGTTCCTAGTACCAGTTCATATCATAATTATCCATCCCATTGAGGAGTTGATTCAGAGGACCCCGGGTGAGCTACCAGATGATCCGTAGTACCTGATTCCCCTTCTAGTTTATTTTCTATCTTTTCCATATTCGGACATCCTTGTATTTTCGAGATGTATTCCCAGACTTGTATTCCTTCTAGCTAGTTCTTGTACTAAGTGACACCAGTCTTGGGGGATTTCCAGTATTTTCGTACTATTTATAAATTATGAGATCTTATTAAGACTTTAAATTGAGTTACTTTACTATTTTCGCACTTTATTTCACTAATTAAATTATATTAAGTGGTTGTGGTTGGCTTATTGACCCTTCTGGCTAGTGCCATTACGGCTCGATAAATTAGGTGGTGACACGAATGCACCCGCTGTGTTTATTACTTGATGAACAGTGCATTCAAGCCATGTCTAGATATTTTCATTATTGTATTTATTGATGACATTCTAGTTTATTCACGTTCGGAAGTAGAACATGCCGATCACTTGAGAGAAGTGCTTCAGACGCTTCAGGATCGTAAGTTATATGCTAAGTTCTGTAAATGTGAGTTCTGATTGAACTTGGTGGCATTTCTAGTCCATATTATGTCGAACGGGGGGCATAAGGGTCGACACTCAATAGATGGAGGCCGTGAAATCTTGTCCTAGACCCATAACTCTAATGGAGGTTCGTAGATTCTTGGGGTTGGCAGGTTATTACAAGATATTCGTAGAGGGTTTGTCTACCCTTTCAGCACCCTTGAGAAAGTTGACTCAGAAGACAGCTAAGTTTCATTGGGCAGACGCTTGCGAGCGGAGTTTCCAAGATACATAAAAGAAAAGTTCTTATCGAGCATGTCTTTCATAGTGTTATATCACCCGTACGCTATTGTATGTCCCTTGTTAGGAGTACATAATATATTTTAGAGTTTAATCCTCATTAGATGAGCATATACAAAAAATATGGACATAGTCCCATAGTTGTTGTAGTTGATTCCACACCCGAGCTATAATCGGTGGGTACAACACTATGGTGAACATACAAAGAGCCTATTTATGGTTTGGTACATTATGAGCTATGCCAGAGAGCATTGTTATAGCATGATATGGTATGTATATCCACGGAGCCCTGTTGTGGCCTAGTATGATATAAGATATATCCAAAGAGCCTCGTTATGGCCTGATACATTATGTTTATCCACAGAGCCTTGGTATGGCCTGGTACATTATTGTTATTATTATGTGATACGAGTCGGGAACAAGTAATTATATCCTTAGATTCTTCCGTGACTCTCACTTATACTTAGCAATCATGTTTATCAGTTCACTTTACAGTTATTCAGTTACCTTACATAATTGGTACATTGCTTTATCCTAACATCCCTTTTGTCGGGGGTACTGCATTTCATGCTGCATGTCCTGAGATACAAACAGATAGGCCTCCCAGTAGACGTTGCTGAGTTTCAGCTTGATGGGTAAACTTCATGTCATCCGAAGTTACCAGGTCTAGAGTTCTGGGGTGTTTTGATTTGTATATAGACATGATGGGTAGGTCAGGGCTCTGTCCCGACTATAATATAGTTGATCTTCTGTACAAGCTTGTAGATACGTCCTGTGTATGTACAATATGTTGTATGGCCTTTCCGGCCTTGATGTTGTCTCTTAGCTTATATGGTGGCCTTGTCGCCCCATGTATATATATTGGATTGATTCCATTCAGTTTGATACATCTGTTATCTTCAGATTTTTATGAGATACAGCCTTGTCGGCCTAAGATATTATAGATTGGTGTACCGATTGGCCTTGTTGGCCCATATATTCCCATGTATGTTTAGTTGGTTTGAGTTACAGGTTGATATGCTCGATCTGGTAAGGCATCGGATGCCGGTCTCGCCTCCATGGATTTGGGGCGTGACATAAAAAAAAAAGATATTCCAGCGTAAAGGTGACCATCGATGAGGAGCTTGTCATAAAAATTGCCTTTTTACAAAGGCCGTGTGACATGAAAAAATAAAATCGAGAGAAATCATTGAATGAAAAAGAAACGTCCTTGACATGAGGAAACAAAATAACAAGGAAGGACTTGAAAAATAATTGACCGAAAGAGGGCTACAAAAATATGAAGAGAGAAAGAATGAGTTTGAAGTCTAAAAGTGTGCAAGTGCTTAGGAAAGTATAAGCTACTCTTCGATAGTGGTTCTACCCATCCCCTAGCCAATATTACAACTTGTTACAAGTTATCATGATCCAAAATTCCTAAATTATGATAGATGTCACACCTCAAACCGGAGGGTCACGACCGGCACCGGGCCTTACTTGCCGAGCACCAACATACCCAACTCAATCATATGATTTTAATAACAAACGGGCTGTAAAGGTCGCCATAATAGATTGAATGAGATAAGAAAATTATAAACAGCTGACGATACCAACATGATATGCATATACATATAGAAAGGGCCGACAAGGCCACCATGGAAGTCTTTACATCAAAATATGCGCCGACAAGGCCAAACATAACATCTATATACAGGACACACGTCTTCAAGCCTCTAAGAGTAGTAATAACATCATAAGGTCGGGACAGGGCCCTGTCATACCCATATCATGTACAAAAATGTCATACCGACCCAAGAAAGGGAACTCCGGAACAAGTGGAGTGCACCAACCACCCCTGAGCTGAGACCCTACTAGGGAGGATCATAGGTCCGTCTACCTGAACTAGCAAGCATGAAATGCATCTCCCCCAGTAAATGGACGTCAATATGAATAAAGTACTAAATATGTTAGGCAATTAAAAGCATAAGTAGAGACATCAATGTAAAGGGAGACAAGAAGGGTCAACCTGTAACTCTGGATTGCCACTGTGGGTCATGATATGCATATGCATATTGTATATATGTATATAACACCGTCGTACATATATATGTGTATATAATGTCATCAAGCCTCCGTGGGCATCATCATCATCATCATTATCATAAATAACTAACCAGTGGTGTTATATATTATATGTGTATATAACACCACTGTACACATATAGATACATACATATATACATGTAAGAGAGTCATTATGAGCATTTTGGACTTGTCAGAGTGACGTAATGTCGTTACACCTCCGACTATCATTATGTAACGAACATACCGTCAGATGTCATGAAACCAATAAAGAACACAGAAAAATCACATATGGAGGAATATATATATATATATATAATGCGGAAAGTATTCCCCACAAGGGACAACCATGTTTCAATAAACATTTCATAGAGTGAAGGACATTAGCACATCTAACTTAAGAATAGAGTTATTTTGGAGGGATATTTATTTACGTTTCATATTCTTTCGGTCATGCCAATAGAAGGAAAAGCTAAGCCTTACATACCTTGGCGACTACTTAACTCACACGAGACCGAATCAATCTGTTGCACTTCAATCTACAACAAGCGACAAAGAACCATCATCAAGCTATAGAAGCCCTAAGTCGACACAAACGAGCGATAAACTCGTCTACAACCATTTAAGCAACATTTCCCCTTATTCCTTTCACCTTCCTCAATCCTCAACCTCAAGACCAATATATCCAGCACACAAACAAGTTTATACATGACAATATCCATCTCAAGAACCTTAATGAACAACCCAACAAGCCACAACAATACAACCAACACTTTTCAAGCACTATCTTTCCATTCTTTATTCATACAACTTATCTAGAACATAGACATGATCAAATTCATAGAGGAGAGAAATAAATTTCCTTAATACAACAAGAAGAAACCCAAAAACAATTCCCCATGAACTTGAAAGAGTTCACAATAAAAAACATCAACAAGTGATCTCCACCACTTCTACAACACTTTTAGTGAAGAACTTGACTGGTTTAACCTTAGATTATCTTAGGAACTTTTGGGAAATGTCTTGGGAGAGTTTAGAAGTGCTTTAGCTCTGTTTTGGTTGAGTTATGAGTGAGGAGGATGAACCACCACTTAAATAGCCCAAGATGGTCGACCACCACCTAAGGTTTGCGGCTGGTTATACACCGCAAATCACCATATTCGTCCGTATATGCCACCACATTTCTAGGTAGTAATCTTTGCAATTTCTTGGCCACTCTACGGACCACATATGCGTAGTATAAGCCATTCTACGAGGCAGAATGGTCCGCATAACACACCAATAATGTCAAATTTCATCGACACTTATTTCATTCGATCTGATTAGTTCGTAACTTCCCCGAAACTTACTTAACACTACAATAAACCTTTACTAACCTTGTGGAGAGGTCTCACTCTCACCAAACCTAGGTCGGATAACTTACAATGACAACAACGTCCAAAGTACGAGGTGTAACAATGGAACCTATACCCCAACCCAGTAGGTGAACCAATTCTAGTTTTTATTCTATTTACATTGATTTAAGCGAAAGGTGAACACGCGAGACAATAATAAGTAATAAATAACATCTAAATAAATATAAAATATGGAATAATGGAAATACACCCCAAATATAGTCGTATGAATACAAAAGCCTCATAGAGTGAAATAGTACAAATCTAAAATTAATAATACTCCACCTGAAACCAAATAAGACAGAAAGAAGTAAAATAAAGAGAATATGATGTTGCGGATCAGCCAGACAACTCACCCCAGAATCTCCAAGTCACGAATGTTCAACCTGACCACGGGCTCCAATGGTAAATGGATCTAAATCTGCACAAATAAGTGCAATAAGTGAAGCATGAGTACGAAAATGTGTACTCAATAAGTCTTCTACCCACCCCCTAACAAAGTTGTGGCAATAATTGGTCTTTGAAATATTTAAGACTACACTTAAACATATATAAAAATCTTCAACAGGTGAATAATCATAAAGAGATAGAATTACTCATCGAACTGTAGTAAGTTCCATTTTATCAGCAAAAAATAGAGATTATGCATGGAATATCTCAAACAAGTAGGAATAATCAGATCATATCTAATTCATATCATATAAAATATCAAATGATGTCCACAAAAAATTCACCCAATATACTCAACACATGCGTACACCTAGACCGAGTGGGGGTTACTTGACCAAGCGACTCACGAAGACAATTGCATTGTCCATACATCACACGAATGATCTCCACATACAGTACAAACAATCTCAATGTATGATCTCAATATGCATAACTCATCATCAATAACTCATATCTAGCATGGACGATTCCCACGTGCTTATCTGATAATAGGTTCTCAATAACAATTATAATCATGAATCAAGCATGATATGACAATATCAATAAAGTATAAGTTTTCATCTAAACATGTCACCCTACATGCATTTAGCTCAAAATAAAGGCCACTTGGAATCAATAATCACGAATTTTTCATTTAATATAGATTTTCTCTTATTGTGTCAAATAATCAGGTAATTCAAAAAATTAAGCACATGACGCATAAAACCCATGATGTCACCTAGTATCCGCATAGACACTCGTCACATCGCATATACTTCAATACTTCATCCACTTACCCTATATTCATTACATTAATCTTTAATCAAAGAAAACTATCTCTTACTAAAAGTTAAGTCTTAACTTACCTCAATTTGATGTGCCTTTGAAAGCTCACATTCTATTAAAAAACATATGACCATATTTTCTTTCTAATTAATTGTCATTTCCCTCAAATGTACTTATCGTCATCGAGGTTTCATGGCATAAGAATGGACTTAATTCACATGAGAGAGTTGTGTTGATTGTCCTTGCCACTAGATTTGCTGTCAAACTCGTCATCTGCCAACAACAACATTAACTCATTTCTCAATAACGTCTTTAACGCCACGACCAATGAATTAAACTAACTTTCCAACATGCCGGATTTGCTGTCAAATTCATCATCTCCCAGCAATAACATGTTGAAAAGCTTGTTTAGTTCACTGGACGTGGTAGCAAAGACAATATCAGAAAATTGTTGGAAATTTGTCTTTGGCGGGGAGATGCGTCCACCCATCTTTGATGAATTAAACACTAGTGTTCCACATGTTGGAGACTTTGTCTCTTCACACATGCATGATCTACGAAGTGAGTAGATGATCGTAGGGCCAAGAATCATCAAATTGTGTTGAGAAATGAAAGAGATATTGATCCACGAAGTAAGGTATTTGAGGCATGGAAATATGGTGTGAGACAAATCTACCACATCGGTGGGAATAGGAAGAATTGCTTTCTATATAAGTCTCTAAAATGGTAAAGGGTTTGGAACCCCAAGGGGTATCCCATGTGTTTAAAAGAGGTAGGACCTAGATGTGCTTGGGTTCAAGGCTAAGCCCATATGCGCGCCGCCGCCGCGCGCCCGTCCCGTCCGGTTCCGGGTTCTTGGGTTCTCGAGTTCTCGGGTCACGGGTCACGGGCCACGGGCTGTTTGGACCAGAGAACTTTGCCAGATGTACAGTTTGAACCCTAATTAACTCCTCCATTATCAGTCTTTCTTCATTGGCCATGAATAGCCCATTAATCTGCCTCCTAATGGCCATTAACAGCGCTCACTAATGGCTATTTACAGCCTTGTTTGTGGCTGTTGGGCTGCCCTACTCCATGTTATATATTGGTGCCTCTTTTGGCTCAATAACGTGAGAGAATACACACAAAAATAGAAGCACATTTCAATCCCAAAAGAGCACGAAACAGTGGCCAAAATCTGTACAAAACAGTGGCGAAAATCAGTGCAAAACAGTGACGAAATACAGTGTGATATACACAAGATATACACTACAGAGATGCACTATATACACAGATACAAAAGAGAAGAGTAAATAGAAACTCTTCCTTCCTTTTCCATATCTTCAGCAAGTCGATTCATATTTGTTTTTTTCGTCAGGCTCAACCTATAGGCTTTGTAGCGTTGAGATTAAAGTGTTGTTTTATCTTGGGAGACTATTGCCCGCTAACATAAAAGCATATATACAGAGGGCAATCACTCGACTCAACACACAACGTTGTAACCATTCAGATTTAATTGTTTCTTGATTTCAGGTTATCAAGATTCAAGACACAACAAGCTTGCGACAGTTTTGAAGATTGGCCTATTTGTTCAACAAGATTCAATTTCTGAATATTGAGTATTTGTTTATCCTTTCGAATACTTGTAATAGTTATTTACGTCCCGTACTTCTTTATAAAGTACAATAGAGTACCAACAAATTTAAGACAATATTGTATTGTAGTACTATTAGTGTTCGAAAGATGTCGGTCAAAAGTTGTGTGACCAAATCTGGATATGGATGTGGTTTTCTGGTAGAAGAAAGTGATGACGATGCCGTTGAAAGTCAACATTTTCGAGGTGTCACCGCTTCCAAGAGTGGTGGGAACAAACGCTCACAAGAGCCTGAGGATGTCAACTGGGACAAGAGGAGAAGGCTGAAGATGTGGTTCTATCTTGCAGCAGAAGGCCTATATCTGTCCCAGACAAAGGATCCGAATTAAGGTAAGGAGGAAATGGACACTCAGTCTAATGAAGTGACTGAAGTGGGCCAGAATCCGAAATTGGAATAAATGATTTTTCTTCCTTGTCAAGAATAAGATTAAATTATTTCTGATTAAAATGGCTTAAAGTAAGGAGGAATAGGAAAATGTTTTACAAAATAATTTATATTCCTTACGCTTTAAAATCAGAAGTTTAATCTATTCTTCTTTCCCGTTTAAAGATTGGACTTTGTAAACGACTTAAAAAGATCCGTTCTTTTAAGTGTAGTGATTAAAAGTGTGTAAAGTATGTTCACATATACGGTGGAGAAAGATCCACTAACTGTGCGTAAACTCTTACCACTCTTAAGTAAGCGCCAAGAATTATCTGGGCACCAATCATAACGGAAGAAGTCTAAAAGTTAAAGACGTTGAGCCCTTCACACTATTTGGCAGAAGATCCTTCATAGGATGATATTGGACACTCAATCATACAAAGCCTCCGGGCGACTGGAGTGGGCCAAAATTCCTTTGATATGATGATATTGGACACTCAGTCATATAAAGCCTCCGGGCGACTGGAGTGGGATCAGAATTCATTTCATAGGAAAAGTAATGGACACCTAGTGTGGTGGGCCAGAGTTTCTAGGTCTTAAATGATCTGAAGGCCTAAAGAAAGGCAGAAAAGAAATTGGACACTCAGTCTGCCAAAGCAACTGGAGTGGGCTAGAGTATCCAGATCACATATGATCCGATTACGCCCTAACCACGGGCAAGAGGTTGTTCATGTGAAGCAACGCCACCTCTAAAGTAGAAGGGGTTGGAGAGGTTGTCCTCAATAGGACTTCAGGGAATGGGATCACTCTAAGATGAGGTGATACATGTCCCAAACTTGGTTTAAGGGACGTTGTTGGTCAAGCTGGTTTGAGACTAGTCCAACAGGTCGGTAATAACTAAGAGTGGTACAATATGTCTGTAACCAAATGAATGATATATTTGTTATCCGTGCATCTATGCCATCAT
This sequence comes from Anisodus acutangulus, assembly GCA_029783415.1. NCBI lineage: Eukaryota > Viridiplantae > Streptophyta > Magnoliopsida > Solanales > Solanaceae > Anisodus > Anisodus acutangulus. Next base: position 40,463,583 of record CM056506.1, on the reverse strand, counting down.
AGATTAAGACACGTTAAATAGCAAGTCATTCAAAAGCTAACGATGTTGAGATTGTTGCCTTCTGTCGACATAAATCCTTAAAATGAATGTGAGGTAGACGAAGAGGCAAAATCACCTTTCCAAATTCTGTCAAGGGAATAGCGAAAGAAGCACCGCTCCTCTAGAACTTAGTCATACCTACTTGGGTGATTTGAAGTTTATACAAAATAGAGAGGGGAGACAAGTACGTTGTGACCTTCATTGATGATGGTACAAAAGCTTGTATCCTTTGTTTGTTGAAAAGCATAGATGAAGTTGTTGAAGCGGATAAGCGCTACAAAGCAGAAGTGGGAAATCAACTAAGCCTATGGATTACGAAATTCGTAGTGATAGAGGGGGAAAATGTGAAGCATCGTTCATTAAATGACTGTTCATTTCTCACCTCAGTCCAACGGTGTTAGCCAAGCGCAAAGTCGTACGCCCAAATTATGTGGGGTGGCTTAGTAAAAGTTGGAATACTGAAATAGGTCAAGTTTTACCTAAGACTGTAGATTGCATATCCACTGGATCTGCAAATAACAGTAGTGCTGATCGCCTCCTGGTGTCAAAGAATGCTAAATTCTTTGAAGATAACTTTCCTTGAAAAAGAAGTAATTGCTCAAGGTTAATAAGAACCCGCGAGGGCCTGACTGTCCGGAACTAGACGTTCCATATCTACAGGACTCAAAATTTGCTGGCTATCCAGAACTTAATATTCCAGATCTGAAGAACTCAGGGATTCTAGATGTTGAACCGAGACGGAGCAAAGAAGGGGACAAAGACTTGTTCCAGTCCTTCTAGCTTGTATGGTTGAGAACTAACCATGGACAATTAACAAATAATTGTCATCTCCAAAAGCACTGCTTTGGAAAGAAGCTACAGAAAGAGAAATGGATTCCATCATATAGAACCATACTTGCGTAATGGTTGATCTTCCTCCGGGAAAAGAACCTTTGGGTTGTAAAAATGTGCTCCCCTGTGAGTAGCTTAACATCCAGGGCCATTGCAGTCTTGCGTGGCATGGATGTTAAAACAACCTTCCCAACCTGAGAGTTGGAAGAAGAGGATCAGAGTTGGTTTGCTAGACTGTTGGGCTTCTTCCTGAACTTTCATTTTGGTCCCTGAAATGTTTACATTTTGGTCCTGAAAGTTTCAGATAAAACAGAAACAATGAATCTGACCACAGAAACATTGACTCTGAAGTTAGAAAGCCAACAGTTGAAGAATCAACAGTGTGAAAGTAAAAGTCATATTGAAACAAAGTCTAGATATGAAAGATATGGGTATCACAGATGATATCTTAGGAATTGGATTTCTAAGACATCTAATGGGCTGGTCGATAATTGACAGTCTCGTTGAAGACACCAATGGATATGAATCATAGAACTGATTGGAATCATGGTGCACCCATAGACAAGGAGTGATATGCACAGGTTATGTGTAGTTCAATGTATTGTACACACTACAACCGACCTGGTATCGGCCTACAAACAGATCAGTTGAACTAAGGTTCACTGATGATTTTAATACATGATCAATAGAAGGCGTTAAGTCGGATATGACGATATCTGAATTATTCGCTTATCTACGGATTATGGTATTCTGGATGTCCAACGGTTCTGGGAGAACAAACTGATGCAAACTGGACATCAGATATGAAGAACACCAATGCCATAAGTAAATGTGTATGGTGGATCTTGGAAAATCCTCTAAGCAAACTTGCATCGCTTTATACAAAGCATGAAAGAAGTTGAGTAACTTTATGACTTCTTAGAGGACGTCCCTTATTGGGAGAAATGCGTGCCTTCAGCAGTTTTACACTGTGGCTAGCCGGTCGCCTTCAGGAAGGACACGGGTGACGGCGTCTGGACATATCTGTCAGGATCTGTCAGGAGACATAAGACCATATGGCAGTTGATCATCACGGGTATCATTTCTTTGTTTGCTAACTAAGGGACTACCCGGAGATCAAGTGTTCTGCCTATCTAGGGGAATGGGCTTAAAACTCAAACAATACGAACCTTTGCGGTGGTAACCCAACCATACTGATTGGAGATCCCAAGAATTTGGTTCAATGGGAAAACTAAGCGGTAAAAGGTTCAGTTGAGTGCTTCGGTGGAAGCAAGAAGCACTTCGGATGATTATTTCTGTACGGAAACATGAATCCAAAGCTATTCGCGTGATAGACATTAAAGTGCTACCTGCATGGTGGGTAAAGGTTATGCTTTCAAACCTTTAAAAGATCCTCAAACGGTTGAGGTTAAGGTTGGGAAAACTTTTAATGATTCCTAACACTTGTGAAGTGGGGTATAGCAGGATACCTTGTAGGAGGTCACCTATTTAAGTGCGAGGATGGCCGCCTCAAATGAACACACTTAAGAATCCAAGTGTGTCCACGACCACAACGGACAAAAACGTAAGAAGAAAAATGAATAAGAAGAGTTATTGTGTTGATGTCATTGTCTTGGCTTACACTAAACATTAGACATCACGTTCACCGCGCAGTAAGTAAGTCCGATGGTATTCAACTAGGGAAGGTTCAAAGCGGAAGCTACCTCTCCTGATGCAATATATTTTTGCTGAAAGATTGCTGAAATGTAGGCACCTTGTGTGTGCGCCAAAATCTCTCTTTCATAGAGGGGATTGTTGGAAATTTGCCTTTGGCGGGGAGATGCGTCCACCCATCTTTGATGAATTAAACACTAGTGTTCCGCATGTTGGAGACTTTGTCTCTTCACACATGCATGATCTACGAAGTGAGTAGATGACCGTAGGGCCATGAATCGTCAAATTTCGTTGAGAAATGAAAGAGATATTGGTCCACGAAGTAAGGTGTTTGAGGCATGGAAATATGGTGTGGGATAAATCTACCACATCGGTGGGAATGGGAAGAATTTCTCTCTATATAAGTCTCTAAAATGGTAAAGGGTTTGGGACCCCAAGGGGTATCCCATGTGTTTAAAGGAGGGAGGACCTAGATGTGCTTGGGTTCAAGGCTAAGCCCACACGCGCGCCGCCGCCGCCCGCCCGTCCCGTCCAGTTCCGGGTTCTCGGGTCACGGGCTGTGGGCTGTTTGGACCAGAGAACTTTGCCAGATGTACAGTTTGATCCCTGAAGTTTCTTATGTACATTTTGGTCCCCAGAGTTTCTGGAAAGTTGATTTTGGGGTGACGGAAGGCAGAAAACTTTTTGCCTACCGTTGGAACTATTTTTTGAGGCATTAATCAGCCATTACTTGGCTGATTAACTCCTCCATTGTCAGTCTTTCTTCATTGGCCATGAATAGCGCATTAACCTCCCATTAATCTGCCTCCTAATGGCCATTAACATCGCTCACTAATGGCTATTTACAGCCTTGTTTGTGGTTGTTGGGCTGCCCCCCTCCATGCTATTTATTGGTGCCTCTTTTGGCTCAATAACGTGAGAGAATACACACAAAAATAGCAGCACATTTCAATCACAAAAGAGCACGAAACAGTGGCCAAAGTCTGTACAAAACAGTGGCGAAAATTAGTGCAAAACAATGATGAAATACAGTGTGATATACACTACAGAGACACACTATATACACAGAGACAAAAGAGAAGAGTAAACAGAAACTCTTCCTTCCTTTTTCATATCTTCAGCAAGTCGATTCATATTTGTTTTCTTCGTCAGGCTCAACCTATTGATTTTGTAGCGTCGAGATTAAAGTGTTGTTTTATCTTGGGAGACTATTGCCCGCTAACGTAAAAGCATATATACGGGGCAATCTTGTCTTAACGACAGAGGGCAATCACTCGACTCAACACACAACGTTGTAACCATCCAGATTTAGTTGTTTCTTGATTTCAGGTTATCAATATTCAAGACACAACAAGTTTGCGGCAGTTTTGAAGATTGGCCTATTTGTTCAACAAGATTCAATTTCTGGATATTGAATATTTTTTTATCCTTTCGAATACTTGTAATAGTTATTTACTTCTCATACTGCTTTATAAAGTACAATAGAGTACCAACAAAAATTACTTAATGTTGCTGCTAGAAGATGACGAATTTGACAACAAATTCGGCAGCAATGACAATCAACAAAGCACATCCGATGGCAATGACAATCAATTACAAGGAAAATCTAGTGATGAACACCATTCTAATAATGATCAACATGAGAATAATTAATACACAGTCTTACTTCCTTTTTATCATCATTCATGATGTGGTTAACTTTTTTTTGATGCACTTAATTGGCTAAATCATATAATATAGCATTGTCCTTCTAACTTTTCTTATTTTGTGGCTTTGGTGTCACAACCCAAATTTCAACCGGTGAAGGCACTTACCCCTACTCGGTAAGTGAATCATCCACAATTGATTAACAAGTTTTAAATGAGTTTATTAAGTGAAAAGAATAAAATAAAGCTAAATTAAATTCATAACTAAGTCTCATAATCATAAACACTCAGAATAAGTACTACATCCTAAAACCTGGTGTCTCAAGTACATGCTACTAGAGTAAAAGATACAAGTATAGATAGCCATCCTGAATACATTATCTAAGAAAGATAAAGACAGAAATATAGTAAGGAAAAAGAATCTGATATTGTGGATCAGTCAACATCTCACTCTGAATCTTCCAAATAGTCGCCTCAACGGTCAGTGAGTCCACACACTATTGATGCTCAAAACAGGCTCTACACACAAAAAGGTGCAACAAGTGTAGAGTGAGTACATGATAAATAATGTGTACTCAGCAGCATTGTTGAATGTCCCTAAACTAAAGCGGCGGTGAGGATTGATCTTCGGAATGCTTACTCCCATACTTAACGACTATTAGCTCAAAATGGCAAAATCGTGATCTGACAAGTAAAGGACAAGTAAGTTCCACAGTTTAATAAATATCCAAGTTATCAGTCAAGTCGGATAAATAATAATTAAAATAATCTTCTAGGGAATCAATTAACAGAGAATCAGTGAAATAATATAATATGTTATGCAAATGCAATGCAAAAGCCATTTCTCAACCAGTACACACACTCTTTTAATAGGGATGTGTGACCCATGGAGGACTCACGAGGTATATGTCGCGCCCGCTTTTAATCCGCGGCTCGCGACGTGATTGGTCGATTCCCTCTGGATTGGATAAAAATGTTTTGTTGAGGAGTCGCCACCTAATTATTCTAAGGTGAATTAGGGCACCTAAGTGTTAACTAAATGCTGTAAAATAACTCCAGTTTTATGATTTGCGAAACTAATGAGATTCTAGGTAAATGTTCTTTATTATCCTAAAGGAAAGGGATTAGGCATCCTTTAAGATCCGCTAACATGCGATTATCCAATCAAACTCAAGTTTAATTATTGTACTAAGAAAATGCATGTTAAAAAAAATAAAGTTAAAAATGATGTTGCAAGTATTTAATAAAATGATGCATTTTGTACAAGTATGCATGTGTATGACATTAAAAAAAATGTAAAGTTGATTTTGAATAAAAGTATACATTTGTATGAAATTTGCTAAAAATATATACAAGGTGATTTTTTTGGGTGAAACATATATTTGTATTATTTACAAAAATACATGCAAAGTAATTTATTGAAAAACAACACACTTTAGATTGCATTATTTACAAAATATATGCAAAGTGATTTTTTGAATAAAACATGCATTTGTATAACATTATTTATAAATATATATAAAGTGATTTTTGTAAGAAGAAAAATAGCTTATTTGTAATGCAAAGAAAATGATATTTTGGAGGTCATTTAAATAACGAATCGGATAAAAATAAGACTCTATTTTGTATGATTAATAGTGTGAATAAAAGGTGACCAATAGTTTTGAAAAATTTGAACAGTTCAAAAATAAACTAGCGTTTTGAAGGTATGAGCGACGAACCTAAAATAAATAAACTAACGTTTGAAAGTATGGATGACGGGCCTAAAATAGATAAAGTAGCGATTTCCGATTTTAAATCTACTCTTTCTATATTATAAATTCTAAGTCAACCTATTCTAAACATTTCAATAATTACACAAGTACAATAAATAATATTACAATACAGAATAAAGAAAGATGAATTAAAGAAAATAAAACAACAATAAAATAAATCATCTCCGAAGGATATCTTGTCTTCTTTAACTTTCGTAAGTGTTCCTCGCAAGTTGTCAAGAACAAACGGTTAGAAACAATTGAATATAAATAACTTCGAATCCGTATCCAAAACAGTAAGTGTTCTGATTACGGAGAGCTTAGACTTAAATTTTGAAAAGATCATTCCAATCACGTCGTGGTTGCGAACATATGACTCGTTGATCATTTTAGTTGCCTTGACTATCGAACATGTTGTTCTCTCGAATGAAAAAAGAATTTAAGTTTCATCCTTGCCAAAAGTTTTATTTTCTGTCTTTCCAACTGTGGAGGCCTCAGGATCGACGTATATTTTTCATCGGCCAGTATAGTATCATGTTCAAATCAGCAAAATAATACCAAAGCAGTAAAAACCGAAACCGAGAACCATTTTCCGAAGGGACACGACCTCAAATTCAATTTCATTGGCCAAAGTATAGTAATTGTCCAAATCAGTAAACTAACAGAATAGCCGCATAACGGATGTTCAAATACCAAAATAAACCAACAGTCTGCGATTAAAAGGTCCGACCCGAATTCTAATTTTTTTGGACCGAAACATAATTCAAATCTGCTTCTGAAAAATCCAACCCGAGACGGAACAATGACCCAACCCGGAATCGAACATTTTTTTTTGAATTTTCAGATAACCAACAACAAAATATTAAACACAAAAATCTGAAAATTTTACCCGACCGGGGCTGAGCCGACCCGACCCGAATCATAAGTCCCAACCCGAATTTCTCAAATTTTCAGATAACCAACAACAAAATATCGAACACAAAAATCTAAAAATTTACTCGACCGGGGCTGACCCGACCCAAATCAGTTTTCTCAAATTTTCAGATATCCAACACCAAAATATCGAACACGAATATCTGGAAATTTACTCGAATCGATGACCCGACCAGAATCAGTTTTCTCAAATTTTCAGATAATTAACAACAAAATATAAACCAATTTCTGGAAATTTCACCCAACCCAGGTTGACCCGATCCGAAACCAAAACAGACCCGAATCGAATGAAACTGTGAAGAACGAAAAATTTCAGATTCTTCAACACCAAAATCCAATAATATTTTTGGACTCTTTAAGATGAAGAACAACACAAAAGAAAACAATACAAACCTTAAGAGAATCTTAGATTTTGAATTTCGAACAAGATTAAACCTTAAATTTTGGCTTCCCCAAAAAAAATTTGATTTGGACTCCACAAAAACTAGACCCGAACCCCCTTACATGAAGAACAAGAGGGTCCTTTTATAAATGAAAACAGCGTTTGAAATTTGAAAATAGAGAGCTAAAAGTTACGATTTGGGACGGATTTTTAGGGGTATGGATTGCGAATTTTTGGGGACAAGGGTATGGGATGTGTCGGGTGTCAGGGGTTGGTGGTGAGTGAGGTGACTGACATGGGTGGCGGGCATGGGGGGCAGCGGCGATTTGGGTGAAGTGATGGGAGGTTTTAGGGTTTTTGTTTTGTTTAAGGTTTAGTTTTTGGGGATAAGGGGATGTGTTTGGTCGAAAAATAAGAAAGGGGGGAGTTGGGCTGTTACGGGTGGACCTGGGCTTGACCGGTTGCGCCCCTTTGTGGGCTGGCCGGTTGGGCCCTATTTTTTTTTTTTTGAAATTTGGTTTGTTTGAGGGTTAGGAATAAAATGAGTGTTGGGTTAAAATAAATAAAAAGAGGTTTAAAATGCTTTGAAGAAAAAATGTAAATTATTTAAATAAAAAATATAACGATGTGATAATAAATAAAAAACATAATATTTACAGGATGCTTAATGCTTAATGCTTAATTAGAATAAAAAATTCGATGCAGTTTAGCAAAAATAAAATAACATAGAATATTAAGATAAAAACTATGATTGTGATTTTAAAAGAAAAATGATGGTAAAACAAATGTTAATAATAATAATAAATAATGATATTGAAAATAATAATAATAATATATATATGCCTATATGTATATATATTAAAACCATTTTTGAGGTGTCAAAAATATTTAAAATTATAAATAAATCGGAAAAGATGTGACAAAATTGGGTGTCAACAGATGCCCATCTTTGGCCGAAAATGATAAAAGAGTTTTCGGACAAAGAAGTTGATTGAGTAGCCAATTTTGTCCTGATCACCGAGTCTTGAAGGAAGATTAGGGATGCATGGGTAGAGACTGAATCTTGAGGGGGGAAAGAAGTTGCGAAAGGTTGTGCAGATTCGAGAAATATTGCCCCAGTATCGAGTTATGATGACACTGGTTGTAGATGTGGCGAAATACTGGGGAAATGGCAGAACGACGTTCGAAGTACTTCCCCAATGCAGATGACATTGTTGCATAGGCGTAATGAGATGACGTCGTTGTATAGACGTGATGCAGAAGACGTCGTTGCGTAGGCGTAATGAAATGACGTCATTGCTTAGACGTTATGCAGATGACATCGTTGCAAAGGCGTAATGAAATAACGTCGTTGCTTAGACGTAATGCAGATGACGACGTTTGGTGTGCGTCTGATTGAAATTAAAATACCCGCATTAGGAGGTGGGTGCCTAATTGAAATTAAAATACCCGCATTAGGAGGTGGGCGCCTGATTTAAATTAAAATACCCGTATTCAGAGGTGGGCACTTGATTTAAATTAAAATACCCGCATTAGGATGTAGGCGCCTGATTTAAATTAAAATACCCGCATTAGGAGGTGGGTGCCTGCTTGAAATTAAAATACCCGTATTAGGATGTTGACGCCTGATTTAAATTAAAATACATGCATTAGGAGGTGGGCGCCTGATTGAAATTAAAATACCCGCATTGGAAGGTGAGTGTCTGATTGAAACTAAAATACCCGCATTAGAAGGTGGGCGCCTGATTGAAATTAAAATACCCGCATTAGAAGGTGGGCGCCTGAAATGACGTCGTTGTATTGACGTAATGCGTCGTGACCTTAAGGCCGAAATGCTATGTTGAAGTTCTCGCAAACTCAATCTGGATGAAAAGTTAATGAGTGGATATTGGCAATGTAAGATGAATAGATGAGGATGAGAATATGACCCTGGCACGAAATACCATCCTTGTACTGACATAATGCAATTGGGACCCTGTAGGTCAAGAGGGTGCTTTTGTATAGACGCCGAACATGAATATGAACTTTGTGGGGCGTAAACTGCGATGCGGGAATTCCTAGCAAAATTAAGCATCATGTTGCGGTTTCCCGCCTTTGTCAACTTGAAGACCTACACTCAAAGAAATTCGTGAGTTTGGGGGAAGGGGCGGTTGATTCGCATTGAATTTGTAGTTTTGGCTTTTGACACTTGCAAGTTCAGACTGGTTTGTACTGAAGAGTTAGTTGCCCAGCGCTTTTCCATGTCCATTGGCATATTCTTGCAGTGAACCCTTAAAATTTGCCCCAGTTTCTGGTATATGTGAAGGTGCTAAACTTCCAACTGGACAAAACCGAGTTTGTGTGGGAAGCTTGCTTGTCCTATTAAGGCGATCATGTGGGCCTATTGCGTTGTGTGCAAGATAAGGGAATAAAATTTTCAATGGTGTGACCAAAGCCGATATAGGCCACCTACGTATTCCGACAAGGGAAATCAGGTCATAACATAGTTCGTTACAAGCAAAAAGGGATTGTGAAGTATTCCAAAAATGGGACCGAAGCCGATGTGGTCGCCTGCGTATCCCGCAGAGGGAATGATGTCATAACGTAGTTCATGTCTGCTATGGGGGAATGGAAATCAAATTCTGGGTTGTTTATCCGAGACTCCGTGGGAAAAAAGAATTTGAGTTTGTAAAATGTTTTTTTGGTAAAAGAGAGTGATTAGAGTTTGAAAAATGATGCAATATATTTTTCAAGGTTTTTGATGTTTTTTTTAAATATGAAAAAGACAGAATCACGTCTTGACTTCAGTTGGTATCAAACAATTAGTATTGTGCTTAAAGGCTCCCGTTATTTGCTTTCTGTCTAACTGAGACTGACTCCAAGGTAATTCCTACACCTTCAGATGCTACCTCAGACATACCTGGGTATCGACACTTGCTTCAAGCCAAGGTTTCGACCTATATGTATCCCCATGTTTCAAATGCCTTTACTAAAAGAAAGTCCATTCCTCATATATATTTTAGTGTTTTGAACTTTGGGACGTCTAGAGAAGTACACTCACCATCAGAAAGATGTTCAATGCATTTAATTATGATACCATAGGCTTGACCGTAATGTAAGTATCCACTAATGTGAGAACCCTCGGTATAGGATCATGTAGGGCTTGTTATGGTTTTGTAATGTATGCTTGGGGAAAGGAAAGGATATCATTTGGGTAAGGAGTGACTAATCATTCCTTGAGCGTTGGAATATGTCCGCACTTGGTATTTGTGTGCCTTGATGCTGATTTTTTTTGTATCGACTTCTGTTGAATCTTTCGTTTGGAGCTTTTTCCCCTTTTCGGAGTTATTTCCTCATTTTTTTTCTTGATATTGTCGGGGCTTTTGACTTCTTCTTTGTGTCAAGTCGTCCTTTTGTTTTGTTTTCTTTTTCTCTTTCGGGACTTTGCAACTTCAACTCTATTTTTTTAGCAATTTGCACATTTCTGATGCGCTCAATGAGGTCGGGCCAAGAGAGGGATAATGCGTGTATGCACTCAGAAAGGGTATAGGCATAAGATGTGGTTGTTAAAAGAATAGGCTTCAGGCTCAAAGAGGAAGTGCTACGGATAATGTTATTTGGTACGCTGGAAAGGCTCAAACGGATCAAAGAAAGCTTACGATACCAAGTGTTACTCAGGATTTCGCATCAACAAACATTCGAGCCAAGTTCTAGATCACAATGCAATGCAATTGAACTTATTCTAAAACTCACCATACAATGCACATGAAACGATGAGGTTGGTTTCGTTCTTATCTTGGAAGCAAGCAAGAAAATTTTCAAGTGTACAAGTGTGAATGAGAGGTACCAAAAGAATCTATAGTTTACTACGAAGTCAGTCCTCTCCACCATATCGATTGTTACTTATTATTTCCTATGCACGCTCCTAACTGTGTTGGTATCAACCAAATCAACCAATGATACTTAAAATGTTTTTATTTTAATTTTTTGAATAAAGTGTACCGAATCCAAGTAGGGCAACCTACGTATCTCATCTTTGACGAGAATCAGGTGCGCGTAGTTCGTTCAGATAGGTTATAAAAATGTATGCTTGAAAAAAAATTCATCCACGATAGGATAGTAAGAGTAAAAACTGTATAAAACATATGATTATCCACTATGGGACGAATGCAAAGTAAAATGATTGTCAACGATAGGATGAATGCAATGAAAAATGATTGTCCACAATAGGATGAATATAATGAAAAAATAAATGTCCACGACAGGATGAATGAAAATATGGGTAAGCCAGATATGTCCCTTTCTAAGGTGGACAAGGCGAGTACATCTATTGTTCAGATGGATGCAGAAGTATGTCCCTTTCTAAGGTGGACAGAGAAGTGCGTCCCTTTTTCAGGTGGACAAGGAAGTGCGTCCCTTTGGCAGGTTCATTCCACTTTCGTTGGGTAGCGTTCTGCAAGGAAAGATTTATATTTTTAGCGGTGTCGAACACGAGAAGGGTTACCTATGTATCACACTGTATGGTGAGAATCAGACACACGTAGTTCGTGAGGATATGTTGTAAAATGTATGATATAAAGGAATTAGGTACAGAAAATTAAGCATATCAATTGAATTTGCAAATATGTAAAAAAACAAAAGTATAGACAAACTCAGAGTGATGCCTCGTTGAATATGATGTTGGATGACTTCTTCCGGTCAAAATATGGTCATCTTTGTGAAATTTTTTTGCTTTGTTCTTTCATGGAGTATCTCCAGGGATAATGTTTTATAACGACCGCCCCCGACTGTTTGCGAGGACGGTCTTCCTTAAATAATAAGAGAAATTGGTGAAAGGAGAAAAGTCACGAAAAGAATAATAATAAAATATGGGGAATGTGACAGTATAGTCAAAGGCTCCCCTGATTGGTTTGTTCGGACTGGAAGTTAACGCTTCACAAGGTCCGAGTCGTGATGTTCAAGAACGATTTATCCTCGGGTGGTGACACAGTTTCTGTCTCGTGGACCAAAAGATATGACGTTGCCCCAGTAGAAGTTGATTGTACTGCGATAGCCCAAAAGTGTAAAGGGCAAATGTCCATGCCCAGAGTTGCAAGCGACATGTCATGATATGTACAGAGTTGAAATGGGTAATTATTGCATTAAATAAAATGTACATAGTGAAAAGCGAAAAAATAGCAAACAAATTGTGCAGAAATTAAATGCGCGTCGTAACATACATGGGGCTTCTCCTATGACAGGGGTGAGCCTAAACGCCAAATATGTGAGATTATGACATATTAATCCAAGTTGTTAAGCTGCAATGCTTTTGTCGGATATGAAGACAAAATGAATGTATATTTTCCAATTTCGGCATGTCATGATTAGGCTTGGATTCGTTTATCATTATCACGCTACACATAATATGCTAATGGGTCGTGAGACCCGTCGATAATTTGGTGGATTTCTTAATCGTAGAGTCGATGTCAAGGATCGACCCACCTAAGGTGTATGTATGCATGACTTAAGATAAAGGGTGGTATAGCTCTATACGCCAACTCTCCTAAAATTTGAAAGTTTGAAAGAAAATTTTGCGGGTGCGCGAAACACACCTCGCGTGTATGTGTGATAGTGTCAATTTTACGAAGTGAAAGAAATATGTGCGGAATGCCAATTTAAGAAAAGCAGTAAAGAAAGTAGCAATTAAAGCAGTTAAACATACAAAGTTTCAAAAAGGAAATAATTTAAAGCAGTAGATCAAATAAGGAGCAAAATAAAGCGCAATAATAATTAATATGGATTTGCTATGGTTACGAACCTGAAAATCCCCAGCGGAGTCGCCATGCTATCGCGCTCGTTTTTAACTCGCGGCTCGCGACGTGATAGGTCGATTCCCTCTGGATTGGATAAAAATGCTTTGTTGAGGAGTCGCCACCTAATTATTCTAAGGTGAATTAGGGCACCTAAATGTTAACTAAATGCTGCAAAATAACTCCAATTTTATGGTTTGCGAAACTAATGAGATTCTAGGTAAGGGTTCTTTATTATCCTAAAGGAAAGTGGTTAGGCATCCTTTAAGATACACTAGCTTACGGTTATCCGGTCAAACTCAGGTTTAATTATCGTACTAAGAAAATGCATGTTAAAAAAAAAAGTTAAAAATGATGTTGCAAGTATTTAATAAAATGATGCATTTTGTACAAGTATGCATGTGTATGACATTAAAAAATATATATGTAAAGTTGATTTTGAATAAAAGTATACATTTGTATGAAATTTGATAAAAATATATACAAGGCGATTTTTTTGGGTGAAACATATATTTGTATTATTTACAAAAATACATGCAAAGTAATTTATTGAAAAACAACACACTTTAGATTGCATTATTTACAAAATATATGCAAAGTGATTTTTTGAATAAAACATGCATTTGTATAACATTATTTATAAATATATATAAAGTGATTTTTGTAAGAAGAAAAATAGCTTATTTGTAATGCAAAGAAAATGATATTTTGGAGGTCATTTAAATAACGAATCGGATAAAAATAAGACTCTATTTTGTATGATTAATAGTGTGAATAAAAGGTGACCAATAGTTTTGAAAAATTTGAACAGTTCAAAAATAAACTAGCGTTTTGAAGGTATGAGCGACGAACCTAAAATAAATAAACTAACGTTTGAAAGTATGGATGACGGGCCTAAAATAGATAAAGTAGCGATTTCCGATTTTAAATCTACTCTTTCTATATTATAAATTCTAAGTCAACCTATTCTAAACATTTCAATAATTACACAAGTACAATAAATAATATTACAATACAGAATAAAGAAAGATGAATTAAAGAAAATAAAACAACAATAAAATAAATCATCTCCGAAGGATATCTTGTCTTCTTTAACTTTCGTAAGTGTTCCTAGCATGTTGTCAAGAACAAACAATTAGAAACATTTGAATATAAATAACTTCGGATCCGTATCCAAAACAGTAAGTGTTTTTATTACGGAGGGCTCAGACTTAAATTTTAAAAAGATCATTCAAATCACATCGTGGTTGTGAACATATGACTCATTGGTCATTTTAGTTTCCTTGCCTACCGAACATATTGGTTTCTCGGATGAAAAAAGAATTTAAGTTTCATCATTGCCAAAAAGTTTTATTTTCCGTCTTTCCAACTGTGGAGGCCTCAGGATTGACAGATATTTTTTATCGGCCAATGTAGTATCATGTTCAAATCAGTAAAATAATACCAAAACAGTAAAAACCGAGAACCGAGAACCATTTTCCGAAGGGACACGGCCTCAAATTCAATTTCATTGGCCAAAGTATAGTATTTGTTCAAATCAGTAAACTAACAGAATAGTCGCGTAACAGATGTTCAAATACCAAAATAAACCAACACTCCGCGATTAAAACGTCCGACCAAAATTCTGATATTTTTGAACCGAAGCAGAATTCAAATCTGCTTCAAAAAAATCCAACCCGAGACGGAACAGTGACCCGACCCGGAATCGAATATTTGTTTTTTGAATTTCCAGATAACCAACAACAAAATATTAAACACAAAAATCTGGAAATTTTACCCGATCCGCGGTGAGCCGACCCGACCCGAATCAGTTTTTCTCAAATTTTCAGATAACCAACAATAAATATCGAACACAAAAATCAAGAAATTTACTCGACCCGTCTTACCCGACCCGAATCAGCAAGTCCCAACCCGAATCAGTTTTTCTCAAATTTTCAGATAACCAACAACAAACTATCTAACACAAAAATCAAGAAATTTACTTCACCCAGGCTGACCCGACCCGAATCAGCAAGTCCCGACCCGAATCAATTTTCTCAAATTTTCAGTTAACCAATAACAAAATATCGAACACAAAAATCAGGAAATTTACTCGACACGACCCAAATCGATGACCCGACCCGAATTAGCAAGTCCCGACCCGAATCAGTTTTCTCAAATTTTCAGATAATTAACAACAAAATATATACCATTTTTTGGAAATTTCACCCAATCCAGGTTGACCCGACCCGACCCGAAACCAAAACAGACCCGAATCGAATGAAAATGTGAAGAACGAAAAATTCCAGATTCTTCAACACCAAACTCCAATAACATTTTCGGACTCCTTAAGATGAAGAACAACACAAAAGAAAGCAATACAAACCTTAAGAGAATCTTATATTTTGAACTTCGAACTTCAAGATTGAACCCAAAATTTTGGCTTCCCCAATTTTTTTTTGATTTGGACTCCACAAAAACTAGACCCGAACCCCCTTACATGAAGAACAAGAGGGTCCTTTTATAGATGAAAAAGGCGTTTGAAATTTGAAAATAGAGGGCTAAAAGTTACGATTTGGGATGGATTTTTAGGGGTATGGGTTGCGGATTTTTAGGGATAAGGGTATGGGATGTGTGGGTTGTCAGGGGTTGGTGGTGGGTGAGGTGACCGGCGTGGGTCGCGGGTATGGGGGCAGCGGCGATCTGGGTGAAGTGATGGGAGGTTTTAGAGGTTTTGTTTTGTTTTGGGTTTAGGTTTAGGGGATAAAGGGATGGGTTTGGTCAAAAAATAAGAAATGGGGGAGTTGGGTTGTTGCGGGTGGGCCTGGGGCTTGACCGATTCGGCCCCTTTGTGGGCTGGCCGGTTGGGCCCTATTTTTTAAAAAAATTTAGTTTGTTTGAGGGTTAGGGATAAAAATGGGTGTTGGGTGAAATTCGTTTGGGTTAAAATAAATAAAAAGGGGTTTAAAATGCTTTGAAGAAAAAATGTAAATTATTTAAATAAAAAATATAATGATGTGATAATAAATAAAAATATAATATTTACGGGATGCTTAATGCTTAATTAGAATAAAAATGCGATGCAATTTAGCGAAAATAAAATAACATAGAATATTAGGATAAAACTATGATTGTGATTTTAAAAGGCAAATGATAGTAAAAAATGTGAATAATAATAATGATATTGATAATAATATATATATATATATATATACCTATATGTATATATATTAAAATCATTTTTGAGGTGTCAAAAATATTTAAAATTGCAAATAAATCGGAAAAGATGGGACAAAATTGGGTGTCAACAGTATATACACCACCAGAATCGTTTCCCTTCGCATTTTTAGCCAATTCAGCTCTCAATGACAAATACTTAGCCAATTCGGCTCTCAATCTCAATATTTATCCAATTTGGCTCTCCTTACCTGTACTTAGCCTAATTTTGCCTATTATCCACATCACTCCACCGGGAATCATTTCTCATCGGGCAACACATCACATATGTATCCTCAAGTATAATATGTATGAGATACCATATGAAGCATGAAAATGACATGCACACAACATAAATAATAAGGCTATAAATTAAAGACTTAATTTACTCTTTTTCATCCTTAAATGAGAATTACAGAGTGATGAGAACAAATAGTCGACTTTCTCCCAAAATCTTACTTGATGGTACACTAACCTCAAATCAATCTTTGAAAAACACCTGACATCCTGTAACTAATCAAATAAGTCATACATCCTCGGAAGTGGATACTTATTCTTGATATTTACCTCGTTCAACTGTTGGTTGTCAATACACATCCTAAGGGAGCCATCTTTATTTCGTACAAACAATACCGACGCACCTCAAGGTCTAGTACTTGGCCAGATTAAACCTCTCTCCAAAATATTAATTAACTGCTCTTTCATATCTTTTAGCTCAACATGAGCCCATTCTTAAGAGGGAATAGATATCGGTTGAGTGTCTAGGAGCACATCAATGCCTAAATCAATCTCCTACTCCGGAGGAATACCTGTAAGCTCATCTAGAAATACATTTGGGTACTCATTAACCACCAGAATAGACTGAAGAGATGGTGGTTATGCATCTCTAACTTAAACAATATGATAAATACACCCATTGGCAATCAACTTCTTCACCTTGAGGTAGGAAATAAACCTACTCTTAGGTGTTGTTGCATTGCCATTCCATTTCAGTATTGGCTCACCCGAAAAATGAAATTTGACAATCTTTGTCCAAAACTCAACATTAGCATAACAAGGTGCTAGCCAATCCATGCCCATAATGGCGTCAAAATCGACCATTTATAACTTAATAAGATTTACTGAGGTCTGAAGGCTACAAATCACTATTGTACAACCTCGATAGACTCGCTTAGCAATAACCCACTCACCAACCAATGTAGACACAATATAAGGCTTACTTAATAACTTATGTACTATACCAAACTTCTCTTCAATAAACGGAATGACATAAGACAAAGTAGATCCAGGATCTATCAAATCATAAACATCATGTGAGCAAATGGTCAATATGCATGTCACAACATCTAGTGAAGACTCCAAGTCCTATAGACGCGCTAGAGCATAGATGCGATTCTGATTACCACCTGAACTAGGAGCTCCACGTTTACCTCGAACTCTACCAAATGGAGACTGTAGCCCACGCCCTGAAGGACGTACTGAAAAAGATGACATTTTTGCTAAACCAGTAGGCTGTGTCATACCACCCCATCCTCTAATTAGACAATCTTGCATTATATGACCCTGATGTCCACATGAATAGAAGGCATTTATACCCATCTAACATTGTCCATAATATTCCCTATTGCAAGCATCACAACGCAATGAAGGTGGCCTCATCTGACTTGAACTCCCTTGCTGCTGGAAGCCTGATACTCGTGAGCTAATTCCTGGTTCTGATTGGGTATACTAGTTATATATGTAACCCTTTTA
Organism: Anisodus acutangulus; assembly: GCA_029783415.1. Taxonomy (NCBI): domain Eukaryota; kingdom Viridiplantae; phylum Streptophyta; class Magnoliopsida; order Solanales; family Solanaceae; genus Anisodus; species Anisodus acutangulus. The sequence continues at coordinate 40,445,630 of CM056506.1, read as the reverse complement.
CTAAGATATTTGGTGTCCTAGGTGGCATCCAAAGGACCGTGACCTAAAGTCGCCCTGGACTCTCCAAGATAATTGGCGAACCTCGCCCTCTAATGCTGCTCCCTTTCGATCCTCTAATTTAGTCGATGCTGATGTTTGCGTTCCTCTAGATTATGAGAAAAAGCCTAGATCCAAGAGATATCCATATCAAATGTGGCTCAAGATCGGCCTAAAACTGATGAACTCTAGCTCGCATAGTATGTACAATAGACGGGGCATACATGGCCAAAGAGTTAAATTTGAGACTGTACTCTCAAATACTCATATTGCCCTGCCTGAGGACTAAAAACGGATCAATTATGGCATATCAAATCTCCAAGAGTAGATAATGATCCAGAACGGCCTTTGAGAAATCCTCCTATATAGCTGGAGGTGCATCCTGATTTCTGGACATCTCCCAGGACTCGTACCAAAGAACAACTATGTCCCACAACTTGAAGGCTTCTAACTCTACTGCCTCTGTCTCAGAAACATGCATAACTCTAAAGATTCTGTGAAGCTGATCAATAAAGTTCTGAGGGTCCTTATCTACATCTGATCCTAAAAACTCTGGAGGGCTCAACATAATAAACTCTCGAACCCTTGACAATGATGACTTGAAAAATATCATATTTTTCTCATTTTTTCAAGTGATTTGACAACTTGAGGATGGTTCACTTACCAGTGAGATGATGTAGGTTCCATCATGACCCGTGATTTGGGTCGTGACATTCGTTTTATTGTTGAAATGTTGAATCATTTCACATATTAAGTCCAAATTTAAGATGATGATTTTCTTTTGTGTTATGTCATGCACTTGTAAATGATTGCTTCAGGTTACACACTTGTAATACATTATATATGGTTGGCTCAGGTTGCACGCCAGCAACAAAATATATATGTCAGTTGGCTTGGGTTGCACACCGCAACAAGTATATGGTCCTCGCGAGTCTCCCATAGCTCACGAATCCCAAAGATTACCGAGGAGTGTCATGTATATACAGGTTTGGAACCATCACGATCCAATTCACTAAGTCGTGATGGCACTAACTTTTAGTAAGTTAGTAAGCCAACCACAACCCATCTAACTAATATATAAGGAAAATCATTGAGGAATAATTAATCAAGTTAATTTAAAGTCTTAAATATGTCTCATAACATAGAAAATACTTAAATAATGATATGAGTCACCTAAACTTGGTGTCACTTAGTAGAATAACTATTTGAATAAAATACAAGTTTGGCATAAACCTTGAATATTGTCTAGAAAGAAGAAAGACACAAAGTAAGGATAGATGGAAAACCAGTGCCATGAAACATGCTAGTAGCTCACCCCGTATCCTCTGGAGGGCCCCCTCAGTGACTGATGTAGTCTCGAGGTCAACTCGTGTTAGGAACAGAATTTGCACACAAAAATGGTGCAACAACTGTAGCGTGAGTACGAGGATCAATGTGTACTCAACAACATCATCGACCGATCCTAGTTAAAATAGAGACGAGGGTTGTTCTTTCGAATACCATTCCACACTAAACCATTATTAGTCCAAAACAATGATACAATCAATAACCATAAGTTCATGATTCGATATGAGAAACCTCTAAGTCCATGAATTCGTTCAAGTAATCAAATAGGCATGATAATGTGATTCAATAAGCAATTAGACAAGTCAACCAAATAAGGAATCAATGATATATTGTGATATGCAAATGTTAAGTAAATGCAATGTCATTTTTCTCATATTCGATATACCACACACTCAAATACTATGAATTGTGAACAGTGAGAGACTCACGAAGTCCATATACCACCCGAAAATATTTCCCTTTGGGTTTCTTAGCCAATATTAGGTTTCCAATCACAACACTTAGCCAATTTGAGGCTATCATTACTTGTCTCTAGCCAATTGGCCTCATATACAACTCATCACTCTATCAGGAACATTTTCCCTCGGACTCCGCATATGTATCTACAAATATAAATGCATGAGATACAATATGAAGTGTGAATATGACATGCACAAAAATAAAAAAGACAAAATATGAAATAAAGATTCAATCTTTAATAAAGGTAAGCCATAAAGATTCGACGTTTAACCAACTAAACAATTAAGATTGGATATTAACTTTTTTCCTCTTTTAAACGAGTATCTAGGAGTGATGAGAACACAAAATCACAGATAAGACAAACATTGAAACAGAAAGCACTAAAGACTGTGTAGACGTGGCAGAAATGATCACCGTCAAGCACAAGATTCAAAGCTGGAATCTTCCTGCTCTTGTTAGTTGGGAAAGAAAGATGCAAACATATAATCATGGAGACAAAGTACGAGCTTCATACCCCAATCACAGATTCATAAAATCATACTATCTATCAGCTAGTGCCCAAAGCATGTCATTTAGACCGGACTATACAATTCAAATAGCATAAATACCCATAACATGGCACGAGTACCCGATACAAGTGCTCGTTACCTCACAAGCATCGGAACCCCCTTAACATCCATATTACACCATTTTACTAGTTTATTAAATCAACTATGATGCTTTAAATAAGGTTTTAAGTCTCAACTTCCCTAATTTAGATGTCTGTCATAACAAAGCATTGCCTTTTCGTAGAGCCTTCGAATGGTCCAAACATATTCAAATCCAAAAAATACATAACACATGATTTCGTAGACACCCAATTGCTATATGAAAGTTTCAAATCCAAAAAGTCACCCAAAATAGGATTTAAAGTCTCGAAGGGAAAATGGGAAAACAATCCAAAAATTAGTTTACCCAGGGTCTATGGAGTCTAGATACCAAAAATTAACTAAATCCAATATCAGATCCAAGATTAATTGAAGAAATATCCATTTTTAACCTAGGGTCTTACAATCCCCAACTTCAAGTCTCAAATCATGATTCCTAACATGGAAATCCTTAATAATCGATGATATAATTGCAAAGGGAGGGTTAGAAACTTACCCACTTGATGGATCTTGCAAAATCTCTCCAAAATCACCGTAGATTGAGCTCCCAAGTCCCAAATAAAATAATGAAATGAATTAGGTCAGCTTTTGGGCATTTAAAGTTGATGAACATAACATTTATCGTGATTGCGGGCCCTAGCCTCGTTATCACAGAGCTTTGCCCCAACCCAACCCAAGACTAGGCCTTCGTGATCGCAGTTCTGGTCCATGCAATTGCGGGATGTGACAACAAGACACATTGCAATCGCAATACGTGTCCTTGCGCTCGCGATTAAGGAAACCATAATTGGACACTTGATTTTTCTGGTGTTCTCTGAACTTGGAATTGACACACGAAACTCATCTGAAACCCTCCGGACATAAACCAAATATGCAACAACATACCAAGTGGAGTCCCACAAATATGTGAACCAGTCCTAAAATATGAAATAAACCTGCTCGCGCACTTGAACCCATCGTATGAGGTCTTCTTGACCCGATGTTGACCAAGGTCAACTCCAATTCTTTTAAAAACTAAATTTCCAATCAAACACCCAAAATACCCCCCAAGTCCTTCAAAAACTGAACCAGTGACTTAACTAAGTCATAAATGACTTATTTACCCTCAATGTTGACTTTAGTCAAACCAAATTATTCTTTCAACTTGAGAATCTCTTAAAGTTCACTTTCTTATCTGAATCTCACCCAAATTATGTGGGACTCGTCCCAATCATCCATCGAAGTCAAAATAACATTTCAAATATTTCAAATCCATTAGAATTCAATTTCGGGTGCATTTATCCAAAAGTCAACTCTCCATCAAACTTTCCAAACTTAAAACTTCTAAATTTCAAAAAACTTAGATTGTCTTCCGTTATTTCTACCTGATAGCCTCGGGAATCATGTCACTCATTCCTGTAGGTCAGATATGCCATAACAAAGCTAGGGAAAAGGTCATTTAAGGAAAATAGGCAAAATATAAAAAATGACCTAATGGGTCATTACATCATCCACCACTTATTTCGTCCTCGAACATTAAAGAGAATTGAAGTACCTGAATCACCGAAAAGCTGGGGATATCTACTCCGCATGTCCGACTCGTTCTGTCAAGTAGCCTCCTTGATTGGACGATACCTCAATTGAACCTTTACTGAAACGATCTCCTTAGATCTCAACTTTTGAATTTGTCTATTAGGATTAGCAACTGGCTCTTCCTCAAAAGTCATGTTCTGATCAAGCGACATTGAATCCCATTGAATCACATGAGAACCATCCAAATGGTACTTCTTGAGCTTGGAAATCTGAAATATGAGGTGAACACCCAACAAACCAGGAAGCAAAGTCAACTCTATAGGCTACCTCACCAATATGCTGAATAATCTCGAACTGGCCAATATATATAGGGCTCAACTTGACCTTTTTCCAAACCTCACCACACCCTTCATGGGTTAAACCTTCAATAAAACTCGCTCACCAACCATGAATTCCAAGTCACGAACCTTTCGATCCGCGTAACTCTTTTGCCTATTCTGAGCCGTGAGAAGTCTCTCTTTAATCAACTTGACCTTGTCGAATGAATCTTGCAACAAGTCTATACCCCAAGGTCTAACCTCAAAGACATCGAACCAACCAATGGGAGAATGACACCTCCTACCATACAATGTCTCAAATGGCGCCATCTCAATGTTTAAATGATAACTGTTATTGTAAGAAAACTCAGCCAAAGGCAAGAATCGATCCCAATGACCACAAAAATCAATGACACAGGTCCACAACATATCTTCAAGGACCTGAATGGTCCACTCATACTAACCATCCGTCTGAGGGTTAATGTTGTACTAAGCTCCATGCGAGTACCCAACTCCTTCTACATAGATTTCCAGAAGTGGGATGTAAACCGCATGCCTCGATCCGAAATGATAGAAGTGGGAACCTCATGCAATCGAACTATATCTTAGATATAGATCCTCATCGACTTTTTTGAATTGTAATTAGTCAAAACCAATACGAAGTGAGCCGACTTCATGAATCGATACACAATCACCCAAATGTCATCAAACTTTCCTAAAATGCGGGGTAACCCTACTACAAAGTGCATAGCGATCCTCTCCCATTTTCGGTCAAGTATAGGCATTATTTGAGTAAGCCCAACATGCTTTTGGTGCTCATAATTCACTTGTTAACAATTCAAACATTGAGATACAAATCCCACAATGTACCTCTTCATGATACACCACTAATAATGTTATTTCAAATCTCAGTACAATTTGTAGCCCCTGGATGGATAGACATCTCAAACTATGAGTCTTTTCCATGATCAATCTAGTCAAATTCCCATTTGGGGAACACATATGCGACCATTGATTCTCAAAACTCCTCATAATCAAGAATTGCTTCGCTTGCCTTTACTTTCAACACTTTGTCCTAAATCTTGCACAACTTAGCATTATCAAATTGTCGAGCCCAATTTTTCCAATAAAGAAGACTATCCCTCCACACAAGCTAAAACCATGCCAGGCTCAGAAATATCAAGTTTCACCATATTGTTTGCCAAAGACTGAACATCCATAGCCAAAGGTTGCTCCCCAACTCTCAAAAATGCTAGGCTACCCATACTCACTACCTTCTGACTCAAGGCATCCGCCACTAAATTGGCCTTCCCTGGGGATAAAAATAGTCATGTCATAATCCTTGAGCATCTTTAGCCATCTCCTCTGCCTCAAATTTAGATCCCTCTGATTGAAAATGTGTTGAAGACTCAGATGATTAGTAAACACCTCACAATGCGCACCATAGAGCTAATGCCTCCAAATCTTCAATGAAACACTACCGCTGCGAGCTCCAAGTCATGAGTGTGGTAGTTCTTCTCGTGCACCTTCAACTACCTTAAAGCATAAGCTAAAAACTTCCATTTCTGTATCAAAACACAACCAAGGCCAATTCATAAAGCATCCGATCAATGGAAATGTACATTCTTCTGAGTCAATCTAGTTAAGGTTGATGCAATAAGTGAAAATTCCTCGGCAGAACATCGATAATAGCTAGTGAGGCTAATAAAATTCCAAATCTCGATAACCGAAGTTGGTCTAACTGTCACGAACTGCTTCAATCTTCGTAGAATCCACCATAATACCCTCCTTGGTCATCACATGGCCCAAAAATGCCATAGATCTAAGCCAAAAATCACACTTCAAAAACTTGGAATAGAGTTGATTCTTCTTCAAAATTTCAATCAAAAATCTCAAATGTTGCTCGTGCTCTTCTCTACTACGAGAGTATATCAGAATATCATTGATGAAGACGATCACAATGGAATCCAAGTACGGTCTGAAGGCACTGTTTATTAAATCCATAAATGTTGTGAGGGCATTAGTCAACCCGAAAGACATGACAGAGAAATCATAATTACCATAACGGATACTGAAAGTGTCTTAGGGATATCCTCCACCCAAATCTTCAACTAGTGGTAAACGAACCTCAAAGCGAGGAAATGGATACTTGTTCTTAATTGTGACCTTGTTTAATTGTCGGTAGTTAATACACATCCGCGTAGACCCATCATTATTCTTCACAAACAACACCGGAGCTCCCCAAGGGGAAACACTAGGTCTAGTGAACCCCTTACTCAATAATTCAATTCGTGATGATCATAAGTAGAAAGTTCATATTCTTCGGACATTGATAAACAATTTGTTGGGCAATACTCAATGCAATTACCACAAAATATACAGATTCCAAAATCAATACTGTAATTAAGCAATCCTTTCTTTCGAATATATGTTTCCAACTTCCAATGAACAACGGATAAATCTATAGGACATACACGCACACATACTTCACAAGCAATGCATTTATCAAATTCAAAGTGTATTCGGTAGCACCCAATTTTTCTGATTCGGCGGTTCGATCTATAATTTATCATTCATGGACGTTGATAAGATCCATTCATTTAGCAGCACCTTAGGATGACATAACCTTAAAAGTGAAGGGCGAGGTTCAAACGAGGAAAGGCTTACGGTGGATACCTAGGCACCCAAAGACGAGGAAGGGCCTAGTAATCAGCGAAATGCTTTGGGGAGTTGAAAATAAGCATAGATCTGGAGATTTCCGAATAGGGCAACCTTTCGAACTGCTGTTGAATCCATGGGCAGGCAAGATACAACCTGGCGAACTGAAACATCTTCGTAGCCAGAGGAATAGACTTGTTACTAGACAAAGAATTCCGTAGAAGAGAGCTTAAAGAGGGCTGAAGTTTAAGGAAAAAAGACCATAGAAAAGAAGTCATGAACTCTATATCTCTGGAACCGAAAGAGGGTCATATCCTACAATTGATCTTTTAATTCTTTTAACTCAACCAGCGTCATCCGATATGACAAGATAGAAATGGGCTTAGTGACCGGCTCTAAATTAATGTAGAAATCAATATCACGATCTAGTGGAGCACCTGGAAAATATATTGGAAATACCTTAGGAAACTCCCTTATATAGGCACTGACTCAAAAGATTGAGTATATGCGCTAGTATCCCAAACATACACTAAATAAGCCAAACACCCTTTCTCAACCATCTGCCTAGCCTTAAGATAATATATCACCTTCTTCGGTACATGACTAGTAGCACCCTTCCACACCAACCTAGGAATTTACGACATGGCTAATGTAATTGTCTTGGCGTGATAGTCCAAGATTTATGATAAGGAGAGAACCAATTCATGCATAGAATAATGTCGAAATCTACCATGTCTAGAATCATCAAGTCAGCCTAAGTGTCATATCCCATCAAAGTCATAACACAAGATTGATACACTTTAGTCACCATTATAGAATCCCCAACAGAAGTAGTAACAATAATAGGGAAGTCAAGCGACTCACAAATCATACCAAACCGGAATCAAAATAAGTAGACAAATAAGAGTATGTAGAGTCTGGATTAAATAATGTTATAACTGGCCGGTGACAGACTGAAATAGTACCTGTAATGACTGTGTCAGAAGCCTTTGCCACTAGTCTGACCGAACAATAAAACATTGAGCATGGTCACCCTCGGCCTTCTTGAGAACCACCTCTGTTACACTATGCATACTTCTAGCCAACTGTGTTGCTGCCCTATATGCAAAACCCTAATAACTGGAGTGTTGGACACTCTAACTAAGTCTGGGGTAGTCCCTCACGAAGTGTTCCACATTACTACACTCATAATATCCATGACGGGACATATGCTACTGAGAAGAGCTAGAATAGTCGAAATAACCACCTCGACCTCCGGGTTAAGAATAAGAACTCTGGGAACCCTATCCTCAACTATGACTACCACGACCTAAAGAACCACTGGTCGAAGTCTACATCACTACCTGAACTGTCCTGCTGAACTGGAGCCGATGACTACACTCATAATATCCATGACGGGACATATGCTACTGAGAAGAGCTAGAATAGTCGAAATAACCACCTCGACCTCCGGGTTAAGAAAAAGAACTCTGGGAACCCTATCCTCAACTATGACTACCACGACCTAAAGAACCACTGGTCGAAGTCTACATCACTACCTGAACTGTCCTGCTGAACTGGAGCCGATGACTCATACCATAATGACCCCTACCTTCAGATGAAGTACCTCAATTGCTGCCCAAGCTGCGAGGCTTCTTGCTCGACCTATCCCCAAAGTCATGACACCTAATAGACTCAACACTCCTAGCGGTGTCCACCACTGCTTGAATAATACCTCCTAAAGATGCCACATATGTTGCAGCAAGTCGAAGGAGATAAAACATACCCTAACAAACTTTCTGACCCTTTCCGCCTCATCTGGCATAATAGTCAAAGCATGGAAAGACAAAGAGTGAAACCATCTCTTACTCAGTCACATACGTCCCTACCTATTCCAATCGATCAAACTGCTCACACTTCTCATCCCTCAAGCTATGGGGAACCCACTTCTCGAGTAAACTCAGCCCAAGTAAGTAGAGGTGACCCAGTTGGACTAGTCTGAACAAACATCCTCTACCACTGCTTGGCTGGGCCAATCATTTGGAACACAGTAAAATCAACACTATTTGACTCAACCAACCTTAAATTGTGCAACCTCTCATGGCAACTCACCAAAAACTCATAAGCATTATCATCAAGATGCCCATCAAACTATGGTCGCTTTATCTTCTCAAACTTATTTCACCTTTTTGCTCCTAAATAGTTATAATGTGTAGAGTAATTGGCCGAATAGCAATAAATTATGCAACTTGGAAACACAAAAATCACAACAGCAACTGGCTATACCCCTGGAATCCTATAACCTACAACCACTATCTAATTGGGAGTCTGACCTCCAACACTGGCATGGGAACCCTCTAGAGTAACCGGTGTGTGTACCTGTTTGGGTCCAACTGTCAAAGACGCTCAGAATACGCACTAAAGTGTCCTAAAGAAGAGGAGTAGCAATGAATTCCTCTAGTGCCTGGGCGGGTCCAATCTCATCTGCCTGAACTGATCCTCCTCTAGAACCTCTTCTGGGTCTGGACTCATATCCCTAGTAGGGGCCTGAGTAGCAACTGGTGCTAGGCCTATGGTTGGCATAGCAACACGGGCTCTAGACCTGCCTTGACCTCTACCACATCCCTTGCCTCTCCATCAAACAACGATCCCCGCAGTGGGTACGAGCATAGGTGCGAGCTTATGATCTCCAACTGCAGCCGAACGTGTCCTCATTATATGTGAGTGAGTGAAAAAAGAAACTCTTAGAAACCATTATAATCAAGTACACATGATAAGGAATGAATTCCTATAGCCTCTCAAAGATAGGTTCGGAGCTCATCATACCAATCTACAAGACTCTATTAGATATTATTCTTGTACATATGAGATCAGTGAAATTAAAGTTCTGATACCAATTTGTCACAATCCAATTTGCTAAGCTATGATGCCACTAACTTTTACTAAGTCAGTAAGCTGATCACAACCCATCTAACTAATTTATAAGGAAAATCAATGTGGAATAATTAAACAAGTTAATTTAAAGTCTTAAATACATCTCATAATATAAAAAATACAAAAGTAATGCTATAAATCCCCAAAACCTGGTGTCACTTAGTTCAAGAACTACTAGAATAAAACACAAATCTGGGATAAACCTTTAATACTACCTAGAAATAGAAAAGACATAAAGTAAGTATAGATGGAGAATCTGGTGCCACAGATCATGCTAGTAGCTCACCCTGAATTCTCTGGATGGCCTTCTCAATGATCGGCATAGTCTCGGGGTCCACTCGTTCTAGGAACAAAATCTGCACACAAAAAGGGTGCAACAAGTATAGCGTGAGTACAAGGCACAACATGTACTCATCAGCATCATCGACCTACCCTAGTTAAAATGGAGATGGGGGTTGGTCTTCCTAGTACCACTTCCATACTTAACCGCTATTAGTCCAAAACATTGATACAAAAAATAACCATAAGTTCAAGATTCGATACGAGAAACATCTAAGACCATGAATTCGTTCAAGTAGTCATATATGCATGATAATATGATTCAATAAGCAATTATACAAGTGAACCAAACAATGAATCAATGATATGTTGTGATATCCAAATGTTAAGCAAGTGCAAAGACTTTTTTCCCATCACTAGTACACACACATTCAAATAATATGAATCGTGACCATTGGGGGACTCGTGAGGTCCATATACCACCCGGAAACATTTCCCTTCGGGTTCTTTAGTCAATATTAGGCTTCCAATCACAATACTTAGCCAATTTTAGGCTCACATTATATGTCTCTAGCTAATTGAGCTCATATACAACTCATTACTCTGTCCAAAAACATTTCCTCTCGACCCCACATATGTATCTGCAAATATAATATGCATGAGATACCATATGAAACATAAATATGACATGCACAATAGTAAGAAGCCATGATATGCAATAAAAATTCAATCTTTAATCAAGCTAGGCCATAAAGATTTGACTTTTAACCAACTAAACAATCAAGATTCAATCTTTAGCTTCTTTTCCTCTTTTAAACAAGTATTTAGAATTGATGAGAACACACAATCACAAAGAAGAAAAACATATAATCATGGAAATAGAAAGTACGAGCTTCATACCATAGTGACAGATTGATAGAGTCATACTATCTATCAACTAGTGCCCAAAGCATGACATTCAGACCGGACTATATAATTGAAATAACACAAATACCCATAACATGGCATCGGTACTCAATACAAGTGCTCGTCACCTTAACATTCCAATTACACCCTCTTAATTAATTCATTACATCAATCACGACACTTTAAATAAGGTCTTAAGCCTCAACTTGTCTAATTTAGAAGACTAATGGTCACTACGAAGCCTTACCTTTTCATAGAACCTCCAGATAGTCGAAATCAATTCAAATACGGAAAATACACAGACACACGATTCCATAAACACCTATATTTTTATATGGATGTTTCGGATCCAAAAAGTCATCCGAAAATAGGATTGTGAGCCTCGAAGGGCAAAACGAGAAAATAGTCCAAACATTAGTTTACCGAATGTCTTTGGATTCTAGATACCAAAAATCAACTAAATCTAACATCATATCCAAGATTAATTAAAGAAATCTCCATTTTCAACCTAGGATTTTAAAATCCCCAATTTCAAGTCTCAAATCATGATTCCTAACATTGAAATCCTTAATAATTGATGATATAATCGCAAATGAGGGTTAGAAACGTACCCACTTGATAAATCTTGTAAAATTTATCCAAAATCACCTTATACAGAGCTCCCAAGTCCCAAATATGAGAATAAAATAAATTCGGTTGTTTCTTGGGCATTTAAAATTGCTGAACAGAACATTCATCGCAATAAGGTGCTCTAGCCTCGCGATTGCGAAGCTTTACCCCGACCAAGCCCAAGACTGGCCTTCGCGATCGCCGCCATGATCCATGCGATCGCAGGACCTGACAGCGAGACACATCGCGATCGTGACACATGTCCTAGTGATCGCGATTAAGAACCTCTGAACTTTGAATTAACACCCGAAACTCATTCAAGATCCTCCGAACACAAACTAAATATGCAAACAAGTTACAAAATATGCAACGAACCTGATCAGACACTGAAAAACACCGTACGAGGCCGTCTTGATCTGATGTTGACCAAGGTCAACTCCAATTTTTTTAAAAATATAAATTTCCAACCAAACGTCCAAAATACCCCCGAGTCCCTCGGGAATCAAACAAATGACTTGAATAAGTCATAAATGACATTTTGGACCTAATGGAACCAACGAAACTTCAAAAAAGACTCTTTTACCGTCAATGTTGATTTCAGTCAACCCAAATTCTTTTTTTAACTTAAGAATCTCCTAAAATTCACTTTCTTATTCGAATCTCACCCAAATCACTCGGGACTTGTCCCAACCATCCAAATAAGTCAAAAATCACATTCCGGATCCAATGGAATCATAGAAGTTCAATTTTGACGTGTTTAGCCAAAAGTCAACACTTAGTCAATTTTTTCAAACTTAGAACTTCCAAATTTCAAAAATATAGATTATCTTCCGTTATTTCCACCTAGCCTTAATAATCGTGCCACTATTTCCCGCAAGATATGTCATAATGAATCTAGGGAAAGGTTCATTCAAAGGGAAAATGGGTAAGAGATCCAAAATGACCTAACGGGTTGTTACAACATCATTTATTTGAGACATGTCATTGTATTATTATTGCATCACAACATTATTCTCTTTTGACTGAATAACTATGTTGTTACTCCTAATTACTAATTGAGCCATTTGCATTACCTGATTGTTTACTATTCTTATCAACTGTCGACTTAGCCTAAATAAGAGATGAACAATCCTAATACGGATGAATAACAATTTCTCGAATAAGGTGAGATGGTAATGGTGTAATTGGTATTTTATTATGTTGCCACTTTTTTCACGTTGTCGGTGTATGAGATATACTGGGTACATTTTATTTCATACTCATACTACACTTGCTCTATTTTTGTGGTGCATATTCAATTTCGAGAATTAGCGCATTGCATGGAGCCTTCTGAGTCCGAGCTTGGATATTTAGAGTTGTGGTGAGCTGCTTGGTTGTTCTGCGATCCACATCTCCCACTATTTTTTATTTATTTTGTCACTTTACTATTTAGACAATGTACTTATATTCAGATTATGTATTGATATTTTCAGACTTGTACGCATTTCATAGTAGCTCTTGTACTTGTGATACGAATCTTGGGCACTGTTATATTTTTCTGTACTTTCTTATGAGACTTTGTTGGATATTCTTTGACTCTTCACTTTTAACTTAAAGTTATTGATTTTGGATTGTGTTTAGGTTTGACTTGCCTAATGGTGGAATGGTTAGGTTTCATCACGACCCCGATTTTGGGTCGCAAGAAACTTACCAACATTAAATTAAAAGATCAACAATTTAATATGTGACAAATTTGCATCTCATTCAAGGATCCCCTAGGGATGGCAAATGGGACAGGAGGCAGGTAAAAGGTTAAATGGCGCAAGGCAGGGCAGGTCGGGTCAAAACTTTTTTTTCAAAATATTAAATGGGGCAGGGCAAGTAGTAGGGCGGGTCAAAACTTGGGATTGTTTCGTTGATATATTTTCTTTGCAAAATCAGCTGCAAACTTAGCTAAGAAATCGGGAACTTTGCGTGGAAAAAATTGTTATCTAATTCTATTTTACTTTTTCGTTATTTCCTTAACCATGATAGAATATAGTTTAATTAAACTAAAAATTCGTTGCAGTTAAGTCACGAGACCCTCCCATATCTTTATTAGAGTAAATTAGTCATAATGGAGACAAATTGTTACTAACATGATATTCAATCTTGCCTACTAAATCTAAGTTTGAAACTTATTTAACACTAACTGTAAATCCATTAAAAGCATAAAGAGTAGTAGTCTCTATTAAAGAAATAATGTCATGATACGAGTTTTCATATTTTTATAAAAGTTAAAGACTTTATTTGGTTCAGAAATTGATCTACTTGGATATTCATAATGAGATTGAACAAATGATTTTCTATATCACTTTAAATTTTGAGCTAAAACTAAATAAGAATGGGTTTAGTAAAACAATTCATGTGAGAAACGGGGTAAATATAGAGCTGGGCTAAATAGGGCAAGGCAAGACTAAGTCTAAATGGGGCAGACACTTAAAAGGGGCAGGGCAGGGCAAAACCTTAGCGGGAGAAGCCCAAATCCGCCCCGCTTCGCCCTACCCTACCCTATTACCATCCCTAAATCCTCCCTTTTTATCTTTTTTTTATTCATTTGCAGATAATCATTTATCTTCTAAATATATATTAATGAGCACTAGAAATATTTATACAAATACACGTGCGCACATTGCCTCGTATTTATTTTACTATTGAAATAAATTAATAATGACAACTAAGATCTGAAGTAAAAAAAGGTCAACAATTTAAATAGAATTATAACTAATAAACTCGAGTCTTTTTCATAGAGATTAACGAGGGACTATGCCTAAAAATGGAAACACACTGGAATTAACACTATGAAAAAAATATAAATTTAGTTGTAAATTATTTTAAATATTTTAACATATTATAACCAACATTAATTTGGAACATAACTAAAATTTTGAACGACAACTTTATTACGACTTTACCATACTAATTTGAATCATAACTAAAATTTTAAAAAATGATAACTTAATTACGACTTTACCATACATCACATAAATGCAAGATTCCCTTCGCAGCCATGATTATCCCTTCTATTTTATCATTTGTTTTCATTCATGACCTGACCTATATTATTGAGCACTAAAAAATTGATATATGCACGATCATACACATTAACTCAGAAAGTGTGATTAGAATATTACATTCAGTTTCACTGACTTTTACTCTCTTCATAAAAAAACAATAAAAGAAAATAAGAAATAAATAAAAAGTTTTTTTATTAATTCTTGATTGAGATTTTATTTAGAACACAAGACATCATTTTATTATCAATTAGAAATCCGCAGGGGGACAGTTACATTATAACCATCCTGCTAAAATTGACAGTCCAATCTTGCACAGATAGAGGGGTTCCTCTCTATACAATAAGCTCACAAAAAAAATAATTTATAATAAATGTTGAATCTGTTACTATAAACAGATTCACCATTTGTTCTATACAGGTTAGTCAATGCCTACTTTCTTTTTTCTAATCCTGAAATTGGCCATGCCATACTTGTCTACACCAACAGCAGCCTTAGGAAGTATTTGAGAGTCTTGGAAAACACTTCTGTCCCTGCAAAGATCCTTGTTTTGACATAATCTGCTATAGAATTTACTTCTCTGTAGTAGTGTTGTACAAACCCTTACAGTTTGCAAAGGTCTTGAATCTCTGCTATCATCTGTTGAAATCTCCATGATGGCTTGTTAATCCCTTTAATCATGTTCACTATCAGCTTAGAATTCATCTCCAATATGATGTTCTTTAGTCCCATGCTTGAGCAATATTGAAGCCACAGTAGAGCAGCATTGATTTCTGCTACATTATTGTTGCAGAATTCAAAGGATTCAGAATGGAGTACGATTTAACAAGTATCATGACGTTCAATAGTTACAGCTATATGATTACAAGATAATTATATGGTTATAATGATTGATATACCACTCCTAAGGTAAAATATTATGCGAGTTAAGAATGAGTTAAGAGGCAGAATACGCCACCAAATGAGAATACGATTTACGAGTTGTAAGTTATAGATCACAGCAAGTCAGCTAATGAGGTTATCAGTCGATAGAATATGAGCCCGTAGCTTATTATTTATTAATTGATGGTTTAATATGATCAGTCTAACGAGCTAGAAGTATCACACAGTTTATAGGAGATGGAATCATATTATTTCTAGAAACAGATCGTTATGTTCAAATGAAGTTAGTTATACGCTTTCTAAGGTAGTTAGAAAACTCCATAATGCTAATGAGAATGGAATACAAGTAAGAAATGTAGCGAGTTTCTTAATAAGATATGAGCTTTAGCTTATTGTTTGTTGATTGATGCTTGTATGACTGTTGTGAAGTTGTATATGCAGAAGACACGAGCCCTATGGACGATCTATGAAATGCATAGGTGCACAGTAAAGGTTGGCTATGGACGGTATGAAGATGAAATGCATAGTTCAGCCTAAGTAAAAGTTAGCCCTATGGACAGTCACCAGTGAACGCATATGTGCATAATAAAGGTTGGTTATGGACGGTCTCAGTTGCACACATAGTCCAGCCGGATTATTGTGAGCCATACATACGGTCTTCCCTGCAATGCATAAATGTCACTCTTATGTTTTAATTTAGCCTTAAGGCATACGATCTAGCAAAGGTAAGTAATCAAATACAGTATATGATAGTCATAATAGTATTACAAATAAGAGTCCTATTGGCTCTGCAGGTGTGCCAACGATCTCGCAGAAGTGATTACACCAGAACCAGCAGTTACACAAAACAAGGAACTTTCCATCCAATATTCAAAACTCACCCGAGACCTCCCATTTATAAATCAAATATGCTATTTGAATGTAAACGACGCTCCAGACTTGCTCACGCAATCAAAATATCAATCCGACAATGCTACGACTCACTTTTCCTCAAATCATCCATAACTTTCCCAAAATTCACAATTAGATAAAAGGACTCAAATCACATCCAAATACTTCGGGAAGCGAAGCAAAGACTCGACTAAGTCATAGATGATGTTCCATGACTAACAGAATCGATGAAACTTGGAAATAGACCCGTTTACCAAAAAGTCAACTTTTAGTCAACACTTTCCATTTCAAAACTTCTAACTTAGATTTTCCTCCTCAAACCTATTCAATTTACCTTGAGAAACGTGTCATCCGTCCCCGCAAGTCACAAAAACTGAAAAGAGTCTACGAGAATGGTAGTTGGGTCAAAATAGGGTTATAAGCCTAAAATGACTAAATGGATCGTTACATCATATACCAATTAAACATACGTTCGTCCTCAAACGAAAAAGAGACGAAAGGAAAAATGTACCAGAATCAGTAAAAAGTTGGGGCTATCTACTCCGCATATCCGCCTCGGTATCCCATGTAGCCTCCTCAACCAAGCGGTGCTTCCATTGAACTTTCAGCGAAGTAATATTCTTGGACCTCAACTTGCTAACCTGCCTGTCCAAAATGGTCACAAGCTCTTCCTCAAATGCCAGATTTTGTTCAAATAACACTGAGTTCCATTGAATGTATAGGACCCATCAAAATGGTATTTCTTCAACATAGAGACATGAAACACCGGATGAACACCTGATAGACCTGATCGCAATGCCAATTCATATTCCACCTCACCAACTCGTCGAAGAATCTCAAATGGCCCGATATACCTCATACTCAACTTACCTTTCTTCCCAAATCACATCACACCCTTCATGGGGAAGACCTTCAACAAAACCTGATCACCTACCATGAACTCTATATCACAGACATTCCGGTCTGTATACCCCTTCTGTCTACTCTAAGCCACTGGGAGCTTTTCCTGAATCAACTTTACTTTATCCAAGGAGTCTCTCAATAGATCCGTACCCCATGGTTATATCTCAAATGCATCAAACCAACCAAATGGAGAGAGACACCTCCTACTATACAAAGTCTCAAATGGTGTCATCTCAATACTGGAGTGGTAACCTTTGTTGTAAGAAAACTCAGCAAAAGGCAAAAAACTGGTCATGATAACCACCAAAATCAATCATGCACACCCGCAACATATCCTTCAAAACCTGAATAGTCCACTCGGAATGGCCATCCGTCTGCGAGTGAAATAATGTACTGAGATCTAATCGAGTCCCCAACTCCTTTTGCAAAGCCCTTGTAACACCTCTTACCTTTAAACAAAGCCATTATATGATTCAAGAGTTTAGAAACCAAAGCAGGGAGTTTAAGTTGAAAAACTAGTTTCAGTTCTACATATTGACGCCTGGATTATACGGACCGTAGAATTATCGACGGTCCGTCGAATTAAATTGTTGATTCTATTTTTGAAATTGACAAGACCTAGTTTATTTTTATGGACCATACAATATTTGACAATCCGTCCTTTTTGACCGTCTGAAGCCTCCTAAGTTTTTAAAGTCATTGGAAAGTTGTGAAATAGTTAAATTAATTTGACGGTCTGATTATACGGACCATACAATTATTGACGGTCCAGATATAGGCCGTAAAAAGATTAACATACAGTCAATCTTGACCGTCGAATCCCTCCGACAGCAAATAGTATAAATAATACGCAACTTAGTTCCAAAAATCAGATTTTCTCATTCTCTCAACCCCTAGAACGAAGCTCTCTTCTCCCATTATCCTCATAACTCGAGGTAAGTCCTTTCCATGTATTTTTATGCGATTCTAATAAAGTATAATCAATTCCTAAGCACAATTCACTATTTCTAACCTAGGGTTTTCAAGAAAACTCAACTTAAGGAATTAAGGTTCAAGCTTTGGGATTATCCTTCCAAGTTCAGATTTTTAACACATTTTGGAGCGAATAAGATATGTAGAGCTTCTATCCACGTGTGAAAATATCCATGTTCTTCCTCACGCCATGTTTTCCATGAAATTTCATAACTTAGAATTTTATTCTATATACCATGTTGTATTATTAATTTGTTATTATGTTCTTGATATTCCATTATAGTTATTAGGAATCCGTGCGTAATCCATGAATGCCCATAACCTAGAATTCCATAGGTTCTAGAATTACAATTCATTAACCATTACTATTAGATTTCATGAACTTATATATGTATGTTTTCATGAATTTACACAATATGTTATATTAGTTCACATGATACATTATGATTTCAAACCATGCTTTACAAGTTGCTTTCATGAAACCATGAACTTACAAGCCACTATTTTTAAATGCATGTTTAGGGAGTTACATAGTTCACCGAGAAGGCTTAAATAGCCTAAAACTACGTATGCCACTGTAGGATAAGGGTTGCTCTGCCAGATGACGATACCTTCATATTGCAGATTGGATCCTTTCATGTTATGTCTCATACCCCAACAAGGCATTGTATTGCTCTACTGGTCGGGCTAGGTACCAAATTCCACACACCCATGCGTGATTCATGTTGTCGGTTATGCTACTGCTTTCCCTACAGATATACAGATATTCAGACTTACAGACATACAACTTTACAGAGGTTTACACATGTTTTATACTCATGTCAGATCATGCTCATGAGTTTCAGTTTCATATTCTGTTATTCCATGTGCCTTCTTATTTCCACAGTTTCTTTACATACAATACAAATCAAATATACCAACCTCCCTTTTGCATGGGGCCTGCACTTCACGGTGCAGGTGCTAAGTTTTAGGGAGACATATATGCTCAGTAGGATTACTTTAGTATCAGCCATTTAGTGAGTCGCATCTCATTCGGGGTGTCAGTCTAGTTACTTATGTGATTACATTTTATGATAGAGGTATGCTAGGGACTTGTCTTGGTAAATAGTTTTGCAGTCAGACTCATTATTAGTGGTTTCATAGACTAGTTTAGTATGTCATGTCATCATTGGTTTTCAGACTTATTATATTTTCAGATTATTTTCGCTATGATTATTTCAGACTACTTTCAGTATGCAAGTTTAAATGTTTCATTATCATTACCATAGTATGTTTTGATGCCTTTGTTGATTCAACAGTCATGTGGTTTGTTCAGTCATATGAAGCCAGTCATCGAGTGTCGTGTTTCGCCCAGGCCATAGTTTGGGGCGTTACAGTCCTCTAGAAATGAGAAGTTAATTGAGTGCCCCGGTCCGAAATGATAGAAATGGGCACCCCATGAAACCAAACAATCTCCCTAATATACATCCTTGCAAACTTCTCCGAATTATAGGTCGTCTGGATCGAAATGAAGTGTGCGGACTTGGTCAACCTATCCACAATGACCTAGGTAGCATCAAACTTACCCAAAGTCTTCAGTATCCTAACTACGAAGACCATAGCTATCTTCTTCTATTTCTACTCGGGTACGGTCACCTCTGAATCATACCACCCGGCCTCTAGTGCTCATACTTAACTTGTTGGCAATTCAAACACTGAGACACAAAATTCACAATATCCCTCTTCATCGTGCCCCACCAATAATGTTGTTTCAAATCACGATACATCTTCGTTGCACCCGGATAGATGAAATATCTTGAAATGTGAGCCTCCTCCAAAATCAATCTAGTCAACCCTCCAACACAGGAAACACAAACACACCCCTTAATCCTCAAGACTCCCTTACTATCAAGAATCGCCTCTTTGGCTTTCCCTCGCAAGACCTTATCTCTAATCTTACACAATTTCACATCATCAAACTATTGAGCCTTAATTTTCTCTAAGAGAAATGACCTCGCCCCAACATAAGCCAAAATCTTGCTAGATTCTGAAATATCAAGTCTCATCATAATATTGGCCAAAGACTGAATGTCTAATTCCAAAAGACAATCCTCCACAATCGACCGCGCCAAGCTACCTATACTCACTATATTTTGGCTCAACGAATCCGCTACTACATTAGCCTTGCCCTGATGATAAAGAATGCTACCTCAAATTTAGATCCCTCTGACTGAACACATGCTGAAGACCATGATGATTCATGAATACCTCACAATGGACCCCATACAAGTAAGCCTCCAATCTTTAAAGAAAAGACTACCGCCACCAACTCTAATTCATGAGTAGGGTAGTTCTTCTCATGCACCTTCAACAGGATGATAAATAAGAGGGAGATCCAGGGTTGCTAATGAAATGATGTTGTGAAGTCTCCAAGAAATAGCCTCGGACGTGAACCACGAGGTCCAGAACTGGTAGAAGGCGTTGTATCTGCATCCAAGTAAAGATACAACAAGTGTAGTATGAGTACACAACATACCCCCGTAGGCATCATAGGTAGACAACAACATATATAAAGATTGAGTCTACCTCACAAATAACTCTCAAATCAACTTACTTATTGTCCAACATATAAATCACTTCAGAACATGGATAATCAGATAGGCATATATCACATAAGTTGTATGAATGATAATTTATTAAGTGCATGAATGCAGTGCATTGTTCATCAACCTTGTATACAGATGCTACGGTACGTTGCCCAATAGTCATGACCCTTGGGGGACTCCGCGAGATCCGTATGCCTCTCACAACCAATCGGTATGATCCCTCAAAATGGTAGAGCCTCATATCATATCAAATCATCTCGTATCAAATCATCTCAATATCAATTCATCTCATATAAGTTCATTTACCTTCCCCTCCAGTCTCGTCGGACCCAACAACATATCATATCAAGATCCATCTCAGTAACAGTTTTAGCATGAATGAATGAATATTTGCGGTAAGTAAAACACTTATCATGGAAGTATGAGATGAAAAGTCATATACATAAGAGATGAATATTCAAGTGTCTTAATACCATTAGTTTCACAACGATTCCAAAGATCAGTCTTTTCACATATAAGAGACATAGAGCGATGAGATAAGTCAATTCACAGACTAAGTAAGAGTTCAATCACGACTATCATAGCCCACATAGCAGATGTCAATACCAACCAAAGTGGAATTATTCCCAACACAATATATCGGTACCTACCCAAGTGCTCATCGCAGTCATTGAAGTGGGACCCCCATCACGCCTAATACTCCTCAATAATTATAAGTTATATATGCTCTTCATTGAAGTCTAATAAAGTAAATTATAGCCGATCTCGATGTTGAACGGGTGCCACGAACGCTCACGCCAAAGCCATGCCCTTTTAGAGAACTTCTGAATGATCGTAGTCTAAATATTATAGATTCTACGTTAACACATAAATCTAAAGACATCCATAAAGACATGCTTCTAAGCCAAAATGCAACTCAAAAGTGACCCCGGGCCCATGAGGGAAAAATCAGAAATTTAGCTTAGAAACATGTTACCCACCCGTGGAAACAGCCTCTTGCATAAATATGAGGTAGGACTGCGTACAATAGACCGTTGTGATCCGACCCTTCCCCAGACGCTGCGCATAACGGGAGCTTAGTGCACCAGGTTGCCCTTTAAACATGTTACCCACAGTCTAAGTAGTCATATCTTTAAGTTTGATTGAAAATTAATCACAATTAGGCCCTCAATTGCATTGTTTATCAAAAACCCGCAATTTGGAAGAACTTTAAATCTCATATAGCAATCATGCATTGAGATTAGAAATTCAAGCCTAGTATTAGTTTCCACATGGATTACATAATATAAACCTAAAGAATAAACATAAAAAGAGTAAATCTTGGCACAAATTTCATGAACAAACCATTTTCGAAATTTGGGTTAGAACCCTAATCCTTTCTACCCAAAACATGATTCTATTCTAAAATAATGAAAGGAAACATTGTATAATAAATAATTCAAGGTTGAAAACTTACCCCCAAAGAGAAGTAGTTGAACCACCTTTGATTCTCCCAAAAATGAGCTTGGAAATGATTTTTTTTGGGAAGTAAAATCTAAAAATCAAACTAGGGATCTTAAGGTTCTGATTACAGCGATTTCCACTTCTTATTCCTTATAGAAGCGACCTCGCATCTGTGAAAAATGGCCATAAGAGAGGCCTCCACCTATCGGACAAAAGGGCACATGAGCGATTAAGGTCCGCAGATACGGCCTCACACCTGCGCCAAGGGTTCTACAGAAGCGGCCCTTGCTAATCCCATAATCTCTGGCATCTGCAGAATAGTTTCAGCAGAAGTGGCTCCGCATGTGCGGCAACAATGTCGTAGAATTGATTACACTAGAACCAGCGTTTAAACAAAACAAGGAATTTTCCATTCAACACCCTAAACTCACCCGAGACCACCCGAATATGAACCAAATATGCTACCTGAGTGTAAACGACTCTACAAACTTGCTCGCGCACTCAAAATACCAATCCGACAATGCTATGACTAACTTTTCCTAAAATCACCCTTAACTTTCCTAAAATTCACAATTAGCAAATAAGGTCTCAAAATATATCTAAACGCCTCGACAAGGGAACCTAAGACTCGACTAAGTCATAAATGATATTTCAGACCTAACGGAAGCGACTAAACTTGGAAATAGACACATTTATGCAAAAGTCAACTTTTAGTTAACATTTTCCATTCCAAAACTTCTAACCTAGATTTTTCTTCCAAAACCTATTCAATTCACCTTGGGAAACATATCAATCATCCCTGCAAGTCACAAACACCGAAAAGAGTCTACTGGAAGGGTAGTTGGATCAAAACAGGGTAATAAGACTAAAAGGACCAAACATATCATTACATCAGATACCAATTAAACACACGTACGTCCTCGAATGGGAAAAGAGATGAAAGGAAAAGTAGCAGAATCGGTAAAAAGTTAGGCATATCAACTATGTATATCTACCTCGGTCTCTCATGTAGCCTCCTCAACCAGACGATGCGTCCATTGAACTTTCAACGAAGAAATATCCTTAGACCTCAACTTGCTAACCTGCTTGTCTAAAATGGCGACAAGTTCTTCTTCAAATGCCAGATTTTGTTCAAATAACATTGAGTCCCATTGAATAATGTAGGACCCATCAAAATGGTATTTCTTCAACATGGAGACATGAAATACTAGAAGAACACCTGATAGACCTGGTGGTAATACCAACTCATATGCCATCTCACCAACTCGTCGAAGAATCTCAAATGGCCCGATATACCTCGGAATCAACATACCTTTTTTCCCAAATCTTATCACACCCTTCATGGGGGAGACCTTCAACAGAACATGGTCACCTACCATGAACTCTATATCACGGACCTTTCGGTCCGCATACTCATTCTGTCTACTCTAAGCCGTTGGGAGCTTTTTCTGAATCAATTTTACTTTATCCAAGGAGTCTCTCAATAGATATGTACCACATGGCCACATCTCAAATTCATCAAACCAACCAAATATAGAGAGACACCTTCTACCATACAAAGCCTCAAATGGTGCCATCTCAATACTGGAGTGGTAACTGTTGTTGTAAGCAAACTCTGCAAAAGGCAAAAATTGGTCCTGATAACCACAAAATCAATCACGCATTCCCGTAATATGTCCTTCAAAACCTGAATACCCCGCTCAGACTGACCGTCCATTTGCGGGTGAAATATTGTACTAAGATCTAATCGAGTCCCCAACTCCTTTTTGCCAATTCCTCTAGAAATAAGAAGTGAACTGAGTGACCGATCCAAAATAATAGAAATAGACACCCCATGCAATCGAACAATCTCACTAATATAGATCCTTGCCAACTTCTCCAAATTGTAGGTCGTCTAGACCAGAATGAAGTGCGCAAACTTGATCAACCTATCCACAATGACCCAGATAGCATTAAACTTGACCAAAGTCTTCGGTAGGGGTGAGCGGGTCCGGGTACCCTAAATTTTTTAAACTACCCGAACCCTACCCAATAAAAGATCGGTTCCTAAATTTACTACCCGGAACTTACCCGTAGCAATCATTACCCGGAACCTACTCGACCTCGTGCTCCGGTAGGTTCCTGCACTCAGAATTTTTCTCAGATCTTACATATACAAGCCATTTGAATATGTTTTCTTTTGACAGGTAAGTACAAAAAGCTTACAGGCAAACTCTTCTATACAATATTCATGGATATACTCACGCTTGCTTGTAGAGTTCGTCAGTGGATTTACTTTGTCATCAGTGATGTACAAACCTCTCTCATGACCTCTAAGTGCTCTAACTGATGTACTGAACAAGAGCAAGCAAATTCACAATCTTTCTAGTGTTAAAAAATAATTTCACAATCTTTCTAGAGCAATCAAAAAGTTTTTATTAGCAATCTCTTACTTCACCTAAATTTTTCATATGCATAAAAAATAAATGTCATCAAAACCAGCAAAACAACATAATCGGTCCACAAAATGAGGACAAAGTCCACAAGGTTCCAAAAAATCTTACTCTTATCGTAGCACGAAATCAGACCCTAATACACATGAATACTGCTATTTTAACTCAAATAAAATTAAATCATCACACCCTAAGTGAAACATTTAACAAAGATATATATATCCTAAACCCTAACTACACAACTAACTCAAGTACAAAAACTAATAAAAACCCTAGATTAATGAACTAATACTGATTTTAATAATAAATTATGAAAGAAATTACCTAATACACGAATATTCAGTAGCCAATCTTCAAGATTCTTCGAAATTCTAGCAGAATCGCATCAGATCTGTGAAATCAGCCTAAATCTAAGTGTGTTATCGTAATGGGTGAAATGAGGGGTAAAATGATTTTACCCCTTTAATTTATGTGATGGGTGAAAACTTCCAAATCTATCCAACAAACTCTATGGGTATTGAAAACTGATCTGGAATTTCCAGAGAACTATTCAGTCGACTCAAATAGAAAATCATCATTCAAACAATTTTTCTGCCCGGGGATTCAACTAAGTTAAGAAAAGTAAAGTGTTAGTCAAATCTTTAAAAATGAAATAAAGTGAGGAAGTGTTAACTAGTTGGCCTCGGTCCATTTGCTGCTGACCGTGTTTTAGGGCTGACTCGATGTACAAGTGGTATGGCCTTTTTTTCCTTTTTTTTTATTAACTAAAAAATAATGGAATTAAAAAAGTAAAAATATTTAATATTTCATAGGTTCCGGATCCGGGTCCGGGTACCTTGTCTCTATTTGCCGTAACCGGACCCGGACCCGGACCCGGACCCGGACCCGACATTGATCGGTTTCTAATTTTACTATTCGGAACCTACCCGTTAATGTCAGTTCTGATCGGGTATCTGGGTACCCTATACCCGTGCTCATCCCTAGTCTTCGGTAACCCAACTATGAAGCCCATAGCTATCCTCTCCCATTTCCACTCTGGTATGGATACCTCTGAGTCACACCACTCAGCCTCGCAAGCAAGTCTATCAGAAGGAGAAAACGAGGGAGTAAGATTTTAGGTTTCATTAGGGTCTAGTGCTCATACTTAACTTGCTGGCAATACAAACACTGAGACACAAACTCTAAAATATCCTTCTTCATCATGCCCCACTAATAATGTTGTTTCAAATCACGATACATCTATGTTGCACCCGGATGGATGGAATATCTTGAATTGTGAGCCTCCTCCAAAATCAATCTAGTCAACCCTCCAACACAAGGAACACAAACACACCCCTTAATCCTAAAGACTCCCTCACCATCAAGAATCGCCTTTTTGGCTTCCTCTCGCAAGACCTTATCTCTAATATTACACAACTTCTCATCATCAAACTGTTGAGCCTTAATTTGCTCCAAGAGAAACGATCTCGCCCCAACACAAGACAAAATCCCAATTCTAAAATATCAAGTATCACCATGCTATTTGCCAAGGATTGAATATCTAATTCCAAAGGGCGCTCCTCCACAATCAACCGCGCCAAGCTACCCATACTTACTGCATTTTGGCTCAATGCATCTGCTACTACATTAGCCTTTCCCGGATGATAAATAATGGTAATATCATAATCCTTGAGCAACTCCGTCCATCTACGCTGCCTCGAATTTAGATCTCTCTGACTGAACACATGCTGAAGACTATGATGATACACGAATACCACACAATAGACCGCGTACAAGTAATGCCTCTGAATCTTCAAAGAAAAGACTATCGTCGCCAACTCCAAATCATGAGTGGGTTAGTTATTTTCATGCACCTCCAACTGCCTCGATGCATACACTATAACATTGCCTTCTTGCTTCAACAGACAACCCAATCCGATCTATAAAGCATCATAATACACGATAAAATTCTTCCCCTCTATTGTTAAAGCCAAAATCAAGGCCGAGGTCAATAACGACTTGAGCATTTAGAAGCTCTCCTCACACTTATTCGACCACTGAAAGGTACATCCTTCTGATCAACCTAGTTAGATGGGAAGCAATAGATGAGAAACACTTCATGTTTTGCCGGTAATAACTCACAAGACCTATGAAACTTTGAATCTCGGTCACTGAAGTAGGCCTAGCATAATCCCTAATGCCTCAATCTTCTCAAGATCCACCACAATACCCTCATTTAACACTACATGCCCCAGAAATGCCATAGAACTGATCTAGAACTCACACTTCAAAAATTTGGCATAAATCTTCTTCTCTTTCAATAACCCAAGTACAATCCTCAAATGCTTCTCATGATCCTCCTTACTCTGAGAATATACCAAGATGTCATCGATGAAGACAATGACGAAAGAATCCAAGTAGGGCTTAAAAATTCCATTCATCAAATCCATGAAGGCTGCGGAGGCATTTGTAAACCTAAAAGTGACCATAATGAGTCTTGAAAGTCGTCTTCGAAATATTCTCTGCTTTACTCTTCAACTGATATTACCTTTACCTTAAATAAATCCTGGAGAGCACAGACGCACCCTGAAGCTAGTCAAATAAGTCATCAATATGGGGTATCAGATACTTAGTCCTAATCGCAGCCTTGTTCAACTGTTAATAATCGATACACACCCGCATGGTACCGTCTTTCTTCTTCACAAATAGAACGGGAGCACCCCATGGAGACACACTGGGTCAAATAAATCCTTTGCTCAACAAGTCTTGAAACTGTTCCTTTAACTCCCTTAACTCTGTTGGAGCTATCTGATATAGAGGAATAGAAATAGGATGAGTGCCTAGCTCCAAATCAATATAGAAATCAATGTCCCAATCCGGCAGCATACTAGGCAAATCTATTGGAAAAACCTTTGAAAACGTGCTCACCACTGGTACAAACTCGAGCATAGAAGTATCCACACTAGTATCCCGTTATGAGCCAAATGTATCAAACACTATCTACTAACTTCCTTGCCTGTAAAAATTATATGATCTTATTTGGTGCAGAGCTAGGAGTACCCTTCCACTCTAACCTCAAAATACCCGGCAAAACTAATATGACTGTCTTGGCATGACATTCCAGGATCGCATGATAATGTGACAACCAATCCATACCTAAAATAACATCGAAGTCTACCATATCCAGAATAACCAGATCTACCCAAGTGTCGTACCTCATAAACATAACCACACAAGACCGATAGACTCGATCCACTATCACAGAATTAGTGACAAGAATAGAAACTCGAATAGGTACATCAAGCATATCACATAACATATCCAGACATATAGAGAAATAAGTGGACAAATAGGAGAAAGTAGAATCCGAATCAAATAACACAGAGGCAGACCAATGACGGACTGAGATGATACGTGTGATAACCGCATCAGAAGACTTGGCCTCTGGTCTACCCAGAAAAGCATAGCAATGGGCACGTCCACCCTTAGATTGTATACCCCTATGACCACTACTGGATGTCTGAGCTCCACCTCTTACTGACTGAGTACCACTTTTGCTCGACTGCAAGCCTCCCCTACTAGACTATCTACCTTGCCTAGCTGACTGTGTCGGAGTCCTAGGTGTCTAAGCTTGAGAACTCTACTGAGCCCCACCCTATCTGAGTCTGGGACAATCTCTCCAAAATTGGCCAAGGCCACCACACTCATAGCTAGTCTTACCCTACATGGGCTGCTGAACTCTCATAGATGAACCAGAATGCCCTTCATGATCTGAATTGGGAATAAGAACCCCGAGATGTCTGCCCTGCGCTGTACCCATTGTGCCTTGAAGGGCCACCTCCTGAATTCTGGAGCGCTGACTGAATAGGGCAACTGGACTGAGGGCCTTCCATACTGCCCCCATCCTCTGGAAGATGCACCATTGAAACTACCCAAACATGTGAGCCCTATTGTCGTAACCACTCTTCTGAGACCCACTTCTCACTGACTCCACCATCTTGGCGTGATCCACCACTGTCTGCAATGATGCCCCAGAAGCTACTAATTGTAATATCGTCAACTGAAGTGGAACAATCAATCCTCTCATAAAACACCTGCCTCTCTTTGCCTCAGTAGGGAGAAATATTGATGCATAAGGAGATAAGGCATGAAATCGGGACTCATAATCCATGACTAACATACCTCCTCGATCCAATCTCAAGAACTCATCCCTCTTACTCTAACTCAAACTGCGGGGAACATAATTCTCCAAGAAAACTTGGTAAAATAGAGTTCATGTCAATAGAGGAGACCCAACTGGCCGACACTCAATGTAGGACCTCCACCACAGCTTGGCATTCCTGATCATCTGAAAAGCAACATAATTGACCCCATGCGACTCCACAATACCCAGTGTGTGAAGCCTCTAATGACAACTCACAATTAACTAATAGGCATCCTCCTCATTTGTACCATAAAAGCAGGGAAGTTACATGTTGGAAAATTGCTCAAACATCTTTCGCCCCTCGCAGGTCATAACTGGCCCATCAACTGGTCGAAGACCAAGATTCGGTGCTGGACTCATATCAATGCGGGGTGCCACAACGGCTGCAGGTTGTACTTCCAGAGTACGATATTGATCTAGTGCCTGACCTCTAACTCTAGTATGAGACCCATCTAGAGTAGACGAAAGAATGCATGCCTGGGTCAAACCTCAAGAAGACTCATGATGCGTACCATGTCATCCTGAAGCACTAGTGTGGCAATCATCTCTGGCGGAGCCTGGGCTGATCGCAACTCCTCTTCCTCCTTAAAAGGCTCATCATGACGCTCAACCTCTGGCTCAGGGGAAAAGGATCTAGAACAGGCCTGACTAGTCGATGGTGCTCCAACCGTAATCGGTGCCGCTTCACGGGGTCTACCCCTACCACAGCCTCTGCCTCTACCTCTACTGCGCACCACAGCTGTAGGCACTGGTGCATCATCTCTAGTCGTGTTTGCACGTGTCTTCACCATCTATGAGAGAATAGAAAATACAAGGTCAGATACCAATTTAAACAAACTAGCACGATAGGAATAAAAGAAGTGAACCTCCCGAAGATAAGTACAGATGTCTCCGTATCGATCTGCAAGACTCTACTAGACATTGCTCTTGTACTCGTGAGATCGGTGAACCTAAAGCTCTGATACCGACTTGTCATGACTCAATTCACGAATAATGGTGGTACCTACGCTATCCCCCAGTAGGCGAACCATCCTCCAAATCAATTAATCAAATTAATGAATTTAAATACAAAAGAATGAGAAGTAATACTTAAAACTGTCTTGCCTTAGATAATAAGTCATAAAAGTGTGGAAATCATTTAATTATTACATCCCCAAAACCTTGTCTAAACCGGTGCAATAGCAGCAACATAAGAAATACAAATTTTGAAATAACATTGTCTTGAAAAGAAACAATAAGAATGAGATCTAGGGTTGTTGATGAAACGGTGTGACTTACCGTGAAGTCTCCAAGATATAGCCTCAGACGTCAACCACGAGGCCCATAATTGGTAGAAGGCGGTGTATCTGCATTCAAGTAAAGATACAACAAGTGTAGTATAACTACACAACGTACCCTCGTAGACATCATAGTCCAAAAATGATAGAAAATACGTAACACATATAAATATTGAGTCTACCTCACAAATAACTCTCAAATCAGCTTACTTATTGTCCAACACATAAATCACTTCAGAACATGAATAATCAGATAGGCACATATCACATAAGTTGTATGAATGATAATATATGAAATGCATGAATGTAGTGCATTGTTCATCTATATGGTATACACATGCTACGGTACGTTGTCCAATAGTCATGACCCTTGGGGAACTCCACGAAATTCATATACCACTCACAAGCAACCGGTATGATCCCTTAGACGGGTAGATCTTTATATCATATCAAATCATCTCAATGTCAATTCATCTCATATCAGTTTATTTACCTCCATTTTCTGTTTCGTCGGACCCAATAACATATCATATCAAGATCCATCTCAATAATAGTATTGGCATGAATGAATGAATGTCTGCGGTTAGTAAAACAATTATCATAGAAGTATGAGATGAAAAGTCATGTACATAAGAGATGAATATTCAAGTGCCTTAATACTATAAGTTTCACAATGATTTCATAGATCAATCTTTTCACATATAAGAGACATATAGCGATGAGATAAGTCAATTCACACATCAAGTAAGAGTTCAATCACGGCTATCATAGCCCATACAACAGTTGTCAATACCAACCTAAGTGAAATTATACTAACACAATACACCAGTACCTACCCAAGTGCTCGCCGCAGTCACTAAGGTGGGACCCCATCACACCAAATACCGCTCAATGATTATAAGATATACATGCTCTCTATCGGAGTCTAATAAAGTAAACCGTAGCCTACCTCGATGACGAGCGGGTGCCACGAACCCTCACGCTAAAGCCTTTCCCTTCTTGAGCGCTTCCGAATGATCGTAGTCTAGATATTATAGATTCTACATTAACACATAAATCTAAAGACATTCATAAAGATATTCTTCTAAGCTAAAACACAACTCAAAAGTGGCTCGAGGCCCACGAGGACAAAATCAGAAATTTAGTTTAGAAACATGTTACCCATAGTCTAAATAGTCATATCCTTAAGTTTGATGGAAAACTAATCACAATTAGGCCTCCAATTGCACTATTTATCAAAAATCCCAATTTCAAAGAACCCTAAATCTCATATAGCAATCATGGATTGAAATTAGATCAAGCCTAGTATTAATTTCTCCATGGATTACATAATCTAAAACTAAAGAATCAATATAAAAAGACTAAATCTTGGCACAAATTTCATGAACAAACCATTTTAAAAATTTGAGTTGGAGCCCTTAACTTTTCTAGCCAAAAAAATGATTATATTCAATAATAATGGGAGGAAACACGGTATAATAAATAATTCAAAGTTGAAAACTTACCCCCAAAGAGAAATGGTCGAAGCCCCTTTGAATTTCTCCAAAATCGAGCTTGAAAATGAAATTTTTGAGAAATAAAATCTAAAAATCGAACTAGGGATCTTAAGGTTCCGATTACAACAATTTCTGCTAACCATTCCTCGCAGAAGCGGCCTCGTATCTGCAGAGAAATGACCGCAGGAGCAACCTCCACTTATCGGACAAAAGGGCACATGAGCGGTCAAGGTCCGTAGATGCGGTCTCGCACTTGCGCCAAAGGTTTCGCAGAAGAGGTCCTTCCCAATCCCACAATCTCTCGCATCTTCGGATCAGCTTCCGCATAAGTGGCTCCGCAGGTACGACAACACTCTCACAGAAGCGATTACACCAAAATCAGCAGTTATACAAAATAAGAAATTTTTCATCCAACACCCTAAGCTCACCCGAGACCTCTTGGATACAAACTAAACATGCTACCTAAGTCTAAACGACGCTACGAACTTGCTCGCGCACTCAAAATAACAATCCGACAATGATACGACTCACTTTTCCTCAAATCACCCTTAACTTTTCCAAAATTACAATTAGCAAATATATACTAAAATCACTAAAACAGTAAAAAGTGGACAAGAGGAGACGGACTTCTTTCTACAGAGCAAAGGCTCCACAGTCCACAGTGAAAAACAAAGAAAGTAAAAGATGGAAGTTGACGACGATCTTCGCACCCTACCTGAATCCGCCGATTTCGACCTAATCCTGGCCTTTCAACTCCAGATGCAAGAGGCTATCAACGCCTCAATAACCATTAATGCAGACAATGTTATCGGCAGTAGTAACAATAATGTCACCAATCATCTTTTCGCTGAGGAATTATCAAATTACGAACAACAAGTTAAAGACCACCAAAAAGCCGAAGCGGAGATGAAGAAAATTAAAGATGATCTCAACCGTCGAATCCACGATCAAGCATTCGCTAAGGAGATAATGAGCGTGCCAGAAGTTGAGTGGAAGGAGACCGGCGATCATTTACATAGGCCTTATGGAGAAGTAAACAAAAATATTTTATTCATAAATTCATAAATGTTGAAAATAGCTAGCAACACCTCTATTTATACGAAACCTAATTTGACTATAAACTGAAATATACACATACATAAAAAAAATCA
This sequence comes from Anisodus acutangulus, assembly GCA_029783415.1. Lineage (NCBI taxonomy): Eukaryota > Viridiplantae > Streptophyta > Magnoliopsida > Solanales > Solanaceae > Anisodus > Anisodus acutangulus. The sequence continues at coordinate 40,412,700 of CM056506.1, read as the reverse complement.
GTATTGCGTTTAATAGCCAATTTTGATTTCTTACAACTTTGAATTAATTTTTTCTAACAGGAAGGGTCGTCAAGTGGCGTGACTACGCAAAATGGAGAGTGTTTTAGGGTTTATGTGAAGGGTTTGATGGGAGAAGATGTTGAAGAGATAGTTGGGGTTGTTGTGGGGAAACAACTGGCTGGGATTGGAGTTGCTGTTTGTGATCCGAGTGGTATATTGGTGTTTGAAGTGAGTAAGGCTTTGGGTAAAGGCGCTGAAAAAGTATTGACTGATGAAGTTGTAGAGTTGAAAGCACTGATTGAAGGGCTTGATGTTGCTGTAATGCTGTGTTTGAAAAGGATTGATGTTGTTTTGGATAGTCAAACAATCTTGCAATATGTGAGTCCCCTTTACCTACCATATATATATATATATAAAGTTGGAGGGGAGCCTTGCAGTAACCGGTAAAGTTGTTTCCATGTGACCAGGAGGTCGTGGTTCAAGCCGTGAAAACAGTCTCTTGCAGAAATGTGAGGTAAGACTGCATACAATAGACCCTTGTGGTCCGTCCCTTCCTCGGACTCCGCGCATAGCGGGAGCTTAGTACACCGGGCTACCCTTTTTTATACACTTTTAATACAACACGATGACGCTGAGTGTATTCTAGAACAACAACATACCCAACGTAGTCCCACAAGTGCGGTAGGATGTACACAGACCTATCCCCTACCTTTGTGGGGGTAGAGACTCTACATTGTAGTCTAGAACAGTTTTAAATATTAATATACTCCCTCCGTCTCAAACTAGTTGTCATGTTTCGCTTCTCGGGAGTCAATTTGACTAATATTTGAAACTAAATTATATTAGATCAACTCAATATTTTACAATTAAAACTTAAATATTTAAAAACTATACGAAAAGTAGTGCAAGTTATAATTTTTCATATGTCAATTTGATGAAACATATATTTTAAATGATGGTCAAAGTTCATGTAACTTGATTCTTGACAACTAATTTGAGACGGAGGGAGTAATAAATCAGGGTATTAGAGTAAATAGGTCAGTGCAGAGTGATTTCAGCAAAATGAATTAGTCCGTCCTTAAATGTTTTTCTTTTAAGTAAAACATGCATCTTTCCAATTAGGAAGAGGGTTTTTTTGCATGTCTGCATTCATTGGGAGGATAAGGAAGAGTAGTTTTTTTCACCCAAAATGCATTGTTTTCGAAAGTTGTATGTCTTGAGTCTGTCAAGTTTTAAACTTGGAGGATTAATATGTTTTGGAGGACCATCTAGCGTATACACCCAATCTTTTCTACTTCGCACAGAGTACAGAGCACTTCATGTGTGGAGTCGAGGGAAATTAGTACTTCATTACTTTAAACCTGTAGAATTTATTAGTATTCTATGAATCACAAGTACTATTAGATGGGTTACTTTGTATTGGCATTGGAAACACGTGATGTTATGGTCTTAGGCTTATTATGATGCGACTTAAAAGGTATCAACATGATTGATGTATATTTAATATGCAGGTTAGGGGAAAGTTGCATCCAAGGAAGAGTAATATTGCTGCACTTGTGGAACAGGCAACTTCTTGTCTAAGAAAATTTCCAGATTGTATACCATCTCTTGTGACACAGAACACCGTCAACTTGGCAATTAAACTTGCTACTGATGCAATAGTCTCTCAGGTTAGAGGACCAGCAGATAAAAGCCTTCGAAAGAGCATCACTGAGACTTGTACTATTTGTCTCCAAGATACTGATATAGATCATATGTTTCTAATTAATGGTTGTCTGCATTATTATTGTTTTTCTTGTATGAATAAACATGTGGAAGCTAAACTCCTTCAAGGAATGCTACCTCAATGCCCTCATGAAATATGCAAGTCTGAATTGAAATTAGATAGCTGCAAGAAGTTCTTGACACCTAAGCTATATGATTTGATGAGTGAACGTGTGAAGGAGACTACCATTCCTATCACGGAAAAGATTTACTGCCCAAATTCTAAGTGTTCTATGTTGATGTCAAAAGCCGAGGTCCAAATTTCTGCCCATGGTGGGGCCAGAACATGCACGAAATGTCACCTTATTTTCTGTATCAATTGCAGAGTTCCTTGGCATCAAAACATGACTTGCTTTGACTATAGAAGACTTAATCCTTACTTGTGTGTAGAAGATGCAAAGCTCAAGTCTCTTGCCACACAGAGTCTTTGGCGTCAGTGCGTAAAGTGCAACCACATGGTGTCTCTTGACGAAGGTTGCTATCATATTTACTGCAGGTTCTTGGCTTCTTCCTTCCCTCTTACATTTTCGCCTAACATGGTATACACCTACTCAATTAGGTAATAGAGAAAAGATAAACTTTTTGGAATGCTTAATGCGTGTATTAGCTATTAGGCTAGTTATTGAACCAAAATATTATATGCTTTGAGATTTTTACGAGATCCGGAGTGAAAATCATGAAGATTGTAGTCTAACTTGGAATTCGGAAAAAAAATCTAGGTTATTTATAAAAAAGGAAAAAGGAGATGCTAGGTTTTCTTCAATGTTTTAATATTGTCACTTGTGAAGTTCTTACTCCATTCCGACTTGTTATAATTTTTGAAGTAACATTTTGTTTAGATAGCTAGACTTACAAGTCAGATACATTCCACTTTGATGATAGAACTTTTGAAAGTGTGAAGTTCATCTCAAGTCTTTATAAGTGATAAACATTTATACCATCGCCAATAAAGAAGCGAAACTGCAAAAGATCATCCATTTTAAGGTGGTGCACTAAACAGGGATAACTTTAAAAGAAATATATAAATGGAGTCATTGATGTTGCATATTGGTTGGGATACCACAATACATACAATTACGCTGCATGGCATGGAAATCAGTGGGGGAACAGTTTTTCCATTTTCTCTTGCTAGACTACATCAAATTCTTCAAGTCGTGATATTCTTTCCCAAAGCTTACTTCTGGTTGCAGAAGAGGGTTAAAAATTGATTCTTTCCTAAAGTTTACTAAAGAGGGTTAAAAATTGATTTACTTATCTCAAAAGGAAAGGGGCGGGGTTGGGGGGGGGGTAAAAATTAATTTGGTATGAGAACTTTGTTTTTTTCTTTGATAAGGAAAAACAAACGTTAGTTGGTATGAGATATTTTATGGAGTACTTGGATGGATTCCTGGATCTGCTGGGAAGGTAAAGCTGTTTAAAGTGGCAGCCTTTCAGTGTCTTAAGGGAAGACCGGGAAAGTAAAATTTGTTGTGGTCATGGTGATATAGTTCACAGTTTCTGTTGTGTCTCAAGAAAATTTTATTATTTCTTTGCTCTTTTTTTCGGTGGGAAATTTTTGTTTCTAACCAAAACTGGTAAAATCTAGGTAACTACACTCCAGTAAGCTCAAAAGATATAGGTTAGTGAAAATAAGATGATAAAAGGTGTTTAGTCCTCGAGTTGGTCTAATGAGCATTTTTAACTGCCAAGAGGTTCTGAAGCTTCGCGCCCCGTTTGATCCAGGTCACTTAGCTGATCTATAGAGCGGGTAGACTTTGAGTGTAAATGACTAAGATGAATTTGCTATTAGAATGCTTTCTTGAAGGGGTTCTAGGCAACTGGAGCTATTTTTGACCAAGCTCAAGATAGTGAATATAGGACTTTTTGATACTAGGACATAGTCCTTTGGTCAAACGACAGTTGTAGAACTGAATTCAGCTCTTTGTATTATGCCCACAGAAACACAAATACAACATACCTAATAAAATACCACAACGTGGGGTCTGGGGAGAGTAGAGTGTACGCAGACCTTACCTCTGCCTTGGTAGGTAAAGCGATTGTTTCCAGGAGACCTTCGGCTCAAGAAAAGCATAATCACAAGCAAAGCAAGAGAAACGGTCAGACCCAGACAAGAAATTAAAGCAGTATGAACATGCTGAAAACAAAATCGAATACGCCATGCTAGTGCATTCTGACAAAAGAAAGCAGTAGCTAACGCAGATAAATAAGATAAACAAAGTACACTAAAGAACACATAGCAGCAGAAATCAAACTACAGAGGACTATAAAGAAACTGCACCTATAAGTGTGATAGGCTAATCGCGCCTACAGTAATAACACTATAACTATTATTTTGTAAGCGTAAGTAGGACTACGCTCGACTACCTATTACATTTTTACCCTAATTCGTGTCCTTCATAACCCCTATCTAAGGTCATGTCCTCAGTAAGTTGCACTTGCGCCATATTCCGTCTAATCATCTCTCCAATACTTCTTCGGCCTACTTCTACCCCTCCTGAACCCGTCCATAGCCAAACTCTCACACCTCCGCACTGGGGCATCCGTGTCTCTCCTCTGCACATGCCCAAACCATCTCAACCTCGCTTCCCGCATCTTATCCTCCACCGAGGTCACTCCCACTCTGTCCTGGATATTATCATTTTTAATCTTATCTCTCTTTGTATGTCCACAGATCCATCTCAGCATCCTCATCTCCGCAACTCTCATCTTTTGGATATGCGGAGTCTTGACTGGCCAACACTCCGCTCCATACAACATAGTCGGTCTAACCACCACCCGATAGAACTTGCCTTTAAGTTTTTGTGGTACTTTTTTTGTCGCACAAGACTCTAGATATGAGCCTCCATTTCATCCACCCTGCCCCAATACGATATGTGACATCATCATCAATCTCTCCATTCCCTTGGATAATATACCTGAGATACTTGAAGCTTCCTTTTATTGTAATGACCTGAGTACCAAGACACTCTTCCACGCCTGTCTTAGGGTCGCACCCGTTGCTGAACTTGCACTCCAAATATTATGTTGGTCCTACTCAACCTGAACTCTTTAAACTCCAGAGTCTGTCTCCAAACCTCCAGTTTGGCGTTCACTCCTCTGTGAGTTTCATCAATCAGGATTATGTCATCTGCGAATAACATACACCATGACACCTCCCTTTAGATTTGTCGCGGCAGTCCGTCCATCACCAAGGTAGATATAAATGGGCTAAGAGCTGATCCCTGGTGCAACCCCATCATCACTGGGAAGTGCTCCGAGTCTCCTACCGTCCGTACCCTAGTCTTGGCTCCATCATACATATCCTTGATCGACCTAGTGTACGCCACGGATACATCTCTAACCTCCAAACATCTCCATAGAACCTCCCTAGAGACTTTGTCGTATGCCTTCTCGAGGCCGATGAAAACCATATGTAAGTCTCTCTTCTTCTCCCTATACTGCTACACCAACCTCCTAATAAGATGAATGACTTCAGTAGTCAAACGCTCCGACATAAATCCAAACTGGTTCTCGGAAATAGACACGCCTCTCCTCACACTCATCTCCACGACACTTTCCCAAACTTTCATAGTGTAGCTTAGCAGCTTGATACCCTATAGTTGTTGCAACTCTGGATATCACCTTTGGTTTTGTACAAGGGAATCATTGTACTCCACCTCCATTCTTCGGGCATTCTTGCCGTCTTAAAAATGACGTTAAACAACTCAGTCAGCCACTCCAAACTTGCCCTGCCTGTGCTCTTCCAAAATTCAATTAGGATCTCATCAGGCCCGGTCGCTCGTCCCCTGCGTATCCTGCGAACAACATCCTTAACCTTCTCAACCTTAATGCTTCTACAATATCCAAATCTCGGTACCTACCAGAATGCTCCAGATCTCCCAGATGGTTCAAGAGTTTATGGAAGTAAGACTGCCACCTCCGCTTAATATGCGCATCCTCCACCAGTACTTTGCCGTCCTCGTCCTTGATGCACCTCACGTGATCCAAGTTATGAGCCCTCCTCTCCCTGCCTTGGCTAGTCTGTACAACTTCTTATCCCCGCCTTTCTCATCTAATTCCACATAAAGGCGTTCAAAAGCTGCCGTTTTCACCGCCGTAACCGCTAGTTTTGCCTCCTTCCTTGCCATCTTATGCAGTTCCCTATTTGTTCACTTCTCCACCTCATCCTTGCTTTCTACCAATTTTGCATACGCCGCTTTCTTCACTTTCACCTTCTCTTGAACTTTACCATTCCACCACCAATCCCCTCGATGCCCACCACGATTACCCCGCGAGGCCCCTAGCACTTCTCTAGCTACCTCCCGAATTCAACTGGCCGTCCTGTCCCACATACCGGTCGCATCCCCTCGATGGTCAAACTCACACATTTGATTCTTAACCTGTCATCCACAACCCTCTTCTTCTTCTCCATCTTGATCTCCAAATCCATCACCAAAAGCTTATATCGGGTTGAAAGATCCTCCCTCGAAATAACCTTGCAGTCTTTACAAAGACCTTTGTCATCCTTCCTAAGGTGCAAAAAGTCTATCCGAGTCTTAGCCACCGAACTACGAAAAGTCACCAAGTGTTCCTCCTTCAGGAACCTCGAATTGGCTATCACCATCCTACAAGCTCTAGCGAACTCCAAAAATGAGACGCCCATAGAGACGCAAATATATAGAGATTTTCGACAAACACTTCACTACTTTCTTTAAAAAGAAATGGAGTAAGTGTTATCATGGTGATGCGTAACAATGATTTATCACTTTGCATTGACAAAGGTTACTATTCCAATTTGTTTGTCTCATTTAAATATCATTGTGGAAGAACTCTTGTCAAACTTCATTTGTCATTAGACCCACCGAGAGGTCTTGGTTTCGAGCCCGGGAATGGAGAAATTCCTGGTAGGGAGCCTTTCCCCTTGAATGGGCCCTATGTGGGCGAATCTGGATTAGTCACTGACTTGGTGCTCGGGTACGGGATGGTTTAAACCAAAAAAAAAAGATTATTGCTTTGCTGCACCTCTCTTGGTCTTTGCTGCTTCATTAAGTTATTGATTAGTGATCGTAGTTTGATTTTCCTTAATCTCTAGTCTACAACAACAATTTTTTGGTTTAATTAATCATGTATTAGGAGAAAAAAAGAAGAGAAACATTGCACTATTTTCCGTACCAATTTTCCTGTCTTAGGCTTGGTGCATGCTTCATTAGTCTTGTCAGAAGAACAGGTTGGGTAACTTAAATTATATGAGACCATTTTGCTTAATGTGATTCTTGGTCTGCAATGTGTTGGTTAAGCTGGTGGCTATTGCTGTTCTATTGGCCTATTTTTCCTTTTTTGGGGCAATTGAAAATATGCATAATCTTAGTAGAACTGAATAAAAATCTCATTATCACCCGAAAATCCATTGTTTGAAACTATGTTAACTAAGCTGGTTCACTACGTACCCTTATATGTAAATTGTTGCTGAAATTCATTTTCTATTATTAGAAGTGGCCGACTTACGATTCATTCATGTTGTAATGGCTAAGTTTGAGAGCTTACTTTAAATGTTTTTCCAGATGTGGTCACGAGTTCTGTTATACATGCGGAGCTGAGTGGAAGAACAAGAAAGCAACATGTTCCTGCAAAATATGGGATGAGCGAAATATCATATATGCCAATAGACGCCAACCAAGGAGAGGCTGATCAGGACATAGCCGTTCCTGTCTATTTTGCACCTAAATAGTAATTTTACTTTCATATGCGTAAGCCCTTGCTGGACATAGTTAACCGGTATCTGTGCTGGTGGAGGTAGTAAGTACTTGGTAGAATAGTTGAGGCGAGCCCTTATATAATGTGAATATGTAATTTATGAAGGAAGAAGCATAAACTTTACATTATATAAGAATAAATAACGTAATCCTTCTCTTTATATTAGTGTTTCCTATGTCATGTTTCTTTTTATGTGTATTAATTTGAATGGACACGATGTTTAAAAAGTAAGGATTTTTTTTTGAATTTTATGGTCTTAAATGTTTGTGTGGAAGAAAAAGATTGAATATTATGGTCTTAAATATGTCGTGTGAAATATTGTAATTAAAAAATTTCTAAATATAAAAAGTAACATTCTATTTTAAACATACTAAAAGAGAAAGGTATGATACATAAATTGAAACATAATTATACGCTAACGTATTCTTGAATTTGATGCGGTGGACATGAAATGATGGGAAATAGTTTGATTTGGTGTACAATGTTGAATTAAGTTCAAACCAAATTAAAAAATTTAATTTACGTAAATGTAATAACAAAAAAAAAAATGTAGCCCGACTCTATTGTTCTTCATCCAAATAATAATTTAATTAGAGTTTTGACGCACAAAAGTTGTTGAAACTTTATTTTTTTTATTGTCAATTTCTGTTTCAGATATAACAAGCACTACTATTTATTTTTTTCCAGGGACTGAATTAAGTATATATTTAAGGTAATAAACTGTTCAACTGGACGATTTTATGGAGGAGATGGCGGTTCTTATCATGCATGGTGTTCTAATGAGCTTCCCATGTTGAAGGAAGGCAATATAGGTGCTGCTAAGCTTGCTCTTTCCAAGAATGGCTTTGCTTTGCCTCGTTATTCTGATTCTGCCAAGGTTGCCTATGTTCTTCAAGTTAAATTTGGATTGTTGGTGTTTCTTGTTTATGAATCATAATTGGAATGTTGTTTTGATTCATGTGATTTTCTTCGGTTTTATTCTTTAGAGTAAATTCTTATTGCTTTAGAATTCTATAATCATCCTTATTTGGGGTGGATGCGCCAGTAAGGAGGTGTAATAGGTTGGCTATAACATGAGTTAGGAGAGGTACTTGAGGTAGGCCGAAGAAGAACTAATGGAGATGATTAGACAGGGCATGAAACAATTTCATCTTACTGAGAACACGACCTTAAATAGAAAGGTGTGAAGGTCGAGAATTAGACTAGAAGGTTAGTAGGTAGTCGAGTATTCTTTTTATTAATAGTATTAGTTAATAATTATATAGTTTCTTTTCTTCAATATGTATTACTTGTTGGAATATGTAAAGCAACAACGGGAATAGTAAATAACTATTACAGTGATCGAAAGGATAAACAACAACGAGAACAACAACAAGTTGTCAGTATCTTGATCTTGAATGAAACTTCAAATATATAACTTGTATTCGGAAATACAAGAACATGAACCGCTATTCTTGTGGCTTGTAAATCCGCTGAGAATACGAACGGTTAGAATCTTTCGTCTGTTAAGTTTACACCTGAAACACTTAGCAACCAATTAGATAAACCACACCATCGGCTGAGTCGAGAGACGGCTCTCTGTCTTTAAGACAAGATTGCCCCCGTATATAGGCTTTACGGAAATATGGACAATAGTCTCCCAAGATGAAACGACAAACTATCAAGTGTGCAAAGCCTACACAAATGATCTCAGCGAAGAACACGAATAATGAAGATTGCTAAGAGAATGATTGATATCAGGAAAATCTGATCTCTTTGTAATGTTGTGAACTTGTTTTTCTGTTCATATATGTTCATTTCTTCTTCTATAGAATTGAGCCAAAGGCCTCAACTTATAGGTGTGCAAGATGGTCCCTTCAAATGCCTCATAATGGCAATCAATTGCCATGTAATGGATGACATTTAACCCCCAAGTAATGCAGCAACATAATGGTCCAAGTAATGGCCATTATTGGGTGAATTCAATACCGTTGAAACCCCCTCAACAGCCAAAACTTTTGGAATTCCATCGAGCAGTCACTGCCAATGAAGCGTCTCGGCTCTGCCACATTAGCACCGCGACGCTAATTCAACACAGAGCTTACTGCCACTCCAGCGCCGCGGCGCTGCAAGGGGGTGTCGCGGCGCTCCGGCGCCGCAGCCCAGTCCGGGAGGCGCCGCGGCCCTTCTCGGTTCCGCGACCCTTTTCTGATCCGTTCCATCTTACATCTCGCACAATCCTTCCTTCGTTTATCAACGTGGAACACTTGTCATTTAGTAAATAACCATCCATCATTCCATGTCTCAAACATTTCACTTACGTACCAATATCTCTTTCATTAACGAAATTTACGATATTTGGCACTAAGATTGCACGTGTGTGGAAATGATATTTCCAACGTGCGGGGCCCAATTATTCTAGTCATAAATAATGGGATAAACTTATTTCCACATTAGTAAATTTCCAACAATCCCCTCTTGAAAGAGATTTTGGTACACACACAAGGTGCCTACTTTCAACAATCTTTCAGCGAAAAGATATTGCATCAGGAGAGGTAGCTTCCGCTTTGAACCTTCCTAGTTGAATACCATCGGACTTACTTACTGCGCAGTGAACGTGATGTCTTGAACCGTCAGTGTTTAATGTAAGTCAAGACAATGGTACCAACACAATACCTCTCATTTATTCATTTCTCCTTTTGTTATGTCCGTTGTGGCTGTGGACACACTTGGATTCTTAAGTGCGTTCCTTTGAGGCGGCCTGTCCTCGCACTTAAATAAGTGATCTCCTACAAGGTATCCTGTTATACCCCACTTCACTAGTGTTAGGAATCATTAAAAGTTTCCCCAACCTTAACCTCAACCGTTTGAGGATCGTTAAAGGTTTGGAAGCTTAACCTTTACCCACTATGCAGGTAGCACTTTAATGTCTATCGCGGGAACGGCTTTGGATTTATGTTTCTTTAACAGAAATCATAATCTAAAGTGCTCTTGCTTCCACCAAAGTGCTCAACTGAACCTTTTGCAACTTAGTTTTCCCATTGAACCAAATTCTTGGGATCTCCAGTCAGTATGGCTGGGTTACCACCGCAAAGGTTCGTATTGGTTGGATTTTTAAGCCCAGCCCATTCCCCTAGACAGACAGAACTCTTGATCTTTGGGTAGTCCCTTAGTTAAAGGGTCAGCTATATCCTTTGATTAGTAATCAAGGAAGTGAGACCCGTGATGATCAATTTCCATAAGGTCTCATGTTTCCGACAGATATGTCCAGACGCCATCATCCGTGCCCTTCTTGAAGTCGACTGGCTAGCCACCATGTATAACTGCTGAAGGCACTGGTTTCTCCCAATAAGGGATGTCCTCTAAGGAGTTGTGAAGTTACTCAACTTCCTTCATGCTTTGTTTAAAGCGATAAACTCAAATTTTATCATGAATCGGCCGATGCAAGTTTGCTTAGAGGATTTTCCAAGACCCACCATACATATTTACTTGTGGCTTTGGTGTTCTTCATATCTGATGTCCAGTTTGCATCACTGTGTTCTCCCAGAACCGTTGGACATCTAGAATACCATAATCCGTAGATAAGCTAATATTTCAGATATCGTCATATCTGACTTAACGCCTTCTATCGATCATTTCCAGAATCACGAGTAAACCTTAGTTCAACTGATCTGCTTTGTAAGCCGATACCAGGTCGGTTTTAGTGTGTACAATACATTGAACTATATGTGACATGTGCATATCGCTCCTTGTATATGGGTGCACCATGATTCCAATCAGTTATATGATTCATATCCATTGGTGGCTTCAACGAGACTGTCAACTATCTCACAACTGAGTTTGGAGTTAGACCAGTCTGTTAGATGTCTTAGAAATCCCAATTCCTAAGATGTCATTTGCGATACCCATATATGTTGTTTTAATATGACTTCCACTTTCAGACTGTTGGTTTTTCCAACTGTTGGCTTTCTAACTTCAGAGTCAATGTTTCTATTGTCAGATTCATTATTTCTGTTTTATCTTAAACTTCCAGGACCAAAATGTAAACATTTCAGGGACCAGAATGAAAGTTCAGGAAGAAGTCCAACCGTCCAACAAACCAACTCTAATCCTCCCCTTCCAACTCTTCGGTTAGGAAGGTTGTTTCAATATTCATTTCACGCAAAGACTGCAATGGCCCTGGATGTTAAGCTATTCACAGGGGAGCACATGTATAAGTAGCCGAGGCCTTATACTTGTCAGTAGATCCATCTACTTTGTACTCACTTTTGAGTATCCTCTTTCACAACCCAAAAGTTCTTTTCCCGGAGGAAGGTCAACAATTACACAAGTATGGTTCTATATGATGGAATCTATTTCTCTCTGTAGCTTCTTTCCAAAGCAGCGCTTTTGGAGATGACAATTCTTTGTTAATTGACCATGGTTCATTCTCAACCATACAAGCTAGAAGGCCTGGAACAAGTCTTTGCCTCCTTTTTGTTCCGTCTCGGTTAAACATCTAGAATCCCTGAGTTCTGTAGATCTGGAACATTATGTTTTGGATAGTCAATAACTTCTGAGTCCTGTAGATACGGAATGTCTAATTCCGAACAGTCAGGCCCTCGCAGGTTCTTGTTAACCTCGAGCAATTACTTATTTTTCCTTCTTAAGGAAAGTTATCTTCAAATAATTCAGCATTTTTTGACACCACGAGGCGATAAGCACTACTGTTATTTGCAGATCCAGTGGATATGCAATTTACAGTCTTATGTCCAACTAGACCTATTTCGGTATTCCAACCTCTACCAAGTCACCCCACATCACAACATTTGTATGTGAGATCATTTCCATGTTTCACACGGAGAGTTATCCTTATCCTTATGCGTAGTTCTGTTGAGAATCGTATTAGCGGTAAGGATCGCCTTGCCCCACATATTTTGGGCGTACGACTTTGCGCTTGGCTAACACTGTTAGACAGAGGTGAGTAATGAGTAGTCGTTTAATGAATGATGCTTCACATTTCCCCCCTCTATCATTACGAATTCCGTAATCTGTAGGCTTAGTTGATCTTCAACTTCTGCTTGGTAGCGCTTATCCACTTCAACAACTTCATCTTTGCTTTTCAACAAACAAAGGATACAATACGTTGTACCATCATCAATGAAGGTCCCAAAGTACTTGTCTCCCCCCTCTATTTTGTATAAACTTCAAATCACCCATGTATGTGTGACTAAGTTCTAGAGGAGCGGTGCTTCTTCGCTATTCCTTTGACGGAACTTGGAAAGGTGATTTTGCCTCTTCGCCTACCTCACATTCATTTTGAGGGTTTATGTCGACAGAAGGCAACAATCTCAGCTTCGTTTGCTTTTGAATGACTTTCTATTTAATGTGTCTTAATCTATGATGGCATAGATGCACAGATTACAAATAAATCATTCATTTAGCTACAGACATATTGTACCATTCTTAGTTATTACAGACCTGTTGGACTAGTCTCAAACTAGATTGACCAACAAAGTCCCTTAAACCAAGTTTGGGACATGTATCACCTCATTTTAGAGTGATCTCATTCCCTGAAGTCCTATTGAGGACAACCTCTCCAAACCCTTCTACTTTAGAGGTGTCGTTGTTTCACATAAACAACCTCTTGCCCGTGGTTAGGGCGTAACTAAATCATATGTGATCCGGATACTCTGGCCCATTCCAGTTGCTTAGGCAGACTGAGTGTCCAATTTCTTTTCTGCCTTTCTTTTGGCCTTAAGATCATTTAAGACCTGGAAACTTTGGTCCACCTCACTAGGTGTCCATTACTTTTCTGCCTTTCTTTTGGCCTTCAGATCATTTAAGACCTGGAAATTCTGGCCCACTTCACTAGGTGTCCAATATCATCCTATCAACTGAATTTTGGCGCACTCCAGTCGCCCGTAGGCTTTGTACGACTGAGTGTCCAATATCATTCTATCAAATGAATGATCTTCTGTCAGATAGTGTGAAAGGTTCAACGTCTTAAGATAAGCCATCATCTTTTAGTCTTCTTCCCTTGTGATTGGTGCCCAGGAAAATCCCTGGCGCTTACTTAAGAGTGGTAACAGTTTTCGCACAGTAAGTGAATCTCTATCCTTCGTATGTGCGAACATACTTTACACACTTTTAATAATTACATAAAAAATAGATCTTTTAAGTTTTGTTTACAATAGTCCAATATTTAACAGGGAATGAAAGAGATTCAATAGATGATTTTAGAGGGTAGAGAATATAAGTTTTTAATGAAAACACTTTCATATTCCCAGCCTTACTTTACACACCTTTATTCATATATTAACCAAATACATATATAGATACGGAAGGATTATTAACTTAGACCTTTTGGATTCTGGCCCACTTCAGTTAGACTGAGTGCCCAAATCCTCTTTACCATAATTCGGATCCTCTGTCTGGGACAGATATAGAACTTTTTCTATATGATAAAATATCATCTTCAGCCTTCTCCTCTTGTCCCAGTTGACATCTTCAGCCTCTCATGGGCACTTGTTTCCACCACCCTCGGGAGTGGTGACACTAACTCGTCCTTGATCTTTAGTCGTACTAGCATAACTACCAACAGTATCTTAAAGCTCAGCATTCGATTCAGAGATCCCTCATTTGACGAAAACAGATTTGTAACTGTCGTCAAAGAGAGAACCATAACTAGGCCCAATCTTGAAAGCACGGTTGTGGTTTGAACTATTAGCAAAACTCTCAACAGAACTGTTTTCAAGAAGAAAACCACAGCCAGATTTGGTCACACACTTGTCGACCAACATCTTTCAAATCACTAATACAGATCTTGGCTTAAAATTGTTGGAATATGTAAAGCAACAACGGGAATAGTAAATAATTATTACAGTGATCGAAAGGATAAACAACAATGAGGACAACAACTAGTTGTCAGTATCTTGATCTTGAATGAAACTTCAAATATATAACTTGTATTCAAAAATACAAGAACCTGAAATGCTACTCTTGTGGCTTGTAGATCCGCTGAGAATACGAACGGTTAGAATCCTTCGTCTGTTAAGTTTATACCTGAAACACTTAGCAACCAATTAGATAAACTACACAACCGGCTGAGTCGAGAGATGACTCTCTGTCTTTAAGACAAGATTGCCCCCGTATATAGGCTTTACGGAAATGTGGACAATAGTCTCCAAAGATAAAACAACAAACTATCAAGTGTGCAAAGCCTACAAAAATTATCTCAGCGAAGAACACGAATAATGAAAATTGCTAAGAGAAGGATTGATATCAGGAAAATCTGATCTCTTTGTGATGTTGTGAACTTATTTTTTTGTTCATATGTTCATATATGTTCATTTCTTCTTCTATAGAATTGAGCCAAAGGCCTCAACTTATATGTGTGCAAGATGGTCCCTTCAAATGCCTCATAATGACAATCAATTGACATGTAATGGATGACATTTAACCCCCAAGTAATGCAGCAACATAATGGTCCAAGTAATGACCATTATTGGGTGGATTCAATGCCATTGAAACCCCCTCAACAGCCAAAACTTTTGGAATTCCGTCGAGCAATCACTGCCAATGAAGCGCCGTGGCTCTGCCACATTAGCGCCGCGTCGCTAATTCAACACAGAGCTTACTGCCACTCCGGAGCTGTGGCGTTGTAATGGGGGCGCCGTGGCCCAGTCCGGGAGGCGCCGCGGCCCTTCTCGGTTCCACGACCCTTTTTCGCCCCGTTTCATCTTACCCCTCGCGCAATCCTTCATTCGTTTACCAACGTGGAACACTTGTCATTTAGCAAATAACCATCCATCATTCTATATCTCAAACATTTCACTTATGTACCAATATCTCTTTCATTAACGAAATTTACGATACTTGGCACTAAGATTGTACGTGTGTGAAAATGAAATTTCTGACGTACGAGGCCCAATTGTTCGAGTCATAAATAATGGGATAAACTTAATTCCACATTAGTAAATTTCCAACATTACTATCTATTGCCTTATTTGCTTGATATTTTGTTGTTATACCATGCTTCAAATCCTTCTCATTTCTTTCGAGCCGAGGTTCTATCGGAAACATCTCTCTATCCCATAAAGGTAGGACTAAGGTCTGTATACATCCTACCCTCCCTAGTCCACACTTATGGGACTACACTGAGTATGTTGTTATTTTTGTTTATGAATCATGACGGTTATGTGGTGGAAAAGTGGTTTTTTTAATACCAAGAACTTGCCTTTAGTCAGTGAAGTTGGAATTGGTGTCGATCTTGTTAGGCTGAATTGAAGTGTTATGTGCTCTCACAGTTTATTATAGTGTTATATAATTATTTACTCATTTACAAACTAGGTAACTAATCTTCCTAATTACAACTGTACTACACTTCCTAATTACAATTCGACTACAATTTTACCTAATATAGGAGATGTATAAAGAATATTCTAAAAATATTCTATCATACCCCGCAGTCGAAGCGGAAAGTTCTCGTATGTTGAGACTGGCTCAGAAATCATCAAAGAGTATCCGCGAAATCCCTTTAGTAAATATGTCAGCAATATGATATCGGGAAGGAACATGAAGAACACGAATTTGTCCACGAGCAACTTTCTCACGTAAAAAGTGAATATCTATTTCAATGTGTTTAGTGCGCTGATGTTGAACGGGATTTCCGGAAAGATATATCGCACTTACATTATTACAATAGACCAATGTAGCCTTATAGATGGGACAGTGAAGTTCCAGGAGAATGCTATGTATCCAACAAAACTCAGAGACAACATTCGTTATACCTCGATACTCGATTTCGGCACTGGATCGAGACAGAGTAGGTTGTCTTTTAAAAGACCAAGAAAGCAGGTTATCTCCAAGGAACACACAGTAACCCGACGTGGATCGATGAGTGTCAGGACATCTACCCCAGTTAGCATCAAAATAAGAGGTGAGGTCGGAGAATGAAGACTTGTACATGTGTAATATGAAATAAAGAGTACCTTGTACATATCGCAAAATTCCTTTGAGGCCATTCATATGTTCATCCGTCGGGCTGTGCATGTGTAAGTATATTTGTTGCACAACATAGGATATATCTGGTTTCGTGAAATTGAGATACTACAATGCTCCTGCAAAGCTGTGATAGTGAGTCGGGTCGGCGTACAGAGAACCCGAAGAGGCACTGAGTTTGGAATTAGTGTCCACCGGTGTGTGGACTGGTTTGCAAGACGTCATGCCTACTCGATCAAGGATCTCTTCGGCGTACTTCTTTTGACAAAGAAATAAGCCAACTGCATGTCTCGTAACAACAATACCCAAAAAATAGCTTATAGGGCCCAAATCCTTCATAGAAAACTCAGAGGTAAGGAGTGACATAATGGATCGGCGAGGTGCATCAGAAGATGTAGTTAGGATGATGTAATCAACATATAACATAATGTATGCCATGTCATTACCCTTGCTATAGATGAAAAGTGAGTGATCAGATTCGCTATGTGAAAACCCGATAGAGGATACAAAGTCACCAAACCGTTGGTACCACACACGAGGAGCTTGTTTCAGTTGATAGAGCAATTTCTTCAAATGACACACAAAATCTGGATGGAATGGATTCCTGAATCCCAAAGGTTGATGTATATACACAGTCTCATGAAGGTCTCCATGCAAGAAGGCATTTTTGACATCCAGTTGATGAATGGGCCATGATTTGGACAAAGTAATACTGAGAACGGTCCGAATAGTTGTTGGTTTCACCACCAGGCTAAAGGTTTCATCACAATCCATGCCCACCTGTTGAGACCTGCCCTCACCTACAAGATGGGCATTGTGCCTCTCAAAAGAACCGTCAGATTTTTTTTTATGTCTAAAAATCCACATAGAACGTATAACATTAGCATCAGGAGGACGGGGCACTAGCTCCCACATCTTGTTTTCAATAAGAGCATTATATTCGTTAATAATGGTAGATTTCCAATTAATATCGGACAACACATTTTTCGGGTTGCGAGGAAGAGGTGAAGGGGCAACCAAATTCGACAAATTAAATTGTTGTTTGGGTTTGGAAATGTCGTGCATAACATGGGTTTCCATTGTTCGTGTGGGTGTCGCGGGAGGTCGTGCGTAATCAGAAAGCGGTTGGGGCAGAGTTACAGGCCGAGAGAGAGCAGTGGAATCGGGGAGAAGGGGCGGGGGCGTTATTTGATGGGAGAGAGTGACCTCGGGCAACAGAGAGTGGTTGTTCTGAGGAGTATGTGGCGGGGCTGGCTGGCCCACCCGATATGTGATAGAGGGATATGGGTCGGACGTAAGTGACGGTAGCGACTAATTTTGTAAGTGATGAATTAGAAGGGAATTAAGGCCGTCATTTAAGAAGTCATAAGAATTCGAAGGTGGGGAATTGAGTTTGTTAAAGGGAAATTGAGACTCATCAAATATGACATGACGAGAAATGATTATTTTTTGGCTGGACAGGTCATAACAGTTGTAACCATGATGATTAGGGGGTAACCCAAAAATATACATGGGGTGGACCCAGGTTGCATCTTGTTGATTTGTGTGGAGGGATGAAGGTGGTAGCATAGACATCCGAAAGTTCTTAAATGCTTATAGGAAGGATCCCGAATATAGAGAACTTGAGTGGGAGACTTTTGTTTGAGAGACTTGTTGGGGAGAATGTTTAAGAGATAGGTTGCCATGGATAGAGCATAATGCCAAAAGGAGAGAGGATATATGCGTGGGCAAGTAGGGCACAAACTACGCTATTTATGGTCCTAATTTTTCATTTAGCTTTGCCATTTTGTGGAGTGGTGTGGGGAAAGGAAAAATGAAAAACAAGGCCATTTTTTGGTGCAGAAAAGTTTGAATTGATTATTAGCGAATTCCCTCCCATTGTCACATTGAAAATATTTGATATTCTTTTCAAATTGTGTCTTAATGAAAGCGCTGAATGAAGAAAAAATAGAATAGACTTAGAATTTATTTCCAATGGGAAAAGTCCACAGGATGTTTGAATAATCATCTAAAAACAACATATAGTATTGATGCCCGGCTATGCTTAAAATATGAGAAGTCTATAAATTACTGTGTATTATATCAAAAGGCATTAAAGTACAGGTAGATGAAGAATAAAATGACAACTTGACATGTTTCCCAAAAATACAAGATTCACAAACAGGAGGATAAGATACATGTTTGCAATCTATAAATTTATTTTTGCGAAGAGAGCAACAGAGTCTCCCAGATGTCCTAATTTATTATGCCATAAAGAGGAGGAAATAGATGCAAGAGATGACGGAGAGGAGGCTGGATGATCGACGGTGGTGATAATAGGATAAAGGTCCCCGGTGCTATCACATCGCATTATTCGCATCCCTGTCATAAGGTCCTTTATAGAAAAACCAAAATGATCAAATTCAAGGGAAACATTATTGTCGGTTGTGAAACGACACACAAATATTAGATTTTTGATAAGTGTCGGGGAATGTAGGACATTTTTAAAGCTAATGAAGGGTGTGGTGGGGAGAGGGATGATTGTCCACAACCTCGAATAGAAATGTCGTGTCCACTACCAATAATAATATAACGATTTAAATTGCTCGTATTGAAATAAGACGAGAGAGTACCTTGGGATGCCGTCATATGAGATGTGGCGCCAAAATCTATGTATCAATTGTTGTCTGGAATGTTGAGGGACATCGTGTTCATAGTTGCCTCAATATCCGGCGGGGCGTAGGTAGAAGAAGGAGAAACCTGTGCACAGTATGCCTGTTGTGGGCGTGCGCCGAGGATGCCAGGAAGGGGCTGTTAGGCCAGAGGTAGGGCCTAGGAGGCTGTCGGGTATGGGAAAGGTGGAGCAACCCAAGCCGACTGGGCCTATGTAGACCATGGCGTGTAGGCAGCCCACGACGGAGGCTGCTGCCACTACTGCTGCCACTGCGGGTTGCTACCGGCTGGTAGTGGCTAGACCCTCCAGCCACGATAACTGTTCTCACCACGACTGTCGCGGGCTTTGCCGGAGTTTTGCCCTTTGTAGTAATTTTGGGAAGGGGGGTCGTGTGTCGGGTCGTCAGGTTGTTGGTTTTGTGAATCGAAAAATGGGGCTCTGCAGTCGACGGAGGGGCTGCCGGTAGTGATGAGGGCGTCGTTGGTGGTGCTCGCATGAGCTGCAGCCTGCTTTGTTTTTCGGGTTTCTTCAAGGATGAGTCTCGAACGGACCTCATAGAATTGAGGTAATGACGTGCATTATTGGAGTATGGTAGTGATGTCATCATAAGTTTTATTGAAACCCGCAATAAGTTGCATCATCAACCATTGATTTGTGACCAATGCACCGACGTTGGAGAGTTGATCGTCAATCATCTTAAGTTCCTGACAATAAGCTAATGCATTTGGAAAATCATCCTGTTGAATGTCCTTAAATTGATTTTATAGGTACAAAGCACGTTGTGTCTTATTATCCTGGAAACTACTTTCCTAGCGCTCCCACATTTGTCGGGAAGTAGCGTCGATTTCAATGATTGTATGCAATAGATTATTCGAGATCGTGTCGTAGATCCATTGTAGGACAACCACATCTAAGAGGGGCCAAAGGTCATCATCATAAACATCAGGGTGTTCCAGGGGCTTTGATAGGATGGATGATATGGTCGATAACTTTGTACACACGACAATGAATCTTAAATAATTCTGCCCAAGATGAATACTAACCCTTTTCCATCTCAAGAGTTATGGAAATGATATTCTTGATGTTGTTAACTGCAAGAGCAGGATGAAATTTAGGTTGTTCAGCCATTAAAAAGTTTGGGGAAGAGGAGAGGGAGGAAGCTGCCGAGAGGTGGTAGGAGAACGTTTGGGGAGGGCGGTTGCCGAGGGTTGGGGCGGTCGAGAGGTTAGGAAGAGAATTTTAGGTTTTGACTGTGTTACATAATTATTTACTCATTTACAAACTAGGTAACTAATCTTCCTAATTACAATTGGACTACACTTGTTAATTACAATTGGACTATAATTTTACCTAATATAGGAGATGTAAAAAGAATATTATAGAAATATTCTATCAATAACATAGTTTGATTGCTCTTTAATTTGGTTGCCTTGTTATCTTTAAATTTGATCAGTTATCAGATGTAGGTTTGACCTTTAACAACAACTTTCTATCTACGGTACTGATTTCTCTTTAAGCTCTCTTGCTATATTCTGCATCTTTTATTCAATAGTAGTCATAATCAACATAAAGGTGTTAAAAAAAACATCTTTTACCAAAGATGCTATGAAGATGCAAGATACTAAAGGAGATCATCAATTTCGTTACTTGGATATTTGCTCATGTCTTTTTCATATATATATGAATTTCCATATATAATGAACAAAGAATTACATATATATGCAATGTAATCTTTACTCATATGATTGCACTGCTTGTTGTTCCAGTTCGAGAGATCGAGAGAGAGACAATGACTGCATTAAAATATATTCTAAACAAGTCAGGGTTTTTCTCCAAACATTTGTCTCATCTCAAATGTTAATTTTTTGTGCTCGGATGCGTACAATAGACCCTTGTGGTCCAGTCCTTTCTCGGACCCCGCGCATAGCGGAAGCTTAGTGCACCGGACTGCCCTTTTTTTATGGGATACAACAATTACATGGACGGGAAGTAAGTAAATATTACAACTGCTAGAAAGGAATTAAAGATTACAACAAAACTGAAAATCAAGAATGAAACAAACTCCTTGTGTGATTTGCTGAGTCGAGTGATGGCACTCTGTCTTTAAGACAAGATTGCCCCGTATATCTCCTTTTACATTGTCAGGCTATAGTCTCCCAAGATACAACAACAACTTAACAATTGAGAAAAGGAAACTCAAGTGTTACTCTTGAAGAACTTTGAGTGTAGTAGACATGCTAGAGAGGAAGAAGAAGATATTAGAAAATTCTGTAAATATTTCTGGGTGTAGTATAGTGTTCAACAATTGAGCCACAGACCTCAATTTATAGTGTAAGGAGATGATCGCTCAACTAGCCAACTAATGGCCTTCAATAGCCAATGTAATGACACTTTTTGAGGGTTACATTCAGCAAAATAATGGCTGAATTCATGTGCCAAGTAATGGCTGAATTCATGTGCCAAGTAATGGAGATTCAATGCTCCAAAACCAGCCCAAAGGTCAGAACTTTCCAACTTCCCGTTGCAGCATTCTACCTCCGAAGCGTCGCGGCTCTGTAAATTAGCGCCACGGCTCCGCGACGATTTTCGACATGTTTCATCTTACACTTCGTACACGTCTTCCTTCGTTTGTGGGATACAACAATTGCAGGGAACAGGAAGTAAGTAAATATTACAATTGCTAGAATTACAACAAAGCTGGAAATCAAGAATGAAACAAACTCCTTGTGTGATTTGCTGAGTCGAGTTATGACACTCTGTCTTTAAGATAAGATAGCCCCGTATATATCATTTTATGTTGTCGGGTAATAGTGTCCCAAGATATAACAGCAACTTAACAATTGAGCAAAGGAAACTCAAGTGTTACTCTTGAAGAACTTTGAGTGTAGTAGACTTGCTAGAGAGGAAGAATAAGATATTAGAAAATTCTGTAAATATTTCTGAGTGTAGTGTAGTGTTCAACAATTAAGCCAAAGACCTTAATTTATAGTGTAAGGATATGACCCCTCAACTAGCCAACTAATGGCCTTCAATAGCCAATGTAATGACACTTATTGAGGGGTTACATTCAGCCAAATAATGGTTGAGTTCATGTGCCAAGTAATGGAGATTCAACGCTCTAAAACCAGCCCAAAGGTCAGAACTTTCCAACTTCCCGTAGCAGCATTCTGCCCCCGAAGCGCCACGGCTCTGTGAATTAGCGTCGCGGCTCTATTAACTGACCAACCAATTAGTGTTGCGGCGCTCCAGTGTTGCGTCGCGGCCCTTCACGGCTCCATGAGGATTTCTGACATGTTTCATCTTACACTTCGTACACTTCTTCCTTCATTTGTGGGATACAACAATTGTAGAGAACGGGAAGTAAGTAAATATTTCAATTGCTAGAAAGGATAAACTAAAGATTACAACAAAAGTGGAAATCAAGAATGAAACAAACTCCTTGTGTGATTTGCTGAGTCGAGTGATGGCACTCTGTCTTTAAGATAAGATTGCCCCGTATATATCTTTTTACGTTGTCGGGCAATAGTCTCCTAAGATACAATAACAACTTAACAATTGAGCAAAGAAAATTCAAGTGTTACTCTTGAAGAACTTTGAGTGTAGTAGACTTGCTAGAGAGGAAGAAGAAGATATTAGAAAATTCTGTAAATATTTCTGAGTGTAGTGTAGTGTTCAACAATTGAGCTAAAGTCCTAAATTTATAGTGTAAGGAGATGACTCCTCAACTAGCAAACTAATGGCCTTCAATAGCCAATGTAATGACACTTATTGAGGGGTTACATTCAGCCAAATAATGGCTGAATTCATGTGCCAAGTAATGGAGATTCAATGCTCCAAAACCAGCCCAAAGGTCAGAACTTTCCAACTTTCTGTCGCAGCATTCTGCCTCCGAAGCGCCGCAGCTCTGTGAATTAGCGTCGCGGTGCTGCGGCTCCAGTAACTAACCAACCAATTAGCGTCGTGGCGCTCCCAGGCAGCGTCGCGGCGCTCCAGCGCTGCGGCTCCGACGGTGTTGCGCCGCGGCCCTTCATGGCTCCGGTTCGACACGTTTCATCTTACACTTCTTCCTTCGTTTACCAACGTGGAATACTTTGTCATTTGGTCAATAACCGTCCATCATTCTATGTCTCAAACGTATTACATACGTACTAATGAAATTTGTGATACTTGGCACTACATGTGCACGTGTGCGGAAACGACGTTTCCGAAGTGCGGGCCCCCAATTGTTTGAGTCATAAATAATGGGATATACTTAATTTCACATTAGTAAATTTCCAACATTTTTATCTTTAAGATTGAAATTGCTGAGCAGAACAGTGAAATTGCCTTGCTCGGATCCTTAGAAGTGTTGTAAGGGCTAAGTTTGACAGTGAGTACTTCAAATGTTTTAACAAATGTGGTCACGAGTTATGTTATACATGCGGAGGTGAGTGGAAGAACAAGAAAGCAACATGTTCCTGCAACATATGGGATGAGCATAATATCATTTATGACAATAGACGCCAACCAAGGAGAGGCTGATCGGGATATAGCCATTCCTGTTTGTTTAGCACCTGAATAGTAATTTCACTTTCATATGCCTAAGACCTTGGTGGACATAATTAACAGGTATCTGTCTGGTGGAGATAGTAAGTACTTGGTAGAATAGTCGAGGTGAGCCTAAGTTGGGTCGGATACCACCTGACGAAAAAAGAAAAAAGGTTATTTTCATATGTATAATTCTTTTGTTTCTTGCTCTTGGAATCCTGTTAATACATGCTCTGCAAGAATGTCAGTAGTAGGAGATAGGAGATATGTTGAAAGCACCATTTGTTGACTAAAAGTTTTCATTCCCTTTTTATGAGTTTCTTTCAATTTTATGATATTCCGGTTAACTAGTTAAGGCTCATGATGAAAAATGGTGAAGTCAATTTATGAGTTTCTTTCTAGTTAGTTCTTATATGTAACCATATGGGGAGGTGGATGCTGTTTCCAGAGCATTATTGGGGGCAAATAGTGATATGTAGTAGCCATGACCAAAAACATGCAGTGAGATTGTAACTTTCTTACACCTAATCTAAGTAATTTTACGACACTTCTTTATATTATGTTCATTGTTACTTGTTAGCCAGCTCAGTCAAGAACCATTATTTGCATGATTTTCAGTTCATTTGAGTTAGCTGATCAAAATTTAGCTGGTAAACATCAATTGTTGAAAAGCATTCTGAAGTATTGAAGTTAGATTTTATAATTAAATAGTCATGTGTTTGGATAGAAGTGATGAAACTAATACTATAACATTTAGTGTGTTTGGTAAAAAAATATTGATAAACACTTTTTTTTTATTAAAATGACGGCAGACATTTAAGATTTATTTGCATTTGAATCCATAAATTAACTTAGGCTATATTTAATTCAAGATATATTTGTCCAAATAAATATTGTGGGGCTAATATATTTGAATTAATTATTGAATTTTCATACTACATAGCAAATTTATATTTTTGTTAGCTACATTATCATGACCCACTAGGTCGTTATGAACTTTTGGACTCTTTTTCTCCAAATGACCCTTCCCATAGCTTTTCAATGATGTTTTTGACTTGCGGAGCCGTGTGTCACGGTTCCCGAGGCAATCGGATGAGTATCAAAAAAATGAATTTTTTTAAGTATGTTAAAAAAATGGAAAAGTTTGATCAAAGTCAACATCGAATGTTTAAAAACTCGGATCGGAGTTTTGACAGTGATAACTGGAACATGATTTATGACTTGGGCGAGTGATTGGGATGGATCTCGAGGGACCCGAGAGTGATTTGGATCTGTGATTGGGGAAACTAGTTAAGTACATCAATTAAAGCTCACACAGTCAAGATGATTCCGGATCGGTGTTTTGAGTGCGCGAACAAATTCGTAGTGTATTTTATGATTGATATGTATATTTGGTTTGTGGTCAAGATATTCTGGACAAGTTTCAGATTCTAAAACAAAGATCATATCATAACAAAGTTTATTGGTTTTAAGATTAAATGGTTTACTCTTCACAATCGTGACTGGTCTGTCACGTTCGCAAAGAAGGAATAGAATTGGGCCGGGTTAGCTGTACGCGTGGAGCGGGTTGGATCTTCTCTTCGCGTTTGCATAGAAGGTTCATGGGCAGGGTCGGGTAATTCCTTTCGCGTTCGCGAGGCTTTATAGCGTTCGCGAAGGAGTGACTATAGCGAATAGTTATTTTATCCCTGATTCTGAAAGTTATTTCCTAAGTTCATATTTTGAGTTCTAGAGTTTGAGATGATTTCAAATGCTAGGATCACGATTTGGCTGGAGGGGGGGGGGGGTAAGTTTACTTCCATTAAATTAGCGTTTAACTTATGATTTGGGTTGGTAGAAAAGAGATTTTTAGCGCTAAAGTTAAGAATATGAATTTCTTCGATTTAGAGATTGATTGAGGTTGGATTTAGATCATTTTCTGAATTTAGATTTTATAAGTTATGGGTACATTAATTTTCAAATAAAATTCAAGTTTTTTCCCTTTGAGGCTAAGGTTTTACTTTTATGGTCGGAGTATTAATATAGCAATATGGGTGTCTATGGACTCGTTTACTTACCCACATCGCGTTTCTGATAGATTGAGAGCGTTTCGAGGTACTTCAGTAGGGAATGGCTCTTTTATGATTTCGTTTGCTCGGATTTGAGGTATGTTAAGACTTTCCTAGTCTTCATTTTGGGATGTTTTCGATAATAACTTAATAAAAATGATAATAATAAGGGGTAAGGGAGAAAGATGGGGATCTCGTACCTGTGATGTGACGAGCATTGGTACGAGTACCATTACCATGTTATGAATAACAGTGTTATCGTGTAATTATGAATTGTAATTCGAAAATGCCAAAGCGTGTGGGCATTAACTGGTAGTTTTTTTAAACTTGTTTTTGCATGTTTATGTGCACACATCACTCCATTAAACCTGTATACTTGTGATAATCAAGCTAGTTGTGTAATTTTGCAATATACATGGTTATAATTGAAACGCATTGATATTCATGCTCATGTGATCATCCATATTCATACATGATGATGGTTCACACAGTTATGGCTTGATGTGATTTTTTTGGATCGGTTTGGTTTGGTGTGATGTTATTTAGCCGAAATAGGCTAGTTTCCAATGGAAAATGGTTCCGGCATATTTATGTATGACAGTGGGTAATAGTTTCGACTGTATATGGACTCATGAGTCCCCAATGGATCACGTCTCACGTACAGTCCCCAGGAGCTTCGTGTATATACAGGTTATGGGTGGTGAATCGCATTGCATGGTATATTCTTATAAAATTATTTGATTATCTGAGTACATGATTATTTGATCTTTGACTTTACTTGACACTCGATTTATCATATACCATGTCTATTGAACTATTTAGAGTTAAGGTAAACCGGTAAGACTAAATAAGACTTTTCTTAATAACTGTGTCACTACTTCATCGTTGTCGGTCTGTGAGATATACTAAGTACATGTACATCTCGTGCAAATTCCATTCCGAGTACGAGTGGGTCCTTTATATATTTGACTTTCGAAGATCGTGATGAGCTTCTTGGCTAATCCATAGCACCATCATCTCTTTATCCTTTATACATTCTCGTCTTTACTTTTTATCCCAGACAATGTATTAGTGATTCCAGACATGTATATATGCTCTTAGTCACTCCTATACACATGACACCAGTCTTGGGTGATATTTTATATTTTCACACTTTGTTTATTAGTAAAAGACTTTATTATGGATATCATTGTGTATCACTTTACTTTCCGCTTAAGTAACTTGAATAATTGATTTTTAGTCGATATTTACTTACCTACCGGGTGGGCGTAGATGCCTTCACGGCTATATGATTTTGGATCATGACAATTTGGTATTAGAACACTAGGTTCACCGATCTCATGAATATAAGAGTAATGTCTAGTAGAGTTTTGCAGGTCGGTACGTCTTAGATAGATTGTAGGACATTTAGGGAACTTTTATACTTCCTCCCTTATCTTATGTAGTTAACTCTATTGAATTCTAAATTTCATTATTTCATTCTTTTACAGATGGCGAGTACTTGTTCAACTGCGGCTGAATATCAAGAGTCGTACCTGCACCAATTTTTAGGAGCATTGCATAAAGCAAAGGCATGGGAAACGGTCGGGGTAGAGCCCACGTTGCAACACCGACAACTGCTCGAGGTCATGCTAGAGTAGTATCTCCTTATCCTGAGTAGTTCCTG
This sequence comes from Anisodus acutangulus, assembly GCA_029783415.1. NCBI lineage: Eukaryota > Viridiplantae > Streptophyta > Magnoliopsida > Solanales > Solanaceae > Anisodus > Anisodus acutangulus. Next base: position 40,385,348 of record CM056506.1, on the reverse strand, counting down.
AGGATGAGTCAATTCAGGAAGATGAATATGGGCCACCACAGGCACCACCTGGTTTATTGCTACTCTGGTGCTTCAGAACACATTGGTTCGTATGTTAGAATTTCTTGAGGGCATAACACAGACGAGTATTTTACCTGTCACCCCAGATGGCTCATAAACTAGAGTTGGAGGTCAAACACCAAATACAATTCTTGCTCCGGAGTTTCAGACCCTAGCGGCTCAACCAGTTGCTATTATAGCTCCCTGATTTGATGGTAGTGTATTGTCGGGTATTGCACCCTATCCATCCAACAGTCCTACTATGACAGTCGAGGAGCAGAACATGTTTGGTAGATTCAGGTTGATGAACCTTCCGATCTGTACTGGAGATCTGAGTGATGATGCATATGCGTTTCTTATTATTTTTCATGAGAGGTTGGTGGTGGAGTCCCACAGAGTTGACTACACTGCATTTCAGATGATTGGTGCAGCCAAGCAGTAGTAGAGAGATTATATTGATGGTAGACTAGTTGTGTCGCCTCCACTCACTTGGACATAGTTTTCACAGGTGTTCTAGACAAGTTTGTTCCCCACAGTGTGAGGGAGAGCAAGAGGGACCGGTTTGACCGATTGAACATGATGGCATGTCGATCACTGAGTACGAGACTAGGTTCCATGTAATAGCTCACCATGCATTTATAATACTTCCTACCGAGGCTGAGAGAGTGAGGATAATTGTTAAGGGGTTGATTATTCCGATTCGGTTGGGGGCTTGTCAGGTTGCCCTACTGGGGCTCTCAAGGGCTCATAAGATGCTCATATATGCTAATCAAATTAGTACTCGTGCGAAAGTATTTCCCTTATCATAGAAGGTGTGAAGCATGCGGGATCTTTAAAGAAAAAAAGCAAAGCAAATTCCAGGGATTTCGATCTCGCAACGCCAGTCAACAGTAGCCTAAGAGCAATTCAAAACTACGAGAAGTAGGCCGGAATTTTTGTGAAGGTAGAGAGAGATTTCAAATCAAACTTCAAGTTGGTGTGCCGCGTGTTAAGAAGGAAGAGACCGCCCCATGGATTTCTATGTCTTTTTTATTATCACTGTTGGAATATTTTGGTTGACGACTTGGTCAGGGCGGTTCACAGCTCCTCTCGTAGATCGGTGAGGTTTTATGAAGCATCTGATGCCGCCAAGGATATAAAGAAGATTCAGCGCGAGAGTTATGAGAATCGTGAAGGCAAGAGGGTCAGTCATTCTAGCAGTTATGTTGGTGCTCCGTCTAGGAGTTGGGGATACCCCAGGAGGAGTTATCATCACTTGTCCAAGAGACCCATTCATGCAGCTTTCCAGGGTGATTATTCTGGGTGTAGTACTTTCAGTATGGAACAAGCTTCCCATGGCTCATCTTCCAGACCTTCAGGTCGTGGAGGCCATTCAGATCATTCTAGTCCTTCTCAGCAGACTGTGGGTTAAAGGCATTGTTATGAGGCACTACAAGAGGGATTTCCCCAGGCTCAAACGTGGTGGTTCACACCAGGATTCTCAGGGTTGTACACTCAATTCATCATAGCCGCCAGCTAGGGGAGGTGCACAGAGTGATAGAAGTAGTTCTTACTGTGATAGAGGTAGTAACCGTTCCAAACGAGGTGGTGCTCCTGGAGGTACTCAATTTGAGAGTGTTCGTGCCTAGTGTTATACTTTTTTGGGTAGGCTAAAGGCAGAGGTAATTATAGAGGTCGAGATGATCTCAATGAAGGAAATGAGTTCAACAGGTTTGGAAATTAAATCGTGGAGGAGAATGATATCAGCGAGTTGAAAATACAGATGGGTGAATGAATCATGGTGGTGGGGTTTTGACAATTCCATTAGTCTAATGGACAGCCAAAACCCGAAACCTCACTATTCTGCTATCAATTTGTAGGCCTTTTTGTTTTGACTTATTGTTGTGGGGCTTTGTTACTTGTGGTAATTGTGTTATAATGATGCAACTGAAAACTTGGTTACTCGTTGATGTAATATTTTTTGTTGTCATATGTTTGATGTTATTGTCAAAAGTACTTTTCACAACAACAAAAATTGGTGTATACTATTGCAATAACCTCCAATGCTAAAGGCTTTCACAACAACAAGTTATATTTTTTGTTGCCATTTACATTTTTTAGCAATAATATATTAAATTTTTGTTGTCATTTACGTTTTTAGCAACAATATATTTATTATTGTTAAAGTTTTGTTGCCAATTCTATACTTTCTTCTAGTGTATGTAGAATAATTTATGACTCCTTGTAATAAATAGATGCAGCTTGAGTGCTTTGTAAATGCTTCAACCGGTACGAGAGTGATTTTAGAGTGAGATGTTAATAGATAATTTTTTATCTCATAATAATTGTTGAGGGGTGTGGTGGAATGAATAAAATCCCTCAACTCTTAAACAACGATCCAGGTTTGAGCCATGAGAATGAAGAAACTCCTGATAGGGACGGTCTCTTTATTTGAACTCTACGCGATGCGAAATTGTATCTGTCGGGCCAATGAATTTCAAATACCAAATGAATATAAAAAAAAAGTTATTCCATAGAAGAGAAACAACTTATGGTGAACTAGTCTAAACGATCTGCAAAGCTATGAGATGTCAAAATACATCGGCATGAATATTTTAATTTCTTATCTACTCTTTTCAGTATTTTATAAAAGCAAAAATTAAGAATAAATAATATATATATATATATATATATATAAAAGGTCTGACTGTCAGAATAAATTTTTCTATTGCTATTTGATACAATTTGGCCATTAAAATATTTAGTGAATTAGATGAAATTGTGGAAAAAGAGCTATGATTTAAACATATTGAAGAAAGAATTAATATAATGAATAAGTTATATATCTGTGATTCTTTCACCAAAATTATCATGTGTTTGTGTTTTTGTGTATGATGTGCATGTTTATGAATAAATATATATGCATTCAAATACATAAGAAAAACTTGAAACTCACAAATCAATTTATAGACAAATTATATATGTCAGTCTCCATTCACTTTTGTGATCTCTCTTATTACCCTCTCCATACGAAGCAAAGTGTTTAGTGATATATTGCACGAATAATGGTATTTAAGATGTAGGGATTTTTATAGAAAGACCAATGACAAGTACTATGATAAAAGTTTAATAACATTCATATGGTGTGATCTCTTTTCTTTCTTTTTCCATGGATTCTTACAATCCAACTTAATAAAACTAACGTGGTAAGTTAATTAAATATCACTAAACTCTTTTCTTTTAAGGAAAGTTACATGTAATTTCAAAATACAATCAATTTTCTGAAATCAAGTTTTTTGTTACTAACGAAGTTTTCGGATACTAGTCACTGAAAGCCTGAAAATGTGCATTACACGTATAATCATGTAAATTATTATAAATTTTATCCCAAAAATATAATACAAGTGGAAATTATTTACTTTATCTCTAACTCTCCTAGCATCTTAATTGATTATATGATGCTACATCTTGGTATGAAGCCTTATTGAAATACTTTTTATGTCATTTGATTACTCATACTTATTATTCCAGAGCAATATTAATTTTCATATCAAGATCGACTATGATTTAATGTAAATTATTGTTGGATATTCTTTCAGTTTTTCTATGTGAGGTTCACTTATTGATGAAATAGGTGAAAAAGAGAAAGAACGTATAAGAATGATCAAGGAAAATCTGAATCCCAACATTATGGACAGACCATTATCGTGTTGCAACCACGCGAGAAGATTTGAAGTGGCTAATAAGTGGGCGTTATATGGTTGTTATCACGTCTAAAGTGGTAAATACTCATCTGGATTGTGGCTAATAAGTGGGCGTTATATGGTTGTTATCACGTCTAAAGTGGTAAATACTCATCTGGATTGTGGCTAATAAGTGGGCGTTATGCGGTTGTTATCACGTCTAAAGTGGTAAATACTCATCTGGACTGATTGTTTACACCTAACTACAATATTCATGGAAAAATACTATAAAGGTATGATGAAGTAGTCTGAAAAAAGAGCAGTAACTGCCACAAAGCAATACAATACTCAAAGTACAAGAAACATCAGGTTGTAGCAGAAATCGAGGGATAAGAAACTATCAGAGTAATACTACGACTCCTAGTATGAAAGGATAAGCGGGACAATTCAACTACCAACTAACCTTCTACCCTAATATACATCCTCCATAATAACTTATCTAGGGGCATGTCCTCGGTAAGCTGGAACTACGTCATGTCCTATCTAATCACCTCCCCTCCAATACTTCTTCGACCTACCTCTACCTCTCCTGAACTCGTCCATAGCTAACATCTCACACCCTCATACTAGGGCATTCGTGCATCTCGTCTACACATATTTGAACCATCTCAGTCGCGCTTTTCACATCTTATGAGAGAAAAAAAGTAAAATTAAAAATTCTTAAGTTAAGGAATAGAAAATTTTGACTAAAATCAACATCGGAGGTAAACGAAATCGAATCAGAGTTTTACCAATTTCATGAGGTCCGAAACGTGATTTACGACTTAGTCGAGTGATTGGTGTGGATCCTGAGGAGCCCCGGAGTGGTTTGGATTACTTGAGAAATCTGTTAAGCTTAAGAATTAGAGTTGACCACGGTCAACGTCGGTTCAAAGAGATCCTAGATCCATATTTTGAGGGTGCGAGTAGGTTTGTAGCATATATTATCACTAAAATGCATATTTTTGTGCCTTAAGGTATCAAATTTCAAAAATGAGAAAAAAGTCGGTAAATGTGTGATATGCGACTCACCCCCCCAATAAGTTTCGGGTGCTAAAATTAGCAATTGGGCATAGCTGGGTTTTTCAAATTTTGTTCGTTTAGTGATCCTCCTTCGTGAACGCGAGAGGAGGGTCACGATCGCAAAGCTTTGGGGGGTTGGCTTCCTCAATCACGAGCGGTCTGTCGTGATTGTGAATAGTAACTTTCTAGCCTAGTTCAGGTACTGAAACGCGATTGTGGAATGGGCATCGCGATCGCGATGAAGGCAATGTAGTTGAACAATAAATATTTTCCATTTCGAACTTAGACTTCATAATTTGATATTTTGAGTTCTAGAGCTCGGTTTGAGGTTATTCCAAAGGCATTATACACGATTTGGATTGGGGTAAGATTTTAATCCATATTTTGTTGTTTCCTCTTGATTTCTTCCATTAATTAGTTATTTAATATGTGATTTAAGATGGGATATTAGGGATTTTGAGCCCTAAGTTGATTAAATGTAAATCCTTGATTTGGGGTCCAATTTGGGGATGAATTTGGCTAATTTTATGAAATTATACTATTTAGGCTATGAGTAAACTGATTTTCTAATAAATTTCTGGTTTTATCCTTGGCGGCTTGGGGTTGACTTTTTGGGCCCGGTTATAACTATAGCAATATGGGTGTCTACAGACTCATTTACTTACATACATGACATATTTGATAGATTGGGAGTGTTCCGAAGAACTTTAAAAGGTAAAGGCTCATATGTGATTTGGTTGCTCGGCTTTGAGATATGTTAAGACTTCTTAGGCTTCGTTTGGGGGACGTTTCGATAAGTAATGATTAAAAATGATATTAAAAATGGGTAAGGACGAAAGAAGGGGGTTTCGTACTCGTGATGTGACGGAAATTTGTACGAGTACCGGTGCCATGTGTGGGAATTAATGTAAATGTATAGTTATGGATTTGTAATCCCGTGGAGCTCCGTGTATACACATATTGTGAAAGTAAATTTCATTAAATAGCATTTCATACATTATCCTTAACTAATTATTTGATTTTCCTGATTACTTGGTATTTGACCTTAATTTACTTTTATTTATCCTTTACCCTGTTAATTGAATGATCCGGAGAAAGATAAGTCGGATTTTTAAAATGAGATTTTTCTTATAACTTCATCACTATTTCTACATGGTTGGTCTATGAGATATACTGAGTACACGTGCTTTCTATACACATACTACACTTGCTACACTTTTTGAGGTGCATATTTAATTTCGAGTACAAGTGGGACCCGCAAAGTTTTGAGTCTGAGACGTTGATTTTAGAAGATCATGGTGAGCTACTTGACTGATTTACAACATCGTTCTTTCTCTATCCTTTATGTACTTATGTCTTTTATTTTATTTCAAATAGTGTATTAGATATTTCAGACTTGTAATTATCTTCTTAGTGACTCGTGTGCACATGACACAAATCTTGGGTGGTATTTTAGATATCCGCATGTATCTCTTAGAAAGACTAAGTAATTTGGATATTATTGCGTATTATTTCACTTTCCACTTAATTAACTCTTGATTGAATTGGTTGTTAAACGACTTTGGCTTACTTACCGAGTATGGGTAGGTGCCTTCACAGTTATAGATTTTTGGGTCGTGACAATTTGGTATCAAAGCACTAGGTTCATCGGTCTTATGAGTATAAAATAAATGTCTAGTAGAGTCTTATGGATCGATATGATGATGTTTGTACCCATCTTCAAAAGGCTATTGGACATTTAGGAAACTTCAACTATTTCATTCTTTATCGTGCGTACTTGACAATATTTGAAATCTAAAATTTCATTATTTCATTCTCTCACAAATGGGGCGTGTTTATTTTCGAGAACCGGTTTGGATTCGTGCCGGGGCATTTGACTACTGAAACTATTCATCTTATTAGGAGGTTGGTGGAGCAGTATAGGGAGAGGAAGAGAGACTTACAGATGGTTTTCATAGACCTCGAGAAGGCATACGACAAAGTCCCTAAGGAAGTTCTATGGAGTTGTTTGGAGGCTAGAGGTATACATGTGGCGTACACTATGGAGATCAAGGATATGTATGATGGATCCAAGACTAGGGTACGGACAAGAGGAGGAGACTCGGAGCACTTTCCAATGATGATGGGGCTGCACCAGGGATCAGCTCTTAGCCCATTCCTATTTGCCTTGGTGATGGACGGACTGACGCGAAAAATCCAAGGGGAGGTACCATGGTGTATGTTATTCGCAGACGACATAGTCCTGATTGATGAGACTCACAGCGGAATGACTGCCAAGCTAGAGGTTTGGAGATAGACTCTGGAGTCTAAAGGGTTCAGGTTGAGTAGGACCAAGACAGAATATTTGGAGTGTAAGTTCAGCAATGGGAGCGACCCTAAGATAGGCGTGGATGTGAGACTTGGTACTCAGGTCATTCCAAAGTAGGGCTGGCCAGTGGGCCGGGACGGCCCGACCCCGACCCCGACCCGACCCCGTCCCGAGCCCGCCCCGGTCCAGCCACGACCCCGCTAAAAAAAATAAAAAATAACGGGGGCGGGACTCGAACTCGGGACGGGGCGATGTCTCATCCCGCCAGACCCGAGCCCGCCCCAGGCCCGCTAGACCCGACCCCGCCCTTTTCCCCCCTTTGCAAATATGACCGTTGCACCAACGACCATTTTAGATTATGGCCGTTGGCCAACGGCCATTTTAGGCCCTCCCTCCCCCAACCCCCCTACCCCTTAATATTTATTTTTAACCCATAAGTTATTATATTTACACTTTAACCCAATTTTCCAACTATAAATAACTCTTTTTCTCTTCATCTTTCTCACAAATCTTCCTACAATCTCTCTAATTTCTCAATATATCTCTCTACAAGTCTACATTGTTTGCTAAATATTCAATTTTATTTATTCATTTGGGAATTGGGAGTGAAGTTGGCAACTAGCTTGAGGATCTTCCATCGAGCAAAGTTTCAATTTTCAACCTCTCGATTACCCGTCGACGTTACGTCGACGTTTGGTACATTCGTTCCTTCATTAAATTATTATTGTCTGTTTATTTTATTTAGCGCACTTAATTTTATTGTCTTTAATTATTTCTTATCATAATTAAAATGGAACGATTAAAAGGTATGTTTAAGGGTAAGGGTAAGGGTGCTTCTTCTAGTAGGGGCAACCAGGGCAATGGTACTTCTTCTAGTCATCTTATTCCTACACAAGATTATTTTGTTGATACTCAACATTTTCCTACAATACCATTAGATTTAGACCAGGAGCTATTTTCTGGAACTCAAGAAGACTTTAATTTAGACGATGATCTAGATGATATACCCACTAATGTTGATGACAACACACCCACTAGTGCACCTTCAACTGAAATACCTCATGTTCCCCCTAGTATGAGACGAGGTCCAGCAAAATGACCATTAAAATCAGATGCATGGACATTTTTTGATAGGGACGTAGAGAATCAAGTAGCCATATGTAAAATTTGTAAAAATGTTTTAAAATTTAAAACTGGAAAAGGTCACGGTGGGACGGGGGTTTAATTAGACACGTAGTAAGTGCTCATCCAGCTAGGTATGCCCAATACCAGGCTTCAAAACCGGGTGCGCAAACGCCCGCTCCATCGGGACAAGGTTCACATACTGATACTGTCCCGGACCAAGTACAGGGTCAAATTAACCCTATGACGGGGGGAATTGTAGGCTCTAAATACAATAAACATAGAGATAGGGAAGCAATATCAAAATTAGTTGCTGTGGAGGGTTTGCCTTTTTCATTTCCTTCATCTCTCGGTTTTATTCATTACATTAGAGATATATATAATCCTGCTTTTAACGGTTTTCCTAGATCAATTGTTAAGAGAGATGTATTTAAATTCGCGCATGAATATCAACAATATTTACGTTTTTCATTATATCATTTTAATGGCAAAGTATCTATCACGTCTGATATAGGTCGTAGTACTAACGACCATGATTATTTAACTGTAACTTGTCATTGGATAGATTATAAATGGTCTATGCAAAAACGTATTTTAGCGTATAGATATATAGATGATAGGCACACTGGTACTTTTATTGCATAAAATATTTATCAAGTGTGCGATTATTACGGAATTACCGATAAAATTATGACTATTACATTAGATAACGCTTCTAATAACAATTACGCAATTACAATTTTAAAAAATAGTTCAACTCCATCTTTTCCAGACCATTTTCATATAAAATGCTCGTGCCATATATAACTTAATTGTAAAGGATGGTCTATCACTTTTTGAAGACATTCTTAGTAAAATACAATTTGCTATAAACTTTATTTTTAAAAGTAATAAAGTACAACGTAGAAAAGAATATAAAAAAATTTGTCACGATTGTGGACTACCTTATAGAAAAATTCCACAAGAAGTATCCACTAGGTGGAATTCTTTATACGAGCAACTACTTGTTGCTTATGACTATAAATTACCTATAACTTTATTTTTTAACTCTCATAATAAAAAGCCAGCTGATATGATTTTAGATAGTGATTGGGAAAAAATTTCCGAACTTATTGTATTTTTAGAGAAATTTTTTCAAGCAACAAAAGAATTTTCCGGTATATATTATCCTACTATTTCAACTATGTTATTTTATATAACTCTAATATTTTTATTACTTAGTGAATATATGGAAAAGCCAGCTTATAAGGCAGCTATTAAAAAAATGTTTCTCAAAATAAAAAAATATTTTATTCCTATTCCCTCTATTTATATTATTGATTCTGTATTAAATCCTACTATTAAAATAGACGGTACTAAATCACTAATTGAAACTATTTATGATTGTATAGAAGTATTACCACCTCCAAGTCCCAAAAATCTAAATCACCCACCACCTATTGAACAAACTAAAGAAGAATTGTTGTCTAGCGTAGAACACCAATGCAAAAATATATATAGATTTTATCAACAAGAAAATGCTAGTAACTTACCGGCTTCCATACCATCTTCTTCATCTTCAACACAACCTCACAAAAGACATCTCGCTTTTTGGCGCTAGTATTGAAAGCCTCAGAAATAGAATGTGCGGCCGTACCTCTACTACTAACCAAATTATCGAGTTGGATATTTTTGTTTTGCAGGGTTCTGTACCGTATCAAGAAGTTATCAATGAAGATGGACATGAAGACTTCTTTGAAATCTTGGAGGGAATGAGAAGACCTTTCCGACACTTTCATTGATGGCTCGAGATGTTTTGAACATTCAAGCGTCATCAGCTGCGTCTGAAAGCGTTTTTCTGAGCGGATATCAAATAGGAGACCACAGACACTCATTAGCGGAGAGCGACTTGGAAATTGCAGTATTATTCAGAGATTGGATACGAGCGGAGCGAAAAAGGTGCAGTCAACCGGAGATCAACGAAGAAGATGATGAAAACTACAATGAAATCTTAACCGAAGGTAGTGGAAGCGACGTGGATCAATTTGACCAACAAATACCAATTCCAACCGAAGAACCACATGAAATCATCAAGCAATTAGAACAGGTTTTTTTTGAGAATGTAATTTTTTTAATTGCAATTTTATTATGTAATTTGCAACTTTTGGACAACACCACAAAGTTGCAATTTAGATTTTAGACAATTGTATTTGTATTGCCAAAAAATCATATGTCTATTAAATAATATAGGAGGCACAAAAACAGCCTTGGGATGTTTTTATTACACTATCTTATTTTGTTTATTGAGTTTTTTTATACATATGTTATTTTAAAAAAAAAAAAAAGGAAAACACGCCGTACCCCGCCCCGACCCCGACCCGACCCCGCCCCGACAACGACGGGATCGGGATAGGGACGGGACTGGAGTAAGTCCCACCAGACCCGACCCCGCCAGACCCCGCCGACCCCGACCCCTTTTCCGTCCTGCCCCGACCCCGACCCCGCTAGACCCGAGCCCGGCCCACTGGCCACCTTTGTTCCAAAGAAAGGAAGTTTCAAGTACCTAGGGTCTATTATCCAAGAGAATTAAGAGATTGATGACGATGTCATACATCGTATTGGGGCAGGGTAGATGAAATAGAGGCTCGCATCTGGATTTTTGTGCGACAAAAAGGTGCCACAAAAACTTAAAGGCAAGTTCTATAGGGTGGTGGTTTGACCGACTATGTTGTATGGGGCGAAGTGTTGGCCAGTCAAGACTTCGCACATACAAAAGATGGAAGTTACGGAGCTAAGGATATTGAGATGGATGAGTGGGTATATAAGGAGAGATATGATTAGAAATAAAGATATCCGAGACAAAGTGGAAGTGGCCTCGGTGGAGGATAAGATGCGGGAAGCGAGGTTGAGATGGTTTAGGCATGTACAGAGGAGAGACACAGATGCCCTAGTGCGGAGGTGTGAGAGGTTGGCTGTGGACGGGTTCAGAAGGGGTAGAGGTAGGCCGAAGAAGTATTAGGGAGAGGTAATTAGACGGGATATGGTGCATGTGCAACTTACTGAGGACATGACCTTAGATAGGAGTTGTGGAGGACACGAATTAGGGTAGAAGGGTAGTAGGTAGTCGAGCGTAGTCCTACTTACGCTTACAAAATGATAGTTGTAGTGTTATTATTGTAGGCCCGATTAGCCTATCACACTTATAGGCGCAATATTGCTTTATAGTCCCCTATAGTTTCATTTATGTTGCTATGTGTTCCCTAGTGTACTTTGTTGATATTATTTATCTAAGTTAGCTACTGCTTCCTTATGTCAGAATGCACTACCATGGCGTATTCGATTTTGTTATCAGCATGTTCATATTGCTTTAATTTCTTGTTTGGGTCTGACCGTTTCTCTTGCATTGCTTTGCTTGTGATTATGCTTTGTCTTGAGCCGAGGGTCTCCCAGAAACAATCGCTCTACCTACTAAGGTAGAGGTAATGCATGTATACACTCTACCCTCCTCAGACCCCATATTGTGGGATTTCACTAGGTATGTTGTTGTTGTTGTATTCTCTAACAAATGGTGAGGACTCGTTCATCCACGACTAGAGATCGGGATCCCGTACCAGCACCCCACCCGCTGTTAGGGGAGTTTCATGAATTAGAGGTAGGGGTGAGGTCAGATAGAGCCCGTGTTGCAACACCTGGTAAAGGCTGAGCACCGACAACTTCTGATGGTCGTGTTAGAGCAATATCTCCCGATCTAGAGATGGTTTATGAGGATGAGCCGGATCATGCAAATGAGTATGGGCCAGCACAGGCACAACCAAGTTTTATTTCAACTCTAATGCTTTAGGACACCTTGGTTCGTATGTTGCGATTTCTTGCGGGGATGACTTAGGCGGGAATTTTTCCTGTCACCATAGATGGCTCACATACTAGAGTTGGAGGTCAGACTCCAGATCAGATTCTTGCTCCAGGAGCTTATCCAGCTTCTGGTGTAGCTCCTTGTTTGGATGTTGGGGTCTTGCTGGTATTGCACCCTATCCAGCTTACAAGCCTTCTATGATCGTTGAGAAGAAGAAAATGTTTGGACTGTTTAGGATGATGAACCCCCGACCTATAATGTGGATCCGAGCGAAGATGCATATGAGCTTCATATTAGTTTGCATGAGTGGTTGCATAACCTGGAACTGGTGGAGTCCCACGGAGTTAGCTACACTGCATTTCAAATGATTGGCCATGCCAGTAGTTAAGATATTATATTAACATTAGACCAGTTGGGTCACCTCCACTCACTTGGCCTAAGTGTCCTCATGTGTGTTTTGGACAAGTTTGTTCCTCGCAGTGTGAGGGAGAGTAAGAGAGACCGGTTGAGGGATTGCGATAGGATATGAGATGAGATTGCATGCCTTAACATGTCATGCATTAATGATACTTCCCTCCGAGGCTGAAAGAGCGAGGAGGTTCATCAAGTGACTGATTATTCCAATTCGATTGGGTGATTCTCAGGTTGCTGCTACTAAGGCTTCGTTTTAGAGTGTGTTGGAAGATTAAAACTTTCAGGAAAAAAACTTCGAATTAGGAGAGTGATCCTCCCGGAAGGGTGTTTTGGAAAAAATAAGTCCAAAAGCTCAAAACGACCTGGAGGGTAGTTACATATGGAGAAAAATGTTTTCCGAAAAATAATTTTCAATTTTTCCATGTTCGGTTGTTCAATTTTATTAAAAAAAAATCTCTAGGAAAACAATTTTTTTTTAAAATGAGAAAATTGACTTTCCTAGTAGAAGTAGGGAAAACCAGTTCCACAGAAGGCATTCCACATTGATTGTGTTGACCCCACCCTCCAACACAATTCATCTTCACCCCACCACAATAGCCCCATTGCCTCCCTTAGCCCCACCCTATATCTAATACTCCCTCTATCCCAATTTATGTGTCACCATTTGTCACACATTTATGTAAAACTTATTTTGGACCACACATTTCAAACGTTTTCATTTCTTTATTAAATATAATGTCAAGTTAAATGATGTCACATAAATTAAGATGGAGGAAGTAGTATTTAACTAGATTATACTACAAATTCTTTTAGGATAATATGATTTGCTTACATACCGAACACAAGAAATAAGTAAAATAACCAATTTATTTTCCTGAAAAATATTTTTCAAGAAAACATTTTCCTTTGTATAGTCATGCCAAACACACCAAAAAAATAGTCCAAAGTGTAGTTTAAATCTCAAAAAATAAAAAATACACAGATAAAATAAAATAGAATAGTAAAAAAAAAAGGAAAATGATAAAAATCCCAGAGGTGGGAAGCCCTGGCTCGTATCATATAGGCGCGCACAGCCGAATGATTATCAGTCACTTCTGTGAGACATTTTATCAAACACATAGACTGCGTGAAAATGAGCGGTTCAGTGAAGAAGATCGCCGATATGACATTCAAGGCCGGCAGGACTATTGATTGGGAAGGAATAGCGAAGCTTCTGGTCACCGATGAAGCAAAAAAGGAGTTCGCCAATCTTCGTCGCTCCTTCGATGATGTTAACTCCCAACTTCAGACCAAATTCAGCCAGGTTTATTTCTCCTTTTCCTCTTTCTCTTTATGCGCATTTGTTTTTTCAATATTTGATTTTTTTTAATTATTTTTAGGATTTTTTTGGAATTATTAATTTTTTTTGTTGTTGTTTTCATGGATATTTTGTTCATGTGGATCTTGGTTTTGATTATTATTTTTGCTATTCTGTGGTTTTTCGATCTGTTATTTGGTGGATTACTAAGTGATGCAGAATGAAATTGAGAAAAATCTAGCTAAAACTAAGCTAAGCTACAACATCATACCCAGTGTAATCCCATGAGTGGGGTGTGGGAGGGTAGAGTGTACGCAGACCTTACCCCTACATCATGGATGTAGAGACTGCTTCCGATAGACCCTCGGCTCAAGTAAAACAGAAACAACATCAACATAGCAAGAAAATTAAAGCAGAAGAGACAACAAATAGGAATAGAAAACTAAGGATAAGAAATATGTGAATATTAAAATAAAACTATAAGAAAATGACGGAAATAATATTGATCCAATAAGAAAGGAAAATAATACTAATCCTACTACTAGCCTTCTACCTTAATCCTCGACCTCCACACCCTCTTATCTTGGATTATGTCCTCGGTAAGCTGAAGGCTTGCCATATACTGCATGATCACTTCTACCCAATATTTCTTCGCCCTACCTCTACCTCTCTTCCAGCTCTCCATCGCCGGCCTCTCACACCTCACCGGAGCTAAAATTATGATAAAGCCTAAGCTAAGCTAAAATTACAATAAAGAAAGCTAAGAGATAATTTCATTGATAAATCCTAAATTGATTACACCAACATAATATTTACTAAAGAACCGTAGCTAACTAATGGGTCTAAAAGTAACTATTACAATAAGAATTGGGTAAAATGCATAATTTAAGAACTACACTTAAGGGTTTTGATTGTAATTAATGAAACTTGTGTCCTCCTTCCCAACAGTTATGTACTGCACCAATTGCACCCGGTACAACCACCCGAAGCATTAGCTCATCTGCCATAACATAGCTCCCAAATTCATATTGCATCACTGAGGGATCGTTTTGTTTTCGTAATTTTGTTGACTGAAGCATGACATGTTTCATGTTTGTGAAGTATAAGTTCCGTTTGGTGATTAACATTTTATCCTCTTCTGCGAGCTGTGAAATGGTTGGAAGTAGGTGGACTTTTTGTTGAAGGATTGAGGTTTGGTGCTTTTATTAATTTTATTGGGTTTGGGATATTTAACTAGCAAATTACGAACATAATTTCCATTAAAATTGAATTAACATGATTTGTTTATTAGGAATGATCTGAATAATATGATTTGAAGAGTGATGAATGTTGCCATTTGTGCTCATGCATTTGTTGTATGAGTTGATTACAGTGAGTGTGGGGAAGGGAGAATGAAAATCTGTTGTCATAACTCACTAGTACATTTCTTCAATGAGCAATTCAAGTGGAAAAAGAAAATAAAAGGAATTGAAAAGGAAAAGGAACTTGCTACAATCAGTTGATGGCTGACTGACTAGATGATAAAGAAAGGGGCAGATGATAAGAATTTGCAAAGGAAATGACAATTATAACCTCTTCTAACCTTTCCTTCTCCTTCTATAAATTTATGTGCCATTTTGTTTTCATCTCTAATTAAGCGAGATGAACTTTTCTCTATCTGCATAAGAGATCTCTAAAGTTGTTAAGTACCATTTTTGTACGAAACATTATGTGTGTTCTTTTTTTTATTTAACGTGGTGTCCGAGCCAGCTTGCACGCACATCGACTAATTCCCCCGATACATGGTACTCCCACCCTAACTTTGTCCACAAAGGCTTAGACAGATAGAAAAAAATCAACTAGTGTTTTTGCCTCCAATTGTTATTGCACCTGAAACCTCATGGTTCTCAACCCATTTCATTGACCACTAGACCATACCTTCGAGTGCTTATGTCTATCCTTTCTATTAATCCCAAAACGTTTCTGCTACATGTTTTGGACAAAATCCCTTAAGTAGTACATTTCTCTAGAAAGGAGAAGAAGCCACTAATAGGTTCTTTTGTATTGCTCCTGGGTACTTGTTATTCCCTTATTTCTTCAATTGGAGGAATGAAATCTGTAACTGAAAGAACTGTGGACGACTCTCTTGTTTTTTTTTTGTAAAGGAAGACACATTGGATAATATGGAAACCCATACTAACATTTTTAAATTGTTAACAGTTGAACCAAAGAGAAATAGACAAGAGTCAATTGGATAGAAAATGCAACGTCCAGCATTCAAACCTTGGTTCTCGAGGAACCTTTTTTTTGGGGGACCATGCAAGAACTCCGGATCATTCAGTTGAAACTCATCCTCTTCATCGTAAATAACCCGGTTGACCCACAATGACCTGAACCAATAGCAATAGAGATTCAACTGCTTCTTAACTGACCACAATGACCTTTGTGAAAGCTTTTGATTGAATTTATATGCTATCATTGCTTGCCTGCACTTTTGTGGGCTTCTTGTATAGGCCAGCACCCTTGTTACCAAGCCTCCGATGCACATGGCCTATTTACTTATTGTAAAAAAAAAAGAGCAATGAGCTTGTTTGCCATTTTATCGATTTTTTAATTATGGTAGCTATTAAAAGTTTCATTAAGAAAAACTCCTCCAAGATGAAAATTTTGATAGCCGATAAAAATATTCATATTAGAAGAGTTATCACATAAATTTAATTGGTATTCACCTTTGTGAAGTGACTTCAAGTCTGTCTCTATTGAGTTTCTGAGCCTGTTTTTTGGTTTGACCAAATGGTTCTTGTGAGTTTCGAAACAACTAGAAAATTCTCTAACCATGGATACATGGAGTAGTCTAGTGTTACCGATTAATCACTTGTTTTGTAAGTTCTTTCAGATGATAATTTTTTCGATTTGGATGATAAAGTTAGAGGTTCTAACACTAGAGTATTCTTTGCTTCTATGCCAAGCAGGAACCTGAACCGATCAACTGGGAGTATTACAGAAAAGGAATTGGTTCTCACTTGGTAGACATTTACAAAGAGGCCTACGAGAGTATGTGCAATTTCAGATTCTCTTTTTCTGTTTGTAATATTTTTGTTACTTTATTAGCATTCTCTTGTAGTACCTTTTAATGTTACCATCTCTCTTTTGTGAGAATATGACTTCAAACTGATGGCCATAAAACTACTAAACAACTGAGCAGAGTAGTGGTCCTGGATCTACTGTAATATGCACATTGGATGTACAATTTGTACCAACCTAATTCAGTTTAAAATTTGACTTCCATAGTTTCTAATGCTTTCCTTAAGATCACTTATTGAATGATGCCTCTACCTGAGACTGGTGGACTTTATTGTACTCCTGTCCCATTTTATGTCACACTTTCCTTTTTAGTTTGTCCCAAAAAGAATGACACATTTCAATATTTAGTAAACAATTTAATATCAAACTTCTCATTTTACCCCTAAATGAAATTATTTATACCACAAAAATATCTAGGAATAGTTTAGACCACTAGTTTTACAAGTCTGCTTTCTTTCTTAAACTCTATGTCTAGTCAAACACCATCCCAGAAAATTGGGACAGAGGGAGTAGCAATTACTACATGCATGGTCATGGTTGGGGATGAATTGCTTCTCTACCGAGCTTGTTTTGCATACGTAGTTTTAGACAAACATTTATTGTTTAAATAAAAAGTATTTCAAAATGGCGTATAATGGTTAAATATTTCATTTGAGGCATGGTATGCTGTTGCAAAACTTGGTCTCACTAAGTGGATGTTACTCTTTATTCTCTTGGACCAAATTTCTCGATGCAGTTTATTATATTTTCTTCTGAGTGCCTGTCTACCTGGTCTGTTTAATAGAGGTTATGTAGATTATAAGATGGGTCTATGATTCGAGCTTCCAGAAGTAATGGACGTTCTTAAATATTTCGGTTTTCAATAAAACCTGAAAACCTTCTTTCTGATGGTTTGTCATTTCATTATCAGTAGAAGTCGATGGATGCATCAGAACTTCCTTATTTTGGATCTACTTTTCAGATGGAAATTCTTTCATGACTTTGACCAGCTTTAGAACAGTTTGTATGCCCATTTTCTTTTCATTTGTTTCTCTCTAGTCACATATATTCCTATGATGTCTTGTGAGGGGATTTTTAGCTGGAAGAAAGCATTCATTTACTTGTATGTGGAATAAGTCTGTGCCCGACTTATAAAATACCTTAAAGTTGCCCCTAGTCTAGACTGGAAACAGAGAACAGTCATAATATGCGTTCCTCTCTTCTCCTGCCTCTTAATCAAAATTCTTGCTAGATCCTTTCTGTTTATCCTGTGCTTGATTACTAATACCTTATTTTGGAATGAAAAAGTTTTCATGTTGTCTTGTAGCAAGAATAGATGCCAATTCATGATATCTGAAAGAATACTCATATCGTTGTGCATGCTTTGAAAACCCACTAGGATATTGCATTACTGATTACATCTCCTTCTTCACTCACCTAGCTTATTATATGTTAACAAAGATAATATCGGTTTGGAATTTGCTGAGTGCAACTTCTAAACATTTCAACAGTCTTCTAATTCTCTTGAATTTGTTGCTGAAATTCCCGCTAATTTTTCACTGAATAGCTAAAAAGGTTTAGCAGTTGCACCAAGTTTGCATAGAACTGTTGGTCTCATGGTTCACTTGAAATTTCATTTGGAAGTCTGTGCAATCCTAGTGGCATACAACCCCTGTCACTATTCGAATAACAGAACTTATATATTCAAACTCCCACGACCTTTGTTGGCTTTCTGTAACTGTTTCCAACTGTCTGAGTTGTTCTCTTAACAATGTTTCTTTCTTGCAGGCATTGAGATCCCCAAGTTTGTGGATACGGTGACTCCCCAGTACAAACCCAAATTTGATTCCTTGGTAAGAAGAAAAATAATAATTACCGCCCTTACCTTTTGTTTTTGCCTGAGTTCTTTTCCTAACTAGTTATTGGTATTATCAACAACATACCTAGTGTAATCCCAAGTAGGATCTGGGGAGGGTGGTGTCTACGCAACCTTACCCCTACCCCTACCTTGTGAGGGTAGAGAGGTTGTTCCCGTTATTGGTATTATCATACCTAAAATAATTAGTTAAAAATTCATATAGGGAATCTCAATTGTTCAAATCCTACAAACTTCCTTGTGTATTAATTTCCTTTATAAGTGGTAGCTGTTGACACAGAAAGGGATACCCACCTTTCGGCATAGAAGTAGGTAAAAGTGTCAAGCAAATTGAAAATGGTTAAAAAATATACATGAATTACATATTTCACTAGAATCTTTTTATCAAAAATAATTTTCCCTAACAGAAATAAAGTTCAGATATTCTCCTTTGTTGTCAATGGAATTGGTAGAATACAGTTACCATATACACGTGCTTGAAGCCAAATTGACATGCCAATGGTGATTCGAATGTCAAATCACCCCCTTTGCTGACCTTTTCAGAAGTTTCGATTAACACAAGAATGGTATAATTAAATTTGCATGTTTTGGTTTTATGTTTTTCTAATTATTTTCAATAAATTGCAGTTGATGGAGCTGAAAGAAGCCGAGCAGAAATCTCTGAAGGAATCTGAAAGATTAGAAAAAGAAGTTGCAGATGTGCAAGAGTTGAAGGTGATGCAAAGTTTTCCCCTCATTTCACCTTATTTCTTCATGTATTCACATCAGTTACCCCTTTATCTAACCCTTAGTGTATTCATGCCATTGTGGATTTCAATGGCTTTGTTTTGATGAACAGAAAAAACTTAGTACCATGACAGCTGAAGAATACTTCGAGAAGCATCCTGAGCTGAAGAAGAAGTTCGATGATGAAATTCGAAATGATTACTGGGGCTACTAGTTTGGCCTTCAAATAGCAGTTTTTGGGTCAGCTTTTAGGATGGATTATCTAAGTTTATCCCTGGTTAGGAATAAAAGAAAAAGAACTACTACTTGGTTTGTTTCATTTTCTGGTTCTATTTGGAAAATGTCAACTACGGTGAATCTCATCACTTGGACATCCTAATGTGGCCTTGCATTGGAGGCAAAAGATGTTTTGAGTAGAAAAATAGATCAAAATTCCATCAATGAAGCAATCTTGAATAATTTTTCTTTAAATTCCTTTTCTGTAAGAAAAATATTTTTGATTCTGTGTCAATTTTCATCATTTATCAGCTGATTCATAAAAGTTGCTGATGTGAATATTAACATATTATGACTATTGCTTTATTTGATAAAAGAGAAATATGGAAAATGACTTTAACCATAGATCCATAACATAGTAAATTTTATTTTTGTCAGTTAACCAGGACAATACATCTTGGCATTGCAAACAGAATAAATTTCGAACATATGTGATTCAACAACCTAACTAGTGTCGTCCCATAAGTGGGATCTGGAAAAGATGGTGTGTACGCAGACCTTATCCCTATCTTGTGAAGGTAGAGATGTTGTTTCCTGATGACGCTATGCTCGACTAAAGCATTTTCAAAGAAGGTTTGGAAAAGGAAATATAGTAAATATGTAAATACCAAACGAAGTGAATAATGTAAGTAAATGTAGTGGTATTGTAGTATTAAATCTCCATAGCTTTGCCTTACAGACATAACACTTTCGAGAGAAGACTTCAAGCTTGCCATAGGGATATAACAAAGAAGAAAAAGAAATAGCAAGGCCACAACCAAGACTTTGAAAGATGAAATAAAGAACCACAACTTCAATTCATGTATTTCAAGCACAAACATGTAATGTAACTGTAATAATTTGAAAATGTTTTCCTCAATTGTATTCCTCCATTAAGGGAATAATATATACACAATATACAAATAAATGTGAAGAGGAAATCAAGCCTCTAATCTTCCTAATCAATAATCAATC
Organism: Anisodus acutangulus; assembly: GCA_029783415.1. Classification (NCBI taxonomy): domain Eukaryota; kingdom Viridiplantae; phylum Streptophyta; class Magnoliopsida; order Solanales; family Solanaceae; genus Anisodus; species Anisodus acutangulus. The sequence goes on along the minus strand of CM056506.1, from coordinate 40,364,738 downwards.
CCTAATAATCTTCTTCCTAATTAACATATTCCTAATTATCATTTTACTACTTACCATACATAAAATGATACTATCATTAATTATAATAAACAATTATTCTAATTATTTTATTCTAATATTCTAACACTCCCTCAATTCGAGGAGGCGGCAAATCTTTGAGGCGTCAGAAAATCTTCAAATAATACTAGCGGAAGTCCTTTTGTGAAGATATCTGCAATTTGATGACGTATCGGGACATGTAACACTCGCACTTGTCCGCGAGCTACCTTCGCACGAACAAAATGGATATCTAACTCAATATGTTTAGTGCGTTGATAATTGATCGGGTTCCCCGAGAGATAGATTGCACTAACATTATCACAATATACCAGTGTGGCTTTTGGAATTGGACAATGAAGTTCAAGTAACAGATTTCTAATCCAACATGAGTCGGACACAACATTGGCAACAACACGGTATTCTGCTTCAGCACTTGAACGTGATACTGTGGCTTGTCTTTTTGAAGACCAGGAGATCAAATTGTCACCGAGAAAGACACAATAACCTGAGGTGGAACGTCTGGTGTCCGGAAAATCTGCCCAGTCTGCATCCGCGTAAGTGACAAGTTTGGAAATGGAGGATGAGTATAGATGTAATACATACTCCAAAGTGCCCTGAACATATCGCACAATGCTTTTTAGAGCATGCATATGTTCCTCCATCGGATTATGCATAAATAAGCACACTTGTTGCACTGCATAAGTAATATCCGGCTTGGTGAACGTGAGATACTGCAACGCTCCTACTAGGCTGCGGTATAATGTTGGATCGACAAATGGTTTGTTGGAGGTGACACTCAATTTAGACTTAGTGTCTACCGGAGTTGCCGAAGGTTTGCAAGATGACATTCCAACTCGTTCAACAATCTCAGATGCATACTTCTTCTGGAAAAGAAATAATCCACCTGCATGACGTTTCACAGCAATTCCTAGAAAGTAGTGTAGTGGACCAAGATCTTTCATAGCAAATTCAGAACTAAGCTGTGACATGATAAGCTTGCGAAGAGAGTCTGATGATGTTGTTAGGATAATATCATCCACATATAAAAGAACATAAGCAACATTATTACCCTAACGATATATAAATAGAGAGTTATCGGAACGGCTATGAGAAAAACCAATGTGTGACACGAAATTCGCAAACCGCTTATACCATGCCCTGGGGGCCTGCTTCAGTTCATATAATGATTTGTTGAGCAAACACACATGATTGGGATATTTGGGATCTCCGTATCCCAATGGTTGGTGCATGTAGACAGTTTCATTGAGTTGTCCATGAATGAAGGCATTTTTGACATCCAATTGATGAAGGGGCCATCCTTTTGAGAGAGACAAGCTTAGAATTGTTCTGATAGTTTCTAGTTTGACCACTGGACTGAACGTCTCCCCACAATCTACACCGATCTGCTGTGTCTTTCCATCACCTACAAGACGGGCCTTATGCCGCTCAAAAGTTGCATCAGATTTTTCTTTATGACTGAAAATTCATATAGACCGAATTATATTAGCATTAGATGGATGAGGTACTAAATCCCACATCCTATTTTTAATTATAGTATGATATTCATCATCCATGGTCATTTTCCAATTCGGGTCCTTTAGAGCAGACATTGGGTTACAAGGCAAATGTGATTTCGAGACCTGGGTGTGTAGGCGATATTTGGTATTGGATTTGACAATTCCATGTTGACTACGGGTGGTAGGTCGATTTGCATGGCCAGTGGACTGGACGCCATTGGCCGAGAGTGAGGAGCTTAAATTGTTAGGTAGCCTAGTGGGCTGACCGTCCCTATTTAGGACAGTGACCATTGGGTTTGGGATTGGGCCTGGAGCCGAGAGTTTGCCCAAGATTCTAGTGGGTTGTTGCTGTGTGGATTGTGAGATTGAGTGAGGGTGACTGGGCCTCAGAACCCAAGGCCCAAGCTGCGGGACTGAATTGTCAGGCGGCTGGGCCATCGTTCTTTGGTCTAGTGGGCCCAAACTCGTATTTCCAACACAACCAGTGGGTACCGAGCTGTGGAAAATGTGTTAGATACGAAAGCTTATCATCATCCAAAAATCATAGGTATGAGTCCCAGTTGCATGTATCTTGGCAAAAGGGAAAACTGTTTCATTAAAAATTACGTGACGACTTATAATTATTCTTTTGGAACAAATGTCGTAACATTTGTAACCATGATGATTAGTAGGATATCCCAAGAAGACACATGGAGTAGACCGATGTTGGAATTTTGTGATTGTGGTGGATGGAAAGAGGGGATAGCAAAGGCAACCAAACACTCTTAAATGAAGATATGAGGGCTCTCGTAAATAAAACATCTTTAGTAGAGCTTGGTAAGACATGTTTTTATGAGGAAGAATATTCAACAGCTAAGCGGTCATTTGGAGTGAATGATGCCAAAATATGGGGGTAGTGAAGCATGAGCAAGAGATGTTCTAACAATATTGTTTATGGTTCTAATTTTGCGTTCCGCCTTCCTATTTTGTGATGATGTGTGAGTACAAGACAAACGAAAATTTAGACCATTTGTTTTGAAAAAATCCCAAAACTGATTATTGTCAAACTCCCTCCCATTATCACATTTAATATTTTTGATATCCCGTTCAAATTGAGTTCGGATGAAAAGTGGAAAACACTTGTGATTTTTTCGACAAAGGGAATGTCCACAAATAATTAGAGTAGTCATCTAGTATGAGTAAATAATATCTATGACCAGAAGAACTCAAAACAGGTGATGTCCAAATATCACAATGTAAAATGTCAAATGGCATAAGAGTGCACGAAGTAGAAGAAATAAATGACAATTTAACATGTTTACCAAGTGCACAAGAATGACACTTATTTAGAGTCCGTGTTTGAGTACAGGAAATAAATTTATTTTGTTTAAGAGAGGCCAAAACACTCTCCCGGATGTCCCAAACGTTCGTGTCATAAAGATGGTGCCAAGGCTGCAAAAGCAGATGGAAACTTGGACAATTGATTGGGTAAACTTATCGGATAGAGCTCCCCATTTCTATCACATCTTATGAGAAGCTTCCCTTTCTGAAAGTCATGCACGAAAAATCCAAAAGGGTCAAAATGAACAGATACCCAATTATCAGTAGTAAACTTTATAACAAAGACCAAGTTTTTGATTAATTTAGGAGCATGAAGGACATTCTTTAAAATTAGTAGTGGGTTTGGTGGTGACAATTTGCTCGAACCATACCATTTTATTGGAATTGAATGGTCATTTCCGATAATTATATCACTCTCATTGCTCAAATTAAAATAGGATGAGAGATTACCTTGGGAGGACGTCATATGAGACGTCGCTCCGGAGTCCATATACCAATTTGAATCGGGTGGATTGAGTTCAAGGGTGTGCATGACGGACTCAATATCCGTGGGTTGGGTCACTGCTGAATGGGTCTCCTGCCACTGGGTCGGCGGTGGCCCAATGTTGTTGCCTGCCGAGACAGATCCAGTGAAATGGGCCTGCTGAGCCATTCTGGAATTCTGTCCATTATATGGATAATAGTTGGTGGGTTGGGACTGGCTAGTGGGTCGTTGGGGCAACTTGGGTAATGATCTCATTTTTCAGCACATTAGATGAGGCAGTAAGAATAATACCATCCACATAGAGCAAAAGGTATTCAATGTTATTACCTCGATGAAAAATAAAAAGGGAATTATCACTTTTGCTGCACACGAACCCGATCTGCATGATGTAAGTGGCAAAACGCTCATACTAAGTCCTGGGGGCTTGTTTCAAGCCATAGAGTGACTTTCGAAGATAGCAGACATAATGAAAAGCCTCTGGATGCACAAAGCCAGATGTTTGATGCATATATTGTTTCTTTCAAATCACCATGTAAGAATTAGAATACATTTTCACATCAAGTTGATGAATCATCTAGTTCTTTCTCATAGTTACGCTAAAAACAATGCAAATGGTGGATGGCTTAATCACTGGACTGAAGGTCTCACCACAATCAACTATATCTTGTTGCCCTGTGCCATTTTCCACAAGTCTCGCCTTATGGCGTTCAAGCTCACCGCTCTCTCTGAATTTGTGATGATATAGCCACATGCAACGAATCACATTCACCCCCTATGGTCTCAGGACAAAATCCCAAGTGCGGTGTGCAGTAAGCGCATCAAATTCATCACACATTGCCGCATTCTGATTCGGGTCAAATTTGGCTAACTTTGGGCTTTTAGGTATATGTGAGATGTTCTGAGTGGATAGGTTAAAGTGAACATTCGGTTTGAAAATCCTGTGCTGGGCATGGGTTTCCATACGGTGGGTCAGAAGCGGGACTGTTTGGGTCATGGGCAGTAGGGTGGTTATGGGAAGTGGGGTGGTTTAGCAGATGGTATTTTCCGTCACGGGAACAGTGACACGGGAACAATGGCAGGGGGTGGGTAGTGAACATGGCGATGGGAATGATGAGGTCGAGACGGGAGCAATGGGTTGGATGGTGGTAGCCGGGAGGGGTAGACACTCGACTCAAAGAAAAGCAAATCAAAGTAGTCCAAAAAAAATAATAGAAATAAAAAATTCATAATAAAATACTAAGTAAAGCATGATACAATAGCTAAATAATTTTTTTTTAAAAATCGTCAGCAAAAAGGGTATATTTGCACCATTTTATAACGACATAGGTATCCATAATTTTTTAAATGAGAAACATATGTACTCTAAATCACAAAGTTGAAAGAATATATTTACACATTTGCCCTACTCTAAATTGAGCGAAATGATTCAAATTTATTTTTGTAATTAAAAAAGTGTCTCATCGCTATAAAAAAAGTCTACCCATTTTTTTAGTAGACATATTTTTTCTAAAGCCATAAGATAATTTTTTTTTCTGGTGGATCAGGTCTGATTTGTTTTAAAAAAAAAATCTCTGTGGCTTTAAAAAAATAAGTCTACCCATTTTTTTAAACGAACCAGACCCGACCTACCAAAAACAATTATCATATGGCTTTAGAAAAATATGTCTACTAAAAAAAAATGGATAGACTTTTTTTTAAAGACCCATATCATTTTTTAATTAAAAAATAAGTTAAATATATTTTTTTTAAAATCGTCAGCAAAAAGGATATATTTGTACAATTTTATAACGACATAGATATATATCCATAATTTTTTTAATGAGAAATATATATACTCGAAATCACAAAGTTAAAGAATATATTTACACATTTGTCCTACTCTAAATTGAGCGAAATGATTCAAATTTATCTTCAGTTAGTAGTTAGGTCAATATATTCATGTGTTATCAAATTGGTACTCAATCAAATTTTATTATAATATTAAATCATCTTTAATGCACTATCACAAGTTGCAGTTACGGTGTTTATGGTACGGTACAACATGTTATTGAAAAATTCGGTTCGATAATATCAATTTTTAAAATATTATATTATTATCATGCCAAATTAATTCTGTATGATTTAATATTTTAAAGTTCGATTTCAGTAAAATACGGTACGATAAATCAGTTACCGTAGTTTGTTCATTTGATTTATATGTAGTAAATAATTATTAATTCAATTTTCAATAAACTACTCAATAAGGATTGTACTGGCCTCCCCATAGCGAGAACAGTCCCCCTCTAGTTTTAGTACTTGTCTCCTGTACATTATGTATGTTCTTTGTTCCTGATATATGCAGTTCCATCTTTTTGAAGAAAAAAAAAACACCTGACACGTACAAAAATATTCGAAATTTTCTTCAAAATTTTTTTACCAAACCCTAGTTGTATCACAGCCACATTTATTAAAGGGATTCAACTAAAGTTTCTTCAACATAAAATTATATTTTACATATAGGTAAAATTTTACCGTAAAGATACATAGCATTTTTTTGAACTCTTGGTAATTTTTTTGTCTATGACACTAATTATAATGAAAGAATAACTCTTATGGATAGGTGTATAGAGTCATCCACATATAAGAATATGAAAATAAAGGCACATAAAGACGTGACTTATTAGTTAATGAACATGGTTGAGCACCATGAGATTTTAAGTTTAATTTCTAACCGAGACAAAAATAGTAGGTGATTTCTTTTCATTTATATTAGTCTTGGTAACAGAGTTATCTATTTCGAACAATACGATTATAAAAAAATAAAAGAATATGAAATTATGGAATATGTAATAAAGGTGCAAAACACATATTCAAATTAATTTAATGTTACATAAAATTAGTGAAAATATTATTGGGATCAAAATAAAAATTCATCCATTAATATAAGGGGACGAGAAAAGGAAAAGAAATTATAAGGGGCATTTACGTAAACAGACTTGAGAGCGGCACTGAGAGAACCCTAGTTCTCATCCATCTATCTCGAGTATAAGAGCTCGTTATCCCTTCAAAATCAACCCTTCATCACTTTTGCTGTGCCGCAAAGGGACCTATCGGAGCTTTATCACTTAATTTATATTTTCTAAGGTTAGATCTATGCAAATTCTCTCTCAATTACTGTAATTTATAATCACTTTTTGTTTGTTGATCTGTTTTTTATTCTGTCCGTAGATATGTAAATCAATCGTTTTAGATATTTTCATTAATCTGTTAGATGATTTTCAGCGTCTTCTTGTAAGATTATATATACATGTGAAGCAACATTCAAAAGGCATGTGGTTTGGTATAAACTAGATTTACTTTTCTGTATTTTATGATTCGTGAAATGATATTCGATTTGCTTATTTATAACGCTGAAATGCACCTTGTGCTTGTGAAGTATTAGTGATTTATTCACTTGATCTAGTTTGATTTGTTGTCCATTGTTTACAGACGATCTGTGTTTGAGCTTGAAAATATAGATGCGTGTCAGTTAATATAGATCTGTAAATGTTTGTAATGCGTTAAAAAACGTTTATTTGTGTACATAAATCATTATTTAAGCTGAGTGAGTTGAGGTTAACTGTTATGTATTTTTTCACTCTTATGTGGCAGTCTTTTGTCCTGAAATGCTTTGACATGATTCTGTTTTAAACAACTTTCACATCGTTAAGATTGAATCGAATCCATTCACTATACATAAACTTATTGCTAAGGAATGCTATTTTCTCTAGCTTCAACACTGCAGTTGCTACTTTTTGGACTAACTTAAAGATTTCTATACTGTAGATAAGCCTTTGAGTTCCTTCACTCACTATACGAGCGGTAGCTGCCACTTACTTTTTTGCAATCTATCTGTAACTCTGAAGTCATGTACACATGCAGTGCTAGCTCAAAAATAATTCAATTATTAATCTTTTCTCTATTAGATATTGTCTTCCACGTATGACGAGTCAGAGGGAGTAGTGTGTGTGTGTATATAGTATAAACATAGTTGTGAATTAGTTCGTAAATGGGAAAGGCCTAGTCCTTTGTTTTTGTTGTATATCAGCAACATTTGGTTTAGCTATGACTGGTTTAACATTTCAGATCTAATTGTAAAATGTGCTGAATTTATAGTCTTTTACTTGCCTTTTAAATATGTTTTATCTGTTTTGTATTAATTGCATTCTCTTAGTAACTCAAGATGGGTAAGGAGAAGGTTCACATCAACATTGTGGTCATTGGCCACGTCGACTCCGGTAAGTCGACCACCACTGGTCACTTGATCTACAAGCTTGGTGGTATTGACAAGCGTGTTATTGAGAGGTTCGAGAAGGAAGCTGCTGAGATGAACAAGAGGTCATTCAAGTATGCCTGGGTGCTTGACAAGCTTAAGGCTGAACGTGAGCGTGGTATCACCATTGATATTGCCTTGTGGAAGTTTGAGACCACCAAGTACTACTGCACTGTGATTGATGCCCCCGGACACAGGGACTTTATCAAGAACATGATCACTGGTACCTCCCAGGCTGACTGTGCTGTCCTGATTATTGACTCCACCACTGGTGGTTTTGAAGCTGGTATCTCTAAAGATGGTCAGACCCGTGAACATGCATTGCTTGCTTTCACCCTTGGTGTTAAGCAAATGATTTGCTGCTGCAACAAGGTTTGCTTTTTACAGATAGATGGAATTAATTGTTATCTTAAACAGTACATATCATGCTAATTCTGTTAGTTTTATCACAGATGGATGCTACCACCCCCAAGTACTCCAAGGCTAGGTATGATGAAATCGTGAAGGAAGTTTCTTCCTACCTAAAGAAGGTTGGTTACAACCCTGACAAGGTCCCCTTTGTCCCAATCTCCGGTTTTGAAGGAGATAATATGATTGAGAGGTCCACCAACCTTGACTGGTACAAGGGCCCAACCCTCCTTGATGCTCTTGACCAGATTAATGAGCCCAAGAGGCCATCAGACAAACCCCTCCGTCTTCCACTTCAGGATGTTTACAAGATTGGTGGTATTGGTACCGTCCCTGTTGGTCGTGTGGAGACTGGTGTAATCAAGCCTGGTATGGTTGTGACCTTTGGCCCTACTGGTCTGACAACTGAAGTCAAGTCTGTAGAGATGCACCACGAAGCTCTCCTGGAGGCACTCCCTGGTGACAATGTTGGGTTCAACGTTAAGAATGTTGCTGTTAAGGATCTCAAGCGTGGTTTTGTTGCCTCAAACTCCAAGGATGACCCAGCCAAGGGAGCAGCCAGCTTCACCTCCCAGGTCATCATCATGAATCATCCAGGCCAGATTGGAAATGGATATGCACCAGTGCTCGACTGCCACACTTGCCACATTGCCGTCAAATTTGCTGAGATCTTGACCAAGATTGACAGGCGTTCAGGTAAGGAACTTGAGAAGGAGCCTAAGTTCTTGAAGAATGGTGATGCTGGTATGGTTAAGATGATTCCCACCAAACCTATGGTTGTTGAGACCTTCTCTGAGTACCCCCCATTGGGTCGTTTTGCTGTGAGGGACATGCGTCAGACTGTTGCTGTTGGTGTCATCAAAAGTGTTGACAAGAAGGACCCAACTGGTGCCAAGGTCACCAAGGCTGCTCAGAAGAAGAAGTGAACAGTGTGGTGTAATGCCAGTGTCTCCAATGCTATTTATTATCATCAATTGTACTATGTAGACTCTGTTTTATTTAGTTCTGCTATATTTTGGTCTTTGATATGCCTTTTAGGTTCTAGTTCTCTGCCTTGTATGTCAGGTAGTCATTCTCAGAGTTGGGTACTTGACAGGCGGTGGCGAACATGATTTTGAGTCTTTTCATTTTATTCTGTTGAGGTGTGCCTTGGTTTTCCAGGGTGGTTCGGGATTTTTGCTATTTATTTAGGCCTAATTTGAACTTCTAAGTTTTCTCGTTGCCTCATCTTGCATTAAGTTTCCGTGTATACATTGCGTTTGGTGAAGGTTGGTGATTTAGTTTAACAGCTCAGTTCTATAATGGTGGGATCAAATTCATCTTTAGGATTAGCTATTGTGGTTGTACTGGTATGCGCTTTTATAGTTATCCAAGAATTGATGTGTTGGAATGCAAATTGTTATCGAAAGGGGAAAACTTTGAATTCCTTGGTGATGAGCCGTTTTGACTCCGATAGAGTTAAATAGGCTTAACTTTGTGCTTTTACAAGGTCAGATAACTTGTATATCGGCTGCAGTAAGCAGAGATTAGGCCTGAGGTGATTATTTGGCTTTTCTCAAAAGAAATTTATTTCGGCGTACGAAATAAGTGTCCATCAACTTCACTTCAAAAATCTCAATTACTTGTTGGCTGATGTTAGGTTACCTCCCTACAGCTTTTTTACTTGATTGTCATATTAAATTTCTCCATTTGATGCTTTACCACCTATTACTTATATTTCGATTAATCTCTTTCGTAACCTAATCATAAAACAAGCACGGAAAGTTAACTAGGTTCTTAATCTGTACAGCTCTGGTAGCTGAGTGACTAAATTTTTCGAGTATATGCATCTATTTTGTGATAAAACTATTTTCATCTATCAACATTGGAATCTGGAACATAGGCAATTAGTCGAGTTTTTACCTTCATTGCTGTGCAAATTTTCTTTACCTCAGCATAGATTAATTAAATCCTTTATAAACAAGTACTGCAATGTGCTGTGTTAGTCCATGTTCCATACTAGTGGTGACAAATTGGCGGACTGGGTCAGATTTGAGTGGATTAAAAACGGGTTAAACAAAAACAGGTTAGATTTTAACGCGACCATATTAATACGGGTGAAATACGGGTTTGGTAAAATATGGGTCAGAGTAAAAACCATTCAGACCCATTTTTATATCTTAAAGCCGAAAGCTCGCTGAAGATTTACTTTAACAACAAAGGTCTGCGTTATAGGTTGTTAAACAGACCCAGTAACCAATGATCCATTCTCATTAAGTTTAAAGTTGTTCTTTTCTAAAACTGTTACAATAATATAATGTTCAAATGTGCAAATATATCCTTTAACTTTGCGATATATAGCAGATATACCCTCCATAAAAAAAGTGATGCATATATACCCATGTCGTTAATAAATTATGTAAATATACCCTTATCATTACACAAATGATGCAAATACCCTTTTCGCTGACATAATTTTTTTTTAGATTCATTTAGCTTATTTTGTAATTTTAAAAAATAAGTTTACATATTTTTCATTAAAAAAAATAACTTTGTGGCTTTAAAAAAGTAAGTCTATCCATTTTTTTTTAAAAAAAAACAGGCCCAACCCACTAGAAAAAAAATTATCACGTAAAAAAAACAAATCTACTTAATAAAAATGGGTAGACTTTTTTTAAAATCACGTGATATGTTTTTTAATTAAAAAAATAAGATAAATTCTTTTTTTTTAAAATCAAAAAGGTATATTTGCACCATTTGTGTAACGATACGAGTATATATCAGTGGCGGAGTAAGAATTTTCACTAAGGGGGTTCAAAATATATAAAAATAAATACACGAAGAAGACAAAGGGGGTTCAACATGTACTATATCTACATAAAAAATAATTGTAACCATATATAAACAGTGTAATTTTCTGGTGAAGAGGGTTCAAATGAACCCCTTGGGGCCTTCCTGGCTCCGCCCCTGGTATATATATACCACTTTTTTAACAAGGGATATATTTGCTTTATATCGCAAAGTTGAGGAGTATATTTACACCTTTTCTCTAATATAATTATGCCGCTATTGAAGAGAATTAAAAAGAGACTATAATATTTGTTTTCCAGTAAGAGTACATGAAATAATTTTAGTGCAAAAGTAATTTTCTTGTAATAGTAGATATCAAAAATATCACAGCAAGAAACTATTGTACAAACCAGCTAACCGAAACAACTCAAAACATAACTAAAGTTAACTATGAACATAAGAAAAAGAGAAGTCAGGGATAAGATTCATAGACAGGTTTATAACAATTGATAAAACAATTTAAGAATATTGCACCATAGCACGGACAAGAAAGATAAAATATTGTTTTTCATTTTATACAATTGATCCTAACATAAGTTGGTTACAATTTACTTTACAGTTTCCTGGACATGCAACCTTTAATTCCAACAGTCCGAATTAACAAATTGCACTATTGTCCTTTTAGGGGTCGTATGGTACGAAGATAAGGGATAATTAATCTCCGAATTAAATTTGGGATGAGTTTATCCCATGTTTGATTGAAAAAAATAAGAGAATTTCAAGAATTTAAAACCCGTTTCATATTAGAATTTTGCTTAAATAAAATTAAGTATTTTAAATGAAAAGGTGTCTTTTAAATGAAAGGGTGTGTCCTTTCTAACAGAAGTATATCACGAATCAAATTTGTTTTACAAATTTACCATAATTGTAGAATTCTTGTACAAGTATAATTAGGATATTAGTAGTATTGTAGGAATAGAATTTTTCATATTTGGAGATTCTAAATTGTATATATACCTCTTCATTAATGAAAATAATCAAGAGATTATTTATTTCATGGTATCAGAAGTCTAGGGCTAAAATACCTTCTCACAAAGACAATTTCGCTGCCCTTTCTCAGTCTCGATTTCCGTGCAATTTCTTCCTCTCTTCCCAATTTTTCTTCCAAATCCCTAATTCACTTATTGTTCTTTCGTTATGTCTACGGCAAAGAGCATGTTTCATCCTACCCTTACAGTCTTCAACATCAAGAACCACATCCCTATTGTTCTTGAGATGGAAAACGTCAATACGCGACATAGGTGGAATTATTCAAGGTTCATGCACGCTCGCATCAAGTCCTCCATCACATCATCCCCTCCGTAATTGGCAAGGAGAAAGTGCCTACCCTCGAGGATGATCCTGCGTTGTGGACAACCCTTGATGCTACTATTCTCCAGTGGATTTATTCTACTATCTCTACAGACCTCTTGCAGACGATTATTGAACTCGATACTACAGTGATGGAAACTTGGAATAGGGTGCGTGATATATTCCAAGATAACAAAAATTCTCGTGTTGTCACTCTTGAGCAGGAATTTTCCCATGTTGAAGCTTCTTGAAGTCTCTATTTGGCAAAGGGAGACGGAGAGGAACTTAGAAGTCGAAAAAAAAAGACAGGCGAGAGGTTTAAGCACCACGAGGTGTGAAGCCAGATCGTACTAAAGAAAATGAATAAATTTTGAAAATGATAGATTTCCAAAAAAGAAGTAAAAGCAGAATGAAAGATAGTCCTATATTGACAAGGATGAGCTTTTTCATGAAGAAAGCTTCGCGCCCAACTGCTTGTATATTGATCGGAAAGAAGCAGCTGCAAATGCTATCAGTGGTTCTTCCTTCATATTCCATCTATCTATAAGAGTTGCTTGATGTCGAGAAAGGTGGAATCGTCGTGTAGAAGGATCATTAATACTTGTAGCCCTTTTGAGAGAGGGGTACCCCAACCTCACTCAAGAAACACACATAGAGTGAGATGTAGGGCTCATGGAAGATTTTCCGAACGTCTCAGCCTATTGTAAAAGGCTGAAGGAATTGGGGGATCAACTCCAAAATGTTGGTGCGTCCGTTACCAATGATCGTCTTGTTCTTCAGATGGTTGCAGGACTATATGAGGCCTATAATGGAGTTGGGACACTACTTCATCAAAGTAATCTTCTCCCACCATTTTATCAGGCCCGTTCCATGTCCACGTTGGAAGAGACCGATTTGGCTAAGAAAGTGGTTACCGGAGCATGATGATGGCCACGTCAGACGACCCTTACTCATTCTCCAAAAATTTGGGCCAAAACCGTACCAACGATGGGGAAAAAAGGGTCAAAACTGGAAAGTAATGGCAAGAACCGCGGTGGCAGTCGCGGTGGTAACGACGGCGGTGGTGGTGGCTGAAACAGTGGTGCTTGAAACAGTGGACCGTAGGCCAACTGGCCACAGCCTTGAGCCTCCTGGCAGTGAGGCTGGGCCAGTGGCCATTGGCCCAACAACCCTTATTTTCCACCGACGTCATAGCCTGGAAACTGGCCCAATTCCAGTCAGCTTCCAGGCCCAGTTTCCCCGTCCAGAATTAGGGGTGGGCAAAAAACCCGGAGAACCGAAAAAACCGAACCGAACCGAAATTCGGTTCCATTTTTTCTAGGTATATTTTTTTTAAAAAAACCAATTTTTTGAAAACCGAACCGAATCAGGATTTAATGATTCGGTTCGGTTTTTTATTTTGGATACGAACCGAACCGAAAAAACCGAATTAAATATATAAGTATTTTTTATTTATTTTAGGCTACTACTATCTTTTGAATCACAGCCTCTGAAGTCAATCTATGAAGCTTTTATGGAAGTCGAATGCGGCATGAGCTTGATTAACATATCACGGAAGTATTGACATAAAATGTAGGGAGAGAAAGTAGTTGTAAATTGGTGAAACTTTAAATGGTCATAACTCTGGCTCGGATGTCCATTTTCCTAATCAATTTGTGTTTTCCCCAAATCGGTTTCTAATTTTCCTTTTTCTTTAGTAAATATCTCACAATACACAATAGATTTCAACGTCGAAATTTCATGGTAGTGTAGATGTGAATGTCAATTTCAGTTTTGAAAATTCAATTTTTTTTAAAAAAATAAAAAATTCCTCGACCCGACCGGACCCGACCCACTAGAAAAAACCGATATAATTCGATACGTTCGGCGATATAAACTGAACATATAGTTTCTTTTTAAAAAAAGTTTTATTCGATTTTTTTTTTAAAAAACCGATTTTTATTCGGTTCATATTTTTAGGATACAAAACCGAACCGAACCGATATACGCCCACCCCTATCCAGAATAATGCATCACGATCCAGTGCTGGGCCAGGGCAGCAAGCCTGCTTGGGCATCAGCCTCAGCAGGCTTTCACTACTACGGGCCCAGCTCCGGTTCTGACACCTACATATATTGAGGCCGCAATGCATACACTTGGATTACATCCCCTAGACGTAAATTGGTACATGGACACCGGAGCCATTTCTTATATGACGTCCGCACAAGATAATCTCTCATTTTTATTTCAATTTGAGCAATTATCGTGGCATTTATGTTGGTAATGACAACTCAATTCCAATTCACGGTTATGATCATACGAATTTGTCTCCCCCACATCCACATGTCATCTTGAAAAATGTTCTTCATGCCCCTAACTTAATTAAAAATTTGGTGTCTGTCCGAAAATTCACCACTGATAATTAGATTTCTGTTAATTTTGATCAATTTGGATTTTCTGTGAAGGATTTCAACACGGGGATACCTCTAATGAGATACAATAGTAGGGGAGAGCTTTATCCAATCACCACCATTTCCACGAGTCAAGTCACACCTTCTACCTTTGCTGCTCTTGCTCCTTCCTTGTGGCATACACGTTTGGGTCATCCGGGGTCATATATTATGTCTTCTCTGCATAAAAATAATTTTATTATTTGTAAGGGTACGTGTAGTAATCCACTTTGTCCTTCTTGTCCATTAGGGAAACATGTTAGATTATCGTTTGTAGCCTCTACTTCTCGTACTTTGATGCCTTTTGACATTATTCATAATGATTTATGGACATCTCCCGTTTTAAGTTCTTTGGGTCATCATTATTATGTCTTATTTTTGGATGATTATTCTAATTTTTTGTGGACCTTTCCTTTATCTAAAAAGTCTCAAGTCTTTTCCATATTCTTAAAATTTAGAGCATCCGTACCCAATTCGGACAGGAAATAAAAAATATTCAATGTGATAATGGTAGGGTATATGATAATGGGCCATTTCAAGAGTTTTGTGACACTAATGTCATATCTTTTCGGTTTTCTTGTCCACATACGCCTTCACAAAATGTGAAGGCCGAGAGAAAAATTCGTTCCATAAATAATATTGTCCGTACCTTGCTAGCCCATGCATCATTACCACCTTCTTTTTGGCATCATGCATTGCAAATGTCTACATATCTACTTAATATCTTCCCTCTTAAAGGCTTAACATATCAATCCCCACTTAAGATTCTTTACAATAAAGATCCTTCGTATTCTTATCTTAGGGTGTTTGGGTGTTTATGCTATCCACTTTTTCCATCTATTACAATTAAAAAACTTCAAGCCTGCTCTACCACGTGTGTGTTTTTGGGTTATCCATCTAATCATCATGGTTACAAATGTTATGATTTATCCTCTAACAAAATCTTAATTAGTCGCCATGTTATTTTTGATGAGTCCCAATTTTCGTTTGCTAAATTGTGTAGTTCCTTGTGTAGTTCGTATACTTTTTTGGATGATGGAATCTCACCGTATATTATCCATCAGTGGGCTCAACCCCCAGTTCTCTGGATCCGCCAGCAGGCCCACTGCCTGTTCGCCCCAAAGATCTCATACACAGTACCGCGGCACGACCCAAGTTCCGTGGTTGCTTTATGTTTTCAGCCAGCATGCCCACTTTCTGCTGGCCCATTACCATCCCTACGGCTAGCTTCAGTTCTTGGGCAAGCAGGCCCACTTTCTGCTGGCCCATTACCATCCCCAAGTTTTTCATAGCAAATTCTGAACTGAGAAGGGACATGATAGACTTGCGTAGAATATCCGATGAGGCAATCAATATAATAGCATCAACATATAATAGAATGTATGCCAGAGAAGTACCACGCCGATAGATGAACAGTGAATGATCAGACCTGCTGTGAGAAAACTCAATAGTAGACACATAATCTGCAAACGTTTTATACCGAGCCCCTGGAGCCTGCTTAAGCCCATACAAGGACTTTTTCAGCAAACAGACATAATGAGGATAATTGGGGTCCCTAAAACCCAAGAGCTGATGTATGTAAACTGTCTCCTTAAGATCACTGTGTAAGAAATCATTTTTCACATCCAGCTGGTGAATGGGCCATGCCTTCGAGAGAGCTAGACTGAGCACAGTGCGAATGGTTGCCGGTTTGACCACCGAACTAAATGTCTCTCCATAATCGACGCCAACCTGTTGTGTTTTACCATCACCTACGAGACGGGCCTTATGCCTCTCAAAAGAAGCGTCAAATTTTTTTTTATGAGTAAAAATCCACATAGACCAAACAATATTAACACCAGGTGGATGGGGCACCAACTCACACATCTTATTTTCAATAAGAGCACTATATTCGTCATCCATGGCCAATTTCCAATTCGGGTGATGAAGGGTAGACACTGGGTTACGTGGTAGGGGAGATTTAGTGACATTAGAATTAAGATTAAAATGTCGTTTTGGTTTAATAATATCCCTTTGGCTACGAGTAATAGGCCCTTGATGTGAGGTAAAATTGGACGGGAGTTGGGCGTTCCTCGGGTTGGTAGTGGATTGGCCAGCAGGCAGTGATGCTGGCCCAAGAACCGGGTGAGCAGTAGATATCAGATCGAAATGAGTAGTGGTCCGTTTTGCTGGAACAGTACCATTCCCGGGACTGGGCAGCGACTCTGGATTGACAATTTGTGGGCCAGCATGCAGTGTGCCTACTGGCAGATTCGGGTCACGAGACATATCGAACAAATGGTGGATAATATATGGTGAGATCCCATCATCCAAAAAAGTATATGAACTAGACACGGAACTACACAATTTAGTAAACAAAAATTGGGTTTCATCAAAGATAACATGACTACTAATTATGATTTTGTTAGAGGATAAATCAAAACATTTGTAACTACGATGATTAGATGGATAACCCAAAAATACACAAGCGGTAGAACGGGCTTGAAATTTGTTAATTGTAGTAGACGGAAAAAGTGGATATCATAAACACCCAAACACCCTAAGATAAGAATACGAAGGATTTTTATTGTAAAGATTTTTAAGTGGGTATTGATATGCTAAGCCATTATGAGGGAGGATGTTAAGTAGATATGTCGCCATTTGTAATGCATGATGCCAAAAAGAAAGTGGTAATGAAGCATGGGCGAGCAAGGCACGGATAATATTATTTATGGAACAAAATTTTCTCTTGGCCTTCCCATTTTGTGAGGACGTATGTGGACAAGAAAACCGAAAAGATATTCCATTAGTGTCACAAAACTCTTGAAACGGCACATTATCATATTCCTTGCCATTATCACATTGAATATTTTTAATTTCCCGTTCGAATTGGGTATAGATGGATGCTCTAAATTTTAAGAAGGTGGAAAAAACCTGAGATTTTTTGGATAAAGGAAAGGTCCACAAAAAATTAGAATAATCATCTAAAAATAAGACATAATAAGGATGGCCCAAAGAACTTAAAACGGGAGATGTCCATAAACTACTATGAATAATGTCAAAAGACATCAAAGTACGAGAAGTAGAGGCTACAAACGATAATCTAACATGTTTCTCTAATGGACAAGAAGGACAAAGTGGAGTACTACACGTACCCTTACAAGTAATAAGATTATTTTTATGCAGAGAAGTAATAATAGATGACCCCGGATGTCCCAAACGTGCATGCCACAAGGAAGGAGCAAGAGCGACAAAGGTAGAAGGTGTGGCTTGACTCGCGGAAATGCTGGTGAGTGGATAAAACTCCCCCTACTATTGCATCTCATTAGAAGTATCCCCGTCGTGAAATCCTTCACAGAAAATCCAAAAGGATCAAAATTAACAAAAACCCAATTATCAGTGCTGAATTTTCGGACATACACCAATTTTTAAATCAAGTTAGAGGCATGAAGAACATTTTTTAAGACAAGAGGTGGATGTGGGGGAGACAATTTCGTATGACCATAACTGCGAATTGGAATTTAGTTGCCATTATCAATAATAATGCCACGATTTTTGCTCAAATTGAAATAAGATGAGAGATTACCTTGTGCGGTCGTCATATGAGAAATGGCTCCGGTGTCCATGTACCAATTCAGGGCTGGGGGATTTAATCAGAGTGTATGCATTGCGGCGTAGGTGTCGGGACTGGAGCCGGGCCCGCAACAGTGAAGGCCTGCTGCTCTGGCCCATCACTGTTCGTGGTGCACTTTTCGGGAAACTAGGCCTAGAGGCTGACTGGAATTAGGCCCAGTTTCCAGGCTAGGGCGTTGGTGGATAATAAGGGTTATTGGGCCAATGGCCACTAGCCCAGCCCCACGGCCACGAGGCCCAAGGCTGCGGCCAGTTGGCCTGCGATCCACTGTTGCGAGCCCCACTATTGTCGCCACCACTATTCTAGACACCACCACCGTCGCCTTTACCACCGCGACTGCCACTGCAGTTCTTGCCATTATTTTTATAATTTTGACCCCTTTTTCCGCCACCGTTGGTATGGTTTTGGCTTGAATTTTCGGAGAATGAGTGAGGGTTGTCTGACATGGCCATCATCATGATGTAATTTGCATCGGTAGCCGCCTTCTTAGCCAAACCGACTTCTTCCGACGTGAGCATGGAACATGCCTGATAAAATGGCGGGAGAGGATTACTTTGTCGAAGCAGTGTCCCAACTCCATTGTAGGTCTCAGATAGGCCTGCAACCATCTGAAGAACAAGACGATCATTGGTAACGGGCGCACCAACGTTTTGGAGTTGATCCGCCAATTCCTTCAGCCTTTTACAATAGGTTGAGACGTTCGGAAAATCTTCCATGTTGACATGAGAAAATTCCTGCTCAAGCGTGACAACATGAGAATTTTTGTTATCTTGGAATATATCATGCACCTATTCCAAGTTTTCATCGCCGTAGCGTCGGGTTCAATAATCATCTGCAAGAGGTCTGTAGACATAGTTGAATAAATTCACTCGAGAATGGTAGCATCAAGGGCCGTCCAATGTATGATCATCTTCAGGGGTAGGCACTTTCTCCTTGCCAGTTACCGAGGGGATGATGTGACAAAGGACTTGATGCGAGCGTGGGTGAACTTTGAATAATTTCGCCCACGTCGCGTATTGGACGTTTTACATCTCAAGAACAATAGGGATGTGGTTCTTGATGTTGGAGACTGTAAGGGCAGGATGAAACATGTTCTTTGATGTAGACATAACGAAAGAACAATAAAAGAATTAGGAATTTGGAAATTTTTGGGAAGAGAGGAAGAAACTGCACGAAAACCGAGGATGAAAAGGGCAGCGGAAGTGTTTTTGTGAGAAGGTATTTTAGCCCTAGACTTCTGATACCATGAAAGAAATAATCCCTTGATCATTCTCATTAATGAAGATGTATTTATATACAATGTACAATCCCTAATTATGGAAAATCATATTCCTACTATAACAATAAATGGAAAGTCATATTCCTATTATAACAATAAATCTTAATTACACATGTACAAGAATTCTTCAACTATGGTAAGTTTACACTAGAACTTGAACTCGGATACACGTGTATACTCCTTCTGTCAAGTGTTAAGAGTCCCACATCGGATATGGAATGGGAACATGGACTCCTTATATGGACTTGGACAATCCTCACCCTACAAACTAGCATTTGGGGTTGAGTTAGGCTCAAGATCCATTCTTTACATGGCATCAGAGCTAGGCCCATTCCAATTCTTTGTTCACAGATGTTGAGCCCCCAAAATATATTTTCCACGCTCCAGTTAACGAGGTCTGGGCGTGCGGGGAGTGTTAAGAGTCCCACATCGGATATGGAATGGGAACATGGACTCCTTATATGGATTTAGACAATCCTCACTCTACAAGCTAGCATTTGGAGTTGTGTTAGGCTCCAGATCAATTCTTTACCACGTGTATACTCCTTCTTTCACATTAGAAGCTTCATTTAATTGGGCATAACGTAAATTTCATGCTGCACTTGCATAGGCTTTAGGATGAACTTAAGTCATTTGGAGCTTGGGTTATAGTGAAATAGGCTCAATCATTCCAAGTCTGAATATACTTTGGCCAAATAACTTAAAACTGCGTTTTGAGCTTTAATAATTGCTTTTGAATCGCCATTTAGAAATTTATCCATGTTTAATAAGATTTTATGGGTAACTAACTTGTTTTCATTTATCACCATTTCCTTTTCAAAATTGATTTAAAACTAACTTATTAACATAATTGTGCTTCCAAAAATTGTTTTAAGCAATCTAATTACATATTTATTTATCAAGAAACTAGGATTTCTCTGACGAAGAAATAGCTAGATATTATTAGTGAAAAATAAAAGAAAAAGCAAATAAGTTAAACATTCGTTTCATAATAAGTGGTTTTTTGGGTTTTTCAATCTTTTTCAAAATAAGTGGTATTTTAGGATTTCAATAAGATTTTGACAGATTCTTCCAAGATTACTCTTATTTAAATAGTCAAGATTCATTAACTACCTTTTCTTTTTCTATAAAATAATAAAACTTGATTAGAGGTAAAACACTCCTAATTTTCTAGGAGTAAGCAATTTCTAACGGATGTGCTTGAGCCTAAAAAATCACTTATTATGAAACGGAGGGAGTAAAAACTATTTCTTTTCTTTCAAAATTTTAGGTGCTTTTTATTTTTAAGAGAAAATGAACTATATGATGTTTAAACAAGCCCAAATACATAACAATTCTTCAAAGTTGATTCAGATCTTACACCTCAAATTGATGTCAATATCTATTACATACTTCAACCTCAACAAACATGTATCTATTGAATACAATGTGCTAACATGATATGGTATGGTAACATTTCTCATCCCTGACGTTTTTTAATAACTATTTCTTTTCTATACTTTCTAACTTTATATTATAGGGCATCAAATCAAAGCATGATTAATGAAGAATAACACTTCATGGAATCTACTTGACATTTGCATAAAATTTTACAATAACTGAAACTTCAGTGTATAAAGAATTTCAATAAAACAATCTCCACCAGTTCACCATTTTAAATTATTATTGAAAGTTTGTATTTTGAGTTGGATCATTAGTTTAGGTTTTAATTAGCTTTATATTTTGTTGGTGGAAAAGTGAGCAAATTGGTGAACGGACATGAAAAGGTGAAGATGTTATTTGTATTTTGAACTAGAAGCTGAAGCACCTTGTGTTGAAGAGTTGAAGTTAAATATGTGTTTAGAAGAATTAAAATTCAGATGACTATTATGGAGTGGCAAGGGTAAGTAATGGATATGTGGAGAATACCAAGGGTGAAGAGGGGAGGTTGGCGTGGGGATGGGGTTGTTTGTGTAGAAGACAAGGAAGGTGCGGAGAGGGAGTCAGTGATGAATACAGGAATTTCGTTAAGTGTGTTTAAAATTTAAAAATACATATAATATAATTTTTATATTTCTTTTTTTTTTCTTTTTCAGCTTTGACTATTGACGTATCATTTTTACATTATTCTGTTTTTGCAAAGTAGATAGTGTTGGAAATTAGCCTTTGGCGGGAGTTGCGATCGACCAACTTTAACGGCTTAAACACTAGTGTTACGTATGTTGGAGAATCCGGTTCTTCACACATGCATGATCTACTAAGTACGTAGATAACCGTAGGGCCAAGAATCGTCAAATTTCATTGAGAAATGAAAGAGATATTGGTCCACGAAGTAAGGTGTTTGAAGCATGGAAAGTGTGGCATTGTGTTCAATTCTCCCTCATCTGTAGAGGAAGAAAGAATTGTTGTGTATATAAGACTCGAAATTGGTTTGGGGTTTGGGACCCAAGGGGTATCCCATGTGTTTAAAGGAGGGAGGACCTAGATGTGCTTTCGGGTTCTCGGGTTCTCGGGTCACGAGTCATGGGCTGTGGGCCTTCTGATATTATCTTTTTGGACCAGAGAACTTTGCCAGAAGTACAGTTTGATCCCAGAAGTTTCAGATGTACAGTTTGGACCAGAATTCTTTCAGATGTACAGTTTGGTCCCTGAAGTTTCAAGATGTACAGTTTGGTCCATGAAATTTCCAGAAAGTCCGAATTGGGCAGAAGAGAACAGAAACGCCAAGCACTCAATTCAACCATTTATTTTGGCTGAATTACTCCTCCTATAATGGCCAATCCGTTGGTCTTTCACCATTTATGTTGGTGACTTTACTACCTCCATAATGACCATTATTTGGCTATTATGGAGGCAGTTTTTCAGTCCCTTCCCTCACCTATATAAACACCCCTTACACCATTGTTGAGCACTACGAATAACAGTTCATACAACTCACGAAAATACACAACCAAAACAGTTTTCTTCCTACAACTTCCAAGCATCATTTCGTTACTCAATATTCTTCACGGTAGCTCTTGAGTTTCCTTTGCTCAAGTGTTCCATTGTTGTTTTATCTTGGGAGACAAATTGTCCAGGACGTATAAATGATACATACGGGGCAATATTGTCTTAAGGACAGAGTGCCACACTCGACTCAGCAAAAACAGTTTCTATTTTTCCGTCCTCAACAAAATTGTAATTTCAGTTTTGTGGTTCTATTGTAATTTTCAGATTTCTAGTTGAATTATTGAATCTTTATTTATCCTTTCGAATAATTATAATAGTTATATACTTTCCGTACTGCTTTATAAAGTACCATAGAGCAAAAATACCCAACAACTTAAGACAATATCTGTATAGTATTACTATTAGTGTTCGAAAGATGTCGGTCAAAAGTTGTGTGACCAAATCTGGATATGGCAATGGTTTTCTGGTAGAAGAGAGTGATGATGATGAACGTGTTCATGGTGTCAGCGCTACCAAGACTAGTGGGAACAAGCGCTCACGAGAGCCTGAGGATGTCAACTGGGACAAGAGGAGAAAACTGAAGATGTTATTCTATCTTGCAGCAGAAGGCCTATATCTGTCCCAGACAAAAGATCCGAATAATGGTGAGAAGGAAATGGACACTCAGTCTGATGAAGTGACTGAAGTGAGCCAGAATCCGAAATTGGGATAAGTAATTTTCTTACTTGTCAAGAATAAATATTAAATGATAAGTATTTTTCTTACTTGTCAAGAATAAAGATTAAACGATGTCTGATTAAAAATGGAGTAAAGTAAGGAGGAATATGAAAATAATTTATATTCCTTACGCTTTAACAAATCAGAAGTTTAATCTCATCTTCTTTTCCGTTTAAAGATTGGATTTGGTAAACGACTTAAAAAGATCCGTTCTTTTAAGTGTATTGATTAAAAGTGTGTAAAGTATGTTCGCACATACGATGGAGAGAGATCCACTAACTGTGCGAAAACTGTTACCACTCTTAAGTAAGGGCCAAGAATTATCTGGGCACCAATCATAACGGAAGAAGTCTAAAAGTTAAAGACGTTGAGCATGTCACACCATTTGGCAGAAGATCATTCATAGGATGATATTAGACACTCAGTCATATAAAGCCTCCAGGCGACTGGAGTGGGGCCAGAATTCATTTCATAGGAAAAGTAATGGACACCTAGTAAGGTGGGCCAGAGTTTCCAGGTCTTAAATGATCTGAAGGCCTAAAGAAAGGCAGAAAAGAAATTGGACACTCAGTCTGCCAAAGCAACTGGAGTGGGCCAGAGTATCTAGATCATATATGATCCGGTTACACCCCAACCACGGGCAAAAGGTTGTTTATGTGAAGCAACGCCACCTCTAAATTAGAAGGGGTTGGAGAGGTTGTCCTCAATAGGACTTCAGGGAATGAGATCACTCTAAGATGAGGTGATACATGTCCCAAACTTGGTTTAAGGGACGCTGTTGGTCAAGCTGGTTTGAGACTAGTCCAACAGGTCTATAATAACTAAGAATGGTACAGTATGTCTGTAGCCAAATGAATGATATATTTGTAATCCGTGCATCTATTCCATCATAGATTAAGACACGTTAAATAGCAAGTCATTCAAAAGCTAACGATGTTGAGATTGTTGCCTACTGTCGACATAAACCCTCAAAATAAATGTGAGGTAGACGAAGAGGCAAAATCACCTTTCCAAATTCTGTCAAGGGAATAGCGAAGGAAGCACTGCTCCTCTAGAACTTAGTCACACCTACTTGGGTGATTTGAAGTTTATACAAAATAGAGGGGGGAGACAAGTACGTTGTGATCTTCATTGATGATGGTACAACGTATGGAATCCTTTATTTGTTGAAAAGCAAAGATGAAGTTGTTGAAGCGGACAAGCGCTACAAAGCTGAAGTTGGAAATCAACTAAGCCTATGGATTGCGAAATTCATAGCGATAGAGGGGGAGAATGTGAAGCATCGTTCATTAAACGACTGTTCATTACTCACCTCAGTCCAACGGTGTTAGCAAAGCGCAAAGTCATACGCCCAAATTATTTGCGGTGACTTGGTAAAAGTTGGAATACCGAAACAGGTCAAGTTGTACCTAAGACTATAGATTGCATATCCACTGGATCTGCAAATAACAGTAGTGATTATCGCCTCTTGGCGTCAAAGAATGTTGAATTCTTAGAAGATAACTTTCATTGAAAAAGGAAAAAGGAGTAACTGCTCAAGGTTAACAAGAACCCACGAGGGCCTGACTGTCCGGAACTAGACGTTCTGTATCTACAGGACTCGAAAGTTGCTGGCTATCTGGAACGTAATATTCCAGATCTGCAGAACTCGGGGATTCTAGATGTTGAACCGAGACGGAGCAAAGAAGGGGACAAATACTTGTTCCAGTCCTTCTAGCTTGTATGGTTAAGAATGAACCATGAACAATTAACAAATAATTGTCATCTCCAAAAGCGCTGCTTTGGAAAGAAGCTAAAGAGAGAAATATATTCCATCATATAGAACCATACTTGTGTAATGGTTGATCTTCCTCCGGGAAAAGAACCTTTGGGTTGTAAAATATGCTCCCTTGTGAGTAACTTAACATCTAAGGCAATTGCAGTCTTGCGTGGCATGGATGTTGAAACAGCCTTCCCAACCGGAGAGTTGGAAGAAGATAATCAGAGTTGGTTTGCCGGACTGTTGGGCTTCTTCCTGAACTTTCATTTTGGTCCCTGAAATGTTTACATTTTGGTCCTGAAAGTTTCAGATAAAACAGAAACAATGAATCTGACCACAGAAACATTGGCTCTGAAGTTAGAAAGCCAACAGTTGGAGAATCAACAGTCTGAAAGTAAAAGTCATATTGAAACAAAGTCTCGATATGAAAGATATGGGTATCACAGATGACATCTTAGGAATTGGATTTCTAAGACATCTAACGGACTGGTCGATAGTTGACAGTCTCGTTGAAGCCACCGATGGATATGAATCATAGAACTGATTGGAATCATGGTGCACCCATAGACAATGAGCAATATGCACAGGTCATGTGTAGTTCAATGTATTGTACACACTACAACCGACCTGGCAACGTCCTACAAACAGATCAGTTGAACTAAGTTTCACTGATGATCTTAATACATGATCAATAGAAGACGTTAAGTCGGATATGACGATATCTGAATTATTCGCTTATCTTCGGATTATAGTATTATGGATGTCCAGCGGTTCTGGGAGCACACAGTAATGCAAACTGGACATCAGATCTGAAGAACACCAAAGCCACAAGTAAATGTGTATGGTGGATCTTGGAAAATCCTCTAAGCAAACTTGCATCATCCGATTCGTGATGATATCGGAGTTTATCGCTTTATACAAAGCATGAAATAAGTTGAGTAACTTCACGACTCATTAGAGGACGTCCCATATTGGGAGAAACCTGTGTCTTCAGCAGTTATATACTGTGGCTAGCCGGTCGGCTTCAGGAAGGACACGGATGACGGCGTCTGGACATATCTGTCAGGATCTGTCGGAGACATAAGACCATAGGGCAGTTGATCATCACGGGTGTCACTTCCTTATTTACTAACTAAGGGACTACCCGGAGATCAAGTGTTCTGCCTGTCTAGGGGAATAGGCTTAAAACCCAAAATATACAGACCAATACAGTGGTAACCCAACCTTACTAACTGGAGATCCCAATAATTTGGTTCAATGGGAAAACTAAGTTGTAAAGGTTCAGTTGATCGCTTCAGTAGAAGCATGAGCACTTCGGATAATGATTTCTGGAAAGAAACACCAAATCCAAAGCCGTTCCCGCGATAGACGTTAAGTGCTATCTACAGTATGGGTAAAGGTTAAGTTTTCAAAACTTGTAATGATCCTTAACAAGTTGAGGTTAGGTCTTTGGGAAACTTTTAATGGTTCCTAACACTTGTGAAGTGGGGTATAGCAGGATACCTTGTAGGAGACCACCTATTTAAGTGCGAGGACGGGCCGCCTCAAAATGAACGCACTTAAAATCCAAGACGTTGACCATGGCCAAAACGGACAAAACATTATGAAGAAGAGAGTAAGGGAATTTGTTGTGTTGGTATCATTGACTTGACTTACACTAAACACTGACGGTTCAAGACATCACGTTCACCGCGCAGTAAGTAAGTCCGATGGTATTCAACTATGGAAGGTTCAAAGCTGAAGCTACCTCTCCTTATGCAACATCGGTCCGCTGAAATATTGCTAGAAATTAAAAGACACAATGTGAGTGCGCCAAAATCTCTTTCAAGAGGGGATTGTTGGAAATTAGCCTTTGGCGGGAGTTGCGACCGACCAACTTTAACGGCTTAAACACTAGTGTTACGTATGTTGGAGAATCCGGTTCTTCACACATGCATGATCTACTAAGTACGTAGATAACCGTAGGGCCAAGAATCGTCAAATTTTATTGAGAAATGAAAGAGATATTGGTCCACGAAGTAAGGTGTTTGAAGCATGGAAAGTGTGGCATTGTGTTCAATTCTCCCTCATCGGTAGAGGAAGAAAGAATTGTTGTGTATATAAGACTCGAAATTGGTTTGGGGTTTGGGACCCCAAGGGGTATCCCATGTGTTTAAAGGAGGGAGGACCTAGATGTGCTTCGGTTCAAGGAAAGACCACACGCGCGCCGCCGCCGCTCGCCCGTCCCGTCCCGTCCGATTCCGGTTCCGGTTCCGAGTTCTTGGTTCCGGGCTCTCGGGTTCTTGGGTTCTCGGGTCACGGGCTGTGGGCCTTCTGATATTATCTTTTTGGACCAGAGAACTTTGCCAGAAGTACAGTTTGATCCCAGAAGTTTCAGATGTACAGTTTGGACCAGAATTCTTTCAGATGTACAGTTTGGTCCATGAAGTTTCAGCCATTTTTTTTCAGTCCCCTCCCTCACCTATATAAACACCCCCTTACACCATTGTTGAGCACTACGAATAACAGTTCATACAACTCATGAAAATACACAACCAAAACAGTTTTCTTCCTACAACTTCCAAACATCATTTCGTTACTCAATATTCTTCACGGTAGCTCTTGAGTTTCCTTTGCTCAAGTGTTCCATTGCTATTTTATCTTGGGAGACAAATTGTCCAGGATGTATAAAGGATACATACGGGGCAATATTGTCTTAAGGACAGAGTGCCACACTCGACTCAGCAAAAACAGTTTCTATTTTTCCGTCCTCAATAAAATTGTAATTTCAGTTTTGTGGTTCTATTATAATTTTCAGATTTCTAGTTGAATTATTGAATCTTTATTTATCCTTTCGAATAATTATAATAGTTATATACTTTCCGTACTGCTTTATAAAGTACCATAGAGCAAAAATACCCAACAGATAGCAAGTGATATTCACGCACCAACCATGATTTAAATTATGAAAACTGTGTTAAAATACGCATCAAACATGATTTAGTGCACGGGCTACTTTTTTTTTCTAGCGTTCAATATGAATTAGTAGAGATGTCAAAATAAAGACCCCAGGGCACATTCGAGTTCGTAAGTGGCAAGGTGATTGGGGTTTAACCACTCCGAGGTCGCGGGTTCGAATCCATGTGGTGACAGTCTTTGCTGAAATATTGCAAGGGTTGTTGCTGGGTTCGTGTCCCATTGATCCTCTCCCTTGCAGGGCTGCCACTCGCGCATATCCCTCGATTTACATCCCACCTGGCCAAGGGACCTCTGATACATGTGGGGGGTTTTGCCTTCGGGACTTTCCCCTTCACAAAGAGATGTCAAAATAAAAATTTTAACCAATTCTGGAGAGCCGTCTATGTATTTGACCTTAGAATAAAGAAACAGATGAAATGATTTTTTTCCAAACACGAGAGCAGCAATAGCAAAAATTCTGAGCCGCCATGGAAAACCAAGGCACCTCAACAAAAAATAAAAGCAGACTCATTCTTGCTCGCCACCGCCTGTCAAGTACCCAGTTCTGAGAATGGTTACCTGACATACAAGGCAGAGAACAAGAACCTAATATGCAAATCAAAGAGGAAACTCTAGCAGAACTAAATAAAACTGAGTCTACATAGCACACTTGATGATAATAGATAGCATTGGAGACACCAGCATTACACCGCACTGCTCATTTTTTCTTCTGGGCAGCCTTGGTAACCTTGGCACCAGTTGGATCCCTTCTTGTTAACACTCTTGATGACACCAACAACAACTGTCTGCCTCATGTCCCTCACAGAAAAATGACCCAATGGTGGGTACTCAGAGAAGGTCTCAACAACCATAGGCCTGGTGGGAATCATCTTAACAATACCAGCATCACCATTCTCCATGAACTTAGACTCCTTCTCGAGTTTCTTACCCGAACGCCTGTCAATCTTGGTTAATATCTCAGCAAACTTGATGGCAACGTGAGAGGTGTAGCAGTCAAACACCGGTGCATATCCATTTCCAATCTGGCCAGGATGGTTCATAATTGAAAGAAATAATCCCCTTCCTTATTTTCATTAATTGAATAGGTATATATACAAGATACAAAATAGGAGAATCCTATTCCTATTCTATTTCTAAAACCTTATTCTACCATAATTCTAACTCTACAATTATGGTAGTGTATATTCCTAATTATGGTAACAAATACATTACAATATACTACACATATATTTTCCAAACATACAATATTCTTATGTCTAATTAACACCAAAATCGTGGCCAATAATATTGGCAGAATCCGTGCCCTGTGGCCAATAACATGGGCAGAATCCGTGACTTGAGTAAGGCAATATACACCTGTATATTGTGTGTATATTGCCTTATTTAACACACCCCCGCAGTCATAGCGGGCGGTCTTCGAACGCTGAGACTGTCCCTAAAATCTTCAAAGAGTACCGAGGGAAGACCCTTTGTAAAGATGTCTGCAACTTGATATCTTGATGGGACATGACATACGCGTACCTGCCCCCGAGCAACCTTTTCACGGACAAAGTGAATGTCCATTTCGATATATTTTGTGCGTTGGTGCTGAACCGGGTTACCTGAGAGGTAGATGGCACTAACATTATCACAATATACTAAGGTCGCCTTCTGAATGGGGCAATGTAGTTCTAACAGCAAATTACGTAACCAACAGGATTCTGAGACCACATTAGCTACCCCTCGATATTCTGCCTCTGCACTTGAGCGGGATAGAGTCGCCTGACGCTTTGCAGACCAGGAGACCAAGTTGTTGCCAAGGAACATACAATATCCTGACGTAGACCGTCTGGTGTCCGGACAACCACCCCAATCCGTATCTGTGTATGAGACCAGTGTGGATGTAGAAGAAGGGTACAGGTGCAACCCATAGTCCAGTGTCCCCTGAATATACCGAATGATGCGTTTGATTGCATTCATGTGCTTAACTCTAGGATCATGCATGAATAAACACACCTGCTAAACCGCATACGTAATATCCGGTCTGGTAAATGTAAGATACTGGATTGCCCCTGCAAGACTGCGATAGCGGGTTGGATCCTCGTATGGTGCACCTGCTGCAGCACTTAGCTTGGGGTTTGCATCAACTGGCGTGGAGGTGGACTTACAGGATGACATCCCAGCCCTTTCTATGATCTCAGTAGCATACTTTCGTTGAGACAAAAATAAGCCACCTGAATGACACTTGACGGCAATCCCTAAAAAATAACTCAAAGGCCCTAAGTCTTTCATAGCAAACTTAGAACTGAGCATGGTCATGATAGACTGGCGCAAGGCATCGGAAGAGGCAATCAAGACGATATCATCCACATACAACAGAATATAGGCCAAAGACGAACCACGACGGTAGATGAACAAGGAATTATCTGACCTGCTGTGAGTGAATCCAATAGTTGAAACAAAGTTAGCAAACCTCGTGTACCAGGCCCTTGGAGACTGCTTAAGCCCATATAAGGACTTCTTCAACAAACATACATGATAAGGATGGTTTGGATCCCTGAAACCCAAATGTTGATGTATATAGACTGTTTCCTTGAGATCACCGTGTAGGAACGCATTCTTGACATCCAACTGATGAATTGGCCAAGTCTTTGAAAGAGCCAAGCTAAGCACAGTGCGAATAGTAGCCGGTTTGACCACCGGACTAAACGTCTCACCACAATCTATCCCAACCTGCTGAGTCTTACCATCACCAACAAGTCGTGCCTTATGTCGAGCAAAGGACCCATCTGAATTCTCCTTATGAGCAAAAATCCACATAGACCTGATAACATTAATACCATATGGACAGGGCACCAACTCCCACGTCTTATTATCAATAAGAGCATTATATTCATTAGTCATAGCAATTTTCCAATTAGGGTCATTTAATGCGGACACAGGATTGCGGGGCAAGGGGGATTTAGAGACATCAGAATGTAAATTAAAATGTCTTTTAGGTGTAAAAATACCCCCCTGACTTCGAGTGACCGGTCTATGACTCGAGGAGGAATTGAGGGAATTTTCGGGGCTCGGGACGGGTGGCCAAGCGGCGGTGGGCTCTTGGCCCAAATTGATAAATCTTGGACTCGTCGTGCTGGACCAGTTCAGTAATTTGGGATCGCCCAATTCTTTGGAAGCATTCGATATTTGGGAATTACTGGGCGTGGCGGTACTGTGGGTCTAGCGGGTAGTGGGCCCGCTGGAGGATTTTGGGTGCGGGAGATGTCCAAAAAATTCTGAATAATATACGGGGATATTTGGTCATCCAAAAAATTATACGTCTTAGGCTCGGGAGTATGAACTTTCGTAAAAGGGAATTGGGTGTCATCAAAAATGACATGGCGATTTATTATGATTTTCTTAGAGGATAAATCAAAACACTTATAACCACGATGATTCGACGGATAACCCAAAAATACACACGGGGTAGACCGAACCTGAAGTTTGTTAATTGTGGTGGATGAGAATAACGGATAACACAAGCACCCAAAAATCCGAAGATGAGAATAAGATGGGTTCTTATTATATAGGATTTTTAGGGGGAAAGAATATGTCAGACCTTTAGAAGGAATTATGTTAAGAAGATATGTGGCCATTTGTAGAGCATGATGCCAAAAATATGGAGGTATAGAGGCATGAATTAAGAGAGTTCGGACAATGTTATTTATGGAATGAATTTTACGTTCGGCTTTCTCATTTTGTGAGGATGTATGAGGACATGAAAAACGAAAATTTATCCCATTATTAGCACAAAATTCCCGAAACTCCCTATTGTCATACTCTTTTCCATTATCACATTGAATATTTTTTATTTCTTTTTCGAATTGAGTACGAATGAATGCTCTAAATTAGATGAAGATGGAAAACACTTGTGATTTATTCGCAATTGGAAACATCCACAAGAATCCAGAATAATCATCTAAAAAAAGAACATAATATCGATGACCCAATGAACTAAGAACATGAGCCGTCCATAAGTCGCTATGAATAATATCAAAAGGCATTGAAGTATGAGAATTGGAGTCAACAAATGGCAACTTAACAATTTTCCCTAATGAACAAGACTGACAAAGTGGAGTACGACTCGTACCCTTACAGGAAATAAAGCTATTTTTATCTAAAACTGATAAAATAGAAGATCCCGGATGACCCAGACGAGCATGCCACATGGAAGGAGAGATGGCTGCAAAGGCTGATGGCAAGACTTGACTCGATGGACTGAAACCAGGCATGATAGGATACAAATCCCCCCTACTATCATACCTCATGAAATGGCTCTCCGTCTTGAAATCCTTTACAGAGAAACTAAAAGGATCAAATTCAACAGAAACAGAATTGTCATTTGTGAACTTGCGGACAGACACTAAATTTTTAATCAATTTAGGAGCACGCAAAGTATTTTTCAAGAGGAGTGGTGGATTGGGGGAAGACAACGTTTTCTGACCATACCCTAGAATTGGAATAGAACTGCCATTACCAATAATTATCCCCCGAGGGGTGCTCAAATTGGAATAAGATGAGAGAGTACCTGATTCGAAAGTCATGTGACTAGTGGCACCGGTGTCCATATACCAATTTGGGTCCGGTTGAGATAACCCCAGTGTGTGCATTGCGGCCTCGATGTCGGTTTGAGTGGGGCCTGCTGCATGATGGGCTTGCGGAGGTCGGGGCCCAAGAACTCCTGGCCGTGGTGGGGTTGGGCCGTAGCTTCTTTATTCTTTGCCATTTGTTGAGCTCTTGGCGATGGGCCGCTTCTTGGGTGTTGGGCTTGGGTGTTGGCGGCCAGCAGCTCTGGAACCTTCTTTGGCTGGTATGGGTTCCACTGCCATGGGCCCCACTGCTGGGCCCAGGGGGTGGTGGGCCACTGTACCCTGGCTGGGACCCACCGCCTGTTTGTTGACCACCGGAACCTCCACCAGAACCGCCGCGTTTGCCCCCGCGGTTTTTGTTATTATTTTTGCGATTATTCTTGCCGCCACCATTATTATGGTTTTGGCCCAAATTATTCACAAAACCCGAATAACTAGGAGAAGAGGCCACCATGACGACTTGGCTTGCTCCGGTAGCCGCCTTTTTAGCCAAACCGGCTTCTTCCAACGTAAGCATGGAGCGGGCTTGATAGAAGTCGGGAAGAGGGTTGCTTTGGCGAAGGAGAGTTCCCACACCATTATAGGCCTCCGAAAGACCGGCAACCAACTGTAGAACTAGACGATTATTTGTTATCGGTGCGCCAACATTACGGAGTTGATCTGCCAACTCCTTTAGTTTCTTGCAATATGCAGAAACGTTTGGAAATTCGTCCATTCGAATGAGAGAGAATTCCTGCTCGAGTGTGACGACACGTGAATGTTGGTTGTCTTGGAATATGTCACACAATCTATTCCATGCAGCCATAGCCGTGGTATCCGGCACAATAATCGTCTATAGAAGGTCTACCGAAATAGTGGCGTATATCCATCGGAGAACGGTAGCATCAAGTGTGATCCATAACTCAGGATCCTCCGCAGGAAGGGGTCTAGCGGGAGGAATGATGTGATGAAGAACTTGATAAGAGATAGCGTGAATTTTAAACAACTCCGCCCACGTCACATATTAGACGTTTTACATCTCAAGGACAATAGGGATACTGCTCTTGATATTGGACACCGTAAGGGCAGAGTGATAATTGTTCTTAGACATATTGGAAGAACAAAGAAGGAAGGGAAATTTAAGAGAGGTGTTTTTTAGAGCGGAAGATGAATTTTGGAAGAGAAACTCGAGGGGGGGTGTCTCGGCCGAGAGAGGCAAAAGTTGGGAGAGAAAAAACTTTTGTTTAGACCTAGTCTCTTGATACCATGAAAGAAATAATCCCCTTCCTTATTTTCATTAATTGAATAGGTATATATACAAGATACAAAATAGGAGAATCATATTCCTATTCTATTTCTAAAACCTTATTCTACCATAATTCTAACTCTACAATTATGGTAGTGTATATTCCTAATTATGGTAACAAATACATTACAATATACTACACATATATTTTCCAAACATACAATATTCTTATGTCCAATTAACACCAAAACCGTGGCCAATAATATTGGCAGAATCCGTGCCTTGTGGCCACTAACATGGGCAGAATCCGTGACTTGAGTAAGGTAATATACACCTGCATATTGTGTGTATATTGCCTTATTTAACAATAATGATGACCTGGGAGGTGAAGCTGGCTACCCTTGGATGGGTCATCCTTGGAGTTTGAGGCAACAAAACCACGCTTGAGATCCTTAACAGCAACATTCTTAACATTGAACCCAACATTGTCACCAGGGAGTGCCTTCTGGAGAGCTTCGTGGTGCATCTCTACAGACTTGACTTCAGTTGTCAGACCAGTAGGGCCAAAGGTCACAACCATACCAGGCTTGATTACACCAGTCTCCACACGACCAACAGGGACGCTACCAATACCACTAATCTGGTAAACATCCTGAAGTGGAAGACGGAGGGGTTTGTCTGATGGCCTCTTGGGCTCATTAATCTGGTCGAGAGCCTCAAGGAGGGTTGGGCCCTTGTACCAGTCAAGGTTGGTAGACCTCTCAATCATATTATCTCCTTAAAAAATCGGAGATGGGGACAAATGGGACCTTGTCAGGGTGGGGACCTTGTCAGGGTTGTAACCAACCTTCTTGAGGTAGGAAGAAACTTCCTTCACGATTTCATCATACCTAGCCTTGGAGTACTTGGGGGTGGTAGCATCCATCTGTGAAAAGGATAACGGAATTAGCATCATGACATGTACTATTGTTAATCATCTGCGATGCTATGTGAAGGAGAAAAGAAGAGTTAATTGGCTATGATAGCCATGGAAGCAGAACATAAACGACAACAGAGAAGAGAAAAAACAGAGAAGAGAAATGAAGAGCTGAAAGTGTTCGATGTATTGCTTCAAAGTAAAAATGATACAATGTGGTGTTACATATACATTTCATCTCATCTAACTACCCATTAATTACTCTTCAACCAACCCTCAACAACCTTATACCTAACTCAAACTAATTACAACAAACTTAACTAACTCAATAACCACATAGAGTAAAGACTTCTATGTGCCACACCTCCTGACACTTTGGTGCACCTATCTAGCTCTTTCACACCTCCCCTCAAGCTAGGAGATATGAAGATGTTCTTCATTCCTAGTTTGGACATCAAATGAGTGTGCTGTAACTGGTTAATGGCCTTAGTAAGCAAGTCAGCAGGCTGCTCTGCAGAAGGTAAGTAAGTAGTGTGAATGAGGCCTGCATGAATCTTCTTGCGAATGAAATGACAATCTATGTCAATATGTTTAGTACGTTCATAGAAAACTGGATTTACAGCAATCTGAAGAGCAGATTTATTGTCTGAAAAAATAGAAACAGACAACTGTACAGAGACACCAAGTTCCTTATATAAACCAGTAAGCCAAACCACCTCAGCAACTGAAGCAGCTAAGGCTATATATTCAGCCTCAGCTGAACTTCTGGATACTGTCACATGTTTTTTAGACTTCCATGAAACTGGGGAAGAACCATATAACACCAAGTAGCCAGTAATGGATCTTCTGTTGTTATTGCAAGACCCCCAGTCTCATCACAAAATACATGCAGTTGAGGAATGCTGGAACTACTTAGAAGGATATATGACCCTAGAGCATGTTTGATATACCTAACATGTCTGAGCCCAGCTTCCATGTGAGAAGTCTTAGGAGCCTGTATAAATTGCCTTAAACATTGCACAGAAAATGCTATGTCAAGCCTAGTATTAGTGAGATAGAGTAATCTACAAATCAGTTTTCTGTAGATGCCAGGATATGATAAAGGAAAATCCTGTAATGAGAAGGAAGTAGATGTTGTGTCAGAAGATGTGGAAAGAGAAGCAACATACTTATCAAATTCCACAATGGTAAATTTTTTATGCAATTCCATGAGTGAAAAACAGGTTTGGTCCCTGCCAAGCCCATGTCAAAAATAAGTTCCAATGCATACTTTCTTTGATGCATAATAATGCCTTGAGAGCTTCTTGCAAATTTAATTCCAAGAAAATATTTGAGTTCTCCCAAGTCTTGGATCTTGAAAGCATCATGCAATGCATCTTCAGTAGACTGGATATGTTCTGGAGCATCACCAATAATCAACAAGTCATCAACATATACCAATACCACCACAATCTGCCCAGCCTTCTGTTTAGTGAATAAAGAACAGTCTCTGCGACTCTGCTGGAAACTAGAAGACACCAAAGCTGTGGTCAATTTGATGTTCCATTGTCTTGATGCCTGTTTTAAATCATACATTGACTTCAATAATCTGCAAACCTTTTTCTGATCTCCTGTGGTGTTGAAACTTTCTGGTAGTTTTATGAATACCTCTTCATACAGATCTTCTTGTAAAAATGCATTATAAATATCCATTTGGTGAATAACCCACTGTTTAGCTGTTGCAATAGAAAGGATTGTTCTGACTGTAGTCATCTTAACAACATCTCATAGGGTGACATACTATTTTATACACCATCTCATAGGGTGACATATTGTTTAAAACAGAACAAGGCATTTTATTCATAATGTACACTGCCCCTTCTACACAGAAACCCCAGAACCTATCTGGTAAATTTTCCTGGATTTTTATGGCCCTTGCTGTTTCTAATATGTGCCTATGTTTTCTTTTCACTATACTATTTTGTTGTGGTGTATATGGGCAATAACTATCATGTATTACACTATGATGTTGAAACAGCTCCTTGCAATTATGATTAAAAAACTCAGTTCCATTATCTAACCTTACCATTTTGATCTTAACATTAAACTGAGTATTCACTTCAATAAAGAAATTCTTAAGCAATGTAGTCACATCTGATTTCAATCTCATTAAAAATATCCAAGTCCATCTAGAGTAATCATCCACAATAGTCAGAAAATACCTCATCCCATTATATGTTTTAACTTTATATTTTCTCCACACATCTATAAGCAACAATTGAAAATGTCCTGTCTTCCTACTGGTCATGATATGGAAGGGCATCCTAGTATGTCTTGCTAAGGGGCATATTTCACAATTATGCAATATGAAAGAACTATCATTCTTAAAACAAGGTATTTTCCTTAGAACATTCATAGGTACATGACACATCCTTTGATGCCAAACAATTGCATCTATATGCTGAGCTACTGCTAGACATTGAGACACATTCTCTCCTTTATTCAGTGTGTCTAAACACAATATGTATAACCCTTCTCCTTCATTACCAATCGCCCTCACCTTCCTAGATGAGAGATCATGAAATACACAGCATGTAGGAAAGAAAGTGACACTACAATTTAGTTCCTTTGTCACTCTTGAAACTGACATGAGATTAAATTTAAATGTTGGCACACATAGAACATTTCTAAGAATATCACCTCCTCCCAGGTGGAAGTCACCAACATGTGAGATTTTAGCTGAATCTCCATTAGGTAACTACACATTACCTGCATTTTCTATCAAATTATTATTATGTAAGTGTTCATAATTATCAACCATATGATTGGCTGCACCTGTATCCACAATCCATTTTAACAATTCCCATGTGTCAATGTTAAGTATACCTGCCATGTTTAAACAGTACCAGTTTCTCCAGTTCTAGGTTTGTTTTTGAGCAAGTTGATGAGCTGCTGGTGTTGACTAGGTGTGAATTGACTGGTTGCCACCTGCATCCCTTGATGATACTGAGGCTTGTAGCTTGGCATGACCTATGATCCTTGTGTACATAACTGTGAGTTCAAATTAGTTCCATGCTGATGCAATGTATTTTGTCCAAATTGCTGGTTCTGTTGCTGATGTTGTACTTCATATCCTTGTCCAGTGTCTTCAACTTCAAGTAACAAGCCCCCCTATCACCACATTTTCCTTCCTTGTTTTTCCTATGAAGTTCTATGAATATCCATTGAGTTTGTAACAGTCATCCTGCACATGTCCAGTTTTGTGGCAAAAGGTGCATTTCATCAACTTAAAACACTCTACTTTTCATGTGTCCTCTGACATTGACAGAAATCACAAATTACATTTGGATTATATGGCTTCTTCTGTCTTGAACTTCCACTTCCATTTTAGATGTTGTGAACATAGCAAAAGATTCCATTGTATCCTGCATAATTCTACTTGTCCCTGCTACTATTCTTTGACTCTCCTCCTGGTTAATCATTGCATACACCTGATTTAAATTTGGCAACTGCTGCATCATTATCACCTGACTTCTCACTTGGCTATAACTGTTATTAAGCCCCATAAAAAACTGCAACATCCTCTGATATTGAAGGTGATCTACAAACTCCTTAGATCTAGGACAACATGCTAGTGGTGGTATGATGGAATCATATTCATCCCATAGATCTTTAAGCTTCGAGTAGTACATAGACACTGGAAGTATTCCTTGTCTCAGTGTGATTATCTCCTTGTGCAGTTGAAAATCTCTTGAGCTATTAATTTTGTCAAATCTATCCTTCAATTCTTCTCATATCATATGAAAATCAGAGTTGAACAACATTCCAGTGAGCAGATTTTTGCTCACATTTCCCATTAGCCATGATACTACAATTGCATTACATCTATCCCATAGCTTAACCAAATCTCCATGAAAGACTTCTCTCATCATTGTTCCATCTACGAAACCTATTTTATTTTTCTCTAATAGAGCTAATTTTATTGCTCTACTCCATAGTGTGTAATTATCCATTTCAGTAAGAACAATCCCAACAGATAGTGATCCTGGTGCACCTGAAGGGAAAATATATAGAGGATGGTTGTGGTTGATATCCATCACAACTACCGCAGTCTCAGTCATCGTATTATCTGCAATGGTTTCCATTATATTTGACTTACAACACTTATCGTAGTTGTGATTAGCAATTCCAGTCTCGATTGTATTTGAATCGAACTGATTTTAATTTTCTTATTTTCCAGGTAAGTTAAAAAAAAACTTCACTGCATGCGATGTAAAATTACCTTCGATAAGCCTTGATCTCCCTCTTTGATACCATGTTAATTATCTGTGATGCTATGTGAAGGAGAAAAGAAGAGTTAATTGGCTATGGTAGCCATGGAAGCAGAATATAAACGAAAACAGAGAAGTGAAATGAAGAGCTGAAAGTGTTCGATGTATTGCTTCAAAGTAAAAATGATACAATGTGGTGTTATATATACAATTCATCTCATCTAACTACTCATTAATTACTCTTCAACCAACCCTCAACAACCTTATAACTAACTCAAACTAATTACAACAAACTTAACTAACTCAATAACCACCTAGAGTAAAGACTTCTATGTGTCACACCTCATGTCACTTTGGTGCACCTATCTAGCTCTTTCACAACTATTTAAGATAACCATTAATTCCATCTATCTATAAAAAGCAAACCTTGTTGCAGCAGCAAATCATTTTCTTGACACCAAGGGTGAAAGCAAGCAATGCATGTTCACGAGTCTGACCATCTTTAGAGGTACCGTCTTCAAAACCACCAGTGGTGGAGTCAATAATGAGGACGACACAATCAGCCTGGGAGGTAGCAATAATCATGTTCTTGATAAAGAAAAGAATTATTCCGCTAACACCTATATGGAATTCAACATTCAAAGCATTGAAACTTTCACTACATGCTGAACCAAACACCAAAAAACACCACTCGAACTCTCTAGCTTACTGGCATGTGGAAATAGCCTCTCAATTCATATAAATCTCAATTAACTTAGTTTAGCTGTTAATTAACGGCATGTGATTTAGCCGTTAATTATAAATTTCAATTCATTCACCAACCGTTAATTAATCTGATAACCCGATACCAATGAACCAATTAACCTATATTGCAGTTGGATTATCGGTTACGATTCAATTTTGAATATCCCTACTTATAAGTCCGTTTTTCTCTACCCAAATTAACAGATTAGCATCGATTGAAATTGGGACGGAATGCTTAATAATTTAGGGAATATTATATTGAAATTTACATAAGCTCAAACTTTTGACTTCTTTGTGGAACAAGACTTTGTTTCATTAACTTTTAATCTCTTATTTACAGAAAAAATAGATCCATAAATCTTTTAAGACCCAATTTTATATTTGACAACTCAAAATCGTTTATGAGAAGTTTTGGAAGCAGTCGAGATGCGGGGAACCCTTCCTTGCATTCTTTTATTGTATTCGCTTCAATCGCTCCTGAATCGGGGGATCAAAGAGGCACGAGAAGGCAGAAGGCCGGTGCCTTGATC